>OZ037941.1:14750544-15493044 GCA_964035585.1 Polytrichum formosum | reverse complement strand
TTCCTAATTAATTGCAATCTTTGGTTGGCATAGTCCAATAATATAATTACTCTATAACCAACATCTGCTATAAATAGATACAATGATGCTATTACCATCTATAATTATCAGTTATTATTTTTATACAGTGTATAATAGCTTAAGTTGGTCTCTTGGTTAGAGTGTCAATGATAACATAGTAGAATTTTTTCTCACATTCAAAGTGGAATAATTAATGTAGGATTATGGTGATTTCCAATTATCCTTCAATGAAGATTTTGAAAACTCTTCTCATTCTTCTCATTATATTTAAAATAATTAAGTTATGATTATTTGACTTCTTGGATATTGTGAGATTGATTGCATCATTTATACTTAGTATTAGTCAATTATATTGCAAGTAGTTGAAAGCATACTTATAATTGAAATGATTTGGTTCTTAATTACATATCAATATATGGAGTAGCTTACTTTGTATTAAGAGACTTGTGGTAATGGAAAGAAAAATATGGAGAAGTAGGTGAGAGGTAAGTGGTAGAGCGATAATGTTTCTTATGCCAATTGCATGCTTCACTCTCTCACTCACTCTCTTTCTCTCTATGATTGCCTCGGTAACACTCACGCATATGGCTTCTCAATTATGTAAGAACCTCTCAAGTATCAAGTCTTACTTTCTTGCTTAGCAACTCTATAATCAATTTCTCATCCAAGTATCTTCTTCCACTTATGCGACTATTTTCACTTCATGAGAGTTCCTATAATCAATTCTTACACAATTTACTTTTCTTCCACTTATACAACTATTCTCACCTCATGTGAATTTTCTACATAACACTCTTCAAGCAATAAGATGTCTCTCAATCACAACCTCTTGACTCCATGGTGTCTATGCTAAAATAACTTTGCCTCTACCTTGAATAGCTTTGGAGATAAGTCATGGATCTCATAGCCTCAATTGACCAGACATGGGCCATGTGGTGTCAGGTCTTTGACTGCCACAATAACAACATTATTAATCCAAAGACGGTGGTGACGTACAATTAAAGACCTTAAGGCCAAGGTGCCTCCAATCGTAGAGAGTTATTCATGCCTCTCCAAGGACTTTTAGAGTTGGAACTCTCCTAATCAACACAACACATCTTGTTTGAGACCCCCATGAGGACATTGCCATACTCAAAGTTTTTTCTTGAGCAGCCTAGACACATGAAGCCCTCCACTTATCACATCAAAGACCATGGATGTGAAGGAGAGAATTGATGGACAATGGTGTGAATACAAGAAGCATAAAACCATGGATGTGAAGGAGATAAACAAACTTGTCTAGGAAAGACAACTACTCAATCTTGATGGAGAGATACTACATGAGAATTGGAGGGCCTTCAAACTTGAATACAACATCAACAAAACCTCCATGAGGTCCATGGTAAAAAAACCCACCCCCTTCTTAGCGCAAGAGGCTAGGAAGAATGAGAAGAAGGTTTCCCTGGATGAAAGGGAAAGAGTTATGTACATCTTCTTCCTCCAACAAATTTGAGGGTGTAGCGAGATTTTGCATGATCTACCCAAAAACCAAATGACCTTGATATATGTCTAGCCCGTATGATGACCACACATGAAGAACAACAGTCAAGGAGGAACCTAGGGGGTCATTTTTTCCATTTTTAATTTCAAGAGAAGTGTGAAAGGCCATATTGGTGGACAACCCAATCTACAAACCCTTCTATTCTACATTCAAAAATCATCACTCTCCTTACATTTGGGAGACTCTCTCGTGGTTGTGGATCGTTGAGTCAAAGAAAGTTGGCACGTTTGGAATTTATAACAACTCTATCAATCACCGAATACAACATATAGCTCGGCACCTACATGTCAACGAAGATTGAAAGCCTCACCGTGGTTTAGGAGGCAAGGGGCTTCAAGCAAGTAGGGGCAATTCAATTATATTTTCTGTCATGCAAAAAATCATCAACGGGAAGGGTTCCAACCAAGTATTTAATTTTCAAGAAAATGTATGGTTTCTCTACAACATGAAAGACATGATTGAGGAGACTTTGTATAGTATATATCCAGCTTTTGAGTTTTGTATGGAAGTCTACATTGACATCCTGAAGGTTGTGACTCTTTCGGGGGAAACAATATACAACGTCCTTGGTGGCACTAAATTCATTTACGCCGCATTAGTGAGTTTCTCAACTCCTTGTGATTGGACATTTTATAGATGCACATCCACAAAATCTTCGGTTTTTCAAACTTTTTTCTTTTGAACAATAACATTCATGAACATCGTCCACATGAGAACATAGGGACGCGCATCCATAACTGCCCTAGACTTCCATTAAGAGGGGCAACTTATGGACACTCGTCTGTATGTGTCCATGTGTTCAACATTTGATTATATTGTATCTTTGATTCAGATGCTTGGGCTTGTCATGACAATCTTTGTGGAGATTTTAGACTACGACGGCCCAAATGGCCACAAGGCTCCACTGTCCAAGATGGGCATCTTGGACATCCTTCCAATCCTTGGTGCCCAAAGCATCACCTCTGTAGCTTCCCAAGGTGATTTCATGAATGCAATGGATATAGATTCTAATACCAAAGTTGGTCCATCAAATACACCCCATCAACAAACCACACCACAACAAGAATTTTCCAATGTTGTGCAGGATCCATTCATAGGATTGTATATTTTGGGCTCAGGGAGATCACTCCATTGTAAAGTTGAAACCACGTGCATACAAAAAAAATCTACTTTTTCTAAGTTGCATCACCAAAATGGGTCAAAATTTTATCAATTTTTTTTCATGAGTAGATATACATGGTATCTATTACATAGTAAAAAATGATAACCAAATTTGATGATATTATTTTTCTATAAAACATACCGTTTCTAACTAGAATGACGTAGAATTGAACAAAAACAATTACTACAAAAAATGACGATGACTAAAAATTTCAAAAAAATACACAAAAGATATTATCAATGGTTATGTATATGTAGAAAAAATATCATAATTTTTAAAGTTATCTATGGCATATAATATAGGGGTAGCAAACTTTGTACGCTCATGTGTCCCCAAAGAATACACTAAGTGACTTCCCCGGGATTTTGGGTGTTGGTCAAAACAACCAACAAGAAACGCATATGATAATTGACATGCCATTCAAGATTCTTACTTCACGAGTGGGTTTATTGTCCATGGCACTATAGTTTGAGTGTGGGTTGCTGCAAACCGATGATGGCGTTGATCCTTCACATGCAAGGGATTGCTTTGCTTTGCTTCATCAAGGGGGGCAAAACAACCCAACCTCCATAAATTATCGGCCAATGACGTGCTTGCCATGAGGACCCAACCAAGTCTTGAACTCTACCGCTAAAACTATGAGAGCCGGGACAAAATCCCCTACGTGGAGTTTGGGAATGATGATGTGGCAATCCTCTCCAACGAGGACTAGGAGGAGATCAAGATGTACGACCTAGTGTGCATTGTGGCAGAAGGGCCGGTCACAGTGAAGAAAGAGGCAATAACTGTTGCGAAGCTGGACAAGAAGACGGCCAAGAGGATGAATGATGAAATTACCCAAAGGATTTCCCAAAACAATCAAAAACACATGTTGAAGATGGATGGACCCAATTGGAGCTGGAGAGACAATGTCGCAACCCTTGTTAGCTCCCCTTAACTATCTTGGCCATTTTTAAATTCTAGCAAGGGTCACGAGCGCTAACCCTTCGCATTCCTCCATGCGAATGGTTAGCTCCCCATACCGCGGACCTCTTAGTTCATAGGTAGGGGACCAACCCTCCTACACTTGCATTCGGGACTCACCGCTTAATCGGTAATCAAAGGCTAGATGTGGACTTCCATCCATGAAAGTCCAATCTTCAGTTGATCATCGCGTTGCCGGAGCAACACTACAACAACCCGAACCATACGAGGCAACTATGCCCCCACGTTGGGCCAATGCCCATGGAGGCCGTGCTGTTCAGCCTCGGGTGGGTTCAGCTGGCCACACCGCCTCACCCATATAAGCCTCTAGGATTTTTGGCAGGGCCCCACCCCACCGTCAAGTAACCTTTTGTCTCTCTCCCAAGAGTTGGGGCCAAGTAGACATTTTCCCTTAGCCGCTGGGGCTGGAAGCCCCCAACAACTTCAGAACATCATAACTTCTTTGAATGGTCCCTGATGCTGACAAACAACCACTCCATCGTCATCTAAATTTCATGTAGATGTCAATGGACTACTCGCTTGCCCCATTAGGGCAAGTATTGAGGAAGTTATGCCTGTTCAAACCTCGGCAGTCCCGAAAGCCATTCCCAGGCCACTGCTGCACCATGGCGTTGTCCCGGGACAACGCCCCACTCAAATTGCCATATCTCCTAGCTCACACCTTCGATTGAGGTGTTCTTGAGCATTCTAGAATCCGCACACCATAAGCTACGCACAGCTTATGGCCTTACCCTCATGACTCCTAGTCTTTGTGGGTGGGAGGTGTTCCCAATGCTCGGGGTCCTCACCCACACTAGGATCACTTGGGCCCTCTCACCAACAACACCACAAGTCCTGGGTGTCACTCCTGGGTCCCCCTTGCACCCATGGTGTTTCGGGCACTCCTCATGGAGAGGTGCGCGACATAGGATCATAATATCTCAGAATACCTTAATTATCCTCAAAATAACTTAAATAACCTTAATATGCCTTCCTCTAGCTTAAATGTCTATAAAACATCTCAAACCATCTTAATTATATGATGAAAACAACTTAAAACAAACCTGATGAAAATGTAAATTTAAAAATTACTAAGTCAAAATTTAAAATTTTGGCATGACATTGTGTTGTTAAATTTTGACATGTTGTTAGGTGGGGTTTAATGTTTTAGAAATTTTAATTTTTTTTAGTTCATCATGTTTTTTTTATAAATTTGTTGACTCACTCAAGAGTTGAACCCATTTTTCATATGTAGGTTTATATTTGTGGGACAGAATGCAAGTAAAATAGGGTCTCAAGTTTACCCTTGTCGCAAGCAAGCTTACAAGTAAGTACTACCCGAAGGTCGGAGGTAATTTTAACTACTTTTTCATTTGCTTAAAATATTTGTCTCACAAAATTAACATTTGCTAGGGCCCCATCACGACTTGAATTTAAAATACTCCTTGCCCATGTCTTAGTGCGTCATTTTATGTTTGCTTAATTTTGAAAAATGAATTAATTAAATTAAACGGACATGTGTACCGCCAATTTACTTTCAATTTAAAATATGATATATACATTCCATAAACAATGAATGAGGAAATTCTAATTCCTTCACCAATTGCAAACCGTTACTATATATTTTTAAAACCAATCCCATTCTAAAAGAATATCTCTAGATGGATAAAAAAAATGATGTTTTCATTATCCTATGCTAGATGTAATAAACTATATATATATATATATATATCTAAAGAGACATGCATATTTTCTCTTCCTTGGACTGACGGGAGGGAAGAAATATAATTCAAATTTCATTGATTTAAAATACGTCAAACGTACAAAAATGATCAACCTTCCACTCGTATGTAACAACTTTAACCAAGTTGAACAAAACTTGCAATCATAATTTGAACCCATTAGTCAAACAACTTAATTATCCTTGTATTTTTAAATTTAATTCTACAAGCTAATCTACGAGTTACTGTCATAAAAAGAAATCAACGCATACCAAATTGACAAACTTACAAATAAAGCGAAGTCAAACAAATATGGAGGGGACAAGAATCTCAAGAAATAGGACATAAAAAATCAGATAAATATTATTTTCCAACAAAAACCTTAATACTTACTAAAAAAATGGAGCCAAATTTGGTAAGTGAAGACCAACATTGTCGCAACATGGACCAATATGTGGCAACATGTTCTTTTGGTAACTCTGTTCCACAAAAACCATACATAATGCATTTCTCCTATCTCACAAGCAAACTATGGGCCAAAAATGTTCAAGCTAGTATATTAGAGAAATTGTTGCTAACAAAATCACAATGTTGAATATAGTTGCAGCAGTGACTAGCAAAATTGCACTGCGCAACAAAGGCCAATGTAGTGAAAACAAGCGTTATTAAAAATGTTCTTTGACAAATCCACAAGCTTCAACATTCAAAGCAAGAGTTGCAATAAATTCGTATGTGAAGCATCACATTTCGCATTAAAACTAAGGGGAGAAAAATCGCAAGTACAAAAATCACACAATCAAAATTATTAGCTTGAAAGTCTTCAAATTAGCTACAACTTAAACTAGGAAAGTTGTAAGAAAAGTTGTATAAATGTGGTAGCACGTTCCTTTAGAATTTGTACCACAAAACCCATAAGCTTTAGCCTCACAAAATAAACCAACGTTCTCGCAATCAAATTTAGGGCAGAAGCATGGCAAATATCGAAATCACCAACCTATGAGCGCAGAATTTTGATGTAACTATAACCAACAAAGTCAAGGTGAAAGTTGCAGAAATGTGGCAACATATTCTTTTAATATCTGGTCCACAAAATCCACAAGCTTTAGCCTCAAAAAATAGATCAACAACCTCCCAAAGCAAACTGAGGGCATTTTAATCACAACCAAAAAATTTGCAAGAATTACCACTACCAACCAATAATGCAAAATTTAACTGCAGTTATAGCTTTTGAAGTTGCAGCAAGAGTTGTAAAAATGTGGCAACAATTTCTTTCCGTATTTGTTCCACAAAATCCATAAATTTTAGCCTCGCAAATGAGATCAACGCCTTGCAATTACATTGAGGGCAGGGTTGTCTATCCCGACGTCATGACGGTGTCGTGCCGTCATGACGTGTCGTGTCGTGACGGACCTCTCTGTCACGACACAATAGGGTCCACGTAGGGTCAACCTAGGGGAAGCTAGTAGGGTGGGTAAAATACTTACCTTCTTGTCAAGGTGGCGTCCTATGTGGCAGAAAAGGCCGACGTGGACGTGGATATGCCTAGCGCCAGGTAAACCATTTTACCATTCTGTTTATCATTCTGTTAAAATCAAAGTAGTAAAATCTGACTAAGGAGGGTGTGGGGCGGACGGGGGGGGGGGGGGGGGGCGGGGGGAACGGGGGCGGATGGGGGGGGGAACGCGGGGGGGGGGGGGGGGGCGGACGCAGGGGAACGGGGACGGAGGGGGGTTGGGAACGGGGGCGGACAGTAGAGAACCGGGGCCGCACGACGGGGAACGGGGGCCGGACGCTAGGAACAAAGGCGCGGACGGGGGGGGGGGGGCGGACGAGGGCTAGTAAATTTTTTTCCCACTTTACCTCTACTTTGCTGACATGTCATCACACGTGGACATCTTACATCCTACGTGTCCGAAATGGGAGCTGGAACTGGATTGGAATAATCGTTAAATAACTGTCATTATAGAAACCATTACAGTAACCGCTAGACTCCCGGAACGGTAGTACAATCTATGGCAGGGATGATGGCAAGTGTACGGAAGGGAAACGGTTACCACTAATGGCTACCGGGTTGGACCCGGGGGGGCATTTGAAGGAACCAGAACCCTCGAGAGCCATTTCCGCCTAGACGGCTGTCAGCCATAAACCCCCACCCTTATGCGTCTGTAGTCCAGGTGGAAATCTATGGCTCACATGTCTTTATCATCCCCTAGCTTCGGAAACTCCACACTCATGCTCTAATAAAATTAAATGTGTGGTGACGATTGCCACTCCGAGCGAGTAACAGTTCCACAAGATTGGCCGGATAGGTGTATTACTCTAGTGCCTTCCAAGCAATGACCTTCTAATATGTAGAATGTAGGACGTTCATGTAGAACACCAATATAGAGTGTTATGCAGAGTTTAATGCAGACCATAATACAGAGTGTAATACAGGACACTAGTACAGAGCCTAATGCAGAGGATTAATGCAGAGTTTAATGCAGGACACTAGTACAAAGCCCAATACAGAGGACTAATGCATAATAGAGATGCAAAGTTTGATGCAGAACATTATTTCATGGCCTAAATAGGAGGATTAATACAGAATAGAATGCAGAGGTTGATGCAGAACACTAGTTCAGGGCCTAAATCAGAGGATTAATGCAGAATAGAATGCAGAGATTGATGTAGAACACTAGTTCAGGGCCTAAATCAGAGGATTAATGCATAGACTAAGGTTGAAACTAATGGAACAAGAGGTGAAGTAATAACTTATACAACCACTAACTCATGATATCAAAGCTAATGTAACTTAAGCAATAGCATAACTCTTCAATAGGGTTCAAAAACTCTTTTGTTCAACACTCATAGGGTTCATAAACCCCTTTGTCCTACATCCATCTTCCTATTTTTCTACAACTTCTTTGCTCTAACTACATAGAAAAGAGGGAGAGAGAGAAAAATCACAAGTGACAAGTGAAAAGATTCTAGTGAGTGAGGTCCTAGTGGAAGAAGTCCTAGTGGAAGAGGTCCCAATGAGAAAGGTCCCAATGAGAGAGGTCCTAGTGTGAAAGAGGAGAGAATGAACTTCCGTACTCTCCTCCATGAGACTACCCCTTCCAACCCCAAGCATTCCCCACCGTAGATCAAGTTATACCTACATCTAATGGTTGGCATCCACGGCCGTCACCATCCTAACTCTTGATCTAAACTCCTAGATCCAACGGTTGGCATTCACGGCCGTCACTACCCTAGCCACCTTTCTCCAACCCCTAGATCCAACGGTCTTCGTTTGCCAACCGTTAGATCCAATGGCCTTCATCCGTTCCAACTTCATCTGTTTGGTGTCCTCTTTCATTCGTCGTCGTCCATTCGTCTCCGTTCGTCGTCGTTCTCCATCCGACGATGTCCTACGCTGTCCTTCATTCGTTTGACGTTGTTCTTCATTCGTTCGACCATGTCCTACGTTGTTCTACGCTGTGCCTTCTCTACGTTTCTTCATACTAGCTGCTTGACCTAAGTCTAATTTCTAAACCAATAATTTTTTTTCTACTTAGAGCGCGAACCTTAACCCAACCGCGAGCGGTTTGATTGGCTCACACTAACCAACCCACCAATTCCTCTAACTCCAATCCCAACTCAACACCCGCTCATCACTTCAAACTAAATCTTAAATTTAAACACAAAAGCTTCACTCTTTTTATAATTTTGAATAATTGAAGAAATGTCAAAGTCAAGTTTTACGGAACTTAAAGGTTAACACCACATGTGAGCACCATATTGGGCTCACAACGGCAATGAGGAGAGAAAGAGTGGTGAGGTTTTTTTTTGGTTGTTGAATCATCAGCAGTTGGATTGCTGAGATTCCGGAGTAGGAGAGGACCACGGAGACGTTTGGTACCCAGAGTTCTGATCCATCACCAAGACAGAGTGTGCGAAAGAAAAAAAAAGCCGACACCGGAACGATTTGCCTTGACCGGATCAGAGGCGGAAGATGAGTCATGGGAACGGACGGGACCTTCAGCTGCTGGAGAATCGGACAGAGAGGTCACTTCCTATTCTAGCATGCGCAAGATTTTTACCCGGCTCCAGGAGAGGAAGCTTCTCACCCTGAGCAGAAAGGCATCCGGTTCCAATAGGCTAGTGGGCAAACAGAAGTCCAAGAAGGCACAGAAAAAACATCACACAACTTAGGTAGAGTTAGGTAGGATTCGGCGTTGCTATAGTTGAACCAGAGTGGTAGCGTAAAAATAGGATTTGAGATCCGGGAAATCCGCTGAGATCCGGAAAATCCGCAAGGACAAGATTCCGGGATTTTCTCTCACAATTAGGGTTTTTGTGCGGCCGCCAACGTTGCCGTTTTGATTAGGGTTACAGACACTACTGAGGGGTTCTGAGGAATTCTGAATGGGTCTTCTCCCCTTATGTTTTGTTGAGTTTCTATCCAGTGAACTATGATTCTCTAACTCTGGTGTGTTCGTGCGTGAGCAGTCTGGAGTGTGCTAAGGTACCAAGAGGGAATAGTGTTGTTAGAAGGCTGGGATAGAACGGAAGGGAGAAACCCGGACTGATTTAGGATACCGGATTGGGAATACCACGTCTCAGGTGTAGTGGGAGGGAAGCCTCGCTGTTTTGTTTATTCGAAAACTTCTATGTGGAATAGCCACTGTTAGGATTGGGTAAGGTTCCAAGGGGTACTCGGACTTATGCCATCCGACCTTCTTATGAGGTTCCACAGTATCTAGAAGGGGTAGTTCAAAAGGCGGTACGAGTCGCCCAGTTATCTCAGACCTACAAGCCCCAGTCTTCCGGATCGGTTGGTCGTTGTAGTTCCAGAAGTGAGTTGCGTTGGGGGTTCTCTATGTGACCTGCTAGTCCGGATTCCGTCCTAGTTGTGAGTGGGTTCCAGAACGTAGCCGTATTGGAAGACCTTTCTTGAATGAGATAATTCACCGGTTGGACGTGATAATTGAGGAAGTATAAGAAAGGGGAAGTTTAACCTTTGATAGCCGGTCCGGGATATAGGGCTCGGAATAGAGAATTTAAATGTAGACCGTTGGAATAGGAAAGGCATTTCGAGCAGGGGTTGGTTATCAAGCCGGAACGGAACGCAGCTGCTCTCTATCACTTCATAAAGTCCTTGGAACAATACTTGGATCATCCGGATTACCAGATTAAGCACTAAAAATGCTTAACCGGAACGTCTTGTTGATCCCATGTTCCGACAAGGTTCTAAAATCATTCTTCTCAAGGATGTCATTCTTCTTTCATGGTAACTTCGGCACAAAAAAACCTAGAGAAGCTACACGCTAATCTACTGCAACACTACCAACCATTAGTTTGTGCTTGGCTAATGCGACGTTGCACAAGAGGAGAAGGTTGTTCAAATGGTTTTGCTCACAAGCATAAAATGGAAGAATATATTGGTGGACATTAATCATGTTGACCAAAAAGCGGGTTGTGTGGACCCATTTCTTTGTCCAATTTGAGTGTCATCAAGAACCAACAAGTCGTGGAGTATATTACAAAGAGATATGGCGACAAGTTTGCATGTTGTGTTGCTTATAAAAATTAAAATTCCTTCAAGATGATCATTTGTTTGGTACAGAGTCACAGAGTAGACATTAAAGGAAATACATTGAGCATGTCAATAACCAAGAGGCACACCATCAAGACTATTGTAAGAATCGTTCACTTTCCATAATAAGGCCGAATGATGTTCTGACAATCATTCATGACAAGATGGACCATACCAAGTTGCTTGCCCTTGTTATGCTTGCAAAATCAAGACAATGGATGGATTTTTCAAGCTCCCAATAGTAGTCACAACTTCGTCAATATTTGCAATGCCTTAGCAATTTGTTCACTGTTAAAATGTGCAACATTTTGGGTTATGGATGCGCATCCGTAAGTTGGTCATTTCTATATGCTAGGCAAAGAATTTGGATTTGTTGGCATGCATAACCTATAAAAGACTTAAGGTAGATGTGGCTGTGGACACCTCAATCTTTGTGAAATCATCCATCCGATAGATTCATGCATTAGAAGCTTCAGTAGGTCAACAATTGCGAATCAAAACAAAGAATTTGAAACCGTTGGAATCAGAGTTTAGGAGGTGTTGATCTAGGCTCTGGAATCAAAGATTCTCTACTTTCCAATCCGGTGTTATAGGGGGGAACAAAGATTCTCTACTTTCCTTTGGTCTTCTTTGCATACAATGGGTGTCGATGCCTAGTCAACTTTTACACAAGGATTTTGGCCATAAAATCAAGTAATAGTGGAGTCCGATGCCATGTTCTTTCAACAATGGGGACATCTGCAAAGAGTTTGTTGCAGACGAGCATTACGTTGGCCCTACTCGCAATCATCTGGCTCCATCATTTCGTGTGTTTGTTGATTGCCACAAAGGTTATATGGTCCTCGTACATGCAGGAGATGAAGAGCACCCCAAACCCATATGGTTGGTGACAACATTGTCGTCACCAAATTTTGTTCCAACTAGCCCCCAATTTCCGTGAAATTGAGGTGGAATATTGCCGCCCAATCACCAGAGACCCAAATTTGTTGTGCACCTATTCGTCTTGGGGCACTGAGAAGGGGTTTAAGTGGATAATGGACTCGATGTATGAACTAGTTATGATAAACACGGATATTATATTGTGTGCTTGGAATCTGTAAAAAGGTTCCAAATCAAAGATAATGACCATCCTCCAAAAGCATATAAATCACTATATTCGTTAATTTGGGGTCTTTTCGGCATTTTGAGACAATTACAAATATAAGAACATGGATAAAATCACACAAATATTGGAGAATGTTGTAAGATGCAAATACTTTGAAGCAGGTGTTCATATCAAGAACCCAATTAAGAACTCATATCAAGATGGTTTAGGTAGGACAACCCAAACATTAGACCATGTTGTTGTGGTCCATATATTAATTTGAGACAATAGAAAATCTCAAATTAATGAATATATTGATATAAATTTTATTAAAGGCAACTTGGCTCATATTGCTGCAAAAAAAATGATGTTTAGAATGGAAATGAAGTTGAAGATGAAGATGGTGAATGATAACATCGGAGCTTGGGATCAATGTTTGAAATATTTATTCGTTATATTGGGAATTATATGACATCGAGGTCGAGATTGGATTAGGTGCATTTTTTAGAGGTTCTTTGAAGATATTTAATTTTATATATTGCATGATTGTATTAGTCTGCAGATGTGAAAACCAATTTTCCATGCGCTATCAAATGTTTTGTTATATGTTATGCTACATATGTCCAATCGCAATTATATATTCCAAATTTTAATTTGGGAATACATACTTCTATGACATCAAATTATTTTGAACCGTACATGGTTTGGACGTGCCATCCAATTCAATACAACCCTTATGTTGCGGACGCACATCCAAGAATCTATAATTATAAAACTTGATGGTTGTTTCTGGACTCAATAACTCTTTTCAATATAGATTCAAGAATCTAATGTTGTGTCATTGAATAGCCCCTTTGGTGCGTGTTTTCATTATGATTCAATTTTTTACTATATTTAAAACATGTATTTCTCATGCAAGAACATGCAAAATATTATGTTCCCAATTCCCGATGTTCCCCACGTTCACAATATTGGCATCCCAAACTATGGGTAATATTTATTTTGAGACTTTTCAAAGTCTCCAATTGATGAATATAGTGTTTTGACTTAAGATAGATGGTGCTAAGAAAGTGACCCCAAACCCACCCAATACAAACTCTTTCCACAAAATGTAAATCTTGACTCTAAGAATGTATCCGAGACCTTAGCATCATACTACCGTGTTGGTTGTGAGTCATCTTCTAAGAAAACTTTGAACCCTTATAACTTATACATATGGATTTCAAATAAGGCATACTTTGGTGTGATGGAATCCTCTCTCATTTGCTGCCAAGAATCACTTAAAACTTCTCTAATATAATAATACTAGTTATGCTCAGTGCTTAAATTGACAGAAGTAGAGATTCAGAACGAAGCAAAGTAGCTTGTATCAATCTTGGTCCAAAACCTACAACACTCAACTTAACTTACCGCAAAACAACAGTCACAAAAACCAGAGTTATGAGTGTGATCACCGGCCAAGTCCATGTGTGGAAAGATGGAAGGTATTTGTGTGCGGATAACCATACTGGTGCCTGCAACTTAAAGAGCTGTAGCAGCCAACACAAGTTGAGTCATTTCCTAAAAGGTATACGTCATTCATTATCTACAGCTTAACTACGCTTAACTCAATTTACCCCCATACGAAACTCATAGAAACCTGAATTAGGAGAGTCAAGTGTTTTGATCGAGAAATGGAGGATATTTCTATCCAGCTGATCCAACTGGCGCCTGCAACTTATACCAGCTCCAGTATGCAGGCCGGCCACAGGATTCGAGGTGTTCGCTAAAGGTAAACCTCATGATCTGCAGCTTATAAGCTACTGTAGCCTCCTCTGACTCCTCACAAAGGTAAAGTGTGGCTTCACAACAAAAGGAGGTCGGCAGGGAGGGATCGAACGGGAGGGATGACCTGTTATGGTAGGGGTGGCATCTTGTGTTGAGGAGCAAGTCTGCAAGGACACAAGGACGGCTGTAAGTAGTATGTATGTAAGTTAAGTGCCTTGTGTTGCACACCCTGCAGGCAGAGCACAATATTGCAATTCATGGGTCGGTCATGTCAGTAGCATGCTCGTGACTCCCTTGTATACACAACTTACATAACTTACACCTATGACCTGCTCCCTGCTGCTGCCTCCTGCCACAAAATGCTGCAGCATGAGGAATCAGGTCCAGCCTCGGCCGGATGATGGATTGGTCTGCCTGCCTGCCTGCTCAGGGTATCTATTCGTTGGATGATGGAGCCAGTCATGACACCTGCTTTTGATTATGCAGTTGCACGTGAGAACAACGTAGGTTATACTTACACTCCCCCAATAGGAAACCCAAGTTTCATGTTCTGCATTTGACCGGCCAGCCTGCACTAAGGTAGGCGTGCCTACATAATTCGGTTTCTTATCCTAACTGGACGCTTCTATTTGAGTGGTATACAGTTAGCCCGTGGTTAGGTGGGGCTCCAAGAACGGATATCAAAAAGACATGCGTTTGAATTAGATTGAAGTTTCACACTACATGTTCAGATTATAATAGCCATGTTAGGCTCAATAGTCAACAATAATTGAGGCACCTATATGACCACTTGATGAGCACAAGAATCCTCACTTTGATAATGAAGAAGATGTCCATATGATCTCTAAAAATTGTGAGGATAGTGGCTAGTATGGCCTCGATTTGGCCATCTTGGACTAATCGTGTGTTTCGTATCCTAGGAGAAGTGGACTGGTCGGAAAAAAGTAACCATTTTAGACCCATCCACCTTATAGAAACGCGTGGCCTTACGATTGCTTCACTATCACTGAGGTAAAAGGAGCTAAATAACCTTCGTTTTAAATGCTCATCATATGTACTAATAATAGACTTAGAGTATTAAAACAGTTTTCGATAGCATTCGACATGGATCCTGTGATGTCAAAGAGATTGGGTATGGGTTCTCTAAGGCTAGAGTTGGTCAACCTAAGTCTGAAGGAGAGTGTGGCACCATGGACTTCACCATTGGTATCATAAACACCATGAAATGTAGGCCTAAAAGAGCCCTTGACCAGCACCACGTTTCTTAGGGTTGTGTGGTTCCACTAAGTGAATCCTAGAGAAGTCACTCACTCGCTTTATTGGATCCTAGTGATCTTATATGTCTTTTGAATATTGGGGGCATGATAGGATGGAGCAACATGTCACATGACAACCTTACTACCTTTTTGTTAGCTAATCAAGTATTCTGAATCATTTGATTTTGCATGAGCTTCATTGCAAAAGTATTTGAAATTATTTGAAATTAAAAAAATTATTTAAAATTAAAATTTTCAATTTCAATTTCAAATTTACAAAATTCTTCATATTTCATATGCAACATCAATTGGTTGGCCAAACGCTACGGGATAGCGTAATCGTATGATTCCCAATCACTACACAAATTCATACTCTACGAATGTTGCAAACTTTGTAAATCCGTATTCTTAGATTTTGTAACCATCTCCCATGTGACTAGGGATGAGTGCTAAGAACCAATATTTAGGTAATTCCAGACATTCTGGCCAATTCCAGACAAAACCAGTGCTTGACACCGTCCTCTGAATCCCCTCAACACTGAGACTTCTCTCCACCACTTTGTTGTTGTGCATCATGTGTGGCTTTTATTGATTTTATATTGAGCAGCTACAAGCATATAATTTTGAGTTTATACTATGTTTTGGTTTGTTATCACACAATGCATCCATAATTCTCGACTCCCAAAAAATCAGGAATCACCTAAAAACACCAGTTTACAATCACGCAATCCATGTATCGAAAGGGAGAAGAAACCACCATTCCGTTGGTGCTTGGAAGCAATTGGACCTCCTGCTGACAGACAGTATTCAAAACTTTCGCTAAATCACGTGAGTTTGCATGAGCGTCATTGCGTAAATGATTGATCAAAACGGCCACCAAGTGCTTCTTAACCGAAAGAGAGGGAGAGATCAATCTATCTGTGGAGGCCATGGGTGGGAATTTAGGCCCCGGATTTGAGACTGGTACATGTGTGATGATGCTGGCTACGAGGCATTCAAGGGGATAGTAAGGTGATTGAGTATCAGGCATTGAAGACCCGTTTTATAACCGTACATGCTGCTATCGTCCTTGCCTTGCCTACGGAGTACCACCACAAGGGCTCATGTCGCTCAGCGCAAGATGCCATGTGACTTGATGGCTTCTTCAATAATTTCCTGATAAGTTACTGCACGTGTTGATTGGGCCCAAAACACTTCGCCCGTGCCTCTTGTGAACTTAGCGTCGCTTTATTCGTTTTGAGATGAATGAAACACGACACTTTATTTCATTGCCAAAAGACTTACAAGGTCACGGGTACCTGAAATAATGGGCATCTTTTTGAGGTGCATACATACATGGTGGGAACCGTATAACTCGAATAAGGGCATGAAGTCTAAGCATGATCAATTAGATCCAACAAGCATGGACTATGTTATATGAAATTTTAATTTTTTTTCATGTATGATGGAACATTGGAGCATGGTTAGTTATTACGATTCCATTGGCCACTCAACTCGGTGTTTGGTCATTGGTTTGGTCGCCATCAGTATTTCGAGAAATTGAGAAACAACCAACTTGATTCAAGGTCGTGCTAATTCTATCACAAGTACATGATGTAAGGTGTGTTGCTCTATTGTGGGCTTTTGTAACTTCACAAAAACTCTCAATTTTTGACCTTGCATTCAAAGCATGATTTGTTGGATCCGGTTAGCAATTGCCAATCACGCATTCATTGCAGGTTTCAACATCAAAGTTGAGACAAACATTAAGAGGAGGTCAAAGTGAAGGAATTTTCTTTTAAGTGATCGCATGACACATAGGCCTTTCCAATTGTGATGGGGATTGAACCTAGATTGATTTTATTTTTTTAAGCACATAATCCAATCCCACCATACCACTTGTCTTGTTGGTGCTACTCCTAACTCATGCATTGCCAATTACCACTCATGTATATTTGTCCAATGTTGGAGGAGTGACCACATAAGGCCCGTAGACCTTACCACGAAAGTGGTCAAAATACATAAGGCGTTACATAATTATATGCTTGCACGCTAAGTTCACCCAACATGAAATTATCATGTATTGCAATCATGTGAGAACGATGGAAATTGCATGGTCGTGCCACTAGCATTTTCAGTATATTCTAGGGTTGAAATGTGGAAAGAATTAAAATGGGAAGAGAATCAATGGTATGGGACACCCCTAAATACCAAAAACTGAATGTTCTGCAATGTTTTACAATGTTGACAATTTTCTTTGCAAATTACAAATGTATAAATATTAAACCAATCATTAAAAGAAATGCTAAGTCATCATGGTGGAAATGGAGAGTTCATTTTCAAGCTTGTATGTGATAACCAAAGTTTTGTTCCGAGTCTTTCACTTCTACTTGTGGGTAAGGCATCAAATCAAAGATCTTGAGAAAGAGAATCCAAAGAGCCCAATCTTACTTCCTACATAACATTAAGTAGCAATGCTAGCGGGGTACCTATGGATTACCCACCATATTACTCAAAATAAGGGAAAAACTTGCAAAGCAGGGTGAACAGATGGGCAATTAATCAAAAATAGTAGCTTCAAAAAAGTGTCGAAAAGGTTTCCAATGCGGGTTTTGGAAGACCTTTTGAGAAAGCACAATTACCTTTTTGACCCCACCAACTTTTCTTGTTGCTTTATAGCTATTTAGATTATTTAGATTCTAATTTAGTTTATACTAAGAACCTTTATTGTCACTTGGCATTAGTTTTGTCCTAGAAACCGACATAATTAATTCTTAGTAGTGAAAGTAACTACCCAAATAGATTGAAAATAGCCTAAGAAAAACTCAAAGGTAACGCCACCTTTACTCTCAAAAGTGCATCAAACTGGTGCACGCCGATTTGATGCTCTTTTGAGAAGGTCATCCCTTGCTTGTTACTTAATGTAATGTAAGTCCAAGATTTGAGGGAGAATGTACATAAAGACCTACATGAAGGGAAATTACTCTTTGAATGGTCATTGCACCAAAAAAATTAAAAGTAAAAAAGCAAGGTTGGTGTCTATAGAGAGAGCTTAAGCAGGAAAATGTATAGAATATAACCTCACGTGCTAAGTCCAAGAAGTAGGAGAGATATCAAAAATTGACATGAACATGACATTTACTTTGAACGAGTGGTCAAAGCGCCCAAACAACTAAGGCTTAGAAGGCTTAGAAGGCGAGCTTGATGTCAATGGACGGGATTTAAGAAAGGAAATCCAAAGAGCCTATTCTTGCATCCTAAGAATGAAGATGGTGAAGAAGGTGGGAAACACCTTCTTCAGCGGGCACATGAGATAAGCCTCACAAGTCACGTTGAAGTGAGCACATTCAAGGAGTCCTCACCACCAAAACTATTAGGAGACAAGAGATTTTTTGAAGAAGTTGTTCATTGCTAGTATTATTGGAAAATATGAGAAAAGGTATGTGAAAACATATGCAAATTCTCATTGTGCCTTAGAGTTAGTGCCCCGTGCCATTCAAAATATTTGAGCATTGTCAACGGACCATTTTTTCAATGGGCAGGGACCATTTAGTTGTGAGAATGATCCATATAATTGATTGAAGTGGCACTACCCAATGGCATGACCATGCAAACCCCATAATGAAGACACGTCAAAAAACTTTGATTCATTGCCACAAACATACAAAGTTTTCAGGACTCAAAACATGAAGGGAGACATCCTTAGGGTGCACTCGTTGGAACCAAACAACCTCAAGAAGAGTGAAGAGACCTTTAAGCATGATTAACCAACCCTACACTAGACGATTATATATGTTTATTTATTTAAACACTATATTCAATAATCAGAAGCTTTTACATGATTTCGAGACTAATCCAAGAATTTTGTGTCTAAATCAAATGATAAGAAAAACTAGAAAATCAAATAAAAGAGATGGAAATCTATAATTTACACCCATAGATTCAACATCAATTAATAACGTCATATGTTGGAAACTACACACTGGCAATGCACCATACTCCAAATCCCAAACACTGAAGAAAACAAGGATGCATCCAAATGTATACAATGGATATATATATATGTGTGTGTGTGTGTGTGTGTGTGTGTGTGTGTTTATATTTTATTTTTTTATTTGGAGAGAACATTACATCCAAGGATGTGAAAATGGACATGATGTGACCCTTTGGCCATCACACCATATCATGTTGAGATGTAGCACCCACTACTATGGTAATTTTCTTCTACCATAGTAATTATTCAAGTAAAATTTTTAACACTTTTGATTCATTGAACAAAAAAATAAAAATTAATATTTGAAAGATCCCATAAACATTTGGACCATTAGATCTTGTTGGATGCAAGATCTAACTATCCATAATTTTTGGGACTTTTGGGTAATTCTTATATTTATTTTTCATTTTCCTTGAAGTCAACTACTAGTAGCAGTCAATCAGCTAACCGACTACTCTGATCGACTACCCAAGTTGATTATAGTAGTCGATTTAAGGCAATCGACCAACTGAACAATTGTTCCTAGTTGACCGCAATAACTTATTGATTGCTACACCCAAAAATTCCAAAGTTCTAAAAGCATGTATGCACTGTCAAATCTTGTAGCCAACAAGATCTAACAGTCCAAAAATATTGATTTTTTCCCCCTAGTTGCAGTCCACCACCATATCAACTACAAAGTAGTAGTCGACAACTCCATTGACCAAGCGGTTGATCACATCAATTTGCCCTGAAATAAAGTGTTGTACTTACCCCCCCCCCCTCCACACACACACACACACACATATGTGATTTCTTTGGGTTCAGTATCACATCGTCGTCTAAAGACGTGCGATGTGGCAGATGTTGACGTGAAATCCATGGATACGTCATACATTAGACGACTAAACGTTATGAAAAATCTTGGAGTTGGATTACAAATACAAGAGTTTGTTGGCTCCCCACATCTCATCAAAGTTGTCGAGTATAATGTGGATAGGTCAAATTTTAATAGGATTATGTGGTACAATCGGGCATCTAATGTTGACTTAGTTATCTATGCTTGTTCGCCATGCTTGGGGTCATGTGGTTTCACTTGATGCACCCAAGAGAGTTCCCACTATCTTTTTTCAGGTCATGGTGGCCATGTATATTTTTTTGGCAATGAATGAAGCTTGTGTCATTTGTTGTACTAAATAAAACTATTATAAAGTCAAAGGAGAAGAATTTTTGAGGATTTATTCGTAGTTGTAGGCCTCCTCAACATACTTTAAGGCCTTGGCTTGACACGTAGTCATGCTTAGGGCACACTTCCATGTACCAGTTGTTCTAGCAAAGCAAAATAGTGTTTGCCGACATTGGTGAAGCTTTTGCTAATATCTTTCAGCATCTTCATGGCTAAGCACTTCCATGTGAAGTATGGGGCCAAGATTTGAGATGGTAGATTTGCCATGTTGTCCAACATGCAAGTTGGAACGTGGCTGTCCTTGCACTTACCCACTTTGAATGTTGCATGACTAAATTGATTGAACATTTTTTTTTAATCTTGAGATGAAATAATGAATTATGAAAACTTCGGGCAAGGTTTGAATAATAGGAATATTACACCATGAGAAAATTCAAGGTAAAATACAACAAGTTTAGGTCCACACCAACATGTTTATGAAAATCAAGTTTTTATCGTTCAAATGAAAGTCAAAAGGAGAAGCGGTAAAGCCCCAACTCCCCCTCCTCAACCTTCAACTACCCACTACAATAGTGCCAACCATTGACTTATGATTTCCAAGAAAAATCAATGCATGCTTCCACGTGGAGGGGGGTCCAAATTTTGGTCATCTACACCGCTTATGGTATTTAGTGTCACATACACTATTTGCGAAAGGGCCTAAACTAGATGCCTAGATAGATGATAGTCTTGCATTTTAGTATGCAAGGGGAAGATTTTTTGAGCGTAATAATGGCAAGCGCCATGTGTTTACATTTTAGTACACAAATGGAAGATATTCTTGAGCATACTATGGCAAGTGTCATTTGTGTACACTTTAGTCAACTTGTAGACCATTGTGTAACATAGGCATGCACCTCATAACACTATTGAACATACTCATGCCAAGATATTAGTAAGTACACTTGAACGCCAAGTGCCATGAGTTGGCATGTATGGTGAAGTTGTTAATCATCAAAGTAACCTCGCATATGCCTCAAAATAGGGTAAGTGACACAATTATGCATGTGACACTAAATACCATAAACGGTGTAGTGGTCTTCGCCAACTTTACTGGCACATGGAAATGTACGATTAACCCTTAACTGCTTGGAATGTATTGTGGTTTCACTAGATCATCTAAAAATTAAGTTTTCTAGAACTCAATTTTTATTGTACCTAGAATAAATTTTATTGCTAATAAATTTAAGATCAAATCGATATGGTAGCAATATTTAGCAATTTCTATTGTACGTAGAATAAAAAGTTGTTGCTAATGATTTTAAGATCATATCAATACAGTAACAACATTTGGTTCATTAAAAACTTATACTCGATTTAGAATCATTAAAGTTCAAGAAACTGTGATAATTAAATGCAATAAAATTATAGTTCAAAACTTCAAGATTATATTAAGAATAGATATACACCTTGAGGTGAGAAAAAGACTCCATGAAAAACTGACAATTTTCTATCAGAATAATATGAAGTTACTATATATAGTTATGTATCAACTAAGGGAGAACTTAGTTCATTCTTGACTCTCAAAACTTCTTGTGAACAACCATCTTTCCATGAGGGAATGGGATCATCGCCATTGCCAAGAAAATTTCGTGAGGTACACAATGATACCTATTGTGACCTACCTGGCACCTTCCTTTTGGATGAATTTGCCTTCAAGAGTCATTCATAAGCCAAAAAGTGGCCTTTGAGCAAGCTAAGGGTTAATGGAGAAAGACCACGGCCGATAGATTGGTGCACTTTCATCTTGGTTTCTATAGTTCACCATGATTA
This sequence comes from Polytrichum formosum, assembly GCA_964035585.1. NCBI lineage: Eukaryota > Viridiplantae > Streptophyta > Polytrichopsida > Polytrichales > Polytrichaceae > Polytrichum > Polytrichum formosum. The sequence continues at coordinate 15,471,020 of OZ037941.1, read as the reverse complement.
GGTATTGTGGGTTTCTATCGTTCACTATTGGTGGTGGCCATTAGGCTTTAGTGTTGGATGTCAACAAGTTGATTTCAATCTTCACTATGATATTTAATATTGGACATTAGCATTAATTTTCAAAGCAGCAACATTATTGTGTTGCTTTCGAGAGATGACAAGTACACTCTAAACTCTGTAGTATCACACCTGTGGCAACCAAAGTGCATGTGATATTATAGAGTTTTGTACTGTTAACATGGATGCGTGATACTAGTGAATTAGTGTAGCATGTGACACTATGGAATAACACAAAGTGCAACATATTAAATGGTGTGGTGTGGTCCACTCCACTTGGCCTTCCTGGGTGATGTGGCATATGCATGCACCAACATTCAACAAGTGGCATAAGAAGAAGAAGAATAAGAATAAGAAGGTGACACTCCACATGTTGACACATGGCGCAATGCAAGGGTGTGGGTTGACTTCTTTGGTGGTTTGCATTAATGACAAAATTCATGATATAAGGGAGAGAAAGGTGACAATAAGGAGTGAGATTTGAACTATGAACATCCGTTCCCTAGGGTTTCGGGATATTAGAGAGTGAGTGGCATTATGGGGGTTGATATTATGGAGTTTAGGGTGTATATATGCAACAGGGGTATGACGAGTGGTGCCGCCTCAAAGGTACACATGAGAGTATACCTCTGGGAAAGAGAAAAAATGGGACCAAACAATTGGGCAGACTAGTAGGCAAATATAGTACACTAGATTGGTACAACTATATGTACATTACATTGTACACTATGTTAAATATCCACATAAATGGTTGTGCACATTAACGTGTTATAATGTGAGGTTTCTCAGCATGCTGTAAGAAAGAACATCCATGACAATAAATACTTCTTACATGATAGGTCAAAGCTTTATACTGATCTGGTCGGATGAAGTTGTTATAAAAAGTGCATAAAAACTGTTGCTTTGCAGTTGGTGTTGATTTGAGACCACATAGCTAGCGAGCTTTTCCTCTTTATTTCCTTGTTTTAGGTTGTGTATATACTATCTGGACTTTTGATGGTGACCAATGAATGGGGACAACCGACAACTACATTGTTTTCCATTAATTAGTGTGGGTTACCATTTGGAGTTTCGTGTTGCTAAAACTTTTTACTGTGAGACTCAACTAATTTATATCGTATTCTTCGGTGTTAACTTAGGTATGTTGTTCTAACTACTGTACTTATGTAGTTTGGGTGAAAAATGATACTCTCGGTAAAAAGCTATAGCAGCATGTAACTCCAAATGGTAACCCACATTGATTAGACAAAACGTTGTAGTTATAGATGAACCGGTTGAGTTTGAAGGGGAGGCCACAAACGTTTGAAAACGTCGGTTTCAAATGGGAAGACCTGTAATGGAGTTTGTTAAGCCAAGGTGAAAGAATTTCAGCCTCGAATGTGCCTCATTTCGAGGAGCTTGGTTTCAAGGTTAGTCCTTTATTTTTGGGTCAAAATCGTCCATTTCCAACACCGATTGGAAACATAGGTTTTAAGCCTTGCAAAACCACCATCTTGGATCGGAGTTGATTGTTTATACCAAATAAAAGAAGGACCAACCTTGAAACCAAGCTCCTCAAAGTTAGGCACATGTGAAGGTTGAAATTCTTTTGCATTGGCTTACCAAACTCCATTTCGAAACCGAGATTTTTCAAACATGTGTGGCCTTTACATGAGAAGTAACTGGTTGAAATTCAAGACTTCAGGAAAATTACTGATCATTCTAGAGGAATCTATGAAATATACCTTAAATTAATAAAGAAAAAACAAAAGATCACAACATGTAACCGGTTGGACTTGGAAACGCTAAAATTTTGACTGATCATGCCCAAAATCCTCTCCGGACACTGATGGCAACAATGGCAAATTACATACTGTAAGATGATGTCTGGTTCATCTATTCTGATTCGATAAATAGATAGAATTTGACGTCCGATTCTCACTTTTGTTACTAAGTTGAACGGCTTTATTTAAACAGTAAATTGTCTTCCATGCATTGAAACAGTAAATAGTCCAGGAGATTTTTGGGCATAATTGGTCAAAATCCCAGTGTTTCCAAGTCCAACTGGTTCCATGTTGTGATCTTTCGGTTTTTCTGTATTAGTTTGAATTATATTCCATAGATTCCTCTACAATGATTGGTAATTTTCCTGAAGACTTGAACATCAACTCCACCGGTTCATCTGTAACTAAGTACACTAAATATGATATTTAGTGTCACTTGCTATTTGGAATTATGCAATGTTATATTGATTTACTGGATATCTCATATTTTACCAACAAATGTGAAACTGGTAGTTTGGACATTATAGAACATTAACAGCTTCGCGTAATAAAATTCTACACATAGCACTGTGTAAATCCAAATAGGAAGTGTTTCTGTTGCTTCCGTGTTTAAGAATGTTGCAAAGTGCAACCTTATTCAGCTACAAGCGGCCACTAATTGTTCCCCTTTGGTACACCCTAAACTCCGTAATATCAACTTCCATAATGTCACCCACTCTCTAATATCCCAAAACCCTAGGGAACGGATGTTCGTAGTTCAAATCTCACTCCTTATTGTCACATTTCTCTCCCTTATATCACAAAATTTGTCATTAATACAAACCACCAAAGAAGTCAACCCACACCCTTGCATTGCACCATGTGTCAACATGTGGAGTGTCACCTTCTTATTCTTATTCTTCTTCTTCTTCTTATGCCTCTTGTTGAATGTTGGTGCATGCATATGCCACATCGCCCGGGAAGGCCAAGTGGAGTAGACCACACCACACCATTAAAATGTTGCACTTTGTGTTATTCCATAGTGTCACATGCTACACTGATTCTATAGTATCACGCATCCATGTTACCACTACAAAACTCCGTAATATCACGTGCACTTTGGTTGCCACAGGTGTGATACTACGGAGTTTAGAGTGTACTTGGGACTCCTTGGCTTCTGCTTTTCCGCAGGTTAATTAAGTTACCTTCTGCTTTGAAATAGCTGGTACTTACCTGTGCAGTTACAACAGTAACGATTACATCCCGTACATCTTTCCCTTTTCCTTTTTCCTTTTTTCCTTTTTCCTTTTTCCTTTTCCTTTAAGATTGTATGCCTTCCTGATAGTGGTTTAGAGGAAATTCATCGACCAAAAATATAGTTAGTACATATCTTGCAGTAAGTCAGGGCCAAATAAACTAAAGAGCGATTGCAACATATCTCCGTCCAGCTCCTTGGCAGCCTGTCAGCAGATGTGCAAACAACCATTTGGTACTGTGTAAAATTGTAAGTGATTTCGGCTTGGGCCCATGTGTAGTTAGTTTGAATTGTAACATAGCAAACCATGAAGCACATACTTATCCTCAGGGCCATTTTACACTTGAGCTTGAGGACCCTTGACCCGTGAATATACTTTCCAAAATATGTGATTGGTTGCAAAGCCGAAGACAGTCCATGTTCACTTTATACTACAGTCTAACCTTGTTAATATGACACTCGTTTATGCGACACCCTCGATATTACGACACATTTCTGCGCAACCAAAAAGTTTTAGTTCAAAACTCCCTCTTTTGTACGATTACAACACTCGATAATGCAACATTTAGAATCTCCGTTTTGTCATAGTAAAGAGGTAGTTAATGCTAAAATTCTTTTCATCTATGTTATGTACATCTAAAATACATCCATTTTCACTTGGGAACTACTTGGGAAGTGAATGAGAATTAGGGTTACTAGTGCATAATGGACATGGTTAGGGTTAGAGTGGCCTCCTGCCTAGTATGTTGCTAAACGTCATGCATCATTGTTGTCTAGTTTCTTATTAAAGAACTCTTTATATTTTGGTGTTAATGAAATTATTAGTTTTCAAAAGTTAGTAAAGAATTTAGATAAGAAAACAATTGCTAACTTGGGTAGGCAACACCAAAGATCTTTGGACCCCTATTTCAAGAGTTCTTGAGAATATTTGTATTTGTTTGGAGTTATAAGTTATTATTTCATACCATCTATATTGCTTAAACTCATTGTCTATATATTTTAAGCTCATATTACTTATGTTTTCATATTCCCTCGATAATACGACAACTTTACGCCATTTGTCATATTAATGAGAAGACGACACCTCGATAATATGACTTTTTTGTGTTTCCCAAACGTGTCATACTAAAGAGGGAGAACATTAGACCATGAGGGTCTTAAGGACGAAACACAATTTGAATGGATGAGAAAATTACAAGGCATCTTACATGGCAACAAGTGGATAATGTTTCATGTCCTATTGGATGTTATGTGAGGTTCATCAAAAAAAGGTGGGTCTACTGCAAAGGAACCGTGGCAATCAATCAAATTGCTATTGGCTCTTAGAAATAATATGGTGCCATGGAGAGGACCCGAATCCAAACTTATGTGGCGGTCTTTCAACATGGTTCCACTTCCACTTTACACTAAGCTTGGGGGCCCATCATTTCCAAAATTGGATTTCTATTTTCTATTGTATGGTCTTTGGGTGATTTTTTGAGGGCAATTAGATATTCATGGTCACGGCTCTTGGTCTTTACACACATACCAACTCTTGGTCTAGAAACAACCATCAAGGTAATCAAGTAACCATTATAATACAAAGGCATCCAATAAAGTTCAATATATTAGAGTTATTTGTAAAGTAAAGCAAATGAAACCATGGGTCTTGTCCCAAACTATAATTTTATGAGAATTAACACAAAGTCACCCAAGTTTTCTTAATGCTTACATAAGAATACTGCCAATAATTCCAACATGTATCATATATGAAACATACTATATAGTATGGAACATGATGTAAAAGAGTGACATCTCCCTTTGATGGATGTAAAAATGATTCAGAATCTCTCAATTGTTATATTAAGATTGTGTGTCTATCATGTATCTACTCAGAATAGTAATTTAACTTCCACTAATCATACATCCCAAAAACAAAAGATACTTGAAACAAAAGCCATGCACTACTACTGGTGTTCAGAATGTGAAGAGCCCACCTCATCTGCACACGTGCCAATCCAAACACACAAAAAGTGTGTAAGAAAGGCATGTGTTGGATGTCTTTAGCCATGTTTAGTTGCTATCCATGTCACACAATCATCTCACCCGTCTATTTCATTCAAAGGTTGCAATCATTACACTCAATACAATCATTTTGAGTATAAAAAATATATTCTTTTGTTGTATCATTATTCAATTGAGTTTGCATGTTGGGTGGGGCCGAGAATCAACAAGATTCCATTCAAAATATACTTTGTTTTATCATCATATCATAGCATGCATTGGCAAATCTAGGCTGGAAAACTTGGATGAAGCATTGTATTGATATTATTAGAATAGAAATGGTTAATAACAATTGAATAATGTTATGGTCATGTGGTATAGCTTTCATGGATGGTATATAACCTCTCATAACAATCACCAAATGCTCTCACATATGGCATGTATCAACTGAATTTTCAATGGATAAACTACGCCAAGACCTCTCCTCAAGCATGTGAAATAGCCTACACATGGAGGTGCTAGGGTTTAAATGTAAGTTTAGTAAGGCACAATGGCTACCTTAGGGTTTGGCAACCCCAATCAAGGCATGTGGTTATTTCCTTAACCATGACTAGTTAGTTCTAGTTTGCCTCATGATTAAGCATGGTGTACTATCTACTTACAATGTAGATTCTACTATGTATATGAAACTTTGTAGCAGATTATCAAGTTTATCAAGAGCAGTGCCTGGGAAGTTTTTGGGCATAGTCGGTCAAGATCCTAGTGATTCTAAATCCAGCCGGCTACATGTTTGACATCTTCCGGTTTTGCTTTATTCATTTGAGGTATATTCTATAGATTCCCCTAAATTGATCGGTAATTCTCCTGAAGTCTCGAATTTCAACCGGTTATTTCTCAAACTCAACCGGTTCATCTGTAACTAACTGCCGGTTCTCCCCGAGCCCTGATCAAGAGTACTAATTTTTATTATTTAGAAAAAGTAAGGCACGAGAGAGAGAGATTCCAATACACAACACATATATCTTATCACCATTGTTGTGCGTGTATGATTGTACTTTCACTTCCGATTTGTAGAAGATTAATATTAAATATAGTTTCAACTTCATATGCATAACATTATTCAACTGCATGGTTGTGTGTTGTGCTATATTTAGCATCTGACATGGGCCTTCACCATCTTGTCTTCATGGGAAGAAACTTAGAAAGTAGGAAGAAACAGAAGCCGGTACAAATAATGAATAGTGCTGGTATGAATGGTGTCGGTATTTTCAAAGATAGTTATGTCATTAATAGTTTTTTTAGTGCATGATACCAGGATGAAAATTGATTCATGTGAATAGTTCTAGGAGTATAACTCCACCCAAATTTCCAAGTGTTAGGTTGAATGTATAAATAGTAAATGAATCTTCTTACTTCATTTAGGGGCCCCACATAATATAATTGACATACTCTAGGGTCATAGAACCAACTCATATGGCTGAATAATGTCATGTTCTAGGAAATATTTTACTTTAGTACTTGTTGGAGGCTCTCATAAACTATTGCCAAGGCCATAGAATGTATACATGGTGTTTGTTAAGGCTAGGGATTCATGGTGTCTACGTAAACTCATCCATTATGGAGGTGGACACGCAATGATTTATATTGTAACATGTAAACAACTATTTGTAGAGAATTTGACTCTGTAAATAGAGTCAAAGACTCCAAATTAGTACAGTGGTGCCGAACTGGAATGAAATGACCCTCAATCTTTGAACTGGACTCTTTCATCCATGATGGATGAGTTTACATGTTGAGGGTTAACGTATATAGGTCGTCCACCAAGGCTTGGGGTTCGTGGCATCTATGTAAAATCATCCATGTGGATGAAAAGACCCTAGTAAAAACAAGTCCCCTACCAAACTGAGGGTTGGTTCATACCAATTGGAGTTCACTAGACTAATTTGAGAGTTTTGATGCTATTCATGAAACCCATGTCTTAAAGTAAAATGTTTATTTTCAAACCATACACTACACTAAAAAGGATATTTAGTGTTTGATACACTGAATAGGAACCCACTGAAATGTCAATATCCCTATGAAAATAAGTAACATTAAATGTAAACTCAAACACTAAATATCAACTATGGTAATATGTGGAAGTTACATGTTTGAATTTAGTGTTAGTAAGGATATGGAAAGAAAACTAACAATGATAGAAAGATAATTCCAGCATATCTTCTAACACTAATTGTCAAGGAATTGAAAATTAGTGTTGAGCAGGGTAAGGTGGTAACAACATCAAACATAATCAAACACTAAATATCATACTTAGTGTAGTTTAATCGTTGCATTTCTCACCTTGCTAATGGATGGGTTTCCGTAACCACCACGAATCGTCGCCCGCCCACGGCCAAAAACACCTTGACCTGCGTGGGTCCAATCCAATCCCGCCCTCCCACTCGTTGCCCAGGAATCTGCACAGAGCACGCCAGGCAGTGTGATAGGTGCAGTAGAAGTAGAGGAGGGAGGGGGCAAGAAGAAGAGGAGTGTATGTAAGTTAGTAATAGTGTCCACTACTGAGTGCCCAAAAGGCCGCCCTCCTTATTCAATCGTCAGCACGTCCGACCTCAGCCTCGGTGTGTGTACGGAGGCTGGCTCTTTTATTAAGAGCGCAGCAGCAGCGCAGGGCCTTCTGTGCCGTGTGAGGATTGAGAATCTATAGCCCGGCCAACAAGTACCAGCTTTTATGGGACCCCATGGGTACCTGCTGCAGCAGCATTCAGCTGTGCACCACAAAATTATGCCTCCGCCGTACGGTGGTATGTGGCTCCCTATGGTGGGCACTTCCCAACTCCACATACAGTATATAATCTGGAGCATCGGATCAAACCGGCAAACTACTATTTCAATAATCCCATCCAATTAGCGCACGCTGCGAGTCGTGACGACTGTCGTTCTGAGTTTCATGATCGAAATTGAGATGGGAAAATCACAAGAGTTCAGAGTGAATGTTTAGTTCTGTTCTGTTTAGTTCATTTTCAAGTGATCACAAAGACTCCTCTCCCAGTTGTGTAAGTTCAGTCGCGCACCACAAAAGTATGCCTCCACCATACGATGGTATGTGGCTCCCTATGGTGGGCACTTCCCAACTCCACATACATAATCTGGAGCATCAGATCAAACCAGCAAACTACTATTTCAATAATCCCATCCAATTAGCAGCGCATGCTGTGAGTCGTGACGACTGTCGTTGTGAGTTTCATAATCGAAATTGAGATGGGAAAATCACAAGAATTCAGAGTGAATGTTTTATTCTGTTCTGTTTTGTTCATTTTCAAGTGATCACATAGACTCCTCTCCCAGTTGTGTGAGTTCAGTTGTGCACCACAAAAGTATGCCTCCACCGTACGATGGATGTGGCTCCCTATAAGGTACGTGGGCCTGATTGTGGGTGGGAACTTCCCAACTCCACTTAAAATCTTGGCCGTTGGATCGAATTGGAAACTATTTCATCCAATTAGCGCCCGCAAGTCGTGAAGACTGTCATTTTAAGTTTCATGATCGGAATTGAGATGTAAAAGTTATAAGAGGTCAAAGTGAATATTATAACCTACTTATTTTCAAGTGATCGCATGGACTCCTTTTGAACCTATTGGAATATTTACCATTTGAGCACATTGTCCAATCTCATCATGACACAAAACCACAAGCCTTTACCACATATCACTCAAATATAGGCATTTGATCGAGAAAAGTGATCATTAAAGGCCAACAGCCAGGTCCTCTACATAACATAGCATCTTTCATAGCACCTTGATCACTCTTGGTGGTGGATCGATGGGATAATTAAACCTGAGCAGCCCATCCTTATTGTCAAGAAAGACGACCGTGAATTTGATTGGCATCTAAGTAAAATTGAATAGAAGATACCTCTACATATACATGAGAGTATCCACACAGTCCATGGGGGGAATTAAATTAGGGCTGGTTCACATGGGGTCCCAAGTCCTAACATGGTCCCAACTTTTGAGCCTCAAGAAACCATTAAAATATGGTTAATTATCGTTGAAGTTGGATCTTGATTATTTTAGGCAAGAATGTTTGCGGGACTTGTGCTGAGAGTTGGGTCTAGCTTTTTGCTCGACCCAACTCTCAACATAAGTTCCGAGCCTCACCTCGAAAAAGTGTTGCCATGTAGACATCCATGTCATACTTGGGACTTAGGATTGGGATCCCGTGTGAAGTGGTAAGTCCCAACTCCCGTGCTCTCAACGGCCGAGATTGGACAGATTGACCTCAAGTGACTTGGGACTTAGGACTTGGGACTACGTGTGAACCGCCCTTTAGAAGCAAACAATGGCAACCCCAATCACACGCCTATTTTTAGAAGAATTTATGTGATCATAAGAGGGTCATAACATCACTGTGGATGTGCATATTCATAAATCACACACTGCACATGCAAAAACAAATGGGCACACAACAATAGATATTTATAGTTGGTTTCTGCCGCTTCTATCATAGGATCCGTTGATGTCTTTGCATGCATATAGTTTCATCATGTTCAAAATTCATGCATAAGTCTAGATTCAGTCAATACTAAATCATTTGTGCATGTGCTTTTGAAACAAGTACACATGCAACTCATTTCTTGCTTGTCTACATTTACCTTTAATAGAACTCACGAACATTCAAAAAATGTTTAGATTCTTTTTAACTTCAATTTTTAAGCTACTGTTGCATGGTTTGAGCATGGTCTACATGACAGTTTTCTACGAGCCACCAACATGTATGAACCTCAATTTATTTTTGAGGCCGAGTTGGATTTAATTCAACCTATCACAAAGAGGAAGTGAGAATACGACTATATGGGACAATTATGATGATCAAATATACATAGTTCGTAATATGTGTGTGTGTGTCCCACTAGAAGAATGCGATTGATGAATGGAGTCAATTGTTTTGGGCACTTTTGATATAATAACTTGTAATTAACAATAAATAACCTTAGACACCTTTCTATGGCCCCTTGAAACTCAAAATGGGCCTTAGGAACCTTTAAGGGTTAACATGTTTTTGCATAATTGTTGACCTATCAAATTGACAATAATCGATTTCTTCGTTGTTGTATTCGAGATGTATACGTTGTAATAGTTTTTGAATGGAAGGGTCACCTTTGACATTTTCAACTTAAAATAACGAGAAGCAACCTAACATGAACATAAGAAGGAACTTAACATAAACACCTCCGTATTATGAACCCTTCGTGCATCTCAAAAGAGACCACCTTTGACAAGAGTGTGACAAGATCTCTCTCTCTCATATTAGAAATTATTTGTTGGAATAGAAAACAACAAAAGGTAAGTTTACTAGAGGTAAGTTTGTGTTTTATTCACATGTAAACAAGTGTTTATCATCTAGTCATTACCTTGTGGTAAAACGTCTAGAAAAGGTGCAATGACCAAGAACATGTATGATGGAATTAGAATAGTAAGTGTTTCTCTATTTTATCCACAAAATTGTATGCTTGGTTGATCATTATGTGACATGGACAACAACTAAGTTTTGTTATTCTTTACCTCGTGTATGTTATTAATCCTCACTTGTAACCTTCTAGGCTTGGCATATCTATCAATCAATCATCCTCATCCTTGTTGATTGTGGTATGGGCACACGTGAGGTAGGCTCTTCACAATTATAACACCAAATTTCCTTGCTCTCATACCAATTTGTGGTGTCACATAGGAGCTACTTGACACAACATACTTGATATCTATATCTATTGTGACTATCATGTGAATACATACATCAGTGATGATATTAGTTTCTTAGGTAACTTACACAATGAGCATTATGGCCACCCTTGTTTTCATCTTGAGACTTGTTAGTCCTAGGATTTTTGTACAAATATTTACAAATGAGTGACAATATCATTTTTATCACTTTATGGCTTACTCTTAGTTGTTGAAATCAAGGTTTGGACTGCTTAGTTTTCTTACTTGGATGTTGGGAATAATCCACCAACCTAGCAAGGGCTTTGCAAGAAAAAGGAAGGGGCCTCTTTATGAGGATGTGCTTGAAAACAAAATTGCTTAGCATTTGTTTAGTTAACTTAAGATTCGTGTTTCTTTTCATGCCAAAAATGGCTGGAGTTAAAGGCTCACCATGGGGGCCTATAACTCCAATCTTTAGGTGCAACAATTAGTTAGACCAAGATCACAATGGTCTCCATACTTTATTTAGAGGGCCAAAGGGTCTCAAAAACGTCTAGCCCCTCTATTCCAAGGGAGGAGAGTTGGGCATCTTGATTCTTGAAAAAGGCACGGGGTCTGACATTTGCACACGATCTTCACGAAAGTCCATATCAACATCATTCATTGATATTTTTGGAAACAACACCATTAGGGGAAGGACATGATGTTAGATTATTTTTATTTTAATGTGGACTCTTCCACTCTATAAGAGCATGGTTGAGGTGTTGGTCATGATACCATGAGCACTCCTCGCTTTTCTAAAAGGGACTCCTCCACCTTGACATTTTTGTTGAAGAATCTTTTATTCTACCCATGGTAGAACCGAGCATTCTTACCAAACCCAATTTCCTCTATCTTCTGCCATTCTTGTCACCTTACCGGTTATGCTCGGCCTATATTGCCCATTCCCCTCTTCATTCTACCTCCCTGCCTCATCTCCCTCCCTAGGGGGCTACCAAGCTACCGAGCTACCGGTTGGATATAGTACCCATAACCTTTATTGGTACTATTGCCACTGATTGTACCTCCCTAGCCTACGTATTAGGTTTGCTCATGACCTGGTCTAGTTACGCAAGGCACTATTTGTGAGATTGCTATTGGCTCCTTTCTTCTACCGCTACTAATCCTTCCTAGTCTCTTCTTCTTTGAACCTCTTACATTCGTTACCCGACATCCCTCACTTACATAGCTACACTAAATATGATATTTAGTGTCACTAATTCTAATTGTCTTGCTCAATACGAATTGTCTTGATCAATTGCTTTTGATTATGTTATGGATCACGAAGACTCACGTTTGCATGTGCTGAGCAATAAATTGGGAGTTGTAAGTCTAGTCATTGAATTGAGCAACATGACATTAGATTATTTAAATTTAATATGGACCATTCCACTCTACAATAACATGGTTGTGGTAATGGCCTCGTCATCATACTCCTCACTTGTCTCACAACTTGGACTCCTCCACCTTGGCATTCGCATTGGCAAGGTGGGCATTATTGGGTGGAGGTACTGCAGAGGGCTCCCTATTTCATTTTTACATGTTCTAGAATATAGTTTCCACGTGGGATACAAGTGGGTAGTGACAAATATAAACACAACACGTGGTAAATTTTGAGGGGAAAATAATTATTATGTGTTGGAATGAATAAAGAGCCCTTCATGGTACTCTAACATATTCATATCATGTCGACCTTATCAAAATGACAGCAATCAATTCCCTTTTCTTTTTGTTAAAGTTTGGATGAAGACTCATGTATTCAAATCCTAGAACAATGAAAAAGGAGTCGTAAGTTGTCAAGTCAACTTTTAGTTGCCGATGAAGCAAATTATTTTTCTCGACTCTTTACCTTTCAATTTTATGAATCTACACTCTAAACTCTATAATATCACACATGTGACAAATAAAGTGCACTATTAAGAACTTATATAGTGTTGACATGGATACATGATAAAAGAGAATTAGTGTAGCATGTGATATTATGGAATAACACAAAGTGCAACATTACTCCACACTGCAACATAACACACACTGCTCCAACCCTAATGCATCCAACACGAATCCCACCGCTCGGATCAAGCCCAAATTACTGTACTTCACTTCAGTGCAAGTGGAAAGAAAGAAAGCTCTGCAACATAAGTAATTGCCCATGGCTAGATTACCACACAACACCATAGCCAAACAAAAAAAACTATCACGAATGGGGACCAACTCTTCAACCAGCCAGGTTTAGGTGGGTAAAAGTGAAGTAAGCATAAGGTTATGCACAACACCTAGACACAATTTGCGGTTCCACCGACCGCTCATGGAACATGAGAGCAAGACCAAAATCGTGACAAGAGAGACAACACCACTTTGTCTATTACACTCTAAACTTTGTAGTATCACACATGTGGCAACCAAAGTGCACGTGATATTACAGAGTTTTGTAGTGTTAACATGCATGCGTGATACTAGTGAATTAGTGTAGCATGTGACACTATGGAATAACACAAAGTGCAACATTTTAATGGTGTGGTGTGGTCCACTCCACTTGGCCTTCCCGGGGGATGTGGCGGACACATGCTCCAACATTCAACAAGTGGCAGAAGAAGAAGAAGAAGAAGAAGAAGAAGGTGACACTCCACATATTGACACATGGCGCCATGCAAGGGTGTGGGTTGACTTCTTTGGTGGTTTGCATTAATGACAAAATTTGTGATATAAGGGAGAGAAAGGTGATAATAAGGAGTGAGATTTGAACTATGAACATCCGTTCCCTAGGGTTTCGGGATATTAGAGAGTGAGTGACATTATGGAGGTTGATATTACAGAGTTTAGGGTGTATCGTGTTGTGTTGTGTTGGTTGTGAGTTTGGAGCCAGTTGAGTGAGCCACTCCCGAAATAGGTAATAAGTAACTCAACCTCACAAACACAACGTTGATGATCCAACACACAAGGACTCCAGTGAGGAAAGCGCATTAGAATTGAATCATTGATGAAGAAAGAACCAAGGACTTGTGAACATGACCTCGTGATATGATGTAGTGTGGTAGACAAAGGCGATTGGGGCCATTCGAGCATTAATGTCAAAACCCATGATATATGGGAGGGAAATGTAACAACAAGGAGCGAGATTTAAACTCGAAACATCCGTTCCCTAGGGTTTCGGGATATAAGAGAAGGAGTGACATTAAGGAGGTTGGTATAAGAGAGTTTAGAGTGTACTTCGATTTTTTTTTTAAATATAATACAATATGGGAGTTGTGAGTCAATCACCTTCTTCTATTGGACGGCATGACCTGGTTTGCCTGCGCTCACGCAGAATCATCATAGAATGTCTAATAAATGAGTTGATTTAAGGAAACTAATCATTGAATGCCATTCCATCATGCAACATGCGTCCAATGATTCAATCCTGATAGCGTTTTCATTGCAACTAAATGGTGCCAACATGAAGCATAAGTGGGAAGGTTTGATGCTGCAGGCTGATCCATTATTAGTTCAGATCTATGAGTGAGCAGAAAATTAAGCATGCAGCAGCACTGAGGATGGTACGATGACTACTACTACCAGTGTTCAAGATTGAAGCCCTCATATGAATTTCATTTTGAAGGTCTCCCAAATTTCAGCCCTTCACCTGAAGGGTTGGTTCACATCCAAGATGTCAATCCAAGAATATAAAAATGAAATACAAAACTCATATTAAACTTGTGCATGAATTATATGGTACATGTTTCCAATACAATGTGAAGAATTAAGAATCAACCATCTAACTCTACTTCTTGTAGTGACAATGCCCTACGCTTGTTGGTTCTTGTGGCGGGTAGATTATATTGAGGACTTCAAGTGACGTCTTCATTTTCAATTTGGGGTTGCGTTTTGAAGGGCTGTTTTGAGAGAGGTATATTTTGAAGGGCCAAATCGCGTTTGAAGGGCATTGAAGACTTCAATCTTGAACACTGACTACTACTACTTCTGCTACTTGACCCTTCGTATTGACTGCCGCAGCAGCTGCCATGTATATATACACATACACACATGTAAAGCTCTTTGTTACGTTACATAGGGGGGCTTTTTTTATTGGAGCCACTTCATCCACGATATCTTGGATGGATGTTCCTTAGTGAGTGCCACGAATCCCCAGCCCCCTCCCTTCCTAGCAGTGTGTATGTTGGACAAATTTCAAATCCAAAAGGGCCATGTGACATTTTCAAAAACAGAAATGAATGTCGCTTGACATCTATATTAAAAAAAACACACACCTCAATGTCACAAGCCTAGTAGTATGTGTCATTTCAATTTCTAACGTGTTGATTGACATGTGATTTTTTTTTTCATAAGTCACATCACAATGTCAAATTCTAGATTATGCGTGTCAATTAATGTGCATTTTTATTTGTGGAAGTTTTTGCGTGTCAAATGTCAAAAACTTGCAAAAACTTTGTAAAAAATACATACTGCCCCCTAGTCCAATCTTGTTAGAAACTTCACCTTGCTACTCTCGAAATCAATGTGTATGTTTGACAAATTTCATTTGACGTTCAACTTCAAATCCAAAGTGTCACATGACATTTTCCAAAAAAAAAATGAATGTCAATTGACATATATATTTTATTCTAAATTGTCACCTCAATTTTGGGTTACACAGTGTTAGAAAAACTAATACTTTGAATTATCAAAATACAATCTTGATTCGTAACAAATAAAAAAAAAACTATCAATCGAGCGTAAGTATCCTTTGGTCTCGCATGTTTCTCCAAATGTTGAAGATGGTAGCCCAATCCATATAGCTATACTTAATGGAATGAGTATAAATTTTTGCCAAAGTTGCATAAGTTTAGGCCAATTTGTGTGCCATTCCAAATTGCTACCACATATGCACATTGTACATTAAACTCAATTTGAAGGGGACCTCTGCACTATGCAAAGCCTACCTCAAATCATCCCAGTGTCAAGTTGAGACGCCTCAGATTTAACCCAATATTTAACCAGCCAAAGCATCACTCTTCGAGATTTGTTGGGACAAATTGTTCATTCACATACCTACACAAAACAATTGTGGAAACACATCCGCAAGAGACCAGGAACAATGGTCTTGTCAGCCTTGTACTTAGCCTCCACCACCTCTCTGATCACCGTCTTAGTTGTAGAGCCTTCCTGGTTACAAAGGAAATTACAAGAACAAGGCTGAACTTAAGTATGTAAGTGAGTGTAGGAGGTTCTCCTACTATTATGGGTTATGTTTTCCGGATACTTGAGCTGCAATTTATAGTACTTAAGTTGCCTAACAATATGTGTCATTTCAATTTCTAGCATGTCAATTGATGTGTGCTTTTTTTTCTTCACAAGTCATAGTACGTGTCAACTTCTAATTTGTGCGTGTCAATTGACATGCATTTTTTTTGTGTGCGAGTTTTTGCATGTCAAAAGTGAAAAACTTGCAAAAACTTTGTCAAACATACACACTGCTCGAAATTGGGGACATGACAATTTTGCGATAATAAAAAAATGCTTCCTAAAGTGGGGTCCATCGATCAGAATTAGCTAAGTGGCTCAGGATTGGACCTCAACATATGATATGTGAGTTCCTCCAGGTTGCAAAGGTTAAAGGGAGTCATCGATTTTAACTTCTAACCCCCCAAGCAACTTTTTTTTTTTTTTTTTTTTGAGACAGAAGGCCGACAGGCCAACGCCAAAGCACAGGAGGCAGTTGACCACCTAGCAAGTTTTCCGTCAAGTAGAGAGGAGATTTCACAACCGGGAATCGAACCGCCAACCTCTTCCTTGAGATTTGGGTATCTCTCCACCATCATCCGGTAGTTTAGGGTCATCTCGGACCACAAGCAACCAATTTTTGGTTGATGGATGATTTCTACCCTGCATTAATCCTACCAAACTCATTCATCCACAATCAGAAATACTCTAGACATCAAGCCAACATTATTATTTTCCATAGACATTTGACATGTGCAATTTGGAGATAATTAGAATATGTTAAAAATTTATTAAAATTGGAAGTGGTCATGTTTTTGTTGTGTAGCGAGCTCATGTGAGGGTGTTGACTCCAATCACCGGTTGTCACTTCAATGCAAACTTTGCATGAACATCAATGGTGTTTATTTTGGTAAAAGTAAAATTTTAGACGTTGCTATAAATATGGCCTTCATGCTCACATCAACCGTCTTCACTTTAAGTTTTGGACACTCTTTGATTTAAAAGAAATTCTTTGCATAAATGTAGTTAGAAACAAAAAATAATTTACATACTCCAACTGCAAGGTGGCTAGCCCATTATGATATGCATAGTTTGGCATATGATTTGATCTTCAATTTTGTGTGAAAGGATTAAGATTTTCTCAACCCATCATTTGATAGGTAGTTTTTGATGTTGTCCATCCCATTGAAGGGCCAAAAAAAGAGTACCCCGTCAAATGAAATGAAGGTGGACCTATAAAAAAGGAGCAATGGCAGTGCCCCTAGAAGAAGCCAAGCAAGGATCCCCAAGGTCCTTGTGTCTTGCTTTCATGGTGTTAATGATCCCAATGGAGAAATCACATGCTCTTTTAACAATATTTGCACTCCCCAAGCTTTGAACGCAATAGTTTTTGAAGTGTCTAAGGTAGGAGCACGGCTCGGGCGAACCAACCCCTATATTCGTACCTTACCGGGGAGGGCGAACGGCTAGGGATTCGTGGCACTCACTTAAAATCAACCATCCTACATATCGTGGATGAAGTGGCTCCAATACAAAAAGACCCCCTATAAGGTTGAGGGCCGATTCATTCAAATGTGACATCACTAGACATCCGGTAAGGTACCAATGTATGGGTCGGTTCGCCCTAGCCGTAGGAGCACCCTAAACCGAGAGATTAAGGTATTTGACATACATGTGGTAGCCATATGACCCGAAAAATTAAGTTATTCTTACGTAGACAAAAAGAAACCAAGTGTATTGCAAGTCCCCCCCCCCCCTTAATGAATTAAATCATATTTTTGAAGTGAAAATTGTGTTGCAACCAAGACTGTTAGGGGGGCCTCATGTTCACATGATGAACATCTCATAATCAATATGTACTTATTATGCAAGATCCCAAGGGTGTTGGTTTTGGGGGTTGTCTTGGTTAAGGTGCTTGTACCTTAACACACACATGTGATATTGATTATAATCTTATAAATGAATTTGGCCCAAGAAGAGTTCACGACAACAACCATGTTTTCACAAAGACAAAATGAATGATACTTTTCTACTATTATTTATTTTGTATAAATTTTACTACATGCCCTATCCCACAAATTGCCCTATTTGAGCTTGAGGCTAGGGATAAGGTAGAAATACGGAAAACATTGAAAATAAGTTCATTCTACCAAAAAGAGTGACCTAAAATTTGTGCAATATTTTTCAAAGATGGAGTAGAGGGAACGATTAGGAATGCAAGTTGTTTTGTAGTTTTATTCCCTATAAAAATTTGTTACATTTTCCCAAAGAGGTAAGTAAGTCAAACACCCTACTTGTACAGTAGAGTCTCCCTAATTTGAGCATCAAAATATCCTTCTCTACATATGAATGTGCACAAAATGGTCAACTCAATGACATCTAAAAGTGATTCCAAGTAGTGTAAAACATGACCTATCCAGCTAATCACTACATCCGACCTATCTCTACATTCTTTTTGGACTACCACTTTTACAATTAGCCATTTTGAATCCACACAAGAATCATTATACTCCTAGTCTAGTGCACCAGTAGAGGTCATTTGTTGTTTTCTATTTTTTTCTACCTTAAGCATTACCTTGCCATTTGTCGATGGGCTTTGGTGGACTAGTTCAATAGTTAAATATAATTGGGATGTAACTTTTGCAATCACTTCACTTAGAATGAAAACAAATCTTCACGTTGAACCCCACGTAACTTTGTGTTTCAAGACCAATTTATAAACTTGAAATGACTATCTTCCGTGTTTGACATAATGTATGTGGTCCTATTGTGGGCATTTTCAAATCCACAGAAAATTTCAGCCATTGGATTGGATTGGAAATTGTCTCTCTCATATGATGGACCTTGAGAAGCTTAAGGACTTTGATAGTTGTACCAAGGTCAGGTGGTTTAGGATGGTAATCCCCTAAATGGATAAGAGGTTGTAATCAACAAAATGAAAGTGTTTTTCAAAGGTGTGGGTAAACTTATTTTATCTAAGTGTCTTGATTTTCTAGTATATCGTGGATTTGTAATATGTGGGATATTGTTTTTGGGGATTTGGTCAACATATGTAGTCTATGGAGTATTCCAAAGTTTCATTGTAGGGGTTTATTATTTATAGTGTGTTTGTCCCTCCAATTGGTTGGTCTAGAAGGTTTAAGGTGCTAACTATTGGGGGCCATATCTCCCTCTCATTTCAGAATTAATCTACCAATCTCTTGTGATTTTGTTTAATACTATGTATGCCACATCTGCCATTGGAATTTGGAATTTGAGGTCCATATTTATCTTTGTCAAAAGATTGGGCCATCAAAAATTGAAAATGTGAAATTTGTAGTACTTTTTAGTTGCATGTGGTTGATATTAATAGTGTCTTTTATGATGTTGTATGACTAAGCTCAATACACTTGAAATGAGTACAAAACCTTGATGATAAATTAAGGTGAAAAATGTTCTTTTTTGGAGACATCATCACATAAACATCAAAATTTCCTAGATAGAGATACTTGAATGGCTGCTATGTTTTGGAGTATTTTTCAACCATATGATCTAAACAACTATATGGTTGGATTGGGTATAAACATATCAGATGTGGATATAACACTTGCCAAAGTTGTGAATTTCATAAAGGGACTTCCAAATTCAAATTTCAATTCAGGGCACCCATTTGTAGCCTCGGGGAAGTCACTTAGTGTATTCTTTAGGGACACATGAGCGTACAACACATATTTTTTGGGGGGCTATGTAGCTCATTTACTACATTTTAGTGGACCCTATATTTTTTAATAATTCTACTTTCTTCAAATTTTTACCACCCTATGTGTAATTATAAATTAAAATCTCCATAATATTTCAGACCCTTCATTATTTATATTTATTTGAATTTTCCTTCATGGACAATAGCATTAGAAATGGAATTCATCACGCAATAGAAATTAAGCTGTGTATACAAGAAGCATGTTATTTACATAATTGGTTACATGTCTAAGCCCATTGATAATGGAGTACTTAATTGTTTCATCCAAACATTGAAAGAAGTCCACAAATTCCAAAACAAACCAGCATCATTAAAGTGTCCATATGTGTTCACTAGCACAGTTGCATTAACATTGCACATGTTATCATGCAAAGTGTGAAGACAATTTGAAATGCCTACTTAAGAGTCCTACGTGAAAATTGAGAAACGATCATCACAAAAGATGCCACAACCTCTCGTCTAGGACAAATCCATCAATCCACCATAGATTCACCAAATATGGCCCCACGGAGCTCTTTAAACACGTAGGGGTCAATGCACGATGATAGAATTCTTGTCCTGCGTGTGAGGAACAACCAGAGAATTATACAAACGTCAATGAAATGTTCCTCAAATGTACACTTAATAACCCTCATCCAACGAGTTCATCCATTTTGTAGATGGATTTGTGATCATTTTCATCTAGTTCTTAAATTTTTCTTACCCTAAACTCAACCCAAAAATAATAAAAATTCCCTACCAATTACTATAATGCTATTTTAGAAATACTATAAACATAATTTTGGGTATTACAAGTGACCCTATATTATATATAATGTGCTACCTCACATTTCTTCAAGGCTATGGTATATCAAAAAAATATATAATTTTTATCAACCATGAATAAATGTCACCCTATATTTGTTCTCTCATAGTTATCTAAATTTTCGACAGTGACTTCCCCGGGTTTGTAGCCATTTAGGGGTGTCTATAATTTGATGAATTGAGGATAATCCACTTTTTAATTTATGCATTGGTGAAGATGATGCTATCCAAATTGACCTCCAATGATTCAAATGTTGGGTTATCCATGAATGCCCCATTCGTCAACATGATGGGATTACAAATAAAACTCCCCTATATAGGAAAAAAAATGACCAATCGGATTTCTCCATGTTAGTGTATAGTAGACCAATCAAACTCCACAATCAACATGCTAGTGCACTCCAAACTTTAAAATGTCCATGAAATTTATTTCGACATGTTGATTCCGTCCCATACCAGAAACATGTTTGCAAAAAACAAACTCAAATGATTGAGTCGACATGGTTAGTTTGATCGACTAATCAAATTGAATTGTCAGGTCAAGCAGTCAAATCTTTTGATTAGATGACTCCACATGAGCTTGACCGATTGACCTGCCCAAAATTTATAATAAATAAATAAATAAATAAATAAATGTAGTTTTTTTATTCAAATCAATCGGTCAAGTTGACTAGAGATCTTAGGTCAACCAGTCCAGTTGTTCTAAATTTGTAGGTTGACCACTCAAATCGACATGTTAGTTAGGAAAATACATATTTTTCCATTCCCATCCTTTCACACGTGATTGCACTGCTCAAAACGGGTATATGAGAGGAATTAAGAGCTTGAGCTAAACGGCCACAAATTCTAAGACTCTTCCTCGAGTCAAGAATCCGCCCTCCAAATCTATTGATGAGGGATTGGTAAAAATTCTTCGTAAAGTCAATGGGGTGACGTCAGGGTTGTCTATTGTGTCGTGACGGAGGCTAATCTCGGCATAATGTCGTGCCGTCACGACACGTATCCGTCACGACATTATGCCGGATGCTGTCTTTATCCTGACGGACTTGAATTTTACCGAATTCTGTGTGTAATTACATTACCCCATTTCGGACATGTAAGATGTAAGATGTCCACGTGTGATGACATGTTAGCAAAGTAGAGGTAAAGTGGGGAGAAAATTACTAGCCCTCGTCCGCCCCCCCGTCCGCCCCCGTTCCCCTCCCGTCCGCCCCCCGTTCCCCGCCCGTCCGCCCCCGTTCCCCACCGTCCCCCCCCCCGTTCCCCGGACGGGGGGGGGGGACGGGCGGGGAACGGGGGTGGACGGGGGGGGGGGGGCGGACGAGGGCTAGTAATTGTTTCCCCACATTCCCCGTCCGCCCCAGCCACCCTCGTCCGCCCCACCCTTGTCCCCCGTCCGCCCCACACCCTCCTTACTCAGATTTTACTACTTTGATTTTAACATAATGATAAACAGAATGGTAAAATGGTTTACCTGGCGCTAGGCATATCCACGCCCACGTCGGCCTTTTCTGCCACATAGGACGCCACCTTGGCAAGAAGGTAAGTATTTTACCCATCCTACTAGCTTCCCCCTAGGTTGACCCTACGTGGACCCTATTGTGTCGTGACGGAGGGGTCCGTCACGACACGACACGTCATGACGTCGGGATAGACAACCCTGGGTGACGTGTTGGAAATTGGATAAAACGGGAAGTACAAAAGATATGCATTCATATAGGCTCTCTAGCGTAAGGTGGTAGTTGTCATTTCTTTGTTGTACCAAAATCATCACAAACATTGATGATGATGAATGCTATATGTGTGTTCTTGACATCCTTCAAATCATTGCTCCTAGATTTTGGGATTGTATAATTGTTAAAAGTGCTTGCGGTTTCTTTTTTGGTATCATCAATAATATGAAAACCATAACCAATAAGAGAGAACATTGTAGAGCTCTAGATTGGTACAATTGCATCTTCGGAAAGAAAATTTCTTCCTCTTTGAGCACGCTTTGAGCATCTTTGCCATGATTTTGCTCCCCATAATGGCAACATCCTCCTTCACCATTGATTGAACTCTAGGATTTCTTGGAATATAAGGCGCCTAATGTGGGCTTGTTGCTCATGTTTAGGAGTCTTATCCTTCTGGGGGTTGTTTGGTTCCATCATGTGCATCCTAGAGAGTAGCCCCGTTCTTTAGTTTACATACCGGTGGTCATGCATGCTTTGGGTCAATGAAATAAACTTGTTTCATTTTTGTCCCAAATAATTAAAAAGTAAAAATTGCTCTCATCCAAATAGCAAGCATGTTGAATCATGAGGGTCATCATTCTAAATTTTGAAATTGGGGATGGGATGCAAAAGTTGGAAGAGATCAAAGTGAAGATTCTCAGTCCTATTCAATAATCACACTAGAGCCTCTCAATTGTGTTCAATATTGAGCCTAGAATGGTGACTTTATTTTGAGCTCATAGTCCAATCACAACAAGTCTCTTTCCGGTGTCCATTATAACCGTACAAGCCTTTCTACAAGTGTACCACTCAAACACATGTGTATGAGTAAGAAGAGCGCCCGCAATAGTGCCACATACCTTACTTTGGGTTGGACCCCCTCGACTATTACCGAGGTAAAGGGGTCTAGTGAAAACTTGACCCCCCCACACACACACATATTTGTGGTTAGTTCATGTCAAGTGGGCCCATATACACTTACTTTGGGGCAGGGTTGTCTATTGTGTCGTGACGGAGGCTTATCCCGGCATAATGTCGTGCCGTCACGACACGTATCCGTCACGACATTATGCCGGATTATGCCGGATGTTGTCTTTATCCTGCCGGACTTGAATTTTACCGATTTTTTTGTGTAATTACATTACCCAATTTCGGACACGTAGGATTTACATTGTCCACGTGTGACGACATGTCAGCAAAGTAAAGGGAAAGTGGGGAAAATTTTACTAGCGCCCGTCCGCCCCCCCGTCCGCCCCCGTTCCCAATCCCCGTTCCCACCCGTCCGCCCTCGTTCCCAATCCCCGTTCCACCCCGTCCGCTCCCGTTCCCCCCCGTCCGCTCCCGTACCCAAACCCCGTCCGCTCCCGTTCCCAACCTCCGTCTGCCCACGTCCCCCGCCCCGTTCCCAACCCGTCCGCTCCCCCGTCCGCCCCCCCCCCTCCGTCCGCCCCACCCCCCCCCCCCTCTCCCGTCCGCTCCACCCCCGTCCGTCCGCCCCACCCCCCCCCCCCTCTCCCGTCCGCTCCACCCCCCTCCCCCGTCCGCTCCATCCCCCTCCTCCGTCCGCCCCTCCCCTCCTCCGTCCGCCCCACCCCCCCCTCTCCCGTCCGCTCCACCCCCGTCCGTCCGCCCCACCCCCCCTCCCCCGTCCGCTCCACACCCCCGTCCGTCCGCTCCACCCCCATCCACCGTCCGCACCACCCCCCCGTCCGTCCGCTCCACCCCCCTTCCCCGTCCGCCCCACCCGTCCGCCCCCGTCCGCCCCACACCCTCCTTAGTAATATTTTATTACTTTGATTTTAACACAATGATAAACACAATGGCAAAATGGTCTACGTGGCAGGGGAAATATGCACATCCACGTCGACGTTTTCTGCCACATAGGACGCCACCTTGGCAAGAAGGTAAGTATTTTACCCACCCTAGTCGGCTCCCCCTATGTTGACCCTACGTGGACCCTATTGTGTCGTGACGGAGGGGTCCGTCACGACACGACACGTCGTGACGGCACGACACCGTCACAACGGCGGGATAGACAACCCTGCTTTGGGGTCTCTAACTGACATTTAAGCATATTTGGACAAACCACTTTGTCCATAAATAATAAGGAATGTGGACTTGTGGGGACAAAAACATCAAATGCAACAACAAAAGCGACAACACTACAACCACAACTTTGAATGTTGGTATTCCACGTTTGCCAACCACCAAATTTGTGTAGTTTCGCGATCTAATGTACATCAATATTGGTGGTTGGAATTTGTCCAAAGGTCATGCATAAATCCAAATATATTTGAAACTTAGTTCTCCGATGATAAATCTGGAATCAAATGCTCTAATAAAAGAAAAGTGTCTGATGCTACATTATGATGGACTGTGTTTTCATCATGGGTAATGATGGTTAATGAACAGGGGGGGGGACAACTACCACTTACAAATCAACCGGTTTGTTTTTCCAAATTACTGGTTCAATCTCAATATTCTAAAGGTTTTCATTTTATTTTAAGTGAATAGATAGATAGATATTAACACCGGCATCATGGGGAGGCAAGTGTGAATGGAGAGTATCTTCGCCCAAGGGTTGCTTCCCCTTTTCACGGCCAAACTCTATGTGTGCTTTCAAGTGAATACACAAGAAATAACCGAAGCAATTCAATGAATAACCGATTGATAATTAGGTAGTAAGGACATTGACCAAGCTGGTTAAGACTTCTCCGTATTCATTGATGGTGGTGGGACAACACTAAATATTGTCACTTACGATTTGGAATTACGCAGCGCTAAATCTATTTATTGGAAATCTCATATTTTACCAACAAATGTCAAGTTGGTTGTTTGAACATTATAGAACACCAACCACTTTACTTAGTAAAAAAACGATAATCAACAGTAAATTGATATAGCATTGCATAACTCCAAACAGCAAGTAACACTCCATAACCATCTTTGACTGTCGCTCAAAGAGGCGGGTGTCTTGGCCTGGCCTTTACCTTTCCTTACAGTGCCTATTTCGTCCACCCACCCTCCCTCCCTCTCACAGCGTTCCAGCTTCTAACCAGCTGGGGAGCGAGAGAATCTGGCCTGTGGTGAGTACTTCACTCGGGACTCCTGCATCAGCTGATCTAAGTACACTACAATGCAAGAGGCAACTGAATCACTCGCTGCTCATTTATATATCTTTCAAGACCGGTAAACTTATTACAATTCCTCAGTACAAACTTACAAATCCATCTGCACACATCCGGTCAGTCCTCCTCACCAGCCCCCATGCACACAAATTTCCTAAATTCCCGAGTCAGCAGTGGAATCCCGAGGTGCAATTAACACTAGCTTTGCATCATTCCCCGAACCCAGTGACGTCACTGAAGTTAGGCTGGTAGTTTGCAGCCTGCCAAGCAGCAGCAACCAAGTGGTGGTGTGGACGCGACTCCTTCAATCAGTCCTCTGGAGTAATCTCCAATGCAATGGATCTCGGCCTGCTGGATTGTTGTCGCAGCGGGCTGCTGCCACCTGTCTTTCTTTCTGTCTGTCTTTCTTTCTTTCTCTCTTTCTTTCTTTCATTCTTTCTGGAGGCTTATAACTGTGTTAACTTGAACATGGGTTCCAGGCCCAGTCCTTGGTCCGTCCCCAACTGTTTGATGTGAAGCTGGGAAGGATGGTGAATACACAGCTGTTTGGCGACAGTCCAATCAAAGAGAATGTCATGGTGCTATTGCTGCAGAGAGTGTTGGGTACTAACTAAATGTGGAACTCAGTGGTCTGTGCATGGCAATGAATGTGTTACACCAAGGACCTGGAGTCTCGGTGGTCATGGAGTTAGTTAGCAATGATGTCCGTGTTAGACTATTTTAGAAATGTAGACTTGATATATATATATATACACACAAAGAGGAAAATTTATTCAAAATAAAATACTCATGAGCACAAATGCAGTTGTCCGGGGAGATTTGTCGGGCATAATCGGTCAAAATCCTAGTGTTTCCAAGTCCAACTAGTTACACATAACATTGTTCAGATCCATGACAATGTTCTGTGGGAGTGGCGGTATTCCACGGAATATTCTTGGATATTCCCCACATTCAATCCGAATGTGGGAATATGTGGGAATATTTTGTGGAGTATTGTCAATGCCACAGAACACTGTTATGAATCTGAACAATGTTATGCATGTTGTGATCTTTCGGTTTTTGTTTATTAATGTTAAGTATATTTCATAGGTACCTCCATAACATTAAGTAGCAAGCCCAGATTGACCTTCTCAAAAGAGCATCAAACCAGCGCATGCCGGTTTGATGCTCTTTCAAGGGCAAACGTAGCATTACTTTTGAGTTTTACTTAGGCTATTTTTAATCTATTTGGGTAGTTACTTTCAATGCTTAGAATTAATTATGTCAGTTTCTAGGACAAAACTAATGTCAGGTGGTGGTAAAGGTTCTAATCTAGGCTAAATTATGATCTAAACAAATCTAAATAGCCATAAAGCAACGAGAAAGTTGGTGAGGTCAAAAAGGTAGTTGCACTTTTTGGAAAAGTCTCCCAACACCCGCAATGAAAACCTCTTTGATATTTTTTTGAAGCTTCTATATTTGATTAATTATCCATTCATTCACCCTTGCTTTGCAAGCTTTTCCCTTCTTGTTCAGGTAAATTTGCGGGTACTTAAAGGGTACCCTCCTAGCATTGCTACTTAATGTTATGCTCTAAAATGATCAGTGATCATCCTGAAGTCTTGAACTTCAATTGGTTAATCTCTAACCACGGGGAGGTCACTGGCGAAAATCGTAGAAACAACGTGCGATAAAAAATAGGGTCTAATATATTCATTGCAGGTAAATTTTGCAAAAAACGTACATATAATATAGGAGGTTTTATAATAGTGAAACATGTTTACATGTAAAATATCATCACATATAATGACCTCTTTTATCTAGTTAGTACATGTAAAATAGCATGGAAACAATTACTAGGGGTAGCGGGTCTAGGGTAGGGTATGTGTTAGTGGATGAAAAGAGGTAATTTTCTGTTGAAAATGCTTGGATGGATGACTTCATAGGCTAGCTTGCTTGAACATTACTGAACCAATGGTTCCAATGTGGAGTTAATGGTCTCTACCCACGTGCGGGGAAGGAAAAAATATGCAGTATAAGTAAAATAGGGTATTTTTAAATGGTTCTCCAAAAAATTATAATTACTAGTAGGGTGTATCAAAATACAAGCATTTACCTTTATTTTGAAAAATACCATACCTTATAATCTTTTCTGCAAGGTAAATAGCCCCCTGATAAATAGGTCCTGAGCGCACGTGTATGCATGAATTAAAGAGGGAGTGACCTCCCCGTGTCTCTAACTAGTGGTCGGTTCTCCCCGTTCATTGCACAAACGCGGGCTGGATATGATCATACTAATAAACCACCATACAATGCTACACCGTATGTCCCAATCGCCCGATTTGGGGGCTAGAGATTCATGGTGTCTATGTAAACTCATCTTTTGTGGAGATGAACACGTAGTGAATTATATTATATCATGTAAATGTCTATATGTAGGCGATTGGGTTTTGAAAAATAGCATCAAAGACTCCAAATTAGTCTACTGGAGTTTACTTGGTTAAATCGGTCCTCAACCTTGTAGGGGACTTGTTTTACTATAGCCCCTTCACATATGATGGATGGGCTCACATGGATGCCATGAATCCCTAGCCCGATTGGGGCCCTTCATGCATACAACACTTTGCAATTGTATAATGTGAGTATAGATTATGATGTGACTTTTTTGATAAATAATGATAGCTTGTTGTCTTGCAAGGTTATGCTTTAAATTGACACTCATACAAACTTACTTGGGTAGAGTTCGATGAAGATTTCATCTCATCCAATCCAAAGAGAGAATACACAACGAGTATGATTTTGCTTAAAGCCTTTGAACGGTATCTAGTATGGATGTTATTGTCCAAATGAGAAATTTTTGAAAGGTGGATGAAGATGCATATGAATTCCTTTTCACTCAAATTGTTTGTGGAATTTTGGCACATGTGACTAAGTTGTGAGAAAAAAATGAATCAATTTTCTAGAAGGAGCTATTATTTGTGTCACAAACATGCTCAAATTTGTGTGCAACTGGTGAACACTTTCCACATGTTGGAAGCAAAGGAAACACAAAAGTCTCAAAATAAAAATAAAATTATGCTCAGATGTCATTCCTCAAATAGAAATAGAACTGTCAGTAATTCCTACAGGAGATATTCATGCCACTTGTACATGGGTTGAACCTTTGATGTCTCAAGTTGGATATTTAATGCTTTGGCGTTGGCTTTGTTGGCCTTCTGTCTCAAAAAAAAAGAAAAGAAAAAAAGAGTTGGATATGAACTAATTTGGATTTTTTTAATTCATAACAAATGCATGTCAAGTCATTTTTGACTGAAAACTGACACCTAGACATTCATCATCATTATGTATACCATGTAATATACCCACTTAAAATTATCTTAAGTTTATATTATGTTTAATCCAAAATAGCATTTCTTTCATGTATCATCATCCATCAACAATTAATGGCAACTCTCATCTTCTGGGTAATCATGAACCTACATGCACTTAGATAGATAGATAGATAGATAAAAATACTAGCTCCAGAATGAGCAAGCATGAATGAAGAGCCTCTTTGCTACATGCTATTTCTCCTTTTCGGGGTGCTCCTATCTGAGGTAACCATGTCATATGCAAATGATGGAATTATGGTAGTGTGGGGTGTAAGGAGTATTTTAATTTTGTATGATGGTGGGTTGTGGCATTGTCACCTTTGTGATGTGTGGGCTAGTTGGTGGGTGTCTAGGGTTTTGATTTGTTCGAAGGCCCAACTTCAAAACCATGTGAGGCCCCTTTGAGAGTGATTCATACTGCCACCCTCCTACCTTGATTGAGACATTAGTGGGGTTCACTTGCTATCCTCATGGCTTTGGGGTTTTGTTTTTGGACTAGGAAGTTACATTGTTAGTTGTTGGTCAACGACGGGTGGTCAGGTGGGGGGTGGAGTCTAATGGTATGGAGACTTGTATTCGAGTTTTCTTTTGTTTAGAATGAGGGTGGAGAGGGAGTGTAGTCTATTGATCTTGGATTCTTGGTTGAGGGAAGTTTGAATTGTTGGGAAAGGTTGTGTAGCATGTTGGCATGGTTGCCTCCTCTTTGGCTGGCCGTGACGACAAGTTATGGTTGGATTTTCTAGCCTCTTGCTTTGACAACTCTTACTAAGGTAGTGTATTTACTAATTCTCTTTAGATGGATGTGTATGGGAATCTATCATGGTAGTATGTGAATTCAACGTTAGTGTAGGCTGATTGCTTAATTGGGGGGAGGTGCATGGGTGGGGAGGCCTTCGATGAGGAGGATATATGGACAAAGTTGGGTGGGACAATGACATGGGTTGGGGGGGGGGCATATGCAATGGTGAGAGAGGATCCAACTAGGGACCGTGTGTTCAAATGGATTGGTTGGTGTTGAGCTACCATTGGTGATGCATTTCCATCTAGTGAGGTGGTGGGTGAGGAGCATTTTTTGTATGTGGTTTAAGGCTTTGTTGTGTTTGTCCATGTGCAAGCCTTTTATGACATGATTGTGACATGTTGCTAGTAGGTGTGGCCATGTGCTCACAAGAAAAATGTGCCCAAAGTGCATAGTTTTAAAAATATGAGAAATTTATTCAAATTCATAGTTGAACTCAAATCACTTACATGGCATTCACCAAATTATTTAAGGACACCAATTGCACTTATATGATATCTAGATTGATATTAACAACCCCGGGGAAGTCACTGTCGAAAATTTAGATAACTATGAGAGAACAAATATAGGGTGACATTTATTCATGGTTGATAAAAATTATATATATTTTTGATATACCATAGCCTTGAAGAAATGTGAGGTAGCACATTATATATAATATAGGGTCACTTGTAATACCCAAAATTATGTTTATAGTATTTCTAAAATAGCATTATAGTAATTGGTAGGGAATTTATTATTATTTTTAGGTTGAGTTTAGGGTAAGAAAAATTTAAAAACTAGATGAAAAATGATCACAAATCCATCTACAAAATGGATGAACTCGTTGGATGAGGTTTATTAAGTGTACTTTTGAGGAACATTTCATTGACGTTTGTATAATTCTCTGGTTGTTCCTCCCACGCAAGACAAGAATTCTATCATCATGCATTGACCCCTACACGTTTAAAGAGCTCCGTGGGGCCATATTTGGTGAATCTATGGTAGATTGATGGATTTGTTCTAGGCGAGAGGTTGTGGCATCTTTTGTGATGATCATTTCTCAATTTTCACGTAGGACTCATAAGTAGGCATTTCAAATTGTCTTCACATTTTGCATGATAACATGTGCAATGTTAGTGCAACTGTGTTAGTGAACACATTATGGACACTTTAGTGATGTTGGTTTGTTTTGGAATTTGTGGACTTCTTTCAATGTTTGGATGAAACAATTAAGTATGCCATTATCAATGGGCTTAGACATGTAACCAATTATGTAAATAACATGCTTCTTGTATACACAACTTAATTTTTGTTGCGTGATGAATTCCATTTCTAATGTTATAGTACAATGCTATTGTCCACGAAGGAAAATTCAAATAAATATAAATAATGAAGGGTCTGAAATATTATGGAGATTTTAATTTATAATTACACATAGGGTGGTAAGAAATTGAAGAAAGTAGAATTATTAAAAAATATAGGGTCCACTAAAATGCAGTAAATGAGCTACATAGCCCCCCAAAAAATATGTGTTGTACGCTCATGTGTCCCCAAAGAATACACTAAGTGACTTCCCCGAGTTAACAACATTATTTTACAAAGTTTTTACATTCTAGCTTTTCAAATTTTAGTTAATAGAAATGGACAATATGTATTATAATGTAAAAAAGACTTAGACTTAAGGGGTAAATTGCTCTTGCAATGCATTTATTGTACATGCTTGGCTAGGCTTGAGGCTAAGTTCACACCGGACATTTTGCGTGTTTGCATCACAAACAAACTATATATTCATGTAGGTTTTAATCATAATAATTTAATACACCACCATATAAGATTATACATTGTGTCATGATTAATGAATTGGTTTAGGGAGGGCACTTTCTAGTCACTATTATTTGAGAGTGAGAGTCACATGCGTGCACCATGCGTGTGGATTCCTCATTGAAAACTCCTATAGACAAAATTTCATGACCAAAAAGAAAGGTTGTATTGCACATTGTAGACTAAATAACACCTCATGATTTATACAGTAATTTAAACTCCTAGAGTAATTTTAACAAGTTTACACATAATATACTATTATTTCACATCACATTACTAATAAAATTTCATACTAGAACACTATATTCGTTAATCGGAGACTTTTTGATGATTTTGAGACTATTCAAGAACGTGCTTTTCAAATTTGGACCAGTAATGAGAACATAAAAATCCCATATTGATAATGTTGGGAACAATTATTAGACATGAATGCATCAAAGTGACCAGAAATGTAAAGCATACATGAAAACATTTGTGTATGATATGAGAAATTGTTGCCAATGGAAGGGAAGATGCGGAGAGTGATGGTAAATTGAATCTATTAAATGGGTTTGAAATACAAATATAATGGAAATACCATCAAATTCTTCAAATAGAATAAATAACCAAGCACTACATTCTACCCCTACATGCATTTAGGGACCACTTGGACATTTCTAGTCACACATGTACGTCCCACTATATTTTTTTGGCGGCCGTGTCCTTGTTTTTGGCGGCCTCCATGGCTTTGAAAATCTCCGGCCCGCGGCTGTAGCCATTTTTGTAGACTTGCCCGGAATATGTGTCGTTCTTCCATATATGCGGACGTGCTCCCGAATTGTACGAAGTGGTATTGTAGTGCGTATGCGAGAGGGAGTGCCTTGCACTTCTCCGGAGGGCCAAACAACGATCGGTCTCAGAAGATGCGGCCTTCAGGGCGCGCCTATCCAAGGAAGAAGTCGAGGAGGGCCGGCCACCAAGCGAGCGGGGAGCCGCCTGCGAAACAACGCCATGGGAAAATAAGAATAAGAATGGAGTGGGGAAAATAATGAGGGTGGTTTGGGATGGGCGTTCGTAAAGTTCCATACACGCGGATCCAAGATAATGAAAGCAACGGTGAACAAGGGTTTAGGGGAAAAAAGAAAGGCACCTTGGCTTTGGGGACGTCGGTGCGGGGCGCGACCGGCGCCGCGGGGTCGTCGAAGGGAGCGGCCGGAGCCGATTGAAAAACGGCATTGTCAGATGACGGAGGGGATCGAGGGCATGGAGGGCCGACGATGGCGGATGCCTTTGCGGGAGGAGCGGAGTCGGCGGGGTAGGGGTTGCACCGGGGAGCTTCCATGCGGAGACGACGGCTCGGGCCACAACGAGCGACGCGGCCGTCGGTCGAGGGCGACACACGTCCTAGCCGAATGAGCGTTCGCTTTTCCTTGGAGAGGGGAGAGGGCGACGGGGCGTACGCGAGGGCGGTGACTCTGGGGGGCGGGCTGTTCACAACGCCGTCGTCGATGCCGACGTCCAGGGAGTAATCCACGGCCGAGGCTGCGTCCACTGCCGAGAAATGGTAGAGGGAGGGGATCTGGAAATCCGACACGCCGCGGGAGGGGGAGCCAGGGGACGAGGGGGGACAGGGAGGGCCGTTGAGGACACGGGTGTCACATAGGGGGGCAGACTATGGGCAACAAAAAAAAGACATCCAAACATGGAAGAAATCATTAGATACGTGAAACACAAGGACACAACAAATGCATAGAGGTTTCTCAAATCAATTTATTGAATTTAGCGAGCCGAACGATGCTCTTATATACACTATCGCGGGGGCTGAGTGCCGCGTTGCCGATGGGATTGGACCTAACAAAATCCGGGACGCTCCCGGTGTGGAGCACAAGCCTTCTAAGGTAAGGCGCTAGCCTATCTAACAAAAATGTGTCCTTCCTATCGCCGGTCCAAGGGTCGGGGAAGATGACGTTGCCGGGGGGGTTGAGAACGCTCTTGGTGGGGCTGTCGTCGATGAGGAGGGTGCTCTCCGCAGTTGGCCACCACCCGTGGGGTACCCCCTCGAGCGGGGGGATGCCGCGCCACAGTCTGGACCCGAGGACCTTGAGGAATTGTTGCCCTCCGCCTCGGCCGCCGAACTTGGGAACCGGAAAACCCTTCGAGTCGATAAGTTCATCGCATGCCTCTTGGCCGAGGACGAGGCAAGGGCTGGGGAGGTCACGGAAGAGGAAGTCGACGATGGGTTCCGTGTTCTCCATTACCATAGAGCTCCACACGACGACGTGAGCTAAGCCGAGCACCTCTCGAAGGAAGTCTCGCACGCCGGGACGGGCGCGGACAGCCTTTCGGTTTATGAGGGTGTCGAGCTCGCCGTCGTAGTCCCTCTCGTCAGGATGGCGGAAGGGACGCGTGGGGACCCTGGGGATGTGTTGGGTGTGACACAACACCCCGTTGAGGTCAAAAACTATGAATGGTTTGTTTCGGGTCTCAAGTCCTCTGGCCGAGGGGTTGCGATCTATCTCCGGGGGGTCCTGTGATTAACAATTCGACTAGTTTAATGCTATGATACAGTAATGAGATTATGAAGAACATGAAGTGAAACATGAAGATGCATTAGGAGGGAAGGACGAAGAGCGATAATAACAGTGCAAGGAAAATGTGGAAAGGTACATTAACGAACGCTCGTTCGTGAATGGAGGCCGACAGTGGGGAGGCGCATCATTTACGAACGGTCGTTCGTGAGCGTGTAGAGAACATTCACGAGCGGTCGTTCGTGAAGGAGGTGGAAACTGGGTCGCACCTTTTTACGAACGTTCGCCCGTGAACGCCGTGGGTGTGCAAGAGTGAATAGACGCGCACGAACATACACATCACAAGAGATGGGAGACGATACAAAGTTAGGGCGATCCAATCCAGAGATCTGCTTATATGCAAATTTGATGAATAATTATGTACAAAATTCGACTAGTTTAATGCTGAGCCAGTAAATAAGCTTGCGCGAAGCATGAAGACGATGCATTATAAAGACGAGGAGCGTGAACAAGTGGACGGGCGGTCGCGAATGCAGGTTTCGGGTGGCGGTGCGCATCATTGACGAACGCTCGTTCGTGGGCGCGTCTACATGTTCATTCACGAGCGGGGGTTCGTGAAGGTGGTGGACAGGGGGTCACACCCTTTCACGAACGCTCGTTCGTGAACGCGGTGGGTATGCAGGAGTCAAGACGCGCATGAACATACACATCACAAGAGATTGGAGGCGATACAAGTTTGGGAGATCCAATGCAGATCATCTGCTTATATACAAATTCGATAAATAATTATGTACAAATTGTCTCGGGTGATAACCTATCACACGGGTTCCTAAGGAAAAATGATGCCATGTCCTACAAAATTGATCGTCCTAAGGATGCACGAAGGCAAGGGCTCTTGCAGGCCTCGGGATGCCGATGGAGAACGTGCCAAGACAACATCGCGGGGGTTAGTTACGAACGCGCGTTCGTAAATACAGGTGGTATTCTTAGATATGAGTTACCTCGTCATCGGGGGGAGGGGCGCCGGCGCTGGACACAGCAGCAGCTCCCTCCTCATCGATTAACGAACGCGCGTTCGTAACCTCCATTGCTGCAGCGGCCTCCGTCTCCATGACGTCGTCTCCACGCTCCGCCTGAGACGCCTGGGTCTGCTGGATGTGCTCCGCGTCGTTGTATTCGCCGCCCAGGTCGAGTGTCTCCATGCGGACATCCTCCATCCAAGCGGAGGCATGCCGTTCCTGCGCAGGGTCATCTTCGACGTCCATCCTTTGGACACCTGCAGCGTCATTGGGGCTCCCCTGCGTGTCCTCCATAGTGACCACGTCAGTGTGTCGCGCAGTATCATCGCCCCCTGTCCTGTCTACTAAGCTGGGGACGACGGTGAAAGAGGCCGTGTTTGTGTCTGAGGGCAGTCCTACCCTGGGAGGGGGAGGGGTGAGGACTGCCGGACCTGGAGATTCACGAACGCGCGTTCGTAAATCCTCGTCCTCCCGGATGGCCGAGGAGATGGCGTAGTGGGAGGTGGCGGTGGTCGCTGGCACTTCAGGGGGCGGGGGCGTGCCGACCGGCATTGGGTGGGGCGCTGGTTGGAAGGGGTATTGGCCTAGCGGGGGGTATTGGGAGGGATATCCTCCAGGGAAGGGGTACGATGGCTGAGGAGGAGCCGCAAAGCTCTGCATCCTGCTCAACATCTCCAGGATTGCGTCCGTCTTGGCGTTGGAGGCCCTGAGCTCCTCCTGAATGACGGACATCTTCCTGGCATTCTCCTCTGCAGCCGCCGCCATGTCCTCCTTCATCTTCTGCTCGAGCTTGGCGTTAAGCTCGGCGACGGACAGCGCCTCCTCCTTCACCCTCTTGTCCTTGCCGTAGTCGACCCCCAGCTCTGACATGATGTCCATGTCCCCCTCGTCTTCGTCCGAGACCTCGATGACTGCTCCCTCAGGCAACTCCACGTAGGGGGTCTTCTTCATCCTCCGCCTCGTGTTGCGGAAGAGGTCCAATGATGGACGGGAGCGTTGGTCCAAAATGTCGAGGTTCTCCATCTTGGGAACCACGAGGGGCCTGGGCGTCACTGAAGTCGAGCATCCCCCGGGCGTGGCGAAGGCCTCATCTCTAGAGGTTCGCGCGGGGAGGACATCTTGGGTTGTCCCCGCCGAGGATCCAGTATAGCCCCCCAGGGTCCCTTGACGGTCGGCAGGATTCCCCGATGGCGCCACAATTCGGAGCGGCGTGATGTCGAAGGACCGGACGATGGCATCGACGTTGGCGGAGGGGACGGGCTCGTCGTCATCCGAGTCCATGGCGGGCATGCTCTCGTCGGCGGCCATGTTGATGTCCGTCCTTGGGACGAACATGTCCCCCATGTCCATCGTTGACGCCTTCGCCCTGTGCACCTGGTACTCCTCCTCGTCCACGGCGTCAACGTAGCTGTTGACGACCAGCCCCAACATCTGAGGGACACAAGCAAATACGTTAGCATATACGAACGTGCGTTCGTAAACATCAACGCTGAAACAATGCCAACACTACTAAGACAACTACCATTCAACAATGCGGATGTCATGGACTTTACGAACGTGCGTTCGTAAACATCAGCGCTGAGAAACAATGCCAGCACTACTAAAACAACTAACGTTCACCAATGCGGCCACCATGAAATTTACGAACGAGCGTTCGTAAATATTTGGAGTGCTTACCATCGCCGCGTACATGAACTTGCTGCCTCCACAGACGTTGTAGACAGTCTCTCCACTTGTTGCCAAACTCTGGAGCACGGATACGTAGAACTCCAACCTGAGCTCCAGCGCCGGGAAGACCGTGTACAACGTCTCCTGCAGCAGATCCTTGGGAGGGGGATGTGGGAAGCAGTAGATCTTCTTGAACGTGCTGTTCGCCTTGACAGGCGCTCGCCCATGCCCAAGCCCGTTGTACGTCAAAAAAATGAGGCTTACCGCCCCCACCTGCTTGTTGCCCCTGGCCTCATTGATGGCCACGATCCCTTCCGTCTTGGCGGGCACGTAAGTGCTGTGGAAGATGTTGTACTCGAACTTGATCGTCTGCTCGTACAGCTCGGTGACGACGGACAGCTTCTCCTGTTCTACTATCCACAGCCAAACGTGAGGCTCCCTCATGGCAGGCGATTTATACTCCATGAACTTTGCCATGAAGGGGTTGTAGAAGGGCATGTCCTTTGCCCCCTGCCTCAACGCACCCGGGATCCCCTTGAAATCGATCAGGGCAAATGGGCAACCCCGACGGTCCTCCCTCACCTCGGCCCTGCTGATGGTTCCGTCCCACTTACAGAATGTGGTCCTCTCTAAGCCGGTTGTCACCACACAAAATCTTGCCACTCCCTCGAATGTGGCTCTCCTCTTCCGCTCCAAAAACTTTATGTACTGCTCGACCACCTGGGGTTCAGTCTCCGTTTTCTTTGACCTCTTGTTCCCCTTCTGTTTCAAAACGGAGGCGTGCTCCTTGACTAGACTGCGCATCGAGGCTCCGCAGATGTTGTAGCCGACCTTGAACTCCTTCCATGAGGCCCAATCCACGTCCCCGTCGGCTTGGAAGAGTTTGTACTCCGGGACGAGTACGCTCAACTCCCTCATTGCTGCAGTCTTCATCTTTCGGTGGTCGCACCATTCCTTGATGGAGTACGTGCCGGGCTTGTGCTTTGGCCTCTTCAAAAATATTTTCGGGTAGGGGATGGTTCTTCCCACAGTGTTCCCAAGAAGATGCACCGCGCACCTCCGCAACTCGGACTCCATCAACCCTTGTAGGGACCTGAAGAACTCCCTCAGTAGTGGAGGGGCCTCCCCGGTCTTCTCCGCGCTGTATTTCTCCTCGGTGTCGGGGTTGACGAGATCCCCCGAGCTGTGCGCATCAAAAAATTGAGTCCACAACTCCCAAGTGTCCCTGTTGCAGCAGATGAGGCGGAGCTCGCCCTTCAGCTCCAGCACAGACTTGGTGGTTGTGGACTTCATATCGATGGAAGAGAACTTGTCCACCATCGCATCGCAAAAGGCCTGCAGTAATAAAGAAAGGTCAGTAGTGCACCAGATACGAACGCACGTTCGTAAATGTTGAAACGAAAGTTAAGAAAAATGAATTGCACACTGAGCTTTACGAACGTTCATTCGTAAACTCACCTTCCATTGCGGAGACTGGGTCTTCGCGTTCTCCCTTTCCTTGGGGGGGCACCCGTGGGCGACCCAGACGTCTCTCGCAGCCACTATGTTAGCTGCCCAGGACGCCTCGAACGCCTTGATCTTGTTGCCGGAGTTGAGGAATGTGGAAATCTTGCGCAGCTTGTCCCAGTCGTCAGACCACACCAAGAACGCCTTCCAGTAGCGCAACTCTGCCTTCAGTTCGTGCTGGAAGTTGTCGTCCTTGAGGATAATCTGAGAGGCCTCCAAGCTGTGCTGACCATCTATAATCCAGAACTCTCCATTCTGGATTCGTTGCCAATCCTTCTCCGACGGACGGGATGTCAGCCCTTTGGGCATGACGCAGACGGTCTGCCTATCCCACTTGACGTTGTTCATGAGGTTGTTTATCTGCCACCTCACACCCCCGCTCTCGCGAGACCTCACCACCCACTTGTTGGGGGATTTTTCACACTTGAAGCAGTCCACGTTGAATGTGAAGTGGCGTCCCATGGGCCAACAATCCTTCGAGTAATTGTTGAAGTCGCGAAGGATCCTCGTGGCCTTCACAGCGTCCGGGTTCTCGCCCTTCTTCAATGGGGTTGGCATTACGGGAGGGGAGCTCACCTCCGCGGTCTCTGTTACTCCCGACCTCTCCATGTCCTCCCTCGTCCTCTTGGATGGCGTCGAGTGTCTGCTGGGACCCTCCGTCAACCTGCTCGCTGAAGGCACTGGCCTCGGTGCACTTCTCGATGCTCCTGCCCCGGATGTGGATGGTTTTCTGGGGCTCTTCTTCTTCTTGTTGGCATCTGCGACCACGCTGTTGTACTTAGAGATGTTCAAGGCGAGGGCGGTCAACTTCCTGGCAGTCCAAAATTGGCTCAGGATGTACTTTGAGAAGAGATCATCCAGGTTGAAATGCTTGGCGTCTGCTGCAACATTCATTGACGCGTACACGTATGAGAATGAGTGCTTCAAGTAGTGCAACAAGAGATTGATGTGGTCTTTCTTGTTTTTCATATCCAAGATCACATAATCACCATGTGCCTCTATGGATTCTATTTCCCACGTCTTCATCTGCACCCATTGTTCTGGCTGGTCCGGTCTCGTTTCCAGCTCGTAGGTAAAGCGTAGGCAGAATAGATCGTCTGTGGTCTTCTCTGGCATTGCCGTCCACTCCCCCATGAAGTCCTGCTTTGGGACATAATTGTCGTTGCCTTTGTCGTCGGACACCGACTCCGGGAGGAGATTGACCTTCACCGCGAACATTTCAATGGCGCTCCTGCTTGATCTAGCCATCTGCATCACAAGAATATTTAGGATTGAGTTACGAACGAGCGTTCGTATATGACATGCAAATCTCAGGTACTACTCATTATTAATGTATTTTTTGCAATAGATTCTGATAATATTTACGAACGATCGTTCGTAAAGGTGGTTGTCAATGTTGTTCACATTTCACGTCCTTACGCAAGTTTATGCATTTGGGTCTAGGGTTTTTCAGAGTGACAGTTTGATTAGTGTTGTATCAAGGTGTTCTTAGTAGGCGTATATACACGAATGAGCGTTCGTAAATATAGCATTCCATTTTAGAATTTTATGGCCTAGCGTTCGTAAAAGTGACCTGCATTCGTATTTACGAACGCACGTTCGTAAATAGAGGTGATTTGGTATGTTGGATTATGTTTTTATTTGTTTACGGACGTGCGTTCGTAATTCTTTATTTTTTATGTGTAATTTTGCGGAGAGGTTTGTTCAAATTATTGATGTCATGGTATGCAATATGCGTGATATGTGGCCTATATTTACGAACGTGCGTTCGTAAATATATAGCATTGCATACAGGCAATTACGAACGGACGTTCGTAAAAGTTGAAGTATCGAGGGCGTATTTACGAACGCCCGTTCGTAAAAGGGGGTGGGTTTCGCGATGTATTTCACATTTACGAACGATCGTTCGTAAATGTGGTGGTTTTGGGTTTTATATTATATATTTGCCGTATATGTACGAATACGTATACATGTGAGTATGATTGCTGTGATCAACAATGCTCGCATCTGTGCCTGCAACTCTTGGTCAGAATGATGCAACTGAAGAAAAAAATAGAATCTGAACAGAATTGAGATCCAGAATGACATTGAGAATTCAGAATAAAGAAGAGAGTGATAATTCGTACAAAACATGCCAGAGCTTATAATGCATATAACAAAACACATGGAAATCAAGAAGCAACAATTTCAGAATGTGAGGGGAGTGCGATGGAAAGGAAAACTGTACTCACATTAAAATGTTGCACACACAGAACCTGTTCTTCGTCCCTTACTGAGAAACCCAGAAATCCTCACAAATGCACACTCAATTGCCTTTCAAATGGAGTCTACTGACTTCCAAATGCACACTCAATTCACTTCTTATGCACACTCAGTTCACTTTCAAATGCACCCTTCTACCACTCACTCCTTTCTCACACTCAAACCTTCACAACTTATATACAAACCCTAGCAAATACTCTGATGTACACACAACTCACAAGCTTGTAGCTCTTAAGCTTAGGAAACTCTCAAGCTTTTTGAAACTCTCAAGCTTCCTGAAACTCTCAAGCTTTCTTAAACTCTCAAGCTTTTTGAAACTCTCAAGCTTTCTTAAACTCTCAAGCTTCCTGAAACTCTCAAGCTTTCTTAAACTCTCAAGCTTTCTTAAACTCTCAAGCTTTCTTAAACTCTCAAGCTTTCTCAAGCTTTCTTAAACTCTCAAGCTTCTGAAACTCTAAGCTTTCATACTCCCAAGCTTCTGAAACTCAAACTCTCAAGCTCTCAAGCTCTCAAGCTTCTGAAACTCAAGCTTTCGTACTCTCAAGCTTCCTAAACTCTCACCGCTTGCACCAACAAAACATACATAAAACACCTTACTAAAAATGGCAAGAGCTTCGCTGCCTCTAAGCGCTCCGCTCCTCCTCTGCGCCAAATGACAAATGAGGAGGAGAGGAAGGGGCGCGGGGAGGTAGCCTGCGCCGGTAGGGTTTCTCCGGCGTTGGCCACGTGGCCTCCTCCCACTGGGTGGCGGGACGGGATGGGATGGGCACGGGGGATGGGGGGGTGATGG
This sequence comes from Polytrichum formosum, assembly GCA_964035585.1. Taxonomy (NCBI): domain Eukaryota; kingdom Viridiplantae; phylum Streptophyta; class Polytrichopsida; order Polytrichales; family Polytrichaceae; genus Polytrichum; species Polytrichum formosum. The sequence continues at coordinate 15,429,965 of OZ037941.1, read as the reverse complement.
GATGGTGGGATGGGGGAATGGCATGTGATGGGAGGTGGGCATGGGGACGGGACATGGGGGGATGGGGACGGGGACATGGGGGGGATAGGATGGGATTGGATGGGATTGCATGTAAGTAATAAAGTCATGTTATAATCATGCTTTGCAATAACGAGCGTTCATATGGGCTTTTGAAATATAGTGTTTTCATGAATGAGACATCTTTCATGTTGTTCAATGGTTCCTCAAATAATTACTAGCTTCATAAAGGACCCAATTTGAGATTGGCAGGAGGCAGTGTCCTTTTTCTTACAAGAGGTGGATGGAAATTCAATTTAGGTGCCAACTTGAACTACACTGTAGTGTTGTGGTTCGTAATTACTATTTAGTGTTAGCAATAGTAATTACGAACCACAACACTAAATGCCAATGACGCCCTTAATGTTGCATACACTATATGCCAACCTATACACTAATTGTGAACCAATGTAAAATTTGGCCATGTTCAGATTTTTACATCTCCACAATTAGTGTTATAATATTTTTAAGTTTTGTGTTTTGTTGCCGCATGGTTGCACCACCACCATCTCTACCACCACTACATTACCAAATCCTTGATTGGCCACTATGTTTGCATAGGAAATTATCCATTGAATACAAGTAGTACATACAAACTGAAATTTTTTATTTATAAGAAATTCTAGAAACAAAAAATACACATTTATCCTGCCCTAACATAGTCGGGCACATCTTGCCCTTGAAAGTATTGGAACACTATTTGTCAAGTGGTTGGTAGATAGTGTTGCAGGTAAATGAATAATAACAACATTAAATGTAACACAACACTAAATGCAAAAAACCGTGTAGCGCATTTGAGCCATGTGGTCGAATGTTTGGCTAGCATCATATGTGAGCTACACATAAATCAAGTTATGCCCCCTTCCCACTTGACTTTAGCTAAGATGGGAGGGTCGGTGCTTGAGGGTTAAGACCTCCACTTTTTAGCCATGCCACATCATTTGCAAACTAGGCTCGGCAGTAGATAATGTCGATGGTGTGATGGCCAAGTTGTTAGAACCAACTTTTAGTCTTACCTAAAGTCGGGTGGGAAGGGGGCATTAGTGCGATATGGGTTTTTGAGAAGTCAATATTGTTTGTGTATGTAATCTATTGTATTAACAACCGGACATGCACAACTTTCACAAACCCTAAACCCTAACCCCAAACCCTAAACCCTACATCCCGAAATCTTTAATAGTGTTAAGTGCATTTTGATCACACAATCCATAATCTTATTATAACATGCATGTCTTAAGACCAGTTTAAATCAACACTTTTAGCTATGCTTATACTTCTCGTGGGATGCAAAATTCACACAATTATAAGTGTGACTCGACCTAGGTATGGTTTCAATCCATATGCTCACTCTATGTTATGCACGATTCCAAAGTAATTCAACCTTTCCACACACGCCAGATTAATCAACATGTAGGGTGGCATCTGAATTAAAACCTAAATTTAATCTAGGTATGGTTTGAATTCATATCCTTAATCTACCTTACAAGCCATTATACATTAACCCACCTTTTATCGGCGTTCGCGCATTTGGTGAGCGGATTACGGGCATGTTTTGATGTGACTCATATGATACCTACAAGTTTAGGGACCTCCACAACCAATTTTTACTCACTCTTACCTCATTGTGTAGATATATCACTTATACCTTGGTAATATATACTAGGTAACAATTGCCAAAAAACTTGTACCTCACACCTTGGTCGCAAACCATTCATTCTATGTTAACCATCATATTTAAATTACATTAACTATTATAGTACATATATATACATATATATATATATATATACATATATATACACATTTATATACACACACATATATACATATATATATATACACACACACACACATATATATATACATATAAAAAATTTAATTTTTTTTCGTGAGACCTTGGTAACAAGTAAGGTGTACAACCAATGTACATATTTTGAATATGTTGCGTCCATGCCATACATGCTCCAAACATAGGGTCAGGTATGTTCCGCATGGATAGAATGGCATATTGTTAGGTCCAAGTAGGCGGCGGGAATCCGCTTTTTAAAGAGCATCCAAGGGATTTTGAACCACACCAGAGAAGTACTTAAAGCGCTTCCCCCCCGTATCAGAGCTCTTTTTTGCGGCAGACGCCAAGTGTGCGGCCTGGAGACCCGACGGAGTGTGCTCAAGCCATTCTCCTGTGCAACAAGCGCACACCCCAGGTACAAGACAACGTAGTCTCCGAATATACCGCCGCAAATACCGGAGCTTTACGAACGCACGTTCGTAAAGCTGGAGTCCACGCTTTGCAGGTGGATCACATAGGATGGTATCGTTTACGAACGTGCGTTCGTAAATACTCCCGGGAATATGTGTGCGCATCCAGCGACATCGCTCCACACATTTATGTAGACAAAACAATATGGCAGATATACGAACGCACGTTCGTAAAGTTGGAGTCCACGCTTCTGTGGGTGGACCACATGATGGTCTAGGGTTTACGAACGTGCGTTCGTAAATACACCTAGGATTATGTGCGCATCCAGGGACATCGATCCACACATTTATGCAGACAAAACAGAATGGCAGATATACGAACGCACGTTCGTAAAGTTGGAGTCCACGCTTCTGTAGGTGGACCACAGGATGGTCTGGGGTTTACGAACGTGCGTTCGTAAATACACCTAGGATTATGTGCGCATGCAGCGACATCGATCCACACATTTATGCAGACAAAACAGAATGGCAGATATACGAACGCACGTTCGTAAAGTTGGAGTCCACGCATCTGTAGGTGGACCACAGGATGGTCTGGGGTTTACGAACGTGCGTTCGTAAATACACCTAGGATTATGTGCGCATCCAGCGACATCGATCCACACATTTATGTAGACAAAACAGAATTGTAGATATACGAACGCACGTTCGTAAAGCTGGAGTCCACGCTTCTGTAGGTGGATCACAGGATGGTCTGGAGTTTATGAACGTGCGTTCGTAAATACACCTGGAATTATGTGCGCATCCAGCGACATCCCTCCACAATTCTGCAGAGAAAAAAATATGGCTGATATACGAACGCGCGTTCGTAAAGCTGGAGTCCACTATTTTGTGGGTGGATCACATAGGATGGTCTGGAGTTTACGAACGTTCGTTCGTAAATACACCTGGGATTATGTGCATATCCAGCGACATCCCTCCATACATTTATACCGGGACAAACAATATGGCAGATATACGAATGCCCGTACGTATTTGCCATTCAAGGATTACCGAACGGACGTTTGTTTGTCGCGCACAAAGTTGTGGCAGGAGGTAAGACAGGAGGTTGGTGGGGAGTTTACGAACGTGCGTTCGTGAAAGCGGCTGCGTATGGTCCACATTCAGCAACATATTTTACATATACATATGGCTATGGATATACAGAATCAGTGGCATATGAACGGGCATTCGTTAATGTCATTCAAGGGTTTACGAACGGACGTTCGTATGTCGCACACGCATGTGCCAGTGTAGCATTGGGAGCCAGTATACATATGGCTATGCAGGTACCCTATCAATGATATACGAACGCCCGTTCGTAATCACTTCAATGGCATATTTACGAACGGCCTGTCCTATGTCACGCATGTGCATCAGTGGTTCACACACATGGTTGGGATTTTACGAACGTGCGTTTGTTAATATCGACTTTGAGCATGGTGCACGTCCACCATCATCTATACATACATATGGCTATGCAGGCACATAGTATGGCAGCGATATGCGAACGTTTGTTCGTAAATCCCTCCATAGACATTTATGCATTTGCGAATTGTATGGTACATATACACGAACGGGCGTTCGTGTATATGCTATTGTAGGATTTACGATGTTGTATTGTCGCACATGTATCCATTTGCACCTACTACACAGGTTGGCATTTCTTTTATGAACTCACGGCCTCAAACACCACAATGGCGATGTTCCATGGTTTAGTTCACATAGTATGCCTGGAACATACGGCTGTTCGTATATATACAGTCCAATAGTACCCTGAGTTGTGTGCGAAGTTCGGGCTATGTATTTACAGATATTGTTCGCTCTTGTATGCATGACATCCGTTGTGTGGTTGGTCATTCCATGGTTGTTTGTTTAGGTGTGATGGCAGTGGATGTGGGAGATAGTGCATTTGAGTTTTCGACGAATGCATCGTCCGCAGATAATGACTCTGAATTCTCGTCCCCGTCTACAGACAATAATGACGGGACGAACGGTGTTGGTGTGTCTGTGTATACATCCTCCCATAAATCTTTGGAAGTCCTTGAACAATCTCCACATTCTGGGGATGACCATGATGACATTCCGTTGTGTGCCGGTTTCAGGAGGGAGCAATGGGTGGGCCTTGATGTTGTTCTACTTAACGAGCTTGGTGTCCCGGTGGCAGATGACATATGTAGAAACTCCGATCCCCGTGAATGTGTTGATATCAACCCCCTTGGTTTCGATGATGTCGGCGTGTGCATCTTGAATTCCTTGCTACCGTGTGAGGTCCCGTTGACGTGGAGATTTTCCTTGCGTCGATGGCCCCTTCGTCGGGTTCTCCATGAAGAAGTAAGCTATGGACGGCGGCATACGCAAGCGCAGTTGGTTTTGTTGGGCACAATTCGTCCTCGCAAAGGCCTACGTAGATACGATTCAAGTCGCGTGCCTCGCGGAGATAGGGAGCGTCGGCGGGATCGCATCTTGGGAGACGTTTCTATCCGTCTAGTATCCGCAAAGGATTGTTGTGCGATGAAATGTTGCCAATTATTTCCGCGCGAAAAAATTAGGTCTCTTCGTCAAGAGATGTGGCTTGGGGATTTCCGTATGCGATCAGCAAAGAAACTAGAGGTCCACAGAAATTTGCACATTGATACCCATGGCTGTAAGGTGGTGACCCTTGAGAATGTGGAAGTGTGTTGCACAGCGTGGTATATCATCCATGCGGTCTCCAAGGCTGACTTCTATAGGTTTCGGAAGTATTCTTTGTTGGGTCGCCGCTCTCGGTTTCATGGCAACTCAGGCACAAAGAAACCTAGGGAGGCTACACTCCAAACCTCCGCGACACTCTCCACTATCATAGAGCCATTAGCGGATGCAATGCCCCACAAGACGAGGACATTGTCATCAGGGGAGAAAGTTGTTCAAATGGTGTTGCCCACGGGCACAAAGTGGAAGAACATCTTAACGGACATAAACGAAGTGGGCCGCGCAGCGGGATGTGGGCCCATTTCCTTGTCCAAGTTGAGTGTAATTAAAAACCAACAATTCGCGGAATACTGTTTGAAGAGACCTGGAGACAAGTTTGTCAGGTGTACGGCGTGTGAGAAATACAAAGGTCTTCGAGATGCCCACCCTATAGGCACTGAATCCCATACTAGACACCAGAGAAAATACATTGAGCATGTCAACAACCAAGAGGCACATCGTCAAGATTACTATAAAAACCGTGCACTGTCCATAATGAGGCCTGCGGAGGTTCTAACAGTCATCCATGATAAAATGGACCATGCGAAGACCGCATGCCCTTGTTATGCACGCAAAATAAAGGCCACGGACGGTCTCTTCAAATTGCCCGTAGCTGTCACAGGTTCGTACAGAATCCCTCATGTGTGTTGAAAGTCTGTCCAATTTGCATTAGGTGTGTTTTCCAAATGTCCTACTCCATCCATCCGCTGTGGAGTTATTTCATATTTTTGTAGTTCATGCATCGATTTTCTTTTTTAGGTATGATCGCCCATGGCCATGTGGACGTCAAATATGCCCATTATGGTTTGGATTTTTACCCTGGCGATGCCAACCACACGGTCGGTTCATTTGCAAAACTATTGCGCGATCTTGAGAAGCCGCCGGTACACTCTTCTCGGGCTCTTTTCGATGGTTGTGGAACGACACCGCTTTATGAGGCAGTGCTCCAGGGGAAGGAGGTTTGTATGTCTTCATTGCCGGAACCACCCGGAGAACCCATTCTTGCAAAACCTTTGCCTCCAACTCTCCACGTTCAACTCGATAATTGTGCTAAAGACAACAAATGTCGATACGTGTTTTGTTTTTGGTCGATGCTCGTGGCAAAAGGCATATTCAAAGAGGTGTTTGTGTCTTTCTTGATGGTGGGGCACACGCACGACGATATTGACGCCTCATTTGGCCGTTGGAGCATGAAGTTGCATGAAGAGGATTTTCCCACCATACCACTTCTCATGAAATCATACATGGATTTGGACAATGTGCCGGTGATCCCGCACATGATTGAAGAAATACCAAATTTCAAGGCCTTCATCAAGCCATACATGTTGAAGGGAGTGGACCGTCTGGTGGGACATACCAAAGCACAACAATTTCGCTTCTATATGAGGGACGATGGTGTCCCCGCCATGCAGTTCAAGCTGTTGTGCACATCTCCAAATTGGGGCCCGGAGGATGGTATACTCGTGTGGCGTCAAGACGGGGATGGGAAATGTTTGCTCCCGGATGGGGAACCAAAGCCTTGCAAACCCGATCCCATGAGGAATGGGCCAGAAATCATAAAGGGCATATCCGGATTCATTGAATATTGGAAAGAGTTGTGTGAAGAAGACATCACCAGACGTGTTAGGGATACTCATGAGCTGTTGATCGCGTATTGGGATCGCATACGCTCAGCCTTGATGACCGTTGGTGTCGACACCCGTACGACTTTGACACAAGGATTTTGGCCACAAAGTCGTTTGACAGTTGTGGAGTCCGATGCTATGTTCTTTAGCAATGGAGACGTCCGTGAAGAGTTTGCAATGGACGAGCATTACGTTGGCCCTGCGCGCAATTGTCCGGCTCCGTTGTTTCGTGTGGGTGTTGATTGCCACGAAGGTTATATGGTTCTCGTACGAGCAGGAGATGAGGAGCACCCCAAACCAATTTGGTTGGTGAAAGCATTGTCTTCACCCAATTTTGTTAGAACTAGCCCCCACTTTCGTCAAATTGAAGTGGAATATTGCCGTCCGAGCACCAAAGACCAGAACGTGCTCCGCACCTATTTAGGTTGGGACACCAAAAAGGGTTTCAAGTGGACAGTTGACTCCGCGTACGCACCGGTTTGGATAAACACGGATACCATCCTTTGTGCTTGGAAGCCGCGCAAGGGTTCCAAATCGGAAACAATGACCATCCCCCAAAAACATATAGATTTTGCCAAAGACAACTTGGTACGTATTGCAGCTGCAGAAAATGATGCCGATAATGGATATGAAGCGGAAGATGGAGATGGGGAAACATAACGTAGGTTGGATGCCATGTGGAAAATAAGGGCACTTTGTAGAATTGGTTTTATTGCGGCTACATTCAAATTTATACATACGTTTGGGATGTGCCAACCAATTCCATAAGACCCTTATATACGGGATGCGCACCTTAAACTTTATAAGGAAATAAAAATATTTGTTTTTGGGATTCGATTGTTATTTTCCACTTATAGTTCATATTTTGATTATGATTTAAAGAATTGCTATTTTTAGTGATGTGCATATTCTTTGCGTGCAAAGTTGCAAACCGTCATGTTCCCGATGTTCCCGATGTTCCCAATGTTCCGCATGCTCACAATATTGGCATCCCAAACTATGGGCATATTTTATTTTGAGACTTTCAAAAGTCTCCAATTAACGAATATAGTGTTCTAGAATATATACCATCTTAGTTACTTCAATGCTCTTGCAACCCCTGAAAATATACATGCTTTGCTACGCTTAGATTGGACATCCTTTGTGTTTTTCAACAACTTTCAATTAAAATGAATGCTTTCTAATAATAATCATTGTCTCTCATCATGCTCACTTAACTCTTTATTGCCATTGGTGCATTTCAATGAACTATGAACTTTCCTACCACCCATGATGTTGAGGGCAATTCAACCTACAATCATCAACACATTTTATGATCAACCACTCATATGTGGAAACCCACTTCATTACGAGGATATGGGAAGAGAAGACCGAACAATTATAAGTTGAAGTTCTAGAGTTGGGGCAGCTAATGAAAATCTCATTTCTAAAATTAGGTGGCATGATAGATGAGGCAATTAAACATAAATAAAATAGTTTAGATGTATTTAGAATACAAATATGTGGAAATTTGACTTTTCAAATTTGGAGTTCATATGCCTCTTGGGAGGGGGGGTGAACTAGCATTGGTCTTAGACATATAGGTGAGTCCAATGATAGAGAGATGTTCAATGTCAAGAGGTAAAAATTGAAGGTTTTCATGTAACATAGGGGCACTTAAGGATATTTTGAGAATATTCAAGGAACAATTATATTTAAAGGGCAATGCTTAAAGCCCCCAAAACGTATCCTTTGGACGCACGTGGTTGCCAAAAAATACAAAGTGTGACCCCTCCCCCTCTTGAGATATGCCAATTCTAGAGGTGGTCAATGTTCATTGATTAGATGATGAGTGTCTCTTACAATGAGCTTCAATGCCACATTATAAAATGTTTGGTTTGGGGTGTTGCCCACACTATTAAAGATGGTTGATCTTGCAATGGGCAACAACTATGGGTGCAAGCACGGTAAAGTGGATAGCTCTTGATCCTTGCCTAGTGTTAAGTGAATGTGATTCAAAACTATGCACTAACTTTGAATTTTGTGAAGGAAAAAAATCATAGACAGTTTAGAAACATATTGATCTACAAAGCCAAGCAGTTTATGATGACAAAAAAAGTTCCAAGAAAAGTCTACATATTTTAGAAGGCGGTGCAAGTGGTGTGCAAGTGGGTGATATTGGACAAGTAATTGTCTAAAATTTGTTTAAAATACGATACAATTACTTGAAATTGATGGTTTTCTACAAAGTTTTGTGATGATGCCCTCAAGTAGATAATGAATTCAAGGTATATATCTATATGTATATATATAATACAATTTCAAAATATTTAACGTCATGAAATCTATGTCCAAAACCATATTCAACCATTTGCTTTTGATAAGTTTTGAAAATCTCAACTTGATATTCTATGTTTGAGTATTTAACACAACATCATAGGTCATTATGAAAAAAATCCAATAGAAAAAACACTTTTCTATTACTTTTAGGCCTTTGACCAAAAATAAAATGGATTTGGTATACCATAGCACTTTTTTGGTCCACTTTACCATGCTTGCACCCCTACATGCAAGAAAATTGCTTCCTCTAAGTCTTAGCGACCTTTTACGAGCTTCAAAATACTTTGGAATATTGTTCTCCTTCGAGATTGGCACATATTTATTCATCAATCATCAAAGAATCTCTATGTTGAGGGAGGGGGTTGGATGAAGACACGACATGGCTCCATGGTGCTTCTCTTTTTGAGAGAGAGGCCATGTGGCTCACGAGGAGAGAGGAAATTGTTGTATTGAGCATCACTCTCATCCATCCAACTCAAAAACTTGACCCCCATAAGTTTGTAGCCGATTCATCTCAAATGACTTCGGGCAGTGTTCAATATTGAAGTCTTCAACGCATGTCAAATGCCACTTTGGCCGTCAAAAATGATTTTTTTGGGCACTTCACAAAAATGTGCTCTGCAAAGTTTCCACCCTTCACAGTGAAGGCTTCTCCAAAAATTGCATGTCACAAAATACAGTGGCTGCAATTTGCAAATAGAAACATAGCTAGACTCCAATCTTGGCACTCTAGCAAACACTTCCAAATTCCAATAACTCCTGTAATTTCGACTCTGCAACTTCAACTCAGCACTGATTACAACTTTGGCTTGGCAAGCACAACTATATGTGAACGTGGATTTTCCAAACATAATTGGGTGAAGAGTGATTGCATAAGTCAATTGAAACTTGAAATATTGGATGCATTGATGCGAGTGTCATTATGTGGTCTTCCAATGGAAAATATGGATTGGGCTAGAATTTTTGACACTTGAAAATCGACCAAAAACCCGAGGGCTTTGCCTTTGGAGTTGGATGATGATCAAGTGCATTATGTGGGGAATCTAAATAATTTTAGTGCATCATTTTATTGCATGTACTTCTTCAATATAATGAGACATCATATTATTTTCATATTCAATACAAAACGGCCAATATCATGTTTTTTTTTGTGAAGTGTTGCAAAAAAGTTTGAAAGTTTGAGTGAAGTGTGATTATTCTGAAGCCCTTCACATGGAAATGCATGTGCACACTTCAAACTTGAACACTGACTTCGGGTACACTAATTTGAGATCTTCAAAGCTAATTTCATGTCAAATCAATTTTAAAAAAAACCTCTGGCTGCATACTATTTTAGGGCTTTGTTGGTTGCTTCTCTCACTAGGCTATTGCCTTTCTTCATCAGCAATCAACCTTTGTTGCCTTTAACGGAACTGACTCACAAGCCAATGGCCATAGTCTGACTTCGACCATTGCTCATTCCCAGACATGACTTCCAAGTTCCTCGCCCTTTTGGCGGATGATACGTCTATTTCAACACTCGCGGCTATTGCCAAAAATCACTCAAGATATTTATTTATTCACAAGTATCAATTCAACAACAATCAAAATTTCACTTTGAAAACATCAAGACAATTGCTCTTAACTGTTTACTTCTCAATATCAAATTTCCAAGTTCTCTGAGAGTCCGAATCACTCAGCTCTCAACTCTGCTTCTAATTATGCCAGCCTCTTGCTTGGCCTTGCCTATTGCTAAGTGTGTTGCCTCAATCTCTGAGTGCTACCACTTTCTACAAGCCTATTACTTCTATCGTGAGACTACGTCTAATTCTACACTTGAAAATAGTCTGCTTGGGCAATAGCCTACCTCCTCCTTATCAGCGGGAAGGAGAAGGTGGTTGCAACCGCCTTGAAACGGCTATAGCCCCTTGTTCACACTGTGAACCAGTTTCTCAATGCCTATTGCCGCTAATTCTTACTAACTTGAAGGTTTTGGCTCAAAAGCTAGGCGATGGCCCAAAAATGGAGTTTACACATAACTAATCCTAAATAGAAGAGAACTTTACCATTGAAAAGCACCAGTGGCACCCGTGCCATACCCCCCCAACCACCCCCCCCCTTTGTGTATTTGACCCGGACCCCTCGGAGGCCAACTTATAAATGGATGACAATACACTTAGAGTACATCATGGTTAACCCCATGATCAATATAAAAGAAAACTTGCACTTCCAGCACCAACCTCACCGGAATTACATGAATCCTAGTATCCTACACTCCCTTCATACAAAATGAACATAATAAACTTGCACCCAACATGCCAAAGAATTCTAATACGTAGAGAAATAGGTAACCAAGAAAAGAAACACATCCCAAACTCTCCAACCACTTATGGACCACACAACAAACTCAGATGCACAAGTAACATAACTACTAAAATTCTAATATGCACAATATGTGGGCTATCATAGAAAAAATCTATTTTGGCCCACAACACACACCAACCCAAATTGCACCCTATGCCACAAGAACGACCGAGACATGTGGCCTCACCTACTATTATTATGAGAAAACAAGTTCATGAAAGGTCTTAGAATGGCAAAATATAATGCTAGCATCCACCAAATAGCCAATCTCCTGGAATTATGTAACCACACAAGACACTGCACCTCAACCAACACCAATAACCAACATTGTAGAACACAAGACAACACCATCCCCCATGGATACTAAAATGTAATTGCCAAAGCACCTGATACACATGTCTAATAAACCTTAGACTAGACATCATATACATACAAGGCGCCAAATACAAGCAACTAGGCCCCATTCTCCCAACTCCAAACCACACCATCTACATTGTAGGATTCACATTCACTCATGATCGATATATAGAACAAGCTATACATCCAAAAACTAACAAATTCAACCCACTAATAGAAGCAATTAAAGCCCAAGGATGGCAGGTTGCACCCCTAACCATCATCATGGCAGGAGTACGAGGAGGCATACATAAAAGAAGCATAATCCTCCTAAAAAGTCTTTGCATTCCTTTACCGAAAATCAATAATATCATGAAAGAAATGCACATTATAGCCATAAAATACCTAACATACATAATACTAAGCAAAAGAAAACTAGACAACAAGCAACCCCTCCCCAATTAAACGTCATGGTAACTTCAAACAAATAACTACTATCAATGACTATCACTAAAAAACTGAGCCATGCCTACGGCAAGGTAGATGATAAACCTTATCATGTATCAAGGAGACTCTTGGATTAGATAGGGCCAACAAACTCGCATTCACGTCAGTATGAAATATTGATGTTAGTTTTTCTTTTTCTTTTCTTGAAAGAAAACTTGATCATTGACAAACACCCATGACACCCCTGTCACAAATTCCCGTCCCACCAATTTACGACAGTCTATCTAATGTTATAGTTTACAAGGCTTTTTGGGGGTTTTTGGGGCCTTTCAGAGCTACACTATTTTGTCTAATTAGTGTGGGCCACACTAATTCCCAATAAAACACGCTAATTTCAAATTATAATTTAGAGTGGCCCACACTAATTTCAAAGATGAAAAATTTGTGTGGGCTTTGTCGTTTCCATAATTGGATGAAACTTCATAATTCCATCCAATTGTGTTTGAAGACTTTCCCCACATTTGCGGAGAACCCTAACACACACGGATGGATGACAGTACGAATTACATCCAAAGTGATGCAAACACTGGGAATTTAGTGTGGGCCACACTAATTTCCAACCCACGTGAATTTCCCACCCACACTAATTAGACAAATAGTGTAGTATACATAAGAGTCACGTGTACTATAATAATGGTTTTCCATGAGTGGAATTCAACAGACTATAGAAGTTCAACTTTCCCATGGTCTAAAAACTATTAAAGTGGTAGACCTGTAAACTTGAATGGAAATTATTAAATACTCGAGTGTAGTCTTAAAGTGAAGGTTTCGACGTGGCTTGTGAGGGGGTTTTTGTGCATTGATTCGTATTTGAGGACTTGCTAGTACTACAGTTAAGTTACATGGGTGCTGTGACTGAGCCTCAAAGCGTGTGGAAATGATACAATTTGTGCAAAATTGGAGAGGGAGAATATATACCAGAGGTGTTTGAGTGACCTCGAACATTTCAAAGCACACGAGCTGATTGTTGTTGACTAGGAACCCTAACATAATCGATGAGGATGAGATGCTAAGAAGAGGTCCTGATCATTGAAGGAAGACTTGAAGGGTCGAAGATGAACTCGACACCTCTGTAAGTTGTTTGTGCCAAAAGTCATTACTCTCTGGAAAAGTCCTGCAATGTCTAAATTCTTGAACTCAGAAATAAAAATTCAAACACAATGGATGGTTGACAGCTGTCCTCCTGCAAAATAATTTCCAACCTTATTTTGCAACAAAATGAACGAATTCATTTGCTATAAGTAACCAAAGTACAACAATACGCAAGGCAAAATCACAAGGGCAACTGAGGTAGAAATACCATAACCGGTTAACCACCCTCTAGCCATGCACTAGACCGTTGTCATAATGGTGAAGTGCCATTTCTGAAATGGATCATGGCTCGGTGACAACTTCAATGCGTGTACACTTAGTGTAGCCAATGGGAGTCAAGTGTTAATGTACTCATGAGGTAACCGATTTAGGCAATCTTCTGTATGGAAATTCGGATTACCGTGTTCGGTGTAGGAAGAATCTAGTGACCAAATAGGGGGTTTGACAACTTTCCACTTTGAAAAATTGTAGCATTTTTTTACAGGGCAGAAAAACATGAAACAACTTGCATTCTTCATGAATCCTTCTCATCTATCTTGGAAAATTATCTCCTGGTTGTAAGACCAGATTTTCAATGTGAATCACCTTATTTTCACGGGTTACGGTATTTCTACCTTACACTGACACCCAATCAGTGAGGGAGGGCTAATAGTGAGTGTGGGAAATTAGTGAAGGAGATACTCAATTCTTTCTGTTATGTAATTAGTGCCACGAAAAGATCTAGGAAGCATTGTTCATCCGGGCACTATCCACTAAAATACTATTCATAGAAGAATATTCACTAAAAGTATCAACATTATTCATCTTGGTATAATTCACTTTTACATATAATTTTCTTTATCACTCTACAAACACCTTAGAGCATGCATTAATTTTTCTTGAAATGTATGGTGAATGAGCATGTATTCATGGATTTAGTATCACTTAGTAGAAAATTCAACCCTCACTAATTCTGAGACTTGGCAAAATAGTGCATGTTCGGGAATTTGGACCACACGCACTAAGTGGGATAATCAATGTAGTAAAGACAACACATAACCAAACCTTTCTCTCTCCAATGGAACACCAAAACTGCTCCTTAAGCAATGATCCCATGAACACACCAAATATTTTTCATCTTTGACAACCTACATAGACATATCCATCATGCAGCTCGATCACCAAGTGATTTGGGAAGCCTTAAGGTAGACATGCTTAAATCGAGCACAACAATAATTTGGATACCTATATTTGGGTGGTTAGGTGTGGAGAGAGAAAGTAAAAAACGAGACTGGTGTATCCAATCAACACGTGAAGCTTGTTGACCAACTCTCATAAGCGGACATGAGTCGTAATGGATGATTGAGGGCTTAATGCTTGCCTTCTTGTGGGTGAGTCAAGGGTTTTATGAGAATTTATAGCAAGGGGATTGGCTGAAATGTGCTTAGTAGGATGTATTGGAACTTGCCTTTTTGTCTAATTTACGCTTGTTAAGAATGAGGCAAGTAAGATATTTGATGGCATGATTTTGTACATCTTGAATTGGTTTTTGTATGCTTGACATGGGAATATGGGAATTTTTAAGTTGGGAAATGGCAAGATGGTGGACGATCCTTGTGATTCTAGTAGTAACCGTGAGAAGGGAGGGCCCCGGCCATCCTTGTTGTTGAAGCGCTTGGAGGTGGTGTGTTTATGTTGGGTTGTTTCCTCATAGAAGCAATTATTGTAGTATGTGAATTCAATGACAAGTTTAATAGTAGTTGGTGATAATAGGAAAGGCGGTGATCTAATAAATGGCATCAAAAATATATATGTTTGAAAGAGATTGGACTATGTGCTCAAAATATGCTAACCATTCTAGATATAATTGTTAGCATGATTGGGGGAACATATATGACCACTTCATGAGCATGAGAATCTTCACTTTGATAAAGAATAAGTTATCCATATGAACTCCAAAAATTATGAGGCAAAGGTCCACACACACAATTTGGAATCATCTTGCAATAATTGTGCATTTCGTATCTACAAGAAGTCGGTGCAGAGAGAAAAATATGAATCTAAGCGCATGTTTATACAAAAGCCATTAGGCCATGGCTCTTGAGAATCCTTGAATTCTTATTGGTCATAGTGTCACCCCCCCCCCGCTTTAGCTTTACATGAGGGTAATTTTGGACCACATCTCATAACATCTTCAATGGAAGGAAAATCTACGTGGAATCCCACTTGGCAAGTATGGATAATGTTGGCCATGATTGTAGGGAATTCTTCTAGGACGGCTCTTGGAGGTAGGCATGATGGAATTTGTCTTGGGGATTCGGGTTTGCCCTCCAAAAGGCATTGGGCTATAGTCCATGGACTTCTCTATGGTCTCATCCATAAAGCAGGGTACCATAGTCATTTTAGAGCCATGGCCTAATGCCTTTGGTGTAAACATGCCCTAAGGCACGTCCACCCTAGTTGATAATGTTTGTAAAAGTATCGGCGGAAATCTAAGAAGGATCTTGCTAAAGTCCCCCCCCCCTACTTTAATCGCTCATCTTAGTATTCTTGAGGCTTTTGACGATAACGATGCATGTGGGAGCCACTAGATTGCTCACATGAGCATCAATCCCATTAGAGTTATCCGTAAAGTTCCTCAAAGAGGGACAAAATCGTGGGTTTGATCCTTCTTTGAGAAAGCTTTCTATTAAGAACTCGCTAGTTCATTATGTTTTGGAGCCTATTTCAAAAATTGGGTGCAAATTTTGGGTCCTCCACTTCCCACCTCTCAAACTTTGAGAGAATTTTAAGATCTAAAAAAAGGGCATGTGTATGAGACCCGTTGTCGTGCGAGAAATGGTTTAATATGTAAATATAGTGTAGAATGGTTTGAGAGTAGGGTTTAAAGAAAACAAAAATAAAACAAAATAATAATAATAATAATAAGAGTATAGACAAAAGGGAAGGGGAACATCAGAGGAATGAAGGGGGAAGAGAAAGATCCGTGGTTATAACCACGTAACTTGGAGTCTCTGCGTCTTCTCACATGCTCAGGGGGTAGGTGGCGCCAACTGGTAGTTACCTGCCTAGTTTTCACCAGCAGTACCAAGCCACGTGGCCATTCGCCCGCTCATACGAGTTCAAAGGGTTTCGAACCCGGACTAGTGCTATGGCGCTTGAAGCACTCTACCAGTTGGGCTTCCGCGGCTTGGCGTTTATTAGAGCATGCTGAAGGGATTTATATCCCATCCATTGTTTATACATTGTTTTTTTAATTTTGTTTGAGTGGATTTTGATTGGAAGAAATAATCACACTTTTGGAGAAGCTTCAAGATGACGTTTTCTTGCTAGAAAGTATTTATGTTATTAGAGGAAGGACCATTTCAGAGCTTCACCAATTTGATGTAGTTATTTTGATTTTATTTGAACATGTCGAATTGGAGAGTTCTTTCCGAGAGTCAAGATGAAGAACTTCATCTAGAGCTTGAGCTGGATTTTTCTCTATCTCAACTGCCGATTCGTACTCTTTTGCCACCTAGTATTGCATCATTGCACGAGCGTCCACAAGAAGAAGCTGGGCCTTCTCGGCCGTCAAAACAACCTCGTGTGGAGCAGCGGTGGCACAGAAACCTTCAACAAGATGCTCGTGCATTGGTGATTTTGTTGCAGGTTGGATGTGTTGAACCTGGCACTCGAGATGTGACGTTTGGAGGAATTTTTGAAGGCTTAAATAATGATCAATATTCTTGTTGTCTTAGGCCTATCAAAGGAAGTCGAGGCCATCAACATTGGCTTGAAGGTCCAGTTAATTCATTGTCTAAGGCTGATCGTGCGGACTACATTGCAGTTATTCTTCGACGCATTCTCAAGTTCTTGCAGTTGGAGTAGAATTCATTTTGG
The DNA here is from genome assembly GCA_964035585.1 of Polytrichum formosum. Lineage (NCBI taxonomy): Eukaryota > Viridiplantae > Streptophyta > Polytrichopsida > Polytrichales > Polytrichaceae > Polytrichum > Polytrichum formosum. The sequence continues at coordinate 15,412,857 of OZ037941.1, read as the reverse complement.
AATTATTTTTAACCTCTTTTTAGACATTTCTTTGATGTTATGAGTTTAGTTTTAATGTTTTCAACTTCATCTTGTGTGTTTGAAGTTTGGTAAATAAAAGGTAGACATAGTTTACCATTTAGGTCGACTTTTGATGCCTTATGGCTAAGATAAGGGAATGACAAGGATTAAAGGATAGATAAAGATTAAGGGATATATAAGGATGAAGTAAGCCTATAGGAGTTAGCCAATGACTAGTTGGAGCCCATGTGACATAGGTTTGGGCTAGTGTTGATTTTGATGAGGAGGCAAAGGGGTCGGCCCCTCTCTTCTCAAGGAGGTGTGGAGTTTAGTTTTTGTGTGTGGGATGTGTGTGTGTGTGTGGAGAAGGAGATCTCAGTGTGTACTTGGAATTTTTCTATGAAAATTTGAGAGTTGATACATCTTGTCGGTGTGGTTCCGAAATACTATAGCACGCTTCATTCGGACTTTGTATGTGATTTCTATGAGTGTTAGAGTGAAACTATGTTTGTTGTAAAGAAATTTAGAAGACCATGACTTCAAAAGCTTGTAGAAATTTATGTATAGTGTTTTTGTTTATGAAATTTGAGCGAGTGATGTGTTATTGTATCAGCTCTTTATGGAGCTTTAAAATTCTTGATTTAGAATTTTGAAGAGAGAGTTATGGCTTTCAAGGCAAGAGGGTGTTAAGCTGCCAACTAGATTCAATAATGAAAGTGTGTACCAACTTCAACAGAGCATAGAAAACGTTTGGTAAGGATTCTGAAAATGAATTTTGGAGAGAACATGTGTGATGTTGTTAGCTTTTCAGAAAGCTATCACTTGGCATTAACAAAGCTTATATGAAACCAGAACGTCCTATGAAGTGAAGGGATGTGCAGCTAACAATGAATTTGGGAGTATGACCTTTGACAAGCTATGAAACTTGGACAGTATTTTACTAACCTTTAATATCTATTTTATTTTGTTAAGCACTTTGATAGCTTTCCAAAATGCTAAAGCACTCTTGATTTGGAGTATTTATGTTATTTTGGTGGTTCTTCAAAGTTTGGCTACAATTTTAGAGAGAGATCCAGGATTTTGAAGATATGTGTAAAACTTATATGAGTTTGTATATATGATGTATTCAAAGATGAATATTTCTTACATTATCTTAGTCTTCCATGTCTTATGCCAAAACTAATTGCAGCCAGAAATCCAGTATTTTCCCAAAGCAAAGACTTCTCTACCCGACACCGTTATCCTGAATCCCGCATCAGCCTATGCAAGGCTAGCTTGGCCCACCCACCCATCCTAGTAGAACAAGCTAGAGGGTTGGTTTCTAAAAGCCCAACACTATGTACTCCTTATGGATGATAATTTAAGCATTAAGAAAGCTTGGATGACTTTGTGTTTGTTACTTCTAAATTCATGGTTTGGGACTAAACCCATGCATGGTTTCATCCACTTTGGCTTATGAATAACTCTATTGTCACATGGTGTGAGGCCAAACCCCCCACCCTTAAGCGTCCGTAGTCCGAGTAGTGGGTTTGGGCTCACATTCCTCCGCGGTATTGGATTTGGACTTGGATGAGTCCATAGTGCAAGGTTCACCCTTCAAGTGGTCTTGGATTTAACTTTGGTCTTTGCTTCCTTTGTCTTGCCATCGCGAGAGTGCTCCACATTCTCCATTAATTTGTGCACGTGGTTTATTTTTAAAGAGAGGATGCAAGTGTTAAAAAACACTATTCTCTATAGTCAATCTCAAATACATTTACTTGTGAAAGCCACACATAACACTAACTAGCATAATGTAACTAACTACTTGTCTATGAGCTAATTAAGTAGGCTATCTACTAAGCTCCTTCATGAACCCATCTCTTTACTTTCTAATTACATAAACCTAGCTCCTTCATAAACCCAACTCCCTCATGAACCCAGCTCCTTAGCTTCTAACTAAACAAGCCCAGGTCCTTCATAAACCCAGCTCTTTACTTTCTAACTAAACAAACCCAGCTCCTTCATAAACCCAGCTCCTTCATGAACCCACAACTTTGTAGTTGTAGTCCCCAACTACCTCACTAATTATTCAAGCCCTTAACTAATCTTCCTACCTAATTTTCCTAATTCTACTAACAACCCCTTTCTAATCACACAATTCTTCTCTAATCCTAAAATCCTAAAATCCTAGAGAGGAGAGGGGGAGAGAGAATTTCCTAACTTCACTAAGACTAACTAATCCACACAAGTATATTTTTGCACTCATCACAACATCAAGTGCTCAACTCTTAAACATGGAACTTGCAACCACGTGTATTCAAAACATGAACTTTAAGTACCACAAATTGGAATCATGAATTAACTTTAAAATCCTTCACGTCAACACTAATTCTACCAAGAGGTCAAGCCCTCTTCAAGGCTAACAAGCCTTGGCTCTCAAACTAAAAACTAAGCACACACATGTGCTCCAATATGGCTTCCCACACCCACACTTATAACTCGTGGGGTGCCTTGGAGCACAAAGGAAAGAGAGGATGAGTGAGGGAAGAATGAGGGATTATATAGTAAGCTTGAGGGGGTGAGCACCCTCAAGGCTCACGATAAGCCCTTGAGATTTCCTCCTACTTAGTAGGCGCCAATCCTATCTTCTAAGCCTTCCTCCCTCAAATGATCAACAAAGATCCTAATTCGAACATTTAACTAGCCTTGGCTTTCTACCTACCACACTTTACCAAACTTGGGATGCTTCAACCCAAACTTAGCCTCCTTCGCTTTCCGCCGCCATAACTTTCTCCCCTTACTTTCCCAAATCGTTGCTCACCACTTAATTCAAACCACGATGCTTAACTCGTGATTTGATTGGTGCTTTGAGAATTTGCTTATCCTCCACCTTGCATTCTTCCTTGGACCTTCCCCATTAAGTGGCCATGATGAGGTGGTCCACTTGTGCGCTCCATGTGATCCTCCATTCATCCCAATTCGAATGCACTTGCCTCTTGAGTCACTTTGGTTGTCTCCATCCATTTGTACTAGCCTACTCACTAACTACTCAATCCAAGTTCTCCTTACCTATCCTCATTCACTCAAATCCTTCCGAAGGTAAAAACACAATAACAACTCACATCCTAGCCTCTTACAACATGGTACTTCTAAGACTAACATTTCACTCTTTTTATATTTTTGTGAAGTAACATGCTACTTCAAAGTGCATCAACTAACGTTTCAAGGGTCTAAGACTAAATGTGGACACCCTTTTGGGCTCACACATGGACTTCTGAAAGCTCGGGATTGGATCCCATCAATTTGGGTCCTCCTGGGGTCCCTGGAGTTGGGATCCCCCCTTGATGGTTTTACTTTCGAGAGCTCTCTAAGGTAGAAATACCATAACCCGATCACCACCCAATAGCGGTGCACTAGACCGCCTCATAATGGTAAAGTGCCATGTCTTAAATGGAGCGGCAACTTCAGTGCAGTGTAGCCAATGGGAGGCAAGATCTAACGTACTCATGATTAACGGGTTTAGGTGATGTTCTGTATCGAAATGCAGAGAACCTAGTGAACCGGAAGTGGGTTGGACAAACTTTCCACTTTGAAAAATTGTGGAACTTTTTGTACAAGGCATAAATATACGAAACAACTTGCATTCTTCATGAATCCTTCTCGTCTATCTTGGAAAATTATCTCATGATTGTCAGACCAGATCTTCAATGCGAATCACCTTATTTTAACGGGTTATGGTATTTCTACCTTACATGTGATTTCCTCAACTGAAAACTAATTACTAGGAAGACCTTGTAATTAATGTCTGTCTTGTTAATGCTCCTCTTATTGCTCATTTTAGCATTCTCGAGATTATTGACCAAACTTGATACATGAAGGACTTAATTGCTCAAAATAGAAATGTTGGTTGTTTGCTGTGGTCTGGAATTGCAAAAGCTCAAGGTTTGGGTTTATCACTTGTTTCCCCTCGGACCAAGGACTTCATTTTGGCATTACCATGAGCAGGGCATACACCTTGAACATGAATGGTTTTAGGTATCTTAGGGATATTTGGGACCCAGGGAGATATGATTTCCTGAACTGGGAGGATGCTAAAGATAAATTCTCCCTAGAAGAAGTTCACCGTGACTTTTGGCTTGAACTTACAAAATTCTACGGACCTTTCCGAGAAAGAATGCTCAACCAACAAAATGCCCAGCTCACCTCACAAGAATGGGTTGGTCTTTATAGGAACATGGAGGATACACTACCTAAATGGGTTGTCTGCGTTGGTTATCTCAAGGAATTTAGCCCTGGACTTGTTCAGTTTAGTGCCGAATTTATGGGCACCTTTCCCAAATCTACAGTAGGATCGCAATATTTCACCCTCACCAAGATTAAACCTAACACCAAGAATGCACCACTACCAACGGCATTCAGTGGTTGGATGATATGCATAAGGGTTGATAGGCTCACCAAAGGTAGTAGCAAAACTCAGTTCAATCTGCTATTTGGAAAACTCGATCAACTTTTTTTTGACCCCACTCGTTGGTGGTGGCTAGAGATTACCCCTTTCTTCACTTACTCAGCCAAAAAGGGAGGAAGTGGATCACTAAGCAAATAGGCCTCAAGAAGTCAATCTCGCACAAGTGGCAGAACGAAATTCTCCCATCCACCTCCCCCAGGTGGAATACGATATGGCACAAAGCTAAGGCACAGAAAGAGGTGGCATTCCTCTGGTCGCTTATCCATAAGGCGGTGGCAGTTAACGAGTGGCGCAGTAAAATCTTGATGGAGATCGACCAAAGCTGCCCCCATTGTGGCCCTCAGTTGGTGGCATTGGTGGAGCATTGGTTCTATAGTTGTCCCCTTGCTCAACAAATGTGGAGATACACTGCTAACATCATTTGGCAACTCTTCGCCAAAAAATAGAATCTCAGCCTGCGCAAGTCCTTTTCCATGTTGCAATGTCTTTTTGATCAACCTTTGTGCAAAACACTTAAACGGTTTAGTCACATCTGGTTTTTCTTAAGAAGCGGTCTTCCGTGGATCGTTTGGCGGCAACGGAATAATTTGATTTTTAATAAATTGCAATGGCCCATTGAGAAAACATGTCAAATCATATGGGATGCCTTGCAAGATTATGGGAGGATTGAATGGAAACAAACGCTTAGGGACTTGGAAAAAGCCCTGGACGTGGCCTACCATGACATTCTTAACCAATTTGATTTGACTTGGGGGGTCAAAGGTATTATTGTGACCTGGAGCAACTTAGTCGTTACTTGGAAGGATAGGCCTCAAATGAGCATTATTTCTTGATTTCCACTCGGGCTGCGCTATTTCGGCCGGATTGGTTGTATTTTGGGTTCTTTTTGCAATTGAATTTTCAATTTGTGTAAAAAAAAACACATGTTTCCCTTGGGAGCCTTGTGGTTGGGGTTTACCCGGGCCCTTGATGGTAGTAAGTTCTCTTTGCAAATCCTTTGTGGTAAAAATATATTGCCCTAATCGGAGACTCGTAGAAGAGAGGGTGTACATGAGATTAGGTAGACATGCCTAATTCCAACACAACAATAATACCTACACCGATCTATTTAAGTACCCACGGAGGTCACTCCATTGTCAAGTTGAACACCACGTGCGTTAAAACAAAATCTACTTTTTCTAAGTTGCATCACCGAAATGGGTCAAAATTTTATCAATTTTTTTTCATGAGTAGATATACACAATATCTATTATATAGTAAAAAATGGTAACCAAATTTGATGATCTATTTTTTATAAAAAATATTGTTTCTAACTAGAATGATGCAGAATTGAACTAAAACGATTACTACAAAAATGAAGATGACTAAAAAATTAAAAAAATATACAAAAGATATTATCAATGGTTATGTATATGTAGAAAAAATATCATAAATTTCAAAATTATCTATGGCATGTAATATAGGGGTAGCAAACTTTTCATGCACATGGTGTTCAACTTGACAATGGAGTGACCTCCCCGGGTTTAAGTAGTATGTAGTTAGTTGTGGATCTAAAAACGGATAAAATTCAAAGAGATTGGACTATATCCTCAAAATATGCTAACCATTTGATGTTCTGTATCCGATGTGGTTGGGGGAGGCCTATACAACCCTGGGTATGCAACTCCCATATTATACGCAGGGGGCATCGGATTAAAAATGGCTTAGAGGACAACTTTTGTAAAAATTATATCAAATTATACAAAAATAAAAGGACCAAAAAGTTGGGTGAAGACCAAATTAAATAAAATGAGATGTAGAAAAAGTTGGGTTGCATATTTATTTATTTAAAAAAACTCCACAACATATATAAAAAACTAAAACACCTATTTTTTAACCTATGCCTATGCATAATTTTAAAAGATCCACACAGGTAGTTGGCTTCAATTAAAATTAAAAGTCATTGGCAATATTTGATTCATAATTAAAAAATCTTAAATTTTTATTAAAAAGCCCAAAAATTTGGGTAGTTTGACCTATGGTACTTGTATTAAAAAACCTCATATAATTAGGTTTTTAATGCAATTATAGTCTTCAAGGAATATTAATTTCCTATATATACTTACAATTTTGGAATCCTTGTTAAAAGGACTACAAGAGTTTCCTACATTAAAACAAATTATATCACTTGAGATTGGAATAAAATGCATTATAAGTGATCATAATCAGGGCCATATAATACAGGAGTTGCGTACCCGGGTATACAACCAGTTAATGAACATGAGAATATTCACTTTCATAATGAATACTATATTCATACGAGCTTCAAAAATTATGAGGCCAATGGCCACAAGACGATCTAGATTTGCGTCCATCTCACACTAAATGCGTGTTTCATATTCTACAAAAAAAAAAGTGGGTGCAGAGAGAAAAAGCATCCAAATAACACACGTCTACCAAGTTATATGCTCATGTACAAAAAACATGCAGATAAGCAAAAGAAAATGCAGCTAGAACACAAATCCATTTAACAATACTTGCTGTGTTCAGATGATGATTGTTTGCATGAGCATCTTGCTTCGTAGTGGTTTCAGATTCTAACAACCCGTCATCCCGGGTGCAAGGAATCCCATCACTCGATTCCCCAAGCTTGGGACCTGCAGTTTCTGTTTCCCCCCTAGGTGGCTTCTCTCTCTCTCTCTCTCTATCTCTCTCTCTCTCTCTGCAAGTGATCTGTTCAACTTGTACCCAAATATAATAAAAATCCTTGCTATGGCTTAATCTGGGACTCGTGGAAAGGGTGTACATGTGACATACTTACATGCTAGACATGTACAAAATCCTGCACGAATGCCATCAGAACACAAACCCTGGCACAATTATCATAGCAGCTACCTTGTGAGCACGTTGCCACAGCAAGTTATAAATCATGTGTACTCTCTCTCTATATGTATGTATGTATGTATGTATGTATGTATGTATGCTTTGCTCTTTTTGTGTCCTGTGTACTGCTTGGCCATACAATGATGCCACCTGACTAACTTCTATTGACTTGCAGAATTTTGGCAGGCAGAATTAAGTTAAGTTATGCAACAAACTGGCCACTCGATCTCCATCCCAGCCGGGCAGTTCTTCAGGTGATTTGGCCAGTCTACCACCGTCGTGGTAAGTTGTAAGCGGTGACGGAAGCTACCGTTCAGATCATGTTAAGGGGAAATTGAATGCGAGAAGCGGTTGTAGAAACAGCACATATTATGTGTATGATCGTTCATAACAACTTATTAAGTACTGCACTGGTGATTTATTACGAGGTTCTGGACACAAATGTTGAATTGATGAGGGGTCTCAAATAAATTTCATTCTACTGGGTGGCTGGGCCCTAACATTACCCAACCCAAACGTCTTAACTCCGGGCGCGGAGTTCGATGCGGCTCCGGGGAGGTTCGGATGCCAGCTCCGGTGGGTCCATTTTTCTGGCCCTCCCCGTTTTGGCCCCTTGATGACTTTTTTTGGTTTTTTTTTGCTAAATTTGGGTTCTACGGCCCCAAATTACTCTAGGAGGCCCCTTATGAGATCAAGTAAGGCCCCACCCAATCAAAAAAATAGGGGGCAATTTTTGCCCCAACCCACCCGAACCCACCGGAGCTGGCATCCGAACCTCCCCGGAGCCGCATCGGAGCCGCATCGAACTCCGCGCCCGGAGTTAAGACGTTTGGGTTGGGTAATGTTATCCGTGGCTGGGCGATTTGTCAGCCCTGAGATTTATTTACATTGTCGTAGCCTCCGAGGGTACATAAGGAACATGGGTTGAAAACCGTCACTTAAGCGTTGAGCAAAGATAATATATGACATTCTATTATTGTTATGCATGGCATCCATTAGCAATTGACATAGGATTTCAACACACCAAGGGTATGTTTTATTTGAATTTTGTATGCAAAATTTATAAGGGGTCAAAATTTCAGTAGTAGATGATGTATTTTGGGATCAACCTTTGAAAGTGATAGACAAGTTCAACAGTTGCACGTGAAAAAGTTATCCGCTAAAAAACACCTCTTTGGAGATATATTAAATTTGAAGTTGAAAGACCCATTTTAGTATGTTTCATCATTTAAAGGTTAAGCTATTGATTATTCTAATGAAAAATTGCATCAAGGTCTTCAATTGGGACTTACCCTTGGAGTTGGGTCACCACTTTTTCCTGACCGAACGCCAAGGGTAAGTCCCAACATATTGGGGCCAAAGGTACCGTCTTGTAGGATACTAGGGCTTAGAATTAGGACCTAATGTAAACCTAAAAAAGATTGGGAATTTTCTCTCCACCAATCACAATGCTTGAGCTTGATGGGACTTAGGAACTAGGAGGTAGTGTAAAGTGACTCTTATATAAATGATTCTCAGCATGGTGCTGTTGTAGGTAGCCAAGTTATGGACTTTCTTCTTATTGATATTTATAACAATTTTAGTTCACAATTTTCTATATATATATATATATATATATAGAGCTGGGATGGGGGGAAGGGGGGAGAAGGGAACCATTTAACCAAACAACTCCAAAAAGAATAAGAAGACTCCTAGGAATGATAAACGAAACCCAAATTAAACACACATTAGACACCTTGATATTCCAAGACTTGTTAGAATTCGATCCATGATAGGCAAATCATTGGCTCACCAAAAGGCATTCAAGTTGTTGAGAGTGTCTTTGTACCTCAACACCTCTTCACCAAACTCTAAAGTTTTTTCTCCAGCAATCCTAGAGGCTAGCACAGTCAAGAAGCCCTTTTGTTCGTCTGAGACGACCCTAAACTGCTGGATGATGGTGGAGAGATACCCAAATCTTAAGGAAGAGGTTGGCGGTTTGATTCCTGGCTATGAAATCTCCTCTCTACTTGATAGAAACTTGCTAGGTGGTTAACTGCCTCCTGTGCTTTGGCGCTGGCTTGTCGGCCTTCTATCTCAAAAAAAAAAAAAGCTCTTTCGTAAGTTACACCTTCTCTTCTCATAAATAAATAAATAAAAGAGACATCAGAGTTTCATTTTTACTCCGACGTGAATAGGAGCCCGTTTCTCACTACCGTGTTCATGTTTAACCAAGCTTCACCGTAGGAGTACTTCCTTCCTCTCGGGAGGTGGGCTCCGATAGTTTCCGTTCTCTTCTCATCTCACATGGAGTTGTTGAAGGTTACCTAATAGGTTATCTCTTCAAATTCAGAAAATTGAACCAATGAACGGGGTGAACCAACCAGTAGTTACAGATGAACCGGTTGAGTTTGAGAAATAACCAGTTGAAGTTCAAAACTTCAAGAAAACTACCAATCATTTTAGAGAAATCTATGGAATATACTTCAAAGCAATAAAGGAAACTACAAGATCATAACATGTAACCAGTTGGACGTGGAAACACTAGGATTTTGACCGATTATGCCCAAAAATACTCCCTGGACACCGAATTGAATACAAGAAAAAGCTGTAGAAACAGCATGCACATGATCATTGCATAACAACCTAAGTACTTTACTACGCTGGTGATCTATCACAAAAGTTCTGGACACAGTTTCAATTTAATGAGGGATCTGTGATTAATTTCATTCAATGGGGAACTAGACTGCTTTTTCAGCCCCAAGATTTATTTAGGATGTAAATAGCAGCAGCCTACAAGGGTACATGTATAACTTCCTTTCAGCAGGCCAAGTTATGGAAAAAGCAAGGCATCAAGGTAAATTCTCCTTTAAATTTATTTTCCAGCACCAGCTTGTACACATTGGGCAGTCTGGAAAAGATGATTCTCTTGCAGAACTTCCCATATTAATTGAAGTCCCGCATTCAGCGAATTTTTTTTCACTTTTTACTGGGGGGTGAAACAGCTATTTTAATGGTTTTTTACATTGCAATTTCGGCTATGTGAACATGTAAGGAAATTGTAAACGTTGCGATGGAATGTGTGGTAGAATGAAATTGCCGCTATCTAAAATGGACAGTAGAGAAATGCAAATGCGATACTTGTTGTGATGCCTTTTGGGAGTTTAGCTAAGTGAAAATAAAAAATATTGCAAGGCCACTATTGGAACAAGGAAATGCAGCAGTAAACATGCGAAATTACATCCCAGAAATTACGTCACAAAAAATTTAGGAGGAAACCACTTCTTTATTTACAATGGCATGCATCGCCAATAAGCCATATGAGATGTAGGCTCTTAAAAGTAGAAGTTATATAAGATCCTTGTATTGTAAATAGTTATGAAGAAGTGGGAAAAACCCCCTAAATGTCTCATTCTATGCAAATCAAACACCAAGTGCATATCGGCCGCGCTTCGACTTGCAAGCTCTCCAATCGGAAACGACATCCTTGTAAGGGAATGATGTCAATGTGTAATGTTTTTGTGCAAACATTGTTGTAGCAAGAGGTAAATGTTCAGTTAAGCGGTTGCGGAGTTTGTTCTTCAAGAAAGAAACATTGGAAAATGTTCTTTCGTCTTCTACGCTCCCAAGAACCTACAAAATGGATGCAAAGAGACAAAGTCAGTAAGAAACCAACTTGCATTCAAAAACATGAATACAAAAAGCATGAGAAAGTTTAATGAAGTAACATATATTCAAAATATAACTCCTTACCTGGATCATCGCAATTTCTGCGAGCTTAAAGAACTCAGGAAACATACCCTTCAAAGGGCTAGATTGTGCCAAGGCACGCCATAGTTTGGTTAAGGGATGAATGTGGGTGTCCATGGCCCTCATTGCATGAGGAGAATTATTCGCCATAGCCACAGCAAACCAATGCAACTGCCGATCAAGTGCCACAGCACTCAACACTGTTGGACATGTATCACAAACATGTGTAGCGCTACAAAACTCCTTGGTGTGAGCATACGTTTGTTTCAAAATGTTCATGTACCCTGTGAGTTTGTCCTCATGCCCTGGTTCAAGCCAAAATTGAGGATATACAATGGACAGTGCATCCATGACCTCACTAGGGGGAAATCTACTTCCCAATTCCATGACCATCATGGCTGCAGCATCTGCAATAAAAAACCAACACATTAGATCCATGCTCATGGATGCAAAACCTTGATGTATTAAAAAGATGCAAAAACATAAACAAACAAACAAAACTAAAAACAAACACATACCTGCAATCTCGACCTTCACTTCTGATATCGTTCTAGCAAATAATTCTCTTGTCACAAAACTCCTCAAGTGTGTGACATGATCAATGCAAGTCGCATTGAGGTGGGAACCGGCTGAAGTTGACAAATGGGCCTCAAAAACCAAGTGCTCAACACAATCATTGACATCTGGATGCCACCTTAGGCGGATGCTCTCATGCGAAAGGTCACATATCTTTTTGAAGCATGAAAATGCATCTGAAATGAATGCATTGTTTGTGCAATACAAGTCATTCACATCTGAGATACAAAGGCTCAATGCCCTTGTGAAATCACACACATATACACTAGGGGATTGTGCAAAGACAACCAAGGCTTTCACAGCCTCTAGAAGAGGTAGCACTGCAGCCAAGGTCAGTAAAGACTTGATATCAGCCATGAGTTCATAATTTACCTTGGCTGCCGGGATTGTTGGTTTTAGAAGATGATCAGAGTACATCTTCAGCAAAAGGGTGCGGTACTCCGACAAAACACGTTTCAATGGACTCAACATTGAAATCCACCTCGTTTTTACATTTTGAAGAAATTTTTTGCCCTTAGATTCAAGTAATTCAGCAAGTTTTTGGAGCTCCAAATGACGTTTTGGGGACTTACTAAAATACTTGTGCAAAGCAGCCAGTAGGGTTTCAATCCTACCCACCATCTCCAGATCCGATAGACATTGCATTGCAAGGTTGCTTCGATGTGCCACACAATGCATGCCTTGCATGTGTGGCGCATGAGAAACCTGCAGCTTGTTAGTGACACCATTCTTCTTCCCTTGCAAAACCGATGCACCATCTGCCCCAAATGCCATAAATCGGTCTCTAATCTGATGTGAGGTCAACCCACCTTCATTAGTGAGTGCAGCAAGAATCATCTTGGTTATATTATCGGCAGTACCACCCTCAGTCACACGCTGCAAGCACAACAACATTGGCACTCTTTCCCAATCTTGAATTGTGTAAACATGCATGCTAATCCAAGATTGGTTGTCCAACGTTGTGACTTCATCGCAAGTGATAGAGAAGTAAGGGGCTGTACTTACTACTTCTTTTGTCCTTGCTTGCACAACGGTAAACAAACTCTCAGCCATTTCCCAACCCGACCCCTCGGTCCAATGCTTTAGTGGAACCTGCACATACACTCAAATGCCATTAGTAACGAACACGATGTTTCAAAACAAAGTTAATAACATGAGCAACTGAAACTGAAAATAAAGGAAGGATTTTGACCTTAGGAACGCCCAGGAATTGTAACAGCTCCTTCATGGGTGGATACTCTGTCATAGGTCTTCCAAATTGTAACAAATGAAAGATGATTGCCATTTGCACTTCCTTGCGTTTTGGAGGAGCCCCAGCTGTAACTAGGGATCCAATATCATTAACAGGCAGTGCAGCAAATGCCCTCTCAGCACGCTTATGGACGGAATTGTGGTCCCAATACCATTCACCCTTCTTCACCTTCAAAGAAGGTAAGTCGCTGAGGGCTTTCTTCCATCCTTGGTGTTTTTTTAGGTTGTCGTCTTTTGCATCGAGTATTTTGTCTCTGCCATTTACTTTAGAACAGATGATACATCGAACTTTGTCAAATGTACCATCCCCTTCAGGGTCCTGTTGAGACCATGGGTATTTTGCTGCCCAAATTTCTTGAAATCTGCACCAAAACCATGCTAAACCGCTGAGGAACAAGACATCATCAATAATATATCCTCAAAATGCCAAAGAAATTCCTCGAAATGCCAAAAAAACAATCGGAAGGGCCTCATTCGAGGCCCTGAAGATAGTGGACAGCATAGGAAGGGGCCACTAAACCCATAATGTTTGGGGAGACACGGGCATGGCGGGCCGCGGGCGGGTAGAAACCCCCCCCCCCCCCCGTTGAGAGGCGGTGACGCGGACCCTTCCCGGTAGAGGCCACTTTTTCTTCTTGGGAAAACTGAAACTTTTTTTTCTTTCCCCAGTTTTCCCAAGAAGAAAAAGTGGCCTCTACCGGGAAGGGTCCGTGTCACCGCCTCTCAACGGGGGGGGGGGGGGGGGTTGTACCCGCCCGCGGCCCGCCATGCCCGTGTCTCCCCAAACATTATGGGTTTAGTGGCCCCCTTCCTATGTTGTCCTCTGAATTCCCAAGAAGAGAATGTGGCCTCTACCGGAAAGAGCCCGCTCCACCGCCTCTGAAGGGGGGGGGTGGGGAATGATACATGCTTAGAAATAAGAAATCGAGACGACATTTTAGAACAATCTTACCACTCAGCCCTCAGCCAATGCATTACTCCCCAAAAATTACAGCTAGGGTAGGGTTTAGGAGGTACCTTCTTTTCGGAATTTTTCGCTTCTTTGTTGGAGGTTCATGTGAGGTTGGTAGCAATTGGGTGCCTGATTGCTCATGGAAGCCATCAAAGCTGTTGCTACCACCACTTGAAGGCGCATCAACAATGAATGGGGACCCACTGATGTCCAATGCATCGGCCTCGAATGGAGCAGGTACATGCAGTGGGGTGGGAGAAAAAATGGTTGCAGATGCGGTTGAAGAGATTTGGACAACCTTTTGCATTGCGGCAGTTAATAATTCTCCCTCAGGGGTGATCATCAACACCCTCTGCTTGAAGGAGGGACGTTTTCCAGAACCAGATGCAGGTGCCATTGCCATGGTAGAGCAACTGCCACCTACACTCATTGCAACTGCCGGAGCAAGGGACGATGCAGCGGATGCAGGTGACATGGTGGAGGGATTACCAGGTGTCGCCATGAGAAACGCCGGAGCAGGGGATCGCAAATCCACAGTCAACCATACAAAACCAACTCCCAAGTAGCCAGGCGATGTGGAGCGGCGAGGCGAACACCAGGCGATCACACAAAACCGGATCAGGCAAAGGCAACGACGCCAATGCACACAAAACAGGCGATCACAGAAAACCAGATCGGGCAAAGGCGATGCCAATGCACACACAACAATTGCACATACCACTTCGGAAAACAACAATGCACATACCTGTTCATTGCAGATTCCATAAATAAGATATTGTCACTCCCAGCTCTGTTACGCCCACTCCCTATACCCACACCCATCCTCATCCTCATTAGTGAATGCAGTGAGAATTGTGCACAAACCCTACCTACAAAATGCCCAAACTTCAATGTGCCTCCAAGCCTCCAACTCTGACGGCCTCAACAGAACAACCATGCACAACATTGTCTATCAGATCTGGACTCTGGACTCTGGAAAGAGTGGACAATGCACAAGTTCGCCGCGAATGGAACCACCGGATGAATCTGCTAGTCTGCGAAAGGGCTTCATCCATATGAACATGTGGCCGCGAATGGCCAGGAGCAACGTGGAGAATCTGGCGACATAAGGTGGTAGAGTGGAGGGATGCGCCGCCGATGTCTAGGGTTGGCGAGGTGACCTAACAGCGACGTGGCGGAATGGGCGGGAGGTGGGGGCAGCATGGAGGAGCTTTACTCCTTCTACTCATGGTAGATTTGGACGATTTGGGGACACCTAGATTTGATTTTTCTAATAGGGAATTTCGTGGCATCATTTAGGATATAGCATTAAATGCGAATAATCGCCCAAATAAAATTCGCTGCCCGCATTATGCCATGATTCGGATTTGCATGTCGGCCTTAACCCCCGAAAAGCCCAATCTCTTCAACTCCAAACCTCAAGGACAATGCAGGGTGGACAAACAGGTGCAAATTAATTGGTCATCTATTCAAGAGCATCCTCGTGCACTGAACATGCATGAAATAAAAATCAGTGTCAATATAAGGAATTGAGTTATTTATGATTGTTGTGTGGGTTTCTTTGGAGCCGCAGGTTTCTGAAGTGTTGTTTAAAAGCTGCCCAAAGTTGACCAGGTTAGAAGTTATTTCATCAAGCAAAGTGATTGGAGAGAGGGGGAATTATATATCGTATACAAGCGGCGTACCTCTCGTTCATCCACCATAAAAGCTCTGAAATAGTATGCAGTCTGGAGGTGAGATTTTTTGGGTTGATTTGACACCTAAAGTAGCTTTAAATATCCTGAATTAAATTAGTCTACCAGAAGTCACTTGAGAGGAATCGGCAACAAACATATTGGGGGTCTAGTTTTTATGGAGGATGGATGAGAGGTTTGCTTGTATACCATAATTCCCTCTCTCCAGAGTTATTAGAGGAGAATCGCAATCCCCGCTTCTATTTTCATTCAATGTGTTTCTTCAAATTTTTGAGGAAACCATTCAAATTAGATGGTACAGTAGTTTCACTTGAATTTTTGTTCATGTGCACACCATGTGTGTGTACCCCAAATGGGCATTATTTCTTAATTTCTTTTCCCTTCGGGCGTCGGTTTTCCCCGGGGTGGTTGTATTTTGTCTCCTTGCAATTGATTTTTCAATTTGTGGCAAAAAAAAAAAAAAAAACATGTGTGTGTACCATGCCCTTCGAGAGTTGCCATGAAAATCTCATCATTTGTTTTATTCCTTAGAGGATCAAGTCATGTGTACCTTAAACCTATTGATTATCCCAAGAATATTCATTTAATCTCAAAATTCAACTCCTACATTGATCTTAGGCCTGGTCAACTTTATTCTCTTCTATTTAGACTCAAATAATAAATCTTCTCTATGAGTTAGGGTCCTCATTTAAAAAAATGAATGACAAACATATTCAAGTGGCAAGCTCCTATCTATTGGTCCTCACCCATTGTGAGCCCTTCTAAAGACCTAAAGCCTTCACACATTCTTAGACTAAGGCTTGAAATTACATAATATACTCTTACATGACTTTTGATGCTTGTATCAAAGTGGTTTTGGGTCTTGGTCCCACATGAAGCTTAGTAATATTTTGTGACCTCATTTGCCTATTTCAAGCTCCGCTAGAAGATACCAAAGTGTACCATGACTTCAACATGACGAGAGCATAACTCAACATCGATTGAATGCCAACAGAAAAAATCCACACTTTGTCGTGCATTAGAAACAAATGAAAGGAGACTTGCCCCAACTGACCCACCCCCATTAACTCATGAAACATAGTGCTTGTAAAGACTTGTTAGTGTTGCCATCTTTTTGCACATCAACCCTTAAATGGGCCTTAGTGACCAACACATTTTTGGTGTTTCTTGGTCAAAGTAGGTACCTAATAAGCATCAATGAATATGAAATTATTGCATAATAAGGTCTACCACAGAGTCCCACACTGGGGACGGAAGATGGCTCTAGAGCCCCAATTTGAGTTACCATCGGGGATGACAATATCCCTTGTTAGTGGCTAGAAATAAAGAGGGCATCAACACCATTGATGTTTGTTTTTGGCCTAGAAAATTTCTTCCCAATCTTGATGTCATTGTTGGTTGATCACGCGTTGGGTTTTGGCCTAGTTCCAAAGTGTAGTTCTTATTCTACTACTTCATATTTGTTGTAGGCGGGCCCACAAAATGCCAACGTTGTCAAAAGCCTCCATGGGACCCTATAATTGGCCACTTCGCAAACTAGACAAGGGTTGAGTTGCAAATGGGCGATTGGGAGTGGATTGGACCCCAACTCCTCCCCAAACTTTGTAGTTAACTTCAACGTGTCTTCAATTTGTACCTATCTAATCCAACAAGACTGAAAAGATATGGAGTGGATGTGTTTCTTTTTATATAAATAGATGATTATCGTGAGTCATTTTGGCATTGAACTAGGTTTGAACATATATCTATTTTGGATGCAATGCCATCTAGTGATTGAAGTCAAATGATCTACGATTTGTAGTTTCTTTTTATTTGGTATATTTAAGACATTCCACACTATTTTGAGTATTTATTACCACAGTCACAAAATACAAAACTATTTGTTTATTGTGGTTGCTACATAGATGTATAAAAAAAAGTTATAAGTTTTTGTAATATGATTTTGACCCAAGGTAATTGGCATGGGTAAAGAGGCACCAATCACAAAGGCAACCTAATTTCACATATTAGTGTACATAGTTAGATATATTCACAAGTAGAGTATGAAATATCTAGCCACTTCTAATGAAGATAAGATCAATGGCGGACATTGTTACAATATTATAGTTAGGAAACAGTCATAGTCTTAAAAATGTGGTCCCCCCACCTTTCATAAACAATGGAAACATATGGGAAGTGTTGGGGTACACCACTACACTAGAAGAAAATGTGGTCATAGAACACATTGGCCATTTGATATAGATAGTCATTGGGTCATGACCCCCTTTACATGTGGCAAGTCCAGTCTGCAATTGTCATAGATTCAACTCGACACATGTAAATGGGGTCATATCACAATGACTGCCCTTGTCAAATTGCAAGTGTGTTCTGGGCCCCACAATCCTACTACTATAGTGCTACCACCACCACCTTGTCGTATGTTTTCTACATATCACAAGCATGGGGCAATCTACATTCATGGTTTTAAATTTAGAAAGGGAGCACTTGAACGACCTTGAATAATATTACGTTCATGATTGTTTCAAGTCCTTTCTAAAGTGAAGGTTGCGCTGCAAATGTGTAGAGAAAAGTATTCAGCTTTCAAGAACCCCAGTTCCCTATCTGATTAGACTCAAAGAACAAATCTCTTAGAACTCAGTAGAAAACAGATTTGGATTGAGGCATATTCTCTAGATTCTTTTAAAACAATTGGTACCTTTGCTGACGTCTTGAACTTTAACCGGTTATTTTGAAACCCAAGCGGTTCACCTCAGTGATCGGGGAGATTTTTGGGCATAATCGGTTGAGATCCTAGTGTTTGCAAGTCCAACCGGTTGCATGTTGACATCCTCCGGTTTTCCTTTATTAAATTGGGGTATATTCTATAAATGCCTCTAAAATGATCGGTAATTTTCCTGCAGTCTTGAACTTCAACCGGTTATTTTTCAAACTCAACCGGTTCATTTGGAACTAACTGCCGGTTCTCCCTGATCATTGGTTCACCTGTATGGTATCTTAGCCTATTACCGATACCTGACCTTAAACCGAGCTCTAGGGAACAAATTAGAGGAAATGTTCCCTAGGTGGATGACATGTCCGTAGCTCAACTAACCTCACATTAATGCATTTAATGACGTGGAGGGAGAGAGAGAGAGGGGAGGAGAGAGGGGGGGAAGGAGGAAGAAGGAGGAGGAGGCCCATAGGTCTCGGTTGAAGGCACATGAGACCTTGCCACAATGTGTTAAATGAGATTAGTTCTTCGTTTAGGATGTCTCTTGACATAGTAAGGTCAAAGTCAGTCTACGGCTTAGTAATGTTGGATTTCTTACAACCTCTTACTTGCTTGTGGATAATTATAGAATGCTCATAGGTTGTATTAGCATTGACGTCAAACTTCTTTAGGTCTATCATAAGATACCCTAGGGAACATCTTTAAAAAATCATATGTAATTCAAAATTAATTTTAAAAATTTCCAAATTTTTGAAATAGACAAATATTTCATTTTACCTTGCATGAAAAATTTTAAATCGTTCATTACCATAGAAGAGGTCATTGTGAAAATTCACCAATGTGTAGCTCTCGGTCATAGGCCGGGTTACCATAACTAGCAGCTGGACTCCCCGTCCATTGGATTGTTTCAGCAGCACCAATGGTCGGGGAAAACCGACGGCTAGTTCATTATCAGCCGATGGATTTTGCCTCATGGCCGGTCCAAATTTCCAACCATCAGATGCCAATCCGACAGTAAATTCAATCCTCCGGCAATTAGCCAATGGACTAGAGAATTTCCCGGAAATGTAGCCGATTCTGCTTGTGAGTTACCGGATTTCAGCCGAAAGAAGTATTCAAATACTAGCCGATACCCGGGAAATGGTAACCGATACCCTCCCGGTCGTGAGCATGGATATCTAAGTGGTCAGGGCTTCGAACGGCAAGTCGAGTGATGCAGGCCAGGTGCCCAGGTCAGGGTTTCGAACGGCAAGTCGGCAACCTGCGGCGCCTCCATCCTCCGCGGCTCCGCATTCACTCTCGTGCGCCGCTCGCTTCGTCATTTGCACACTGCTCCGCCTCCGCCTTCGTCCTTCGCCAACCTGCTTGTTGCTCGCATCCAATTTGGTCACATTTTGCTCGAAGAGTGGACTTCCTGCACAACCTTCTGCGAATTTGCTCTCAAAACTTCATCGGAGTATCAAATCTGGTAATTCATGTCTCCCTGATTGCCTCAAATGCCTGCAATTAAAGTTTTGAACATGCCTTTCTTTTCACTTATTCAAGATTTTGTACTAAGAAATGATTTCTAATAACTTTTCATACATTTTTTAAACAATTAGTGCCGATATGAATTCCATTTAATCGGATATTGACCAATGAAAATATGAAAATGTAGGCAATTGGCCGATTGATTTTACAAAAGACCGGCTCTTGCCGATGTAAATTGGAAAAAATCCGACCCTTTGTATCAACTACCGGCAATTAGCCACTAAGGCTTCAAAAACTTCCCGAACTCTGAGCAGCACCTAGCGGCTAGAACCTGCATTGAAATAGTCCTCATATGATCGTGGGTCACCACACGGCCGGGGGCCACAATAATTTGTGGCCACACCTCCTTGAGACACAGTGCCACACGACCTTTTGGAGCAGATATGGAATCTGCTTAGGGTGCGGGTTATGAAATGATTGCGTTTTGGACAACATAAGAACACAAGGAATTTAATAATCGGGAACTGCTCAATAATATATGTGTATAAAGTGGGCAGTGGCATATATATGCATGAATGATGCGGGCAGCTAGCGGGAGCCTTGTGGAGTGGCCGCCGCAGGGGCTTCAGTTCTTTTCTAGCGCCATTGGTTTAACGGGAGTTAAGGGACGTGGATATATACACACTTCACTACAGGTGGATGGAGGAATGCCTTGAACGCATACCCCTTAAAAGACTACAGTTCCAACCCTTTACTACACCACACACTTTTGTCTGGCCGGAGCGGTTTGTGACTCGTGCTAGTGGCTTCCTAATATCCTCATTGGAAGTCGAATCGAGCGACAAGAAAGCATATTCTCCAATGTTTGTATGTATAGGGTAATGTACCACCAGTTCATGTGCCACCCTGTCACATGTTGAGTCCAAAAGGGGGGGGAGGTTCAGAGTTTGTGCCAATCATGTGAGAGGGTCCAATATGAATTTATGCTCGTTTCACCCCGAATTTTATCTCATCATACTGTTTCAGGGTCTTGAATGCTAAAAATCAAGGTCAAATGTGCTAAAAATCATAAAAGTTGGGTTAGAAAGGTTTTCAACATGTTTCGCCTTCATCTTACAATGGTCGTCAGTAATCTTTGATTGGGGTAGGACCCCCCCCCAATAAAGGATTCAAAATTTGTGGGCATCTATGTGAGGGGTCTTGTATAAACCTACACCTTACAAGTTTGTAGTTTATTTCCCCAAGTTCCAACTTGATTTCAACTAGACGAACAAGAGGTCTCTAATACTGATTATAGGGTCAAGTGTCGCACCCCTAATTGGAATGACCTGACACGCCACTTGGGGAGTGGACCTTGGGGTGACATCCAAACCTTTCAAGTTGACAAGGTGACGACCATCCATATGAAGGCGTGGCTAAAGCCTAAGCACATAAGTGGCGCTAAAGAGGTACTAAGGGACCATATCAAAGGCACACTTCCATATGCCGGCGAAGTTGGGTTCTAGATTTTTACAAACTAGAGGCTCTTGGAGCGCTCATGAAACAAGGGTTTAAGTAAGTATGGACAAGAGGTTGTCCACAATTGATAATGCAATTGAAGGTATCTTTTTGCGCCATCAAAACATGCACATTGCAAAAAAAAACATTATTGGGGAAAGATAATTGAGAAACATGGCAAACCCCTAATCATACATACTTTTGGATGCAATGTGATCAAATAATCACTCTAGATGTGTATTTTTTTTTACAAATAACACAATGTGCATGCAACTAAAATGTGTTGTAACAAGAGATGTAGTCTACATCTAAGACTAGTATTTGTCATTTCTATCATAGGGTCCACTAATAGAAGTGCACATACATGTTGTTCATTATGTCCATAATTCATGCCTAAGTTTAGATTTACTTAGAACCCAATTATGAGCTTCCTTGAGTTGTGCTCTCCGGATTGTGGCTAACTTATTGTGCTCTTGTCTTTGTTTGTTTGATGAGGGTTTGATGCAAACATTGGTTACATGCTATGGAAGAAAAAATGTTCAATGACTTTCTCATTGGAAAGTTAAAGTGAAATTTAAATGTTATAAAGGCCTATTCAGTTCATGATTTATGTTTTATATATGTAATAGAGGCATTTATATGAACTTCTTGTATAGAGGGAGTTTAAATTTATAGTGACCCACAAAACTCATGTAGTCCACCCCCTCCCCAAAAATGATTGCCTTGAAGCACCTCTCAGCAGCGCCTGAAAAGTTTTTGAAGTTATTAAGGTTAATTGCCTACCTCTTTAAAAGGGCATAGGCTATTTCCCTCATGGCATAGGTTGCATCCTACAATATCAAATTTTTGTAAGTTGAAAACCTTTTGAGTTTTTAAGTTACCTGCCAATTGCCTTCAAAACTAATTTTTAGTAGGTTAAAATCCTTCATATCTTTTAATGTTGTAGGCTTTAAATTCAAAATTTGAGTACTAAGTGGTATCCTTGGCAGGAATTGAACCTGGCTAAGCCCTTCACCACGTTTGAAGGCCAAGGATTAACCAACTCTTTTTTAAAGAGTTGATTATAAGTTATGAAAGGTTGCTAAAATTCAAATGAGTTTAAGGGTGAAGTCCTCACCATCTTCTAATTCAACCTCTACTCTTCCTGCAAGATATTTCTCAGGATTAGTAAACAAGAATCGAAACTTTCTTGAATCCTTCCACAAAGATATAGCTTCCTGCAAAATAAACTCAAAATTTTTGGTTGGTCCTTCAATCGCCACCCGCATCACACTATCCAAGTGTGTTGTTGTCATTCGATTCCTATTCTTCTGCTTGATGTTATTCTGCACAGAGAAAGCTCTCTCACAAGTAGCAGTACTAACACATTGGCATCTTGCAATGTCGGCAAGCGTTAGTAGGTTAGGAAATTTCAGTTTCAAAGAAGGACTCCAACTTATAGATGTCCACAAATCCTCGAAGGTACGATCACTCCATTCACAACTACCTTGCACTTTGAAAGCAGAGAATTCTTGCTTACAAGCTGCAGCATTTACCAATGGAGGATATGTTGTGCCCCCAATACGCTTTTCTTTTCCATACTGTTTCAGAAGCAAATCCAACTGCACAACTCCATAAGAACTCAGGCCAACTTGCCTTTGAGGCAAATTAGTAGGGCTCAAAATCTTAAAACAATCAATTAGATCATTGTCAACAAATCTATTTTCTAATGCATCACAAACTGCTTGAGCATACAACCTTTGAAAAGACAGAGCAACTTCTAAATCAGCCCCACTAGGATCCCGAATCATGGCTTGGGCTGTGGTATTTGTAAAGATCGGCGGGGAGGGAGTCAGGGCTATTATTGATATCCGCCTATGTGCCACCCAAGAGCCCCGAGTATTAGCCTAAAGATATGTACTTAGGCCAACTAATTTCCCAATTTGAAGAAGGATGAATGGCTAAAATCCTCTCTTTTAAAAAATTTGTAGGCAAAATTTCCTACATATTTTTTATCACATAGGTTGATATCCTATGTTTTTAAATTGTCCATAGGCTCTTTGTCCTACACTTTCAAAATTTTATAGGCTAAGTCACAAATTTTGTAGGCTGCATTTGTATTAGCCTTAGGCTCTTGCCGGACCCTGCCTCTCAGAGTGGCGGCCCTTTCTAATATCATTCCCCTCACCACCTCCTCTTCCCTCTTACACACCCCCCTCTTATCCCTCTATGTTACCTTCTCCATGCACATCTTCCTCCCCATATGCCAAGTTGATTTTTGTGACCAAGGAGATGGACCCCAAAACCTTGGAGCAAAGAATAAATATAAATAAATATAAATAACCAACATTGGGCAATTCGACGTGAATTTGAGCCCATTGGCCCTGCCCTGCTCAAGAATCCTCTTGGTGCAGGGTGGGGTTTATTGCCTACCTTGCGGTGGGTGGGCTCTTGGCTTTTTACCTACCTAGGTAGTTTTTTTTGTCAAGTAGAGAGAAGATTTCACAGCGGAAATTGAACCGCCAACCACTCCATTTGGAAATGGGTACCTCTCCACTATCACCCGGCAGTTTAGGGTCATCTCGGACCTTGGAGCAAAGAACACGATGCCTATACTTTTGCTTCATCAAGTTGTGCTTGCAGAGTATATGAGCCAAGGGTCTCTAATGTAACACCCCCTCTCCCCACAACAACCCCCTAAAGCCTTCCCCCAAAAACAAAGAAACAAAGAAATTTGCCTCCTAGAATAATGACTAGGGAACTCACATAGGAAGGCTTGCAATTAGAAAATTGGTGGTCCCAATGATTAATGAAGAATTTGTATCGTCTTGCTTTTTTTCTTTTCTTTTTAAAAAAAAATTGTTTTTATCAAGGGTGACCATCTCAAGTTGCTCACCCCAACATTCAAAGAAACTATTTTGATAGTGACCAACTTGAACTTACGGTTGGCACTACCGGAAGAACAAAAATGAAAAATGAAAATAAAAATCCCTACTAGTTACCACTTCGAGTCGGCTACCTCCATGTACGTCCTATAATGTTCTTTGTGCTTCAATCAAAGCCGGCTTCACTTAAGAATCATATAGTTCTTGAGTGAGTTATACAGACAAAGCTACTCCATTACGCATTTGTTTGACTACTCTACTCGGCCGTCAGGGTCAACATCTCATGCCGAATAATTAATTAAAGTGGAGAAAGTGGGTCAGGCATGGTAAAAATAAATTAATAAAAATTTCAACAATTTCAAAAAATATTTGTAAAAGATTCAACGCTTTAATACAAGGCTAGTTCACAACAATGAAAGATTTCTTTTTTTTACCCTTTTGTGGTGGCCTTGGTGTGTTTAACCTAATTGAATGCCCTAATCTCAATTAGTGGTCCTTTGTATGTGTTACTTTTGGATCCTAAAACACCACTGCAACCTCTGGGTTTGCCATGATTTTGGCCACAAGCTCTTTAGGGGTTAATTCAATTTGCTCTGCAAACAACAGAAAATTCGGGCTCATAATGTCCGGTTTTTTTTTTTAAAAAATTGCACGAACTAGTTATGATGCTATGGTATGCAATATTTTGGGATTTTACTACATGAAGTTGACTCAATTTTGTAATATTCAACATGCTCTTCAATGAATAACTTTTCTTTTCAACTCTCTTCTCCAATGATTTCCGATTTTTTTCAACTTCTATTTTTTTATTTAATTTTTGCCGACCCTGACGGCTGGGTACAGTATACAATAGTTAGACAAATCAGCTCGGGTTTCACAACATCTACCTATTCTCATCTTGAAGCCCCAAAGACAACATGCTTTCATTTTTTTGAAATAAATTTTGTTTATGTGGTTCTAAGAACATCACTTGATGTAAGATGACCCCTTGTCTAAGGGCTTTTTTTTATTTTTATCATGATTAAAATCCAGACTAAAAGGTTGTTGACTTTGTATCTATATGTTAAGCTACTCACAACTAACATGCCTCAAGTCCATATGCACTTCCAGTCCCACGCCCACACAAGGGACTTCATAAAGGGCCTTTGTGACACTCTCTTCTTCTTCTTTTGTCCATCCTCTTGATGCCCTTGGTGGTTGTGGCTCTTGCTTGTGCAATGGGTGTTTGTGGCTCTTGGCTTCTAGAGTAATATGTGTTTGTAACTCACGGTTTGTGTAAGAGTTGTTTGTGGCTTATCCTTTGAGGAGTTTTTGGGTTGTATTCTTAGGGTGATGACTCTTCATTTGTGCTCTCAAAGCTTTTGTATATTGTTTTAGTACCTTAGTTATCTCTTTTAGTTTATTAGCTTAGAACCATTCTTGAATCTCTCATAATCTTCTTCTAGCTTTGAATTATTATCAAATCTCTCTTAGTCTTTCATCTCTCTTGGATCTCTCTTAAATCTTAGATGCCACTCTTGGGAGCAAGCATGGTCAAATATACAAAAAGTGCTCTGGTATACTAAAACCGTAATTTTTTTGGTCAAACGCCTAAAAGTAGTAGCAAAGTGTTTTTTTTAAATTGGATTTTTTTTCATGGTGCCCTCTATTGTTGTGTTAGGTACTCAAATATAGAATATCAAGCTGAGATCTTCAAAACTTATCATTAAAAGTACTGCTCAAAAGGTAATGGCTAAATCTGGCTTTGGACATAGATTTCATGACCTTAATTATTTTGAAGTTGGATTCCTTTCCATATTCCTTGAATTCATTATAAACTCGAGGGCATCATAACAAAAATTTGTAGAAAACATCAATTTAATGTAATTTGATCATGGTTTAGACAATTACGTGTACAATATATCTACTTGCACCATCTTCTAAAATATGTAGACTTTATTTTATTTTAAATGTCAACATAAATTGCTTGGCTTTGTAGATCAATGTGTTTTTCAAATGTTTATGATTTTTTCCTTCACAAAATTCAAAGTTAGCATGTATCTTTGAATCACTTTCATTGAAGCCTATGCAGGGTAATGGTGGAGTTGTGTACTTGACCATGGTTGCACCCTCTTAGGTTCTTCACTTTAAATCATCAATGAATATGTTTTTAGTCTCCTAGCTTTTGAAGCATAATTAGACGATCTCTCATAGTCTCCTAGCTTTTAATCATTGTCGGATCTCTCTTTGTCTTCCGGCTTTCTCTTGGATATCTCTTAGATATTAGATCTCACTCTTAGTTCCTTCACTTTGAATCATTATTGGATCTCTTTTAGTCTCCTAAGTTTTAAACAATATCGGACCTCTCTTAGTCTCTCTACTTTTTCCTTGATATCACTTAGTCATGAATATCTCTTTTGATTTTAAGTCTCTCTTAGTTTTAAGTATGTCTTTCTAGCATGCATTCTCACATAGAAGCCTAATCATAAACACTCAAATATAGGTTTCCGATTAAGAAGCATGACCACATGATAAGGCCTACATCTTGGAGAGAGGTGCACCAAATCATTTGACAATGCCCCTTGGAGTGTACCAAGATTGCGTGGGCTAAAGTGATCTAGAGCGTGGAGGAAGTCCCCCAACTATGACGAGGTCTTGGACAATTTCAACGTGTTATGGGGAGACAACAATATCCTTTGCTTCCACTCAGATTCTCATATACCTTGGAATGTCAAGTCCCATTTGTTGATTT
This sequence comes from Polytrichum formosum, assembly GCA_964035585.1. Lineage (NCBI taxonomy): Eukaryota > Viridiplantae > Streptophyta > Polytrichopsida > Polytrichales > Polytrichaceae > Polytrichum > Polytrichum formosum. The sequence continues at coordinate 15,386,077 of OZ037941.1, read as the reverse complement.
AGAAATGATCATGCTTAGGCATCATATCCTTCTTGGGGTGGTATGGTTCCACCGTGTGCACTCCGGAGAGTTGTCCCTTTTTGTTTTGGGTCCAACTGGCCCGCGGGGGGGGGGGGGTGCACTTGAGTAATGGTAGAGAACCAAAATGACATGAGGGGGCATTTTGGACCCCCAATTTACATTTATAATTGATATGAAAAAATGTGAAAAAAATTCAGACATGTTCAATTTTGTGCAAATTCTATGTGATGTCTATATTATATCTATTATGTGATGTCTTTTTTTTCTTTTTCTTTTTTGCTATAATTCTTCAAAGGAAAAAATGAGACATTTCAGTGTAAACTTTCATGCAACTTTTGAAGGCCCACTTTGAGTCTATTTGGTCAAATTTGTTATGTCAAATGAAAGAATTGCATGTAATGAGATAATATCCAAAAAAAATTACTCTAAAAATGATCATGATAATTATTTCCCACTAAGTTCATTTTGAATCTCTCCATTGAGTGCAGCCCCGCACCAGTGACCTTGTATTTCTTTTGACAATGAAATATAAAGTGTTGCATGTGTTTCCAAAACAAAGAAAAAGCAAAGGCATACATCTCTCTCTCCCTCCCTCCCTCTGAGCAGTTGAACTTCCTGTTTTTGAAGCTTGCGTACACGTGCACCTGGTGAGTGGCAATCATGGCGAAGACCATTTTTTGCAATCATCAACCCTTTGATCACGGGACTGAATTCAAGTCCACATTTCTAACTTGTCCTGTCCTTGACCAGTTCATGTACACATATATCATTCAGGGTTGACACTGAACCGTCTACAGAAAGTCTCAACTTACAATGTTGAAGCAGCACGAGTATTTTTGGCCAATTACAAGTCAAGAGCAGCCTTTGCTCACACGAAACTGTTGCACCAACACACGTGAAACTTGACAAACATAACAGTTCTATGCTGTATCATGCGCTGAGAGGATCATGGAAAGCCGCTCATGACTTGTGATTAATGGGCAACACATATATCCTCCCCGCTCCCAGTTAATTAATGATGTGAGCATTCATACTGAAAACTTCATTTGTCACAGAACTAGAAGACGTGGTTGGACACTTGGAGTTATTATTGAGATGCATCAATGGTGCACTTCAAGCATACAAGTTCCTGGCAATTGACCTGCATCACTGAGAAATTGTCTTATGTCATTGGAAAATATGAAAATTTATGATTGTGGTAGATTTACATATTTCTCTCAGTGATGGAGGACGATTGCCTAGGACTCATATGCTGGTATTGGTGGCAGCCACCGAGTTTGAGGTTGACTACGTTACAGGCAGCATGAACTTTGCAGCTTCTATGAAATTTTGCATTTACAATTGCCAACCCACCCACCTCCCAAAGATTCAGGTGAAGGACCTACTTTCAGCGAGAGTGGCCCCAAACATTTTGATGTGGCTGTAGGTAGAGGTGAAAGTCAAAAGTCGGGCGTTGAATTTATGTGCGACGTTCATATTGATAACCAGATTCTGCAAAGAAATTTATCAAATTGTGGTCAGAATGCCTATTATATTGCACCCATTACACTTTGTTTCAAGAGTCTCACACCGGCTACAACAAGACTTGAGAAAAAAGTAGGAAAAAGACTGGGCCTACACACACAAGAAGCTGATAATAATCATCAGTCACACCGAGGTTGAGGTGGAGTAAGTCAGCAACTTGAAGCTTCTTTTAGAGTTTGCACGTACAATTGGCAACTCACCGAAGTCACCAAAGATTCAGGTGAAGCACCTACTTACAATGATTGTTGGGTGGCCTTTTTCATGCAAGAGTGGTCACAAACATTTTGACGTGGCCCTAAACATATGTGGCCACGAGGGTGTCATGTGTTGCTTGGTGTTAAATGACAAGTCATGAAAACCACTCTAATTAACATAGTACACTAATTTTAATGCCACACTAAATTAGATGTTTAGTCTAGCTACTACATATTATGTAATAGTGCCACACAAAGGTAGCTTAAACCCACGGTCTTAACCCGGATTATGGCAACTTTGAGGTTAAGTCACCTAAGGCCATAATAGTACTCGTATGTGTGACCCTCCTAGCACTTGATTTCTAGTGCACCCTACCACCTATGATCCACCCAATCATAATAGGGATATTCAGGTGCACTGCATGTTTTAAACCAACCATGTGGGGACCTAGGGACTTGCCCTTAGGGGGGATAGGTGTCAAAGGGTTTGTCTGTGCCTGTTCAAAACATTCATTTTTGAAGGTAGTAGTCGTCGGGAACCCTCTTATTCTCGTAATGCACATACTTACATAACAGCATTATACCAACTTGAAATTAAAGCAACACTGTAGCTCATGCTGGTGGAAACATTGGAATTGTCTTTCTTTCTTTCGTTACTGCCACACCTTTTACAACAAGAAGTGAAAAAGCAGGGAAAATACTGGGCCTACACCCTCAAGAAGCTGATATATAATGATCAGTCACTCCCACCCAACCTCTTCCCAAATGATTGGCAGTCGGGTCACCTTCTTCTTTGTAAGCCTCCTCCAGGACCAGGTCAAACCTGTGTTACAACTAAAATTTAAGGTGGTTGGGATGTCGGTTTATGGGAGAGGTAGGTGTCTCTGTATGGGACCCAACAAAGTTGTTCTACTGTATGAGTGCAAAGTTCAAACACTGGGTTCTTACCAAGGACAAACTTCCAGGACATGCAAGAAGGAAATCCAGAGGACAACATCATTAACAGTGACCCTCTTCAGATGGAAGACTAATTTAAGTTCATTTGAGTTCTCCTTTAACTCAATGGGACTTTTCTTCAGGAGTTAGTGAGTCCCCTGTGATCTTCCAGTGGTTTCGCATGTAATTTTAATTATTTCTTTCCACTTGTGGTGCATGCTTGGAGGATGTATTTGAAATTGAATGAAGAAAAACCTATATTGGTTTGGGATTGGTTCATTGAGGGCCAAACGCAATTTAGCACTTCTTGGCATGTCAAAATGAGTTTGACTTTCAATGTTTCAATATAAAATTTTCTTTGTTCTAACCTCCACACTACCTCCAAACCATGCATTGAAGATTTCCCAACATGAAAAGTGCAAAACAACCAACTCCCAGCCAAAAGTCATGTTGAGCCTATTATGAAAGGACAAGAATTAACATTTTTTTTGAGGCCCAACTGCCACTCATGGATTCAAGAATTAAGTTATGCATATAAGGTATGTGCGTGTCTTATGTGGTCACTATTCTTAATTGAACACCTATATTTGAGTGATATCTAGCAAGGTTGTGATTAAGAATGGACACTAATTTCTGCATGTCACATTCAATGCTGGTTCCCATGAGCATGGCATTGAACAAGAAGAAAAGTAAAACTGACCCCAGATTAAGAGGCTGCCGGCCATCAAAGTTGTTCAATGTTCATGAGTTTCCCCTGGATGCAACGTTAAAGTTTGTTGCTATCCTTCAGCAGGTGAGCTCAACCAACAGGGATAACATGAATTGCAAACCATGCTTAATTGAAATGATAAACATTGGGTGATTTGTACATATCCTCCACTAAAATATTACAGCCAAATTCCAACCACCAATCAATGTAAAGGCACACAAAGTCCAAGACAACATGTGTGCTTCTACACTTGGGCTGTACTATGCTTCACCCAGTACAATGCCTCATACTTTACCTGCAGTAGGCTCTAGCATCAACAATTCCCCACAGTATGCATCTGGCTCTGCAATATTACTGTGAGGTTTACAAATCAACCTCATAGCAGTAGATAATATATCTAGTAAATGAGAGTAGCAAAGAATGTTCACTCATCATACAAGGTTTGGTCCTCACCTACAATGTTTATGCAAAAATGGATGTGGAAATCCCACATGCAATCAGCAGGATGTTGAATAAAATGTCTATGGCCCTGAATTGGATCAGTCAAATTGCAATCTAGGAGATTTAGAGCATTGGAATTGTTTGTCAGAACTGCTTCTTGCAATTCCTCCACTGTGCCAAGAATTGGCACAGTTTCACATAGCCACAGTATTCCAGATTCCAGGACCTGATAGAATCTCTTTATGATAAGCAGACTAAACAATCTAAATCATCCCTAAACCCTACACCCTGAACCCTGAACCTTAATCCCTAAACGAAAAAACGAATCTCATTTCACAGAGTGGCTCGTGTGGCCGATTGCAGTGGAGTGTCTCGCATTTCTTCTGAATGCAACAGTATGGGAGTGTCTAGTTGTTGACCACCTCTCATCAGTTCGACATAATTGAATTTTACTGAGGTTTTCAAGTTCCACTCTCTCCCAACCATCTATCTCGTACGGTGGGCGAACTCTAAGGTTACTCTTAGTGCAGTTGGTCTCCTTTCTCCTGCTCACTCCCTCAATGACTGTGTCCACCAACATCCTTTCAGAGCAATCTTCTCTATCCCCTACGAAGCAACTCACGACTGACGTTTTCAGCTGTCCAATGTTTGAGACATTGCCTTGAGGCTCTTTTGCCAAGCCATCAACACACTGCCTCTTACTTGCACGTATATCCTCCGCTAACTTGGTCACAGTTTTTCCCTTAGAGAGGGAAAGCAAATGAGGAGGATACACATCGACTTTTGAACTACTGCAATAAAGGTCATCAGTATCACTGATATCACTTTCGCTTGAGTCAAGCGCTTGGGACCATCCCCATGTCTCCCACGGACACCCACATATTCCATAGTCCTACAAATTATGCCAAGCATGCTCTGAGTAACATGGCACATGAAAGTAAAAAAAATGTGTGTCAATGACATGTGTATCTACAGGGGGGTTTAGGGTTTTACACAGAGTCACACATCCATGACAAGTTTCACTGTAACACTAAGGCGCACTTCGTGTTTACTTGCACAGAAATACAGAGGAACCTGCAAATTTGATAATATCAGAAGACATCAGGCATAAGAGAAAGATCATTACTGTTTCTCCAATAAGAACATACTCGAGAACAGAGGATGCAGCTCGCATGTAGCCAGTCCAGTCAACTCCTCTTGGCTACCAACCAGAATAGCATCATCTGTTAGCATCATATGTCACATCTAGGATAGAAATGAAGAGTTCATGGTTGTTTCAGCCTCAAATTCGGCTTACAGAATAGGACAGTCAGGGTCATCCTGGTATACCCTCTTCAACTTGACCAACAAATGCATCATAAAACAAACAGAACAATCCATTATACAGGGTACCTACTACACAGTTCCACTGCCTTCACAACACAATAGGCAAAGTATGAGGGAGGCAAAAAGCTTGATGCCTTACCATCCATGATGAGATGATAATGTGTGCTTTTCTTGTAGAAATTGCATTACAAGCATCTTCCTTCTCCACTAAAGGTCCATTCAGGCCTCTGGCTCCATTGTCTGTTGCAGTCACGGTCACCACAGGGCCCTGTACCCATTCTCAAAACCGTTAGGATATATAAATATTCAGAAACTACACACCTGTGAATGTTCTCCAAAGTGGCAGGACCAATGTTTTGATGCTCTGACTCTCGAAAAATAAAAAGCAGACATATAGAAGAGACACCAATCAAATTCAGAATCTTCATGTTTGAGGTGTTGGATTATGTTTTGGATAGAACATCTAATTACTGGAGAGGAGGAGAGCTACAGTGCCTACCATTGGAAATACAACCTCAACACTTCAAATTAATAGTCTGGCGAAACTTACAGGGCTTGAACATGAAGACTGTGGTTAAAAGGAGTACCTGATTTTCAGCAAAGATTTGAGAGAGTGCTTGGTTGAGATGACAAGTGAGCTGGCCACTACCTGCACCTACCTGCAGATTACAGGCCACCCACAAATGTTTCAAATGCTTCCTAAAGTATGTCCCTTTTGCAAAGTGCAGAAACCATCAAGGGCACATTGCAATCCCTTGCATCTCCACAATCTTACAACATGTGTTAATACATACCTCAAGAACATCCATGGTGGAGAGTTCATAATCGACTGATCTCGCCCTGCAACAGTTACTAAGTTAGAGACTCAAGAACTAATCCCTAAAACAGAGATAGGAAGGAAATCAAACCATATACAGCAGATTGAAAATTGACACACATACCGCAAGTAATGTGCGAGCTCAGTCACGTATTCTGTAGTGAGAACCTCATACTTGACTGCACCAGCACGTGGATCACGACCTTCTACATAGTCTTGCCACTGGATGCAACCCTTGCAATTGCAAAAGAGAGAACCATTCACTCCAATCTGAAAAGAGTCACTTATTAAGAAGACACTCTTGAGTCTTAATATTTGCTGCTCACAAAGTACAACTTGACAAGAAAGTCAAACGGAATTACATGCTCAGTACGTTCTAGAGTCATGTTCCAAAAACTCCTCATTGACATGGTACCACCAGGTTCAGGATGTGACCACAGATCTTTGACCATGGTCGGGTCCAGAACCATGCTCTCCAAACTAGCCAAAACCATGAGCCGGGGTTCTTTTGCAACATACATACTGTAAATATTAATCGTCAGATCCATTGATCTGCACAATGTAAGAACCTCTGCTGCATACGAGCATGAAACTCACTTGCATACGCTACCCACCCTATATTAGGGTATCATTCCATCGTGAATACATACAAGCAGAATTATGGATAGTATCTTATGAATCATCCTTCATGCAATCACAGATCAATTGATTCGTGCAATGTAAGGCCCTTTCTACACATGAGCACACAAGCAACTGGCATACACTGTCCTCCCTATATTAGGATACCATTAGGCCGTGAATAAGTAGTATGAGCAAAACTATGGGGCAAAATATCTAATGAATCTTCATTCATTCAAACACAGATCATTTGATGCTTGCAATGTGCTCAGTTGATCAAGAAATCCACTTTCATACACTATCCCTCCTATATTAGGGTTCCACTAGGCTGTGAATACATGGGGCATAATTTCTCATGAATGATTATTCACTCAATCACAGATCAATTGATGATCGCAATGTAAGAACCTCTGCTGAATGTGGCTGCGAAATCCACTTGCAAATATTATCCTCTTTATACTAGGCTACCATTAGGCCATCATTATGTAGTATAACCAGAACTATGGGGCATAATTCCTCATGAATCTTTATTCTTTCAATCACACATCAATTGATGCTCGCAATGTGCTCATTTGATCAAGAAATCCCCTTTCATACACTATGCTTCCTATATTAGGGTTTCACTGGGCTGCGAATACATGGGGCATAATGTCTCATAATTGTTTTCTCACTGGGCATGTAAAAACCTATGCTGAATATGAGCATGACACTCACTTGCATATACTACCCTTCCTATATTAGGGTATCAATCCATGGTGAATAGACAAGAGCAGAACTCTGGGGCACAAAATTTCTGATGAATCTTCATTCATTCAATCAATGATGAATTGGTGCTCACAATGCGCTCCTCATATGAACACGAAATCCACCTTCATGCATTATCCTTCCTATGTTAGGGCACCACTAGGCTATGATCACATGGGGCATAATTTCTCAGGAACGATTATCCACTCAATCACAGATCCATTGATACTCGCAATGTAAGAACCTCTAATGCATGTGGCCAAAAATCCACTTATCAATATGAGAATTTCATTGGGGCCGTGAAAACTTAAGAGCAGAACCAGGGGGGGCCTGATTAGCCCTACAAAATCTCACCTGGGTGTTGCACGGGGACGCCTGAGAAGAATTGAAGAGGGAGAAGCGATCCACGAGCTCACAAAAGGACGGCAATTGATCCGTGACGCTACCCATTCCAAACCTGACCCATTTGCTTCCACTCCAAAAGACATACTTTACTGAGTTCCCATTACGATTGGAAAAAGTCACAATTCCTGACGTGTAAGTTGCCCTTTCACCAACTTTCAAACCCAACTGATTGAAGGCTGTACATGACCTACAAGCATTCCGACATCGTGGTCGTTATGCCCACAAAGTAAATGCAAAATTTCGCAAGTTCCAGGTTTTGTTGGTGCAATTTCTGTTGGAACAGAGGGAGCAAAGACGGCACACATGTTGTGGATTGTGATGAATGCAATTCTGTAAGTCGAAATTAAACCATGATCCTATTCTCCACATCCCCAATCTTTTGAGTCAGCAACCCTAACTTCTCTGTCTGATGACAAAACCTCAGCATTACGAACTCCATTGGTATATGCGATTGGGTTGCCCCACACTAATTTATCGACATTCCGCAGTATTTTGAATAATTACTACTTGCACACTAATTAATGACACATTGCTCTCGTAGGCACCCAATATCAATTGAGGTAGATATTGGGTGCCTACTAGAAGCACTTTGTCATTAATGAATGTGATGATGAGACCATGATTAGGGTCATTGATTATGGATGATAAAATGTCATATCCAATTAAAAAGATCACTTTGCCTTATCAATACCTACGCATATTGATGGTAGAACAACACCACATAACATTGGTCAGCAAGGAGTCTCACTTCCAGGTCCAAAAATACCCCCTCTTTTATATACCACGAATATGTGCAACTGGTGGCACCTTCTACCCTCGGATAGAAAAAAATCATAATAAATAAGGGACATGGCGACCCTTCTGCCCTTTGATCAAGCTACACCCTAAACTCCATAATATCAACCTCCATAATGTCACTCACTCTCTAATATCCCGAAACCCTAGGGAACGGATGTGCGTAGTTTAAATCTCACTCTTTATTGTCACCTTTCTCTCCCTTATATCACGAATTTTGTCATTAATGCAAACCACCAAAGAAGTCAACCCACACCCTTGCATTGCATCATGTGTCAATATGTGGAGTGTCTTCTTCTTCTTCTTCTTCTTCTACTGCCACTTGTTGAATGTTGGTGCATGCATCTGCCACATCATCCGGGAAGGCGAAGTGGAGTGGACCACATCACACCATTTAATACGTTGCTCTTTGTGTTATTCCATAGTGTCACATGCTACACTAATTCGCTAGTATCACGCAGCCATGTTAACACTACAGAACTCTGTATAATCGCGTGCACTTTGGTTGCCGCAGGTGTGATACTACGGAGTTTAGAGTGTAATATCACTTGCAACAGATGAATTCCCTTTCATTCATGGCATCTTGTGATCCGGGCCCATGGCCCACCCAACTTAGCAGAGGTGTTGGGTAATGTTATGCATGCACAAATTGTATATTCTCATGCACCAAACATGAGGGGGCATATATGATGACTAGCCCTATCTAAGTACTTACTTGGAACTGAGAGGGTTTTGAGGTCTTAACAAATTCAAATTGATTCAGAAAATTTGCAAAAGTTTTATGTAATACATTAAAAAGAAAAAAAATGTAAACCTCCATAAAGACCTAATATTGTATAGCTTATAATTCTAGATATTTTTGGGAAGGTTCCAACCCTGAATAACTATAATTGTTGTTTCACCAAAATTAGTAAACCAAAATGTCAAGAAATTGAAAAGAAAAAATTAGCCAAAAATTACTAAATTTGGGATTCTTGAGACTTGAACACCAAATTTGATGGATCCTCAAAGTACATGCCAAAAATACCTACAACAATAAAAACATGCACATATGTTACATAAGTAACTCTATAAATGCTATTTTTGTCCTCAAAAGCATGGGAAAAACATTTAGGGCTTCACCCCTCTCGGGGAGGTCACTCCCTCTTTAATTAATGCATACACGTGCGCTCATGACCTATTTATTGGGGGGCTATTTATCTTGCAAAAAACTGATATTATAAGGTATGGTATTTTTCAAAATAAAGGTAAATGCTTGTATTTTAATACACCCTATCAATAATTATAATTTTTGGGGAATCATTTTAAAATACCCTATTTTAGTTATAATGCCAAAGAAAATTGGAAGAAGATTGCAATTCAAACAACGTGTTGAAATTTTCCCTCCCAGCATGTAGGTAGAAAACATTAACTCCACATTGGATACGTTGGTTCAATAACGTTCAAGCTAGCCAACATGCGAAGTCATCCATCCAAGTTTTTTCAATAGAAAATTACCTCTTTTCATCCACTTGCACAAACCCTACCCTAGATCCACTACCCCTAGTAATTGTTTCCACGCTACTTTACATGTACTGACTAAATAAAAGAGGCCATTATATGTGATGGTATTTTACATGTAAACATGTTTCACTATTTTAAAACCCCCTATATTATATGTATGTTTTTTTGCAAAATTTATCTACAATGAATATATTAGACCCTATTTTTTATCGCACATTGTTTCTACGATTTTCGCTAGTGACCTCTCCGAGTCACCCCTAAGTTAAATGATTTTTTCCCAACAATCATACATTGAAAATACACTCTAAACTCTGTAATATCAACCTATTTAATGTCACTCCTTCTCTTATATCTTGAAACCTAGAGAACGGATGTTCTTAGTTTAAATGTCACTCCTTGGTATCACATTTTCCTCCCATATATCACGGGTTTTGACATTAAAGTAAACCACCGAAGAATTCAAAGCAGGCGCTTCCATGCATCACATTGTCATCATTGAAATTATTATAGTTATTGCAATGTTGACTTTGTGTTATTCCATAATCTCACATGCTACATGATTTCTCTTTTACCATGCATCCGTGTTAACACTATAAAATTCCTTAATATCATGTGCACTTTGGTTGCCACAAGTGCAATATTATGGAGTTTAGAGTGTATATGTTAAGGTTCAAGTGTCTATTTCATGTACTTTGTATATCTTCTTATTTTGGACCCAATACATACAAGTGTGTTAACTCATGTATTAAAAATTCTCATGTTGGGATACTATAAGAAGTATGAGGGTAATTGGGTAAGTAAAATGTGCACTTCAATCAAATACATACAAATGAGGGGAGGACATATTAAATTGGGCTTAAATTGCTTATGGTATTCACTCTCATTGTGTCTTTTGGAACCGAAACGGTCCACTCATAGAAAGATTCTAAGAACTTATTTAATTGACAAGCTCGGTTAGCATAAACTAGTATTTAGGTAATTCTGGACTTTCTCATGGTCCATAATGATTCGCGCATTGTGTGATTATAAACAAAAATATGTTGCAAACCAACAACTATATCGTCATAAATGCATGGTAAAAAAACCCTATGAAAGCCACATATGATGCACAAACAATGAAGTTGTGGGAAGAAGTCACAATATCGAGGGGCTCTGGGGGAGGATGTCAACCATTGGTTTTGTCCGGAATTGGTCAAAATGTTTGGAATTGTTAAAATAGCAATTATAATTGAACATGTACTTGCCCATCTAATTTCAAGCTCAATCTCTTGATGTCATATTGAGAAACAATCTCTTATAGAGGGCTTTATACATGAAATTCAAGAAACTCCAATTGACATGCTCGAGGAATTTCACCTTGTCAAGTCCACTAAAGAACATTGAGCTCAACTCTCATGTTCTTCATTTAATTCAAGTATTTTTTACTTTGTTATTAAATATGTACATATCCAAAAGTGTCCATAACCAATTGCTCATCCAACAACAAAAAGAATATCAAAACTTGTTATATTTTTCATCCATGGAGGCATGATATCATCCATAATTCTCATATCCTACTCAGGTATGGATTACATAGCTAATGAGAGGAGAGTGGTTGAGGAGTTGCGATTGCAACGAGACATGTATCTATCAATTATTGAACATATATGATCTGCTCATGGATGTTAACTAAATATTATGATGAAATGTCCTCTGTGTGGACAAAAAGACACAAGAGAGTTGTTGGAAGTCCTCTCCATTTGGGTGAGCAACCAATTATGACTCATGGGTCGTAACCAACTCAAGTAGGTGGATAACTTGCCCTTGCCACGCCTCATCATACACTCTCCTCTATCTGCTCTCCTTGGTTATCTAGTCCACATTAAGGTAGATGCACTCCATGTATAGAACCCCGTGGCCAAGGAAGGGAGCTCTAGATTCATCTATTCTTCTCTCTATACTTTTTATTTACAACTTTTGTATGGGTTTTTTTTCATCCACAAAATTTCATGCAAAAATGCCCTCCTTTCATCAAATTTATTTCTATTTGTATTTGATTTTACATGTCAAGCCTTCACGTTTTCTTCCATTTTTTTACTTTTTGTTTACATTGTTTTTGTATGATTGTTCTTTTTTCATCCACAAATTACATGCAAAAATACCCTCCTTTCATCAACTACTTTTCATCAAATTATTTTTATTTACTCTTCACATGGAGTTCATATGTATAAACTTTATATGATTGCTTGAGGGTTAACCTCCAATGAGTTCATAGTTTGCACTCCCATATTCTCCACATATGTTTAGAATTTGAAACCATTCTTTATATCTCATAACCTTTCACATTTAACTAAGACTAGCAATTAGTAAGATGTTTTTATCAATAACCTTTCACATCTTCCATACCGTGTTGACCTTTCAACCAAGTCCTCTTACATCCATTGTCATGCCATGGATGCACACATGAATTCCGTAAGGGCGGGGTCTATACTATGCATGGATCACATGAGATTTTTCGTTGACAATTAGAACCCCATGGCCATTTTATTTGGAAGTTTGATTTTATTTAATACTTAGATTTATTTTAATCTTTTTGTACATACAAAATATTGATTTTATTGAAATTTTTGATCTTATTGAAATGTTCGATTTTATCACAAATTTAGATTTTTTTAATAAAATTTTCAATTTGTATGATATTTTTATTTTTCTTAAAATTTCAATTTTATGTAAAGTTTTTAGTATAATAAAATTTATTATTTATTAAAAGTTTACAATTCACTAAAAATTTACAATTTATTAACATTTTACAATTGATTAAGAAAATTATAATTGATTATAAATTTATATATTATAAAAATGTATAATATATTATATATATAAATTTAATAAAATATAAAAAATTATTTAAACTTCACAATTTATTTAGATTTTTATTTTAACATTTACAATTTTGTTTAAAATGTCCAACTTTATTTGAAATGTCCAATTTTTTTTTGGAAATTTCCAATTTATTCATAATTTATATTTTATTTGAATTTCCCATTTTGTTGAAATGTTAAACTTTATTGATGTTTGTAGTTTTAATTATTGAAAATTTTCATTTATTGTTTTGTCATTCACAAATTCATTTAGAATCATATATGAAGAGTATTGCATAACTTCTTTATCTTACATCTCAAATTAAGATGTAGTACGTGAAATTGTTTCCAAATGAAAAGATTCGAGCAAGTAACTTACATAATCTGATAATTTCCTATAAGTATGTGTAAATCATAGTCACATTTCAAATACAAATTGGCATAGTTTTCTACGATGCAATTGGTAGACAAAATGATTTTGGAGAGGGAAAATAGCAATAAACATTAAAGTCAAGCTCGAAAGAAATAACCAAGCATTCATGAAAACAAATTCTATAATTCTCTAGCATTAACGTGTGTAAGAAACATCTGCTCTTCATATAAAACCGTTGACAAGTTGAATAAGTGTGTCTCTTCATGTAAATCAAATTCCATACAAAATCGTCTTGTATACCGCCCATGGGCTAATGACATGAGATATTTTTTTAAGAACACTCTATATGAATCTAGAGAACGTTTTGTAATGGGACGAGAGGATAAACCTCCATAATGGCATATGATGCCCTATCACCATGCATGGCATTGCATACATTATGTGCATGAGGAGTCCATCATGTTGCTCAACCCATAGTCCACTCTCTGAGCCTTCAATCCACTCTTGAGTTACCTTAGCTTAGCTTAGCTTAGCTTGCATGCATGAATCCATTAGTAGTGTATATACTAGTGTTGGGCCAATATTAAAATTGGCACCAAACCCCTACCGGTTATCAAGGTAGTTCTTTATATTCATAACCGTGATTCTCAAAATTCAAATAATTGGACTTGATTCATAATTGTGGTTCTCAAAAAATGAAAACCGAGTCAAATAACCTTCTAAAAAAACGCCAGATCTTTGAATTTATTTTTTAATAACCAGGTTGATTGTAAAAACTCTCAAAACCCTAGAACCGAAGGTTCTTTGCTCCTAATTTGTCTTCAAAAACCGGAACTGGAGGTTAGTAATAAAATCAAATACTTGCCCAAAATTGGTACACACCTTAAGTCTTTGAATCAAATGATGGGGCAAGTTAGAAGAAGTTTGACATTATGGGATTCATGCACTAGTGGTGCAGATCACAACAAGTTGTGGTAGATCATGGATATGTAGGTCCAATCTAGCAGGTTTGAAGGGGTGAGGGGGGGATTAGGGTTTAAGATCCGAAAGGTTAAGTAGGCGGGTTAAGGAATTTGTTGTGAGATTTGAGAGGTGAAATTTTTGGTAATGGCGGTTAAAGGTGGGCACATGGAATGGCATTGCCGGAATCATGAAGCATGGTTGGCAATTGTTGAGACAAAAGATGAACAATTTTGTCATGGCTAGCTCATGCGGCTATGGAGATGGATAATAAGTTACAAGGGGATTCATCATGTCTTGCGCTCGAACAAAATGTGATATCAAATTTGGGCAACAAATTGGAATGTTGAAGGAGAATGCATTAACCTCATGAGTGGTATGAGAGGATCGAGAGAGAGGGAGGGGAGTGAGAAATTAGTTGACATTATGATGCGTCGCAAATGTGGCCCTTTGGATAAGATTGAAGTTTGTTTGAATGAAAATGCATGGATTTAATTGTAGACATGATTTATGTGTGTGAGAGGAGGAGGTGGAGGAGGTTGATGGCGATAGAAATTAAATAATGACCATAGCCTAACAAGGCAGACAAACAACCATGCATTATGAGCTTAATCATAATTTTGAAATGCGGATGCATGTGGCCGAAGATGAGCGTTTGGTTAATTTTGAACAAAAATTGTAGGAATTAATCATAAAAAAAGAATGATTTGTGCAAGAGGAGGAGGAGGAGGAGGAGGATGTTAATAGAAATTATATGATAGCCATAGCCTGACAAGACACACAAACAGACATACAAAGAGCTCACAACAAGAGCTCACAACAAGAGTTTGAAATGCGGATATCCTTGGGTGAAAATGAGCATTTGGTTCATTCCAACGAGTGTCATGAACATGGTGGGAATTGAGAAAAGAAGCAACATCAACTAGAGTGGCACAAACTTTGATGAGCATACGAACTTCAAACATGCAGCAGCAGAGTCGCCATAGCCGCAAACGAAGCAAAGGGATGAAGCCAATGGACTCATCATCTTGGGATGATCAAATGAATTTACTTGATCGGAGAGGTCCTATTTGGCATCATCATCATCATCATCATGAGTCGCATGAGTTTGAAGTGGCAGCAAGTGTGCAGGGGGATGTGAACTTGAGTGCGATAGATCGCATTGCGGATGGGGTGGAGCAGATGATTGATGCTTGGGACTTGGAGAATATCCAAAGAGGCCAGGAGTATGCTAATGTGTTCAAATCCCTCGCTGCTGCTACACGTACTGAGATTCAACATCCTGCAATCAAGATGAAGGTCTTACCTGTTGCAACACACCTAATCCACCAAGACAAGATGGACGAAGATCATTGCAATGTGCACCGGTCATCTGCTTGGTCCACTCATCAAGAGGATCCCCTAGACAAAGGCAGACATGGAAGAAGTATGATGAACCCTAATCATCACCATCATCATCCTCATCGTATGCAAAGCTCTCATGCCATACAATGTAAGGTGTCGGAGGAGGTTAGAAATCATCAGGCTAGAGATCATTATCGCGAGAAAATGAATGGGAGACCGGTCATGAAGCATGAATTCAACAACAAATATGTGCACCCTTTACATGTTGTGTACAAGAATTGTAATAGCAACTGGTTGGCAAACAACCAAGATCATCAACACATCAGTACAGGACCGGTGATCGAAACAAAAGAATTTACGGACCCCGGGTGTCCGGGTGTTACATTCTTGCAAGATAGATTCACGGGTGCCACAGTGCTAGAAATAAGAAGAAATTATGGAGGAGGATGTGTCCGCATTCAAACATCTAGAAATCAAAGTGAGGGAAAATTAAGCAGAGGATATCAGAGTGATATGCGGATGTCGAGTGGCAAGTCGGTGGATGATACCGGGAGCCAAATTCAAATTCTAGTCAATGGACAAATTGGCCAAATACCACCAACACCTCCACCTCCGCCTCCACCTCCTGCAAGAATAATCCCCACCCTTATTAATAATTCCATGGAAATGCCTGAGATGGTTAGCAAGGGCGAACATGAGTTGGTGCAAATGTCAATGGCTAGCCATGGAGAGACCACCTCGATGAAAGAGGCCAAGGCTGAGGTTGGAGACAATTTGAATCTTGTTGCTAAATTTCCCAAATATTGTTTCTCGCGTACTTCTTCAGGCTACTACTCTAGTCTTGGTCATCAATGGCCAACTAAGACAAATTAAATGGGTGCGTAACAAGTATGTATTTAAGCTTTGTCGTAGACAAGTAGTACACTTGTTGCATTCAGCTCATGCATCATCTGACATGCTCCTCATCATCCATGTTGATGCCTACCTCAAAGTAAATTGAAATCTTTGTGAGCGGTAGTAGTTTGAGCATTTAAGGTTGTAGTAAAAGTGATGTAGTGATGTAGTAATTACTTTGAGGCAGGTGGTCATTCTATCACAGTGCCAACATTCCGGAACAGCATGCAGGTGTTAGAAAACAAGTTTCAACCGCTCATCAAAATGCCTCCTGAGGCACCCATCATTCAGGTGTGTGCTAGCTACATAGCTCAAGAATAATATTCATTTTCCAAATCCTTCATTGATAACATGACTGCAATACCTTATCTAATCATGTTTGCTAATGGCCCATTTTCACGTTGCAATGATGATAGCCCGATTCAAAGTGTTTCTAATTTGTATTTGCTAGAAGACTTAGCCCTTTGAAAAATGATGTACTGAAGCATGAGATGTAGAGGTGTGAGGAAGAAGAGGAAGAAGAAGAAGTCCAAGAAGTAAGCCTAGGACATGTCATTGAAAACTAAGGTGGATGCTTGCATCAGAAGGATATTCAACACAAGGTTGCAGGCAATCAACATTCGGGAACTTCAAATGTTGAAGAGCTTCAGATTGCACTCCTTGAATGCGCAATGGAGTATGAAATCAAAGTGCGTGATTTTTCCTTGTACTTCACATTCTTACAAACATAATTGATGGTTCTTTGTCTTCTAAGGGTTAGTTTCCATGTAGGCCGCTTGCCCACCGGATTCCAATGGAAATGTTTCTACATGGAAATTAACCCTAAGCATCAATTGTTCTCTCACATTTTTTGTAAGTTTGACATATGAATATGCATGAAATAAGTAGAACAGATAGTGAACAAGTTTGAAGGAGCAATGTGCAGACGATAGAAACAAAGATGATGTTGCAAAATTTGAAAATTCAAGGTCGGCAGCTGGATTGTAAACCTGAGTGGCGATGTCAGAATGGAAAGGATGTTGCCAAGGTCTACAACTTACAAATCTTAATTTCTTAAGAATTTGTTGCCTTGACCAATGCCAAAATGGGCATCCCATAAATCCTCGTTTTTCATTATAGACTTGCATCCTTCTCATGTCATGTAATATTTTTGCATCTTTGGGCTATGCCGAGTGGATGTTGTAGGATCCTTCTTGGATTGGTAAGAGCATCATGAATTTTATTCCAAAAAAATTCTTGTAGTAAAACCCATCATTAAAAATCAAGTCATCCCTTGTTTACATGTTGAACAGTGCAATGTCAGATTTCTACATGCAACTCAAGGCAATTGGAATTGCAAAGTATTCATCAAGCTACGAAGAAGTTACTGAAACTTCAACATGAGACGGATACTCTACATAGGGACCTTGCATCCATGAAAAACAAAGAAGGGTGGGACATCCAATCTCAAGTCCAATCTACAATTTCTTATTGTTTGCGTTTGCAATGTTTTGCTACTTTAAAGTAAGGCTCTCGTATATAGTAAGGTAAAATAAGAACTCTTTTGTCATATAAAGATCAGAACCTTAGGGTTTTGTGGATGAAAGAACCTTAAACCCCTTCTTGACTTGCGCATTTGCAATCGTGGGAAATGGAGAGAGCAAAATTGGTAACCATGGGGAATGATGATATCCTACCCCATAAATTGTGCATGGGTATGACATTTGTCACAACAAGTCCAATATGAACTTGAATGTCATTTATGGGGTTTCTTCATTGTCTCGACAATAAAATCCTACATATGAGGCTCTTGTTCGACCTAACTGGAGATTGGACAAAAGTGGTTAGATGTGAGCTAACGAAGTAGGATTGCAAACCAATTCCGTTAGGTTGCCAGAACCATACAATTGAAAGTGTGTCTCTTGGCCCATGCCTCTTCCCCCATCACTTCCACAATGTTGCCGCTTTCCCTCCAACATGAATAGAAAAATGCGACTCTTGTCAATCCAAGTTAGTATAATTTTTCAAGATCATTACTCTATGATCTCATTCCCTATTTCTTGAAGTTGGAGTAAGAAAGTGAGTTGCATTTTTCAGCTAGCACCCCCTGCCATGACGATTGCAAACTTCACATCATGGCAACATACACTGGAAGATATGAAAAAGGGTTTGAATCACAAGGAAATGCCTTTACATTTTGCACAATGAACCCTACGTCATCCTCAACCATTTGTGACATTCCTTTGACACCGTATGGGATGGAAGTATTATCTTTCATTTCTCAACTGTCATCAAATCCCCTTTTGCATCATCCTATGTGAGGAAGACGGCTAAGGGTTTTGAAGAGGTGTGAAAACTTCGAGAAAAAACACGGGGATTCAATATTTAGGGTGAAACTTTTTGGCCATGTGTGATGCTTCTCCAATGTTTGACTACAGGCAATTTGAGAGACAAAGGAGAAGCCTAGATGATGCACTCACCCGTGTCGGCCATCTCAAGAGGTATCAATGATACAACTACATTTCCCCTATGTGGTTGCTAGTATGTTATGATGAAGCAGATGCAAAGAAGAAAAAAAAAACATGGACAAACGTTCAATTTGTGTGTTTCAAACTCTAATAGGAACATAAAACACGAGATGAGGGAATTGTTGCAAGTAAGACCTACACATTAGGAGTAACTATATGTGTGGATTTTGCAATGATCTTCTTTAAGTAGACCATGTGTGTTACTTACCTATGATTTTTCTACAAAACCCTTGTTGAAGAAAGAACATGAATTGAACCGATGTCACAAAAGTATTTGACATTGGCAATGTTGAAATGCAGAGTAATTTTTGGTTTCCTTGCCTTTTGCCACACCCATCACTCTATTAAGATGAAAGAAAGAGAAAGTATTTAGCGTAAAGCTAAATTCAAGAAACTATAGTACTTTGCAGCGCCCTAACCTGAAAGCCAAAGCAACACTCGAAAGCCCTTAACGCTTTGACATTGCCGCAAGGGCAACAACATATTGTTATAAAGGAACTTGGAAATCATGGTGATTAGCTAGGAATTCCTAAGCCACATGCATCCCTTGGGTTTAAGTTGTTTCTTTTTACACATTTTGATCTCTTGTTCGAGTTCAAAGATACCACCTCGTCTTCCATCACAATTCTTCCTTTTCTCATACATCATGGGACACATCTATATCACAAAAATTGAGAAGAATCATCACAAGTTTCATTGTGTGTTGTTAGAGAGGTAGTGAACAAAGAGCGCGAAGTAATGGAGTGGCAATTGAGGGAGAACGAGACAAAGGCACAATTGGAAGT
This sequence comes from Polytrichum formosum, assembly GCA_964035585.1. Lineage (NCBI taxonomy): Eukaryota > Viridiplantae > Streptophyta > Polytrichopsida > Polytrichales > Polytrichaceae > Polytrichum > Polytrichum formosum. The sequence continues at coordinate 15,366,341 of OZ037941.1, read as the reverse complement.
TTTGGAACATAAGTTGGAAAGGGCCCAATATCTTCAAGAATCACAAAGGATGGAGCCGAGAAGGCTTCTCACATTGCTACCGACTCTTAGAGAGTGGGTACGATCCTTGAAAACGGTACGCTTCACTTGAGGTAACCTCACCGTGGGACCGCCATTCTTCCGAGACTTAATAATAATCTAAAGTTTCTTTCCAACACTTCCAATTGGGCATGAGGGGAAGCGGATTGAAGAATTCTTTGAATATGTGGTGGTGATTGTGAATTCCTTCAATTCATTTTTAAAAAGCATGTTAATTTGAACTTGGACATGTGCCAAGATAGAACATGATGATGAAGGTGTGATACCACACTAATTAGCAGTAGAACCTCTGGGCTGTCACTTATGGGTTAACTCTTATGGAGAAAAATTCATGCTCAACACAATTCACGAGTGGGAGAGAGAGATTGGGGTATCGGAGTAGTTGCTATTGCTCTCTTGTTACAAGCCTTAAGCCCTCATCGCATGTGAAAGGTGCCAAATGTTGATTGCACCCTTGCATGAAACAACTAGACACATGGGCTCGAGCAACACCCGTGCATATATACTAGTTTCCTATAGAACATGTTTGGGATTAACCAAAATCAAGCATGCATTTCCTCTCTATACGAGTCTAGATATACGTGGATGAATGCTACTAATGTAAAGAAATTTGCATTCAGTTTGGCTAGGATATCTAGTTGGGTATCATCGCAAGAGACTACTTAAAGTTGTCACGGCAATCACTACATATTGTGAGGTTATCTTGTTGGCAAGTTAACACACTTTGTCTTCTGAAGGTTCAATTATTCAGGAAACTTTAGTAGAACTTTAGTGCAAGAGTCCAATTTTGGGAATGCTTGAATATAGGAATACATTGGCTGATGGTTGATGGTAATGGATTTCAATGGCTAAGAATTCACTCAAACTTAATGAATTCTATGTCCTTCTGCCAGGAAGCTGAAGAACCAATCACCATCGCTACTAGTCGATGCAAAACTGCAACATCAATCCCCCCCTATCCTAAGGTTCTACTCACCAAAAGGGTATGTGGACACTAATAACTATATGCGATAAGTACCTATTAATTGGATGGCAACTTATGTAAACCAAGGGAAACCTAAATTGTGAAATCCAATTGACGTTTGGATTGAAGAATGATGCCAATTTCTTCACTGATGGTTTGATGGAAGCAAATCAATATGGAGTCTTCATAGAAGAACAATAGGTGAGCTATGAAATCCACTTGAATAACAAAAGTTCTCATGATTGGGCTTCCGCGAATCATCAACAACATGGCCATAGGAAATCTAAGTTGCCTTCCAACAAGAGTACCAACAAGAATCAACGAGCATTAGTGATTTGCGTCAATGATACAATGAAGAAAGTGGAAGGAGGAAGGTTTGGTCCCGAAAATAGCCACAATAACATACCATGCGTTGCGGGGGTTAGTTACCGACATCGATGGGATCAATCTTGTCATACGGGGTTGAAGTCGATACAACCATTACAGTCTCCACCATCACGCCTTTCAGGTGGCAATGGGTGTAGTCAATGTTCTTGCCCTCCCACCAATAAAAGCCCCTACGGATCATCCTCAAGATCAGTGGAGGCATGTTTACCAGGTTTGCATGAGAAATACAAAGACTTCTACCCTGATTGTGGAGAAATCCATCAAGCTCAACCTTATCGAAGGGCAGTTGAGCATGATGACCTTTACCTACCTGCTTCCCGCCCTTTAAGTCCAGTTTCGATTGACCACGATGACTTGTATTTGCCCCTTGCCCCATCCTGCGCTCCTCCTACCCCACGGCCATCCGCATGGGATTCCTGCACCCCAATGCCAACCAAATCTTGCAGCTATTATGCGCCCCCTCCTCGTTCGGATTGTTTAGGAGACATCTACTTACCGCCCTCCAGACCATGCACCCCTACATTTTGTGACAACAAAGATATCTATTTGCCTCCTTCTCCTAAATGCTCTCCACCTCCTCGAGAGTGCTTCGGTCTAGGTGGAATGGCAACAAAGTTCGATGACATGCCAAGGCCCGCATTCAAGCCAGTGCGTTCAGATCGCTCCTGCAAACCCTCCCCCAATCCCAATTGTTACCAAGACCTCAGATTGCCTCCTTCCCGACCACTAACACCAATGTCAGTGGAGCCTATTGACCTATACTTGCCTCCTAGCCCTACTTGCTCACCATCCTACTCCCCTTCCCCCTCTCGTTCCCCCTCCCGTTGCCCTTCTCCAAGCTTGGTCTACATTGACGAGCATCCTGCTCCAACTAGTGGCGACCGCTACATCTCCTGCAAGGATTGTCTGTGCCACAAGGCAGAAAGCACAAGAAATCTTTGCCCAACACCACAGACCAGCCCTTGCAGGGACTGCGTGTGCCATCTCGGTCCCTGGAGCCCTTCGCAGCATGGTGGTGCAGGACCACTACCATCGTTGGGGGGTAATACAAGATGTGGAGAGGGATTCAAAACACCAATCAAACCTCGTGCGTCGAAGCCTTCCTCTTGCTGCATGTCATCTAGACCACCTTCCCCACCATCCAATCCTGCCAAAAGCTCTTACGGAGGGGCGGATCCAAGATGCCAATCTTGTGATTGCCATAAGAAAAGCAACAGCCCTAGCCGATGCTCCCTGCCCAAGCCAAGCTCCCCATGCTCCATGCCACCAAGACCACAATGCCCTGAGCCCCTGCCATCCTATTGTTTCCCACCACCGCCACCACCATGTCGACTCCCATTCGCAGCAGAGCTCCTGCCTGCCAATGGTATATGTTATGGCAATCCTCAAAATATGCCTTCACCGAGCCCCTGCTGCCCACCACCTCCAAGTTGCCCTCCTCTGAAACCAAACCCATGCGACCCCCGTTGTGCAACTTGTGATTGTCACAAACCCAATTGCCCTCCAAGCCCGCCTCCATGTGGCTGCCCACTGCCTCCTCCCAAGTCCCCATCATGTGGACCTTGTGGAAGCGGAGGAGGAGGGGGTCCTCAAAATCCTAAATTCAACCTTCCAAGTCCAAGGTGCGTGGACTGTGATTGCCACAAGAATTCCAAGCAAATGAAGTGCTCCATGCAAGTCACGGCAACAAACATGTGTCCCCTTGGATGCCTCTGTTGCCATTGCCAAACAAGATTCCCTCCGGTGGATCATGCAGGTCTATCCAATGCAACCAACATGGTGCAGCAACCCAAACTTGATCAGCGTTGCATGCAGACAGAGACACCCCTTGCACCTCGAGCACGCTATCCATCCTGCATTCAACAAGGAGTGGGAGCCAAGGTGGAGTTTCCACTCACATGCAACTCTGAGAGTAGGGATTTGATGGCATCTAGTCCACAAAGAATAGCATCCGGTTCGCAAGATCATGTGTTGACACAAGGTTGTTGCTGCGGAACGTGTGATTCCAGAGAGTCGCGCTCCCTCATCACCTCCAAATGCGCCTTCTGCGAGCACATGCATTCCTGTTGTTGTGGGATGTGCGCTTGCCCCAACCCAAGTTGCGGAAGCAAGTCACCAATCACAGACCCATGCACTTGCATGTTTCAGTATCCCAAGAGTGGCTCCGGAATCCTCCGAGACCGCCCAAAGTCGTCTAATTCAACTTCAATGCCATGGAGGGCTCCTTGCAATGTCGTGAGCTCCAACAACTCACTACCGGGGAAAGGTGCCATGCGCTCCAAATCACCAAATTTCACCAGCAAACTCAGGTTTTTAGAGCCCAAAGTGCGATACGTTGGTCCAGAGCGCACGAGTCTTTATCCTCCAATCATCACTAGCTCATCTTTCTCTTGATTGGTGAGCAGAGAAGATGACAACAAGAGTCCCAGTTAGAAGATTGCAAACATGCCTCAATGTAAATCATAGCAACCGACTTAAGCTGGTAGACTTGCAAGCCATCATATGTAACACCACACATGATGATCATCTTGCTGGCCGTGTACTCGTGCCAATTGGTTTTTGGCTTAAATACCACAGGAATTACCCCCTCCTCATAGCCTCGCTAATTTATCATTTATAAAAACATACAACCCTCCGAGGAGCTTAGTCAACGATGCTGGAGAAATGTTGCCCAACGAGTTTTGCCCTGGGATAACATCTTGGCTTCGTTATATGATACAAACAGACCCTTTTCTGCGCTTTCTTTGCAAAGATGATTCTTTCCTTGTGACCTCTTCATCACCCACAAACAAAGTGGTTCATTGGAGATGGAGGAGACAATCTTCCTTATGTTCCCAATAAGGGAGGCTAGATGCTGGGAAATGAGTCATGACTAAATGTGCAGCCCTCAGTTGCCTTGTCTTAAAGATTTGAATGTAAATGCTCTTTTCTAAAGAAAGATGCAAAATTAAAGGCAATCCCAAAAATTTGAGCTTCTTTGTGCTACTTCTCAACCTTTAGACGAAACATGATCTGATCATTTCTCTAAATAGTTTTGCAGTCAAGTAAAGCTGGTCTTCAACTCAAATGTGATCAAATGGCTCAAGTGAGCAGGGAGGAAACTTTTGGCATCTGTTCATCATAGAGTTGAGGAGCAACAATAGTTTTTGTTTGCCAAACCTACCACTGCAACAATTTATTATGTCTCAAAAAGCAAAATGGATTAGTTCGATTTCTCACATATCCCAAAGTTCCAATAATATTCTGATAGGATAGTGTCATTTCAACTCTGGGTGGTACTCTGTTTTGTCTCCTTCACCTGTCACGAATTTGAGTGTTTTGTTTCTAATTCTTGGCAATCAACAAAGTTTGACAACAAACATTGTCACGCCTTTGCTACATTCCTGTGAGGAATATTAACTTTCATAACAGTGTCAATTTGTGTCGTGTGTGCACATCTAAACACCAACCAGCAAAAACAAGTATGTACTTGCTTCCATAAACATTCCAATATTATTTCCATGCAAGAATATTTCATTCTTTCATTGTTTGGTTTCATAAGATCGAGAAGCAACGAATTCCAGCAGTTGTGAAACTATTAGAATAAAAAGGTCAATTTAACGGTGAGGGGTGGCTGTAAGAGGGCCAAACATGAATCTGTTCACCAATTTTGGTATCCTAGACTTAAACCATATTACCTGTTATTGCGGGATATAATGGAAATTTGGGGATTTTTTCACACACCAGGTTTGGTCTTCTAAACTCAATCTTCCCCTATTGAACACATGTCAATTCTAAATGTCATTGTAAGAAAATTATGGCATAGAAATGCAGTACGCCATCAAGTATCTGTTCCATGTTATTGCACAAAAGATAACACATGTTTGCAGCTGGTGCTCATCATCCACTAAGAACTGCTTCATGTACCCTAATAATCACAATCCCAATGACCAGTACTCTCAACATATTATGGCCAACATGTGACCCCTGTGAGACTATGTGAAGCATCTCTAATTCCCAGCTCTCTTGTGTTGCTTCTGTGTTGTTGCATTGTCTGCAGACAAATTAAACCTGGGAGATTCTATTTGTACATTGTCAGTATCTAAGTAAAAACTGTTTGTAGTATTTGTTCTCGGCAGGAAGAAACATAACAGTGGGACAATGGTGCACTTTTACAGGTAGCTGGTCTTCCACTAGTAGCAGATCGGCATCGTTATCAGGTATGAAGCAGTTCTTGTGAGTGTGGCTTGGAGGACACTAATTGGTGTAAGAATGTGTTTCACTTTGGTTGAGTATGTGAAGCTAGTTGCTCATGTGTTCAAGGTGTAGAGTTGTGGTTAGGCCAAGCGATTTGTTGACATTTCTACCCCTCATTGGGTACAACGACGCATAGTATCACCCTTAATTGATGACCCTGCTATGGCCTGACCACTGTGTCCAATAATGGGCACATGTCGCCTTGCCAGTCTGTTGTAGGAGACATCCAATACGTACCTCACCGCTACTACTTACACAGTTGTGAGAGTCAAGAAATGGTTGTTAAAAGGGCACCTATTACAGCCCATGGCAGGGCTCCTCGCATCTATTCCCTAATTCACTAGAATGTATGATGAATCATCAATACGCAAGTCCTCTCCTCTCTATGAAAAGTTACCATGAAGTGGTCTCTTTTCTAGGAGGTTCGTGAACAAATTGCACTCGATGTGTCAGGAACCTCTCTGTTGAATTCAGTTGTTGGATGCCAGATGTGATCAAACCCACCAGAGCAAGAAAACTGAAACGTGGGATGACAGGGTCGAGGGATGTCTGGTGTTCACCAAGTGAACTTCAAAACTTATCCATAAACTATTTGAAAAGCTATGCCAAGACTTATAGGAAGCATATTTTTACCAAATTGCTCAGTGGATTCAGGATGCTGAGGAGCCACGTAACTTCCCTCCAAGGAGGGAACATTGTCAATTTCTTCTGGCGGCTCCCACTTTACACCCTGAGGAGCAAATGGACACAGTATGAACATACGAACCGTTTCAACTGTATTAAACAAGTAGACGTAATCTTGGAGGGCATGGACTAAAGTAATTGCAGATGTATCGACCAAAAACCTTGTACAATGACTTCTCATAGCTGGAGCATATGCCATTCAAACACTGGACTTCTTGATTTCTAGCCAGATTGGTCAGTGCAGGTTGATTAAGTTCAACAGATAATGGATGCGAGGAGCCTTGCCACAGGTTGTAGTAGGCTCCCAACCTACTGAGCCACTGTAGCAGTGAGATAGGTACTTGGTGCTTACTACAACCCCATTGCCAGACGTAGTGGTCAGGCCATGCCAATTCATCCATTACGGGGGATAATGGGCCTCATATCCAATCAGGAATCGATACATCAGCAACATCATTAGCCTAACCACTACAGTATCAAGAAATAGAACAAATGAAAATTCAAGCCCTAATTTCATGATAGCAAAATGGGACCAGAAGGTTCACGGAAGTTTGTTCTAATGTTCTATGCTTCTGGATGTAGGACTATCTAACTCCAGGTGGGGCTCTAAGTGAGCAACTTGGATGGCAGCAGTCAGATGTTGTGATGAGAAATCCCCCGGTTGATGTAATCATATCCTGCCTCACAAAAGAAATTCAAGCTTTGCAATATGAGCTGACAAGGTTAGGAAGACTATGAAGATCAATGTAGCTGTTAGCAGGCCGGCCAGTCTGCAGATGGTGGTCATTGATGATGCAGTCTCCTAAACCTGACAGATGTTGGTAATTAAGAAGTTGTTTACCTGCAGTGATGAGTTGAAGCTTTTGGTAATCCCTCGGGTTGAGAAACCTCCCTCCACAGCGACGCTCCAACCCCGCTGCTTAATTGGAATCCAAATGAATTGAACCTTTTTCCTAGATGTAGCAAGGAAGTATGTGCCAACACTTCTGGAAAACACATAGGTATAACATCATGGTAACTTGTGAATCTGCTGGTCACGATGTCTTCCAGCACACGCGACATACAGGAAGAGAAATTAGATGCCAGCATGAGAGTTATCAGTTGTGTGCCTTGACCCTTTTTCACTTTCTACTTCTGCAGCTTGACAGATTTGCAAACCCTGGTGACACCACAAGGACTACTCACTTCCTCCTATTAAAGGTGGGCTTGAAGAGGCACATAAAGAGGCACAAGATGTAGACTTTAGGGATTGCAATGCGAGGAATGTCATTGGGAGTATATGTGACGAAAGGATGTGGACTGATCTTTTGTTCTTTAACTAGAGGCTTGGCTTCTATTATCTCTGGCAACTGTGTATCCTAAGATGTCCACCAGTGTTAGTTCTGCCCATTTTGTTCTTTTAGCTGGTGTGGCACTATTTTACATGCGTCATAAGGTGAACAGCCCTTAATTTAACACTCTGCATAGTTTTGGAGGGACTTACCATTGACGATAAATCAAATTGAAAAATTAGCGCAGAATAGAAAACATGTGCTGAATCTACACCCAGAATATGAAAGAAAAATCAGAAAGCATATGCAACTCATGGGCAAAAAGAAAAAATTATCTTTTACCATCATATAGCAGAGATACAGTTTGTAGTAATCCTCTCAATCTGAACTAATAATCATGCAATAATGTGATCATTTTTTCAAGTAGATACTCTGCATAATTCTATTGGGTTTGCGAAGATGATTATTTGACAAATGCTCTGTTGGAGCACCAGGAGTTGATCATGTGAAGAATGCCAGCCACATGAGACAGATGTGCTCCAACATCCTACACCAACAACTTTGCTTCAAAAAGAACTCCAACTTCAAACCTTTGTATACACAGTACAGAAAGGACCTCAAAAGGCTTGGGATTTGTGGCATCTACGTAAACTCATCCATCAGCAAAGAGGAATGCTATTTCATGAGCAAACTCATGTTTGGGCAACTCTATTTCCATAGAGTGGTATCCATAACCAAGTTTTTTTTTTTTTTTTTTCCATGGGCAAGTTAAGGATAATTTCGTTGGAAAACGCCAAGCAATGTAATTATTTTACGGGTTGCCTGAACTGCCCAAACTGTGTGGGGATAAGATTAACCTTAAGTACAATACTTCACAGGTTTAACTTCTACTCTGATATATGAAGATAGATTGCCTTCACGATTAGGTTCACTATATACCCATGCAATTACCTTGGGTCAAAACTATATCACAAGATTATTCCTCCTCAAGTGGATAAGTATCAGAAAATTAGAAATTAAATGGCTTATTAAGGCTAACCCTTATCATTTGGATGTGTCATTCTTTTAATAGAAAATGATTTTTCTCCAAACAACTACCTAGTCCAATGATGATAAGGACAAACAATATTTAATGTTGAACTAGAACAATGAATGAAATTAAATCTAAGAATGTTGGATTCCAATGGGTTACTAATGAGAAGAATAATTGTATTAGGGTGGAAGCACGGTAAAGTGGACAGCTCTTGATCCTTGCTCAGGTTTAAGTGAAAGTGATCCAAAACTATATACTAACTTTGAATTCTATGAAATAGAAATTCATAAACATTTAGAAAACATATGAATCTACAAAGCCAAGCAATTTATGTTCACAAAAAACAATTTCAAACAACGTATATGTATTTTAGAGGACGGTGCAAGTGGTGGTGCAAGTGGGTGTCATTGAAAAGATAATTGTCAAAAACTTGTTTAAAATACAATTACATTACATTAAAATGATGAATTTTTGAAATAAAAATTACGATGACCTCAAGTTTATAATGAATTCAAGGAATATGAAAAGAAATTCCAAGTTCAAAATATTTAAGGTCATGAAATTTATGTTCAAAACTATATTTAGTCAGTTGCTTTTACGCGCCACTTTTGATGATAGGTTTTGAAGATCTCATATTGATATTCTATATTTGAGTACCTAACTTAACAATAGAGGTCATCATGAAAAATAATCTATTTTAAACAACATTTTGCTACTACTTATAGGCGTTTGACCAAGAAAATCATGGCTTTCATATACCGGAGCACTTTTTTGGTCCACTTTACTATGCTTGCACCCATTATCATTTGAAGTTATTATGCCATAACTTGGATATGGTGAATTCGTCATAATACTTATGCTAAGAGTGGTTTCTAGCAACAAAAACTTGCAATTTCACATTGCATTTTACTTGAGTAGTGAATTCGGTTATTTTAGTATATATTTTCCTATATTTTAATTTAATTTGTAATCATTTTCAATTTAACATCAATGTTTCATATTGACAATCAAGTACTTGCATTTGCTCAAGAGTATATGACATTGTAAAAACCCTCTCAAAAGTTTCTACGTGTAATGTAACATGCATACTAGCACAAAAACCTAAATGAAAGGAGATTTGGGGATGCTAAAGAAAAATGATTGCATGAAGGGTGGTGAATACCTTGGGGGTGATTTGTGCCTTAAAAAAAATTAAAAAATTAAAACCCCGGGGGTGGACTATTTATTGAAAACTTAAATGACGTGTGTGGGTGATTATGAAATAAAACCCCTTATATACAAAAAATTCATAGATTAAAAAAATGTATACTTACTAATGATAGGGTAGAAAATGGACTTTTGTATTTATACTAAGCTTTTCAATTTAATGTGATAAATGCCTCCACTACATATACAAAATATAAATCACAAAATAAATAGGCTTTTGTTTACATACATAATCTACTTTGACTTTCCAATGAGAAAGTCATTAAACACGTTTTCGTCCATAGGATGTAACTCATAATAATATGACCCCAAAACACACATCATTGAAGCTAAGGTAATAAATAAAAATGGATGAAAACATAAATTGGATGCAACGTGCACATCTATGATCATATTTTTCTTCTAAACCTTAGGTCCCCTTTGTACATCTACCTTTACTTCAAAAACATTAATAGCCTTTTTTAATGTACACACTACAAGCAAAAAAAGTACATGTTCCTTATATACAATATGTAGGCTAATGTCCCTTTCTGCACTCATATTACTTTGTATGTGATATAAAGAGGCCACACCCCGGGGGTGAATAGAAACACCTAGATTGTTAGAGGAGATTTAGTTTTTCAAAAAGTTTGGTGTGTTATCAAGCATTGTAGCCTCATATGCATGGTCCTTAAGAATGTTTGTTTTTAAGGGACCTTGGACTCTTGGCCCAAGTGATAGATTAGATAAAGGCAAGTGTGGCGCTTTTGGGCCACCCCCCTCCGAGGGAGCCTAAAAGTGTCACACAAGCCCTTCGGTGAGGATGGCCTGCATTTGCAAGTGTCCAAGCCGAACCCGGATGGTAGGTGTATAATATGAGTGCTTAAATTTTAGAGGGGGATTGAATTTGATTTGTAGCACCTCCAGAGATTGCGCCTTAGTTTTTACTATTGTGGCTTTAAAATCCACTAATCCTTTTCATATCTAGTTCTAACCTATACCTACAACCTAATCTAAGCGCAGACCAACCTTGGAACCAAGGCATATTCTAACTTATGAATTGAAATGGCTCTGGTACACACCAACCGGGTATGATTTATACCACTCCTATCTCAGTGCATGGAATAGCAACGGTTTGATCAACCGTTCAATCCCTCCCTACTTCCTTATTTAGTTGTGTTTAAATTTCCTAAGCGGGGGGCTTGGCATAAGTTCCACCTTTTACACAACTTCATTTTTATTTAATTAATTTTCTTCACACATCATGTCTTACTACATTGATACATAAGGTATCACCCCTTACCTGGTTGGTGCATCCCTTAGTTCGGAACCTTCTAGGGCCTCGTGCAGGTCCTTTGAAGGTCAAGTGACAATTCAAATCCTTCGGACTTCAATGGTCCGAAGGGTAGTGTCATTCTACCGAATTAATTTTTCAATTCGGGTTTTCTTACCAACAAGGGTTCACGATATGTTTGGTGGTTTTTTCATTAAATGTGTTACACTAGATGAACCACAAACGCAATTTAATTGAACTATAGTGATAAGCGACATGTAGGTTCAACCTGTTGCATAATCTTCAAGGATTGGGATCATAACTCCCAGTCCATGGAACCAGCAATACAATAATGGATTCATGGATCATTAATCCCATCGTTTCACAATAACATGCAGAGTAATCGTGCCAGTGATTAATCCGATTTCACCACATACGAAATATTCCTTAATATTCAAAACTACTACCATGACACATACCAAAGAATTGGGTATCCCCTTTGGTGGTCAAGTGTTGATCCACTTGACTATACGAGATAGGTGAGTGGGTTTAGAAATGCACATCTTGGCCACGCTCCCTCCAGTCCTAAATTAAAAACTAGGGTTAGTTGGTTTATATGAATGTTCATTATTCGATTTGAGCTTAATATAGGCCGAGCCGCTACCTCTTTGTTATGCTCCCAATTTTCAAAATTTGTTCCAAGTGCTTTCCTCGACCCTTCAACAGACGCTCCCAATTCATATTTTACATTCCGATAGTTGATCTTATCTCCTTCTTTGTAGCTAATTTAGTTGTAAAATTTAGGTTATTCAATGGTCAAAATATCACTTTCATATATTATCATTATGATTTCACCATAATTAATCCACTAGCACATGTCATTAGTTTTTCAAAGACCTAAAATCCACTCCAACCGGATAAGAGTTGCAAAAAAATTTAGCCTATCTAATGTCCAATTTCAAGAATCTATAACTAATTCATTATTACTTAGATTGGACCTTGTCATATATCTAAATTAGAAAGCTAATATGGAGATCTATAAAAAAAATTAAAAAAATAAACTGAGATGGATCCAATAGCCTCACTTTAATACAAACACTCAACTAGAAGCCTAGACTACATTCAATTTGAGAAAAATAAACCACTTTAATTCATATCGAATTCAAAACTATTATGAAATAAAAATCTAAAAAAGAACATAGAATTATTTATAAGAAAAAAATAATATCAACTAGGTTTGTACATCCACCTCAACACAGTAACATTGATTTTATACATATAGGCAGCAGTAGTGTCCAAATTATATATCAAATTTTTGAAAATTCATATCTAATTTATTACTTGACCAAATTACATATTTTTAATGGCCCTAAAACATCATATAAGAGATGTATTTTAAAAATATATAATATTAGAGATTAAATTTTTCTTCATGCCAGGAGATCTAATCCAACAGTCGCTGCCCGAATGAACACCTTACTTTGTACTCCAACTTTGAAAATTCATAACTTTTTCTGCTTCAACCAAATTACAACGGAAATATGAATATGTATAGCTACAAAATAGCTCTACAAGAGGAGAAAAAAATACTAAGTATTTGATTTAAGGTAGTAAATTGAGCATTTATGTGATTAGCTGCCAAAATCTATAATACCCCAACTCTTAAAATATGAACTCTAACCTACCTCTAAAAAAAGGAGAGAGAGATTTTGTAACTAAAAGAAGATAGAGAAAATATTTTTTCAAGCCTTACTACAAAGAAATGGAAGGACAAAGAAATAATGTTTTGTCTAGCTACATGGAGGTTGGGTTTCGCCCAAATGTCAGAGGGAAAGAGAGTTTGTAATGTGAGGGAAAGAGGTTTTTAAATATTTTCACAAAAGAATTGGACCCCTCCGCCACTAGTTTCATTTTTTTGAACGCCCCACAAAAATTGGGTTTGGGGGTGTTCCGGTTGAGGTTGCCACCCTCTTACCGAGTTGACTCCGACATGATTCCTTGAAATTTTTGTTAATCTTTCGCTACCTAGTCAGCAAGGGAGTAGGGGGACAAGTAACCCCCCTTGCTCTCATTTTTTCTTCAAAAAGTCTTCAGGCCAATTTCGCCATTTTATACCGAACACCTTCACTTGTCTTACATGGCTCACACTAACTAATAAACTATTTTTTGCTTAGCTAACCTCTACTAACTTAACCTCTTAGCTAGTTTCTATTATTAACAAGTATTTTTTCCCGCTAAACTAGTTTTTTTTAATTAGCAATTTTTCTAACTTAGCTAGTTTCTACCACCAATTAATTTTCTTTTTTACTAACCCTACCTTAATTAATTATTTTCTTTCTTTCACGGGTGAAGGCTTGAAGTCCTCGGTAATTCACCCTCCCATTTTTGGGGCTAAATGATAAATGAACTAATTTTTTTCCAATTTCCTATCAATTTTAATTTTTAATTCAAAAATCCTAACTAAAAGTGATCTCGCACAGTGGTGGACCACTTTGGGGTTCACAGCAAAGATGTGGGTTAAAAATAAATAAACCAATTTGTCGCAACCCTTGCTAGGTCCCCTTAACCATCTTGGTTATTTTTCCTACTCTAGCAAGGATTACGAGCACTAACCCTTTGCATTCCACCATGCGAATGATTAACTCCCCAATACCGCGGACCTTATAGTTCCTAGGAGGGGGACCAACCTTCTACTCTTTCATTCGGGACTCACCCCTTAATCGGTATCCAATTCTTAAATGTGGACTTCCATCCATGGAAGTCCAATCTTATGTTGATCATCGCGTTGCCGGAGCAACACTACAACAACCTGAGCCATACTAGGCAACTATGCCCATGGAGGCCGTGCCGTTTGGCCTCGGGTGGGTTCGGCCATACCATATAAGCCTCTAGGACTCTAGGCAAGGCCCCTACCCCACCGTCAAGTAACATTTTGTCTCTCTCCCAAAAATTGGGGCCAAGTAGACATTTTCCCTTAGCCACTGGGGCTGGTAGCCCTAGCAGCTTCAGAAGCCCATAACTTCCTCATATGGTCTCTGATTCTAACAATCAACCACTCCATCATCATCTACGTTTCACATAGATGCCGATGGACTACTCACTTGCCCAACATGGCAAGTATTGAGGAAGTTATGCCAATTCAAAGCTTGGCAGTCCCTTGAGCCACTCCCATGCCACTGCTGTACCAGGGCGCTGTCCCGGGGTAACGCCCCACGCAAATTGCCATATCTCCTAGCTCACACCTCCGATTGAGGTGTTCTTGAGCATTCTAGAATTGGCATGCCATAAGCTACGCATAGCTTATGGCCTCACCCTCATGCCTCCTAGTCTCCGTGGGTGGGAGGCGTTCCCAACACTTGGGGCCCTCACCCACACTAGGATCATTTGGGCCCTCTCACCAACAGCGCTACAAGTCCCAGGTGTCACTCCGGGATCCCCCTTGTGCCCATGGTGTTTCAGGCACTCCTCATGGAGAGGTACATGACACGATTGGCCACCACCAACCAATTGTTGTTGGCCCTCCTGCACATCAGTCCTCAACACTTCAAAGCCATTTTCCACAACATGCCATTTGAAACTTAATATGCCCCATGACCTTGTTGTCTTTTATTTGAAATAATAATAATAATAATAATAATAATAATGCATGAATAGGTGGAAAAACAAGAGTTGTGGGGGAAAATTGAGGTTTATTAATCAAGATTTATGTTTGAAGGTATCAATCACAAAGGCATGAACCAAGAACAATGGGGTCAAATGAATTTTGAGGGGGTTTGTGGGCTCTAGATCCTATAGAAGGGTATGGGTAATCGGTATGGCCTTGTAAAGAAGGAAGATTAATTGGCCAACACATTCTAAAATTGTTTTTGCCTTCCATCCAAGTCATATCACAACCCCACAAATTCATTTCATCCAACATCCACTAAATCAATCGGGTTTTGGTGGGGCCCAAATTTTTGTTTTATTTTTTAAATAGTTGCTTCCTATATGTGAAGTTCATATAGCATGTTTGAGGTCAACAAACACATACACATACCCAAAGATATTAAGTGAAGGGACCGGGGGGGGAGAGAGAGACGTTTGCACAAAATGAAGAAACAAAGTGAGTTAAAATGAAGGGTCAACTTTCTTCTTCTTCAAAATTGAATAATATACATGAAGTTGGACAAACCTAAACTCAAGTCAATTCCATAAATTCTAATCACTTGTAACAAGGTATTATATAAATAATAAAAACTTTTGAATTTATTTATTTTAAATTTCATTGATGACTTCAAGTCAGAGATGGCTTATGCCTTTTGTCATGAACTTTGAAGTTCTCAACCAATAAAGTTTCATCACCATTTTTCAGTATGTTTTATACATGTACATTTCAAAAATTAGGTTTCAACACTAGGATTGAACTAAACATGTTCCTCACATTTGAAGCGGTTATAAGAGTATTGGTGGAGGTGTAGGGATAGAAAAAGGAGAGATGAAGTGAAGGGGAGATAAATTGCTCATTTGCACATGGGTTGGGATGATAAATACCAATAACTTGCAAGGCAATGAATAAAGGAGATTGTTAAATTGACCACAAATTGGTTAAAACGGCCACAAAGACACATAGAGAATTGTTGGCCACGTTGTTTAATTCATTTAGTTACCAAGTTATTAATTCTAAACATAGTTGATACTTTGCTCCTCTTCATGTGTGCAATGAAAATTCAAATTTTGACAGGTCACATGGACAATTTAACAATCCCATCTTCAAATCCTACTCAAGGGCCAAATCAATTAGTATATTTTTATTCGTAGTCAAATATTCCTAGAAATATTTGTTGAAAAATATTTGTTGAAATTACATTTCACACTCCATGCTTGATTTGACTTGGAACCCCCAACACATTTAAACGGTGGTTTTACTCCTATATTCTTTCATTTGACTTCATGTAGAATAATATCAAGAAATGTAATATTATATTATTATTATGAAAATGAAAATGATTATTCAAAGTGAACATGAAGGGGACAATTTTCATTGCCCCACCCCATGGTACATATCAATATACAAATACCTAACTTATAAACGTTCTAGTATCCAAAGTTTAATTTAGTACATATTTCACAGTATAAATCTTAACTTCTAAGCAAGTATACCAATATTATTTAGTTATTTTTTTCCAATAACTAAATTATATATCGACATCAATAGTGGGATGGAGCACCATAGAGCCTAGCATTAGTGGCCCCTCAACACTGCCAGTGTTGGTTTGTGATGTTTTTTGCCCAAACATTCGCAGGGTCAAGGTGGATTTAATACTAAAATGAGGCTAGAAGGATGGTCCCAAAACATGGCTGCCAACAACCATCAATTATGGTCATCCCTCATTGTAACAAACCTCTATAGATTTGCCACCAACTTTCACAATAACAAATATCAATCAACAGGATGAGTTGCAAAACTCTCTTTATTTTTCTTATCGCATCTCATTACAATCATGGACCAAGTAAGTCTTGGTCTAAGCTCAACCACCCAACCATAGGAGAGAGACAAAAGATCCTCTCTCCTCCCCCGAGCTTTCTTATATACCAAGGCATTACTTTTACTTACTATTTTTATATATAGTAAAAGTATTCTATTCATAGCTCTATCTTTTAGTTCTACTATGAATCTTTCATCTTTGGTTCTTTTAGAACCTTCTATCTTTGGTTCTTCTAGAACCTTCTTCCATCTTCCGACTCCATTACATTCCTCCAATTGGAACGGTCTAATTCCAGCTGGATTCATCCATCCATTCTTCAAGTTGGAACTGTTTAATTCCAACTTGCTTCATCCATCCAATCTTCTAGTTGGAACTGTCTAATTCCAACTAGATTCATCCATCTTTTCTTCTAGTTGGAACTGTCTAATTCCAACTAGATTTATCATTTCTTCTAATTGGAACTGTCTAATTCCAATTAGACTTATCTATCCATTGAGAGTTGTCTAGCTCCAATGGATATCATTTATCTTTTCAGATACGGAGTGGTCTAGCTCCGGTGCATCTCATCGAGAGCTGTCTAACTCATATGCACATGGTCTCAATCTGGAATGGTCTAATTCCAATGCACTAAATGCGGAGCTGTCTAACTCCAGTGCACATGTTGTCAATCTGGAGTTGTCTAACTCCAGTCCATCCATCTTCAACTGGGAGTTGTCTAGCTCCCGTCATTCTCTGCTTACACACTGATACATGTAGTTAGAATATTCAATCATCCATCAATATTTCTAGTTACATGACACTCATGATGTTGGAAGTGGTCCCTCATCACTTCTAGTGCTAGTTTGTCATGTTTTTTGTCCAAACGTTCTCCGTCAAGGTCAATTTAATACTATGAAATGAGGCAAGGAGGGGACCCCAAAACATGGTCGCCAACAGCCATCAATTAAGACCATCCCTCCCTATGCTGGAAGCGGCCCCTCAAGATTGCCAATGTTGGTTTGTCACGTTTTTTGTCCAAACGTTCTCGGGTCAAGGTGGATCTAATATTTTTCAAATGAGGCTAGAAGGGGACCGCAAAACATGGCCACCAATGGCCATATATTAAGGCCATCCCTCATGATGTTGGAAGTGGGCCCTCCACATTGCTAGTGATGGTTTGTCATAGTTTTTGCCCAAATGTTCTCGGGGTCATGTGGATTGATTAGTTGAATACGAGGATTTTTTTGGTTGTCATTTAAAAAAAAAAATCTATATCGTGGAAAGATTTCTTGTTATTGACGTTTTACTTTCAAAATGTTGGGTGGATTGTTTTGTATTTTTTTTAAATGTGGTTCCAAAAACTATGTCATGGGTGCTTATGGACTTGGGCTATACATGAGGGGATGTATTGGAGGTAAAGAAACAATAGCTCGGTTGGCAACAACCGTAAAGTTTTTCTCCCCATACGGAGTGTTTCATGTGACAAGGAGAGAGGGGGGGAGGTGGGAGATTCAAGACTGCGGGTTTAGTGGCTTATTTAATATTATGCATTAAATGGTTTTTATTATGGATTAGAATACTCGCATCCTTGACAACTCAAACCAAAGATCTTTATTTCCAACTCTTTAAAACCCCTCAAATACAGTTTCCCAAGAGAAGAATAATCAATAGGTAATATCGTCTTGAGAGTGAAACTAATTCATAACTTGACTCTCCCTTGCATGATTTGAAAATGGTATTAAGAAACACATGTTAACATAACATTTGTGCATGCATGTGCCCATAATTGTTTATAAACATAACACCTATGCATGCATGGGTCCATGTGTGAAGTGAATCATGCCAACAAAATGTGACCATGTATAGTAGGGTAGGCCTACGATGTACTAATGTATTCATATTAGACCCTTTATAATCAAACAAAGCTACCCATTTTGAGACAACTCTTATGTTTACTTCTCCAATTACATCAAATCGGTGGTAGAGTGGACAACTTATATCTTAACCCTTGAGTGCCCATGAAGCCATAGAGTAGTTGATGAATGTTCAAACACACTTTTTTTGTTAGACGAAAGCTTCATGAAAGGACACTCCATACATCATTGGATTCATTAGAAAACTTGCTTGCAAATGGCACATGTCTCATGATCAATTGGCATATGCATATTTATCAGTAAACAAAGAAAGATATTTATGTCAATAATGTTCATTTGTGGGAGAACTCATGGCCAATTCACATGGAGTCCCAAGTCCCAATCCAAGTTCCATTCATGTCAACAAGTACCAACATGGAGGTAAAGTCCATTAGCATTAGCATACATAATATACAGAAAAGATATGTATTATTTTTCTCTAGTGCGAACTAATAAAATGGGTATTAATTTTTGTATAAAGAAAGGTAGATTTACAAAAAGGATGCCCTAAGGATGCCCTAGAGAAAAAACTGACAATAGTTGTATTAGTTTCGTCCAATTCACGCTTTCATGCATTGTAGTCACATGGTAATAGTCCTCAATGACCACCTTGTCCATTCTTGTTAGAGTTTGCATTTGGGTTATAGGTTTTTACAGACTGGAGGCTCTTGGAGTACTCATGGGCTCCCTTGAGTTTTACTCTCTTGATTCTAGCTAAATTATTGTGCTCTTGTCTTTGTTTGTTTGATGCAATCATTGAGTTAGTACATGCTAAGGATGAAAAAATATCAAATGACTTTCTCATTGGAAAATGAAAGCAGATTCTATATGTAATGAAGGCTTATCTAATTCATGATTTATACTTTGTATATGTAGTAGAGGCATTTATCACATTGAATTGGAAAAGCTCAATATAAATACATGAGTCCAATTTATATCATGTGGTTAGTACGTACACATTTGTTTTTCTTTATAAACCTCTCGAATATAGGGGGTCTAATTACCACACACGTCATTTAGGTTTCCAATGAAGAGTCCACCCACCAAGCTTGGGACTTGGGACTTGGGACCCCATGTGAAGTGGTAAGTCCCAACTTCCATGCTCTCAATGGCTAAGATTGCACAGATTGACCTCAAGTGAACTAGGACTTAGGATTTGGAATCATGTGTGAACCGGCCATGATAATATGAGGTTTTGAAGGTTTTAAAGGTCTTAGATGAAATTCACTTACTTGACTTTCTTTGATATTGTTGTAGACCTTCCAATTCATCCAACTACACAAAATTTAAAGTGGAAATATATTATGAAAATATTAGAAATTTCAAATTTCAAATAATTCAAGTTGAATATATATTGGATTCTTATTGTAATTCAAGCTCTACACATTCCATTTCTAAGCCAAAATCACATTTAACACACTTTATGAGACATCCTTGGTTTTGGTCTACTCCTTTACGCATTTAGGTTAAACAATGGGCTCTTAAAAATGGATGAGTGAGTCTATTGCTTTGGAATATTATAATTGTATGACACAATATAGGGTGCATTGGCTCAATACGGTAGAAGATGAGTGCACACAACATCTAAAACATGAAGTGTATGATTAATGTCATGGTCACATGGTAGAATGAGAGGTACACTAAACAATTGTTTTTGCTAGGGTTCACAATATTCTATCTTGTTCCACAATAAGTATGTAACAATCAAAGTGTGCCAACCAAAGGAATACATATGCTTGATATAGTTTGTTGGTATATGATATGTGAATATTACATAGCATTACTCAATTGATGAGTTGTGTTCATGGGCCCAACAGTAAATTCGAGAATAAAGACTCCAGATGCTAGAATCCCACTACTTCAAACTAAATCTAAAATCAAGGAAGCCGAACACAACTCATCAACTAAGCAATGTTATGCACCTCTATGATAATAAGAATAAATTGAATCCTTAATAGCGAGAGAAATGGTAGGTACAACTTTAGTATATGTTTTGTGTTTATTTCAATAGTGAACAGAGTAGAAAGGGATGCCTAACAAGCCACACCTTAGGTGCGACAGTTGAACTCTATGGCCTCACTCCATGCACTACTGTCAATTATACTACACCAAATATGATATTTAGTGTCACCAATTCTAATTGTCTTGCTCAACACTAATTGTATATCACAGTGTAGTGTCACCAACACAAAATGTCAATTCAACACTATTTGTCATTTCTTATAAATTTTTTGGGGGGTTATAGTTTTACAGTGTTGCAATTACTGTCACTTACCAAGTGCTTTTTCATCCAAATTTCAATCATCCATAACAATATTTCATCACAAGATGCTGACAAGAAAAGGTAGGGTTTTGGCCAATGGATGAACTCATCCATGACAGTATTCGATCACTTATTCATAAGAAGTGTCATCCGAAAAGTTACCATGGTGATGTTAAATAGCATATAACACTAAATATCATACGTAGTGTAGTGTGCTAGGCCATTAGAAGAACAATACATACAAGAAAAAGAAAAAAGAAAAAAATTGGTGAACAATGCTAGTGAACATCAGATATAACAACTATTCACCTGGACGATGTGCAAAAACTCAAAAGTTAAATTCCTATATCTCATATGAATAGTTTCAGAGTATAGCACTTTGCACACAAAAACTGGAGAAGAGGATGCATGAACTTACATTCTTACTATATTAGTAAGACTGTTAAGATAGTGTGTTTCTAATTCCGCAATGCATATTTTATCTTTGCATAAACCAGAGTCCTGCAAAAAAAACTCAAAACACCTCACCAAACCCATGTTCCCAGAGGTGACCAGGAATTTTACAAACAGGACCTGACAATAATAACAGAACGTTGTAAGCCAGAATTGAACAATGCAGCACAGCATCCAAAGCAACACCTCAATCCAGAACATCTGCTGAAACATATGGGAACACCAACAAAAGTATCAAATGGATGAGAGCCTCCATAGATGAAAATGACCACTTGAGAGCAGAATAAACCTTGCTGTCAAATGTATGCTACATGCATGGCACATACCAAATAGTTGTGTCTTAGACACATGAATTTGTGTAAAATTGAATGTATTGAAGAATCGATTCTGTCTAATCTAGACCAGTTAATGTGCCCCACACGTCCAGCAGCCTTTACCCTTGCCTTCATGGACTCTGTTCATGGACTACAAAATCGCTTCAGTGTATCTGACATTACTTTTCAATAGACCCACAATTGACTGATTTCGGCCTTTGGCATCTCGATCTTCATGATAGATGCAGCCACCAAGTATCGAAGGCTCGAGTACCTACATATTGGTTGAGTCCTCTCTGTGAGAATCCCATATCAGACCATAGCAATCCTTCCAGTCATCCTATTACAAAAGGGACTTCTGTGTTAGTAATAGTACTATCTCACAGATTGGAGCACAACCAGTATCACTTGGCTTTACGATGTATGGATGTATGAATGTATGATCTGCCCCTTTGTCACTTATACACTCGAAATCTTTTCCGATTCCACCTCCCCTTTCATTCCCATAAGCTCCATAATCCGAGTATCCAGGAGTTCAGAAATGTTGTTCACTGATTCAGCAAGCTCCACTGCATGTTCTTCTTTTAATCGCGTTCCCTGTTGTCCTACTACAACAGCTGCCACTCGAGCTGCCAAATCACCCATTCCTTTAAGATCTGGCACCCCGCGGAGCAAGCCGTAAAGCATACCGGCAGCATATGCATCACCTGCACCACAGGTGTCTACTGGGACACAAGGGGCTGGTGGAACAAACACTATCTCCCCCTTAAGACCGATGTATGAGCCCCTAGCCCCATCCGTCACAGAAACCAGAGGGCAGAACTGGCTCAGGTGCTTTGCAGCTTGCTCAGGGGTAGAATCCTCCCCGAAAGCACAAAGAGCCCTTGCTTCATCAGCATTGGTAAACAAAACATCTGTACACTCACACATGACATCCCTGCAAAATAGATTTGCAATTTGTAAGTATCGCCCAGTGTTGTATTTTAGTGCACATCTACTCTTCTTAACATGCATGAGTTCAAATACTCTTGTAGCACATGTAGACAACCTTTTGAAAGTGCGGTCCTTACCAAAATTGTTGACGATGACGTGTGACGCAAGAAACATCACTAGCAGTAAGAGCCACTAACACTCCCTGCTGACGAGCAGCCTCACATGCTTGGCCAATAGCCTCAATTGTCTGATTGATCTCCCACAGATAACCCTCTACTATTAAGAGTCTACACTTGGCTATAGCACCTGCCAATGTTGCATCAAAATTTACAATCGAAGACATTCCCTGCCAACAAAGAACCAAAGGTTGATGTTAGCCAGAATATGGAACTACCAAGTGTCGAGTACCACACTTCGCCCTTCAATAAACGAGCAGATTCAATTCACCACAAAGTATACCTGGTAAGAGAGCATTGTTCGCTGGGCATCAGGGGTAGTCAATACAATGACAGTGCCGGTTGTGCCATCCACAACCGGCTGAGAGAGGAAATGAACATTTGCACGCAATAATTTTGTCCTGCACAAGCAGATAGTAAAACTCTTGAGACTCTAAGAAAGCCAGTATCTAAAATACCCAAAGGTATTATGATCAAAAAGCCATTGCAATTCCCACCATGACTCCGGGAAACACAAAATGCCTACTTAAGCAAATCTCATTTGGCTATACATGTACAACCCAAAATTTATTCAGGGATCCAGTGGACAGCAAGCTCACCTGTAGAAATCCCCCAAAGCATCACTGCCAACGCTGCCAGTCATAGCAACACTTTTTACTGAGCTCTGACTGCTAGCCACACCCAACCTGGCTAATGCAACCAGTGTGTTGGAAAGTGAGCCCCCTGCTGAGAGCTTGTAGGTAGTACCATCTAGTGCACGCAGTACTCTTCCTCTTTCTTCGTGGTTCACCACCTTCCGCGTGCCCTTCACTAACCCTAATTCTTTAAGGAACCCTTCTGACACAGTTCCCGAAAAATCAACCTGTAACAATCACACACGAAACAAGTCTGAGAGCAACTCTCTGGAATTGTGCAGCTGCTGACCACTTGAATGGATAGTCTAATTACTTTCCAATCAAGAATGTACTATAAACTGCCCACCGTGCAACACAAGATGATAAGTATCACACACCATAGCTTGACCAAGGCCAACCACATCCCACCGCTCTGGAACTCTTCTCTCAGGGATCCCGTAAGGTTGTTCCCCTGTTTTTTGCTCGCCATTTGCCTGCAAAATTCATCTCGCAATTCATCTCCCATCAACTTCCCATTTTTCAGTACATGTGGCATCTACGTTGCAACGCTCCCGTATCGCAACAGGAAACGCACAACACAAAGCATATCTAGCATCTAGAACCCTTTTGTATGATATGACCACATGCGATAATGTTGAGGATGAGAATTATGTCTGAACAATTGCCCTCCCTTCCATTGTGCAAAACCACCAACTATCGCTAACTACACGTTCATTTCGGTATCAAATATACCAGGGCTGTCTCGCAGGTGTTTGCTGAGAACACATGCGCCATGGCAGACTGAGGAATTATTGCACCACCCATACGGAAAGGTTCACCTCGCCATCATCCAAATCAGGCGAGGTTCCCAGCACCTCGACAACGACATTCACAGGGGCATATTCTTACTGTTTGCTCTTCGAACTACTACGTTTGTTCCAACCAACCAGTGCGACTCTGTCGCCCATATGCAGATGTTTACATGATTGATCTTCATTGCCAATGACACATGTAGCACCGCCCTCGCAAAGCCTTCCTCTCCTCTCCTCTACATCCCCAATAACCAAAGCCCTAACATACTTAAGTAACAGGTTGTAAGTTGTGGGTTGTGGGTTGTGGGCAACACTCCTTCTACTCCCACTCTAAACTTATATAAAGTAGTGGAGCTTGCCCTCCCCTCCCACGACTCACTTTGCAAATTCCAGTGCTATACCCTAGAAACAAGCCCCGAGAACCGACCCACGTGGCTTATGGACGCAAACCCCCCCCCCCACCTACCCTCTAGCCATTCGAGGGCTGACGTGTAACGTGGCGCACCAAGAATACTCTCTAATTACATACTTCGAAGCTCACCATCTCAGCCAGGGTCCACCTCGCTGCATCACAATTCATCTTGCCCCAAAGTGCCTTCCAACGTTCATAATTCATGCCTTCTCGTGCACCAAGCAAAGCCTCGATATCCTCAATCTTGGTGATTTTCATTGAAATGCACACGACGGTGTAGGAAGGAACAGAAGGAGAGAGAAAGAGAGCGAGAGAGAGCGAGAAGATAGGACGAATGTAGCCATGGCAATCGGCTTATGTAGTCACATACCACCACCCCTAAAATCCTCTCTCAAACCTAGAATGACAGAAAAGTGGCAGAGAGAGAGAGCGCGAAAGAGACAGGTCGAGGGTGAAAATCTGGGCAGCCATGAACCACATCCACATTCCATACCCCATTCATGGGTGGGTAGGACATGTATGTATGTCATCAGAGAGAGAGAGACCCTACATACTTACTGACCTGCAGACCGACATTATCTTCGGAGGCCTTATCAAGGCAATTGCAGACTTTGTGATTCTGCCGCCGGCGTCTGTCGCCCTTGCAGACGCACAGGAGTTTGTGAATCATGAAAGAAACCTGGTCGGGATGCAGCAACCCCTTCCCCACCACACTGCTAATGCCGCCGCTGCTGCTGTGGTGTGACGTCGTTAGCCGGCTGTACCGCCTACTGCTGGGGTTGGGGTTAGGACGCGAGAACAGGGCGCTACTCCTCGTCGCCCATGACCTCACACTCTGAATTGACTGCAGTGGGTGCACCCGCAGGGTGAACAATTGGCGAAAACACGATGAAGAGGAAGAGGAGTCTGACTCCCCCTTGTTGCTGCCGCCAATTGACGGTGCCGGTATAATAACGCAGTTCTGGTGGTGATGATGCAGACAGCAGCCTCCCGCAGCAGCTACGGCGGCCATCGGGGCCGCCACCCCTTCCGCCCTCCGCCCCTCCCTCCCCACCTTATTCCCCAACGGTCCCAATTCCCCCCTGCCGCTCGAATTTCGTCAACCCACGACAACCGTCGCTCTCCACACCAATTCTTCGCCTACTACAAAAAGAGAGCCAACGCCAAAATGGAAAACTAAATCGCTCTTTCGCATCCCATCATCGCGCTTCATGCCCTCCGCGCCTGCACGGGCATGTGCGCAGGAAATCGCTGCGAGGGCGACGAGCGATGGATAAGAGGGAGTGGCAGCTCAAGCTCCGAAGGGGGATCACCCCTAGGTGAAGAAGGCTTGGCCAACCTCCCGCAGGATGACGCAAACGGACGCAGGATACCGTCACCGCTGGGATCTAAACTCCATCGCCCTACCGCTACCGGCCGTAGACGGGCACAACCGGACGCTGACGCCACTGCATCGACCTGCCACTGGGTGTCGCAGGCGACGCCGCCCTGCCGATGTGGGCGGGTGTCATTGGCCCAGGTAGAGGCGTCGGCCTCACCACGTGGTCGAGGTATCCAATTCTCCCTACCATCAAGGCTATAAGGGTGAGTTTCCATGTAGGCGGCTTGCCCGCTAGATTCTAGATAATAGTGAGTTGGAGGTCTTCTCATGTAAGATAAGCACAAGCTGCCAACCAACCACACTTTGGTGGTCTACTAGAATGTGGAGGGCCATGGACATGGGTCACTAGATTTTCATGTGCCCACATGGGTATGGAATAGGTTAAGTAGGGCAATGTTGGTCAGGTACATGTCGTGCTTTACTATGGTTTGGCTTAGAGTGCCGCATCATCCACGAAATTGGATCGAGTCAAATTATGTGAATTTTGTATGATGCAGGAAAGAGACCTTGTACGTCTCTTTTGACTAAATGTATGTTTGACCACATCAAAATTGGGCTCGTAGTTGGAGCTCTTGATCCTAACCTCACCCCTAAATGTATTTGGGCATTTTAGGATGGAAATGGGTGAACCTAGTGATGTCACTTTGGGGATTTCTTCAAAAAGATCACTACAATTTTGTAATTTGGGTTAAATCGTATGAATGTGATCCAAGCGTAGTCTAGAATATTCATAAATTTTGGGGGGGGTGGGTAGGGGGGTGTCCACATGTCACATTCCAATAGATTGTTATGTTGGAATATAACGTGGTGTGAATCGGGTAACATTGTGCAAGTTTTTTCAGCAATGGAAAATGATATATTTTTATACCAACATACATGGAGTTTTACAAAAAGCCATGTGGAATCTCTTCATCACAACACAACCTATGCATACAACACACACACACACGCATACACACACACACATTCACTCCAATATAATGATATGTGATTTTTTTTCAAAAAGATCATTGCAATGGACTACCCACATATTATGCCTTCAGAGGGCTCTAATTACAGTGTAAATAGTTCAACATCCAAGAATCCAATGATGTTTGAGGAGTTATTCACCATTCCTTCATCGAGTATGTGATGGAATCAAGCTGACAATTCTATGCAATATCTATTATTTCTAGTCACGTTACAACTCATGATTGTATTTCCTCTATTTGTGATGTACATAAGCAACTAGTTGTGAGCCTTTGGGACACAATTTACTAAATAATGTCTTGCAATAAATTCTTTATCAATGTTCATAATCAAATTCCTATGCAAGGTATCATGGCATTTTAAGATGTTCAATTTAGCTTTCAAAGTTATGAATACAACCTTGAAGTGATTTGCAACAACTATTTGTGTAAACAACACTATCATAGAGGGCTCCACCCCATTGCACCTGATGTAAAATGACATAATCTTCACCGCCATCACCACTACGTTCTCCATTGTATAATAAATTTAAGCAATAAAAGTCTCTCATCTTAAGTCCTCTCAAATTTCAACAAACACCAAATTTGATGTGTGAGGGTTAAGAGGATGAACAAGTAGAGCCTTCAATAATAATTGACTCTAATATGATTCAATAAAATTAGTGATTAAGGATAAACATGTTTAACCCCCATAAGCCATTTAAAGCCAACTTTTGGTCAAACTTCCAAGGCAATTGGAATATTGAATTCCAAAAAAAAATTGTCTTCAACTCTTCTTCTTTGTTCATTCAATTGGTGTGGACTTTAGAATAGTGTGGGTATTAAATAGAGTAGACTGCATTGATTAGATTTGCAATGATTACAGTAGAGGATATAACATATGATGTACATTTATTATCCCAAACAGTGAGGGATGGTTAATAGTGCATGTGGGAAATTAGTGAAGTTGATACTAACCTCTTCATGCTATGAAATTAGTGTCACAAAAGATTTAGGAAGGATTGTTCATCTTGGCATTATTCTTTGAAAATATTATTCATAGTAGCACTATTCAATGAAAGTACCAGTATTATTCATATTGACACCATTCACTAAAAAAAACTATTCTTAGTAACATCATACACTGAAGTACTAGAACTATTCACAATATTCATATTATTCATACCAATGTCAATTTCTTCTATTATCTAAGTTTCTTCTTGTAAAGGTAAGGCAGTGGAGGTCATGTATTTATGAATCTAGTATCACTCAATAAAAATCAGAGGCCGCACTAATTTTGAGACTTGGGAAAAATAGTGTGTGTTTTGGGATAATCAGTGTAGTCTTATCGTGGGCTCTTCTAAGTCCACATACAAATTTGACCATTGGATGTGGTTGGGAATTGTCTCATCCAGTTAACAATTGTGATTCACAAAGATTGTCGTTTGTATGTTTTGAATTTGGAGTTAAGATGCAACATTGATAGAAGACCAAAGTGAACATTGTCTTTCTCTCTGAACAATCACATCAACCCTCACATTTGTATTGACTATTGAACCTAGAGTGGTGTCTTTATTTTGAGCACATAGCCCAATCTCTTTGCGGCATGTACTTGGAGTATGTTCTTCACTATAAGCCTTGCCACATACCACTCAAAACATAGGTGTTCAATGAAGAAGACTGATCACATAAGGACCACATTCCATATGATCAACAAAGACACAAGTGGCATGGTGTGCAGCATTGACTTTGCATGATTCATATATTGGTGAAAGGTGACCATGATGAACAATGTGCCCTTGGAGTTGCCACATACCATAACATATAGTAAAGATATTTCATATGGATTGGCCACACAACATATCTAATTATAAACACTCTAACACCTTCATGACAAGTGGTTTGGTGTGATATGCTCCAATGACAACGGTGGTGCCACATGGTGACACAAAAACAAAACCTATATTATACTTCATTGCTTGACTTCATAATGCACACTATTTTGAACTCTAAGATATATCATGTGGTGGACATCATCTACACACCAATTTTTACGGTCGAATTTGTGTTGACTTTTAAATTTTGGGGGTCCATGTAATTTACGAAAGTGTGGATGCTTAAGATTGGTGGGGTCAACATTATTTGAAGTGAAAGGGCAAGTGAATAAGAGCTCATCAAGTTTGTTATCCATTGCAATTGTCAAACCAAAAATAAAGCAAAGCAATCATCTCGTGCTATTCCAAACTCAATGAAAACCATACCAAGTACAAACAATCTCTAACAATTATAAGAAAATTTGAGTTGAATCTTACCAATTTATGAAAGTCCTTCAAATATTATTAACTCCCCACTTGGAGACAATGTTGATATGATCTCATTCTAGTAAGACTTTCTTGTCAAATAAAGAGTTTTTGGATGATACTCAAAAACTCTTCAAAAGCCCCCTTACACCCGGCAAGTGGCTAATTCTTGTGGTAATCAATTGATATATAGAGGGGGAAAACATAAGTTGGGTTGCCAAATTTTGATGTAGTATGGAGATTCATATACAAAGAATATCCATGTTGTAGAATATGGCAATGGTTCTAATATATACATGGCCCCAACATAAGCTAGTTGAATTTTGGAATGAAAGAAAACAATGGATTGCAAGCCCCAGGGGGTGGACTCTTCATTGGATACCTAAATGACATGCACGGGTTACTATGAAATCAAACCCCCTATATACGAGAAGTTTTAAAAGAAAAAGAAATGTATATGTACTAACCGCAAGCTAGAAAACGGACTCGTGTATTTATACTAAGCTTTGCAATTTAATGTGATAAATGCCTCCACTTCATATACAAACTATAAATCATGAATTAAACTTGCCTTTATTACTTATAGAACCCACTTTCACTTCCAATAAAAAAAAGTCATTGAATTATTATTTTTCATTCATAGCATTTAACTCAATGATTGCATCAAACAAACAATGACAATAGCACAATAACTTAGCCATAATCCAAAGAACAAAGCTCAAGGGAGCCCTTGAGCGCTCCAAGAGCCTCCAATTTATAAAACATAGAACCCAAATGCAAACCCTAACAAGAATGGAAAATGTAGTCATTTGAGGACTATTATTGTATGACAACAATGAATGAAAATGTGGATCAAATGAAACTAACATCTATTGTCAAATTGTCTCTAAATCTTAGGGCCCCCTTTTGTACATTTGTTTACTTCAAAATTATTAATAGCCTCTGTAAATGTACACATTAGATAAAAATAATGCCTCTCCCTTATGTATACTAGGTATGCTAATGCCTCACATAATGCCCCTTCTTGCACTCACATTAGTTTGTACGTTGTATGAAGAGTCCACCCCTAGGATTGCAAGAATGTCCATTAAGACTTGCAAATCTTAAACAAATATTAATTTGGGTGTACCACATTATGTAATTGGATCTTCTAAGCTATGTGGGTGTTATTTGGTTTGTTTTTCATGTTCCCAACTTCCACCGATTAGATTACACAACGAAACTCGTGTTGCATTGGAAAATCTACGATGAAACATCTGCCAAAACCATATTGAAAATCAGACCTCCCCATATTTAGTTATGGGTATCGGAAGTGCATGTTTGTTGATTGCTTACTTGGATACATAGGTCCTCCCAATTGTGTTCATTGTTGAGTGTAGTAATTAGTAATATTTGAAGACGTAGTCCGATCTCATTCAAACATGTGTCTTTATGATGTTTGCTCTTTGGGGTATGGTTTTGGTTTAATGAGCCAACCCCACCACTTATTTGGGCCACTTACTAGGGCCACTTACTAGGATTTTTTTCATTTTTTCAGGCAATATATTATCTTAAAAAATTAAATATCATACATATGAAGCATATTATCATGGAAAACACATCCATGCCCTCATATGCAACAAAACAAACAACTTCTTTTTAGGCACCATTTTCAAAAGAATTCATTTAAAGGTTGAAAAGTGCGTTTGAAACACAAAATTTTAGATGCAGTTTCACAAAACATGGCATAACTTGTGAGGTGTTTGAAGTTATGTTGCCCTTGACCAAGTTGTTAATACAACATTGTCAAAATTTCAATACAAATTATGAAGATTTAGATTGCCTTAAGCACGTTTGAAATTTTTAAGCAGCTGTCAACAACTACTTAAGATTGTTGTAAGCACCAAAATAAATTAGTTATAGACTACTTACATGAAATAAACCTAATTAGATATTGAATATATGATATAGACAAACTTTTCGCGAAGAAAGAACGTGAATTGCTATTCATTTCATTTTGCAATGTAATTTCAAAGTCAAGGTGGTACAGTTTTTAAGGACTGTCAACACGTCCGTTGGCTCATTAAACTGGAACTGCACCCTTTGATCCTCACCGAACCACATACCAATGTAGGGTTCCGATTAAGAAAACAAGCCACTTAAGACCCATCTACCTTAGTGCAGTGGCTTTCATGAGATAGAGGCTAATGTCAACTTGGCAGTCCGATTGGAAGCAAGGCTTGAGGTTGTCTAGTACCACATGTTGAAATAGGGAAGGACACCTATATGTAATTGAGTTGTAGAGAAGACACTTCAGCACAAAGTGTGCCTCGTTTTCAACCAGATCGTAAGAGCGAAAGTGGGATAATTTATGATATGGATTAGGATAGCTTATCACTTGCCAACTTTGATTGTCAACATGCAACCTCCTTCCTACCTATTTGTACTTGTATGTGTGATTATATGAGTGGTCTTTAAAGCAATGATGTTCATTTTGGGTGCATTCTTTTGTTTGAGTGGGTTGGTCCAATCTTTTGGATGCAGAAATGCATTAGGTACTTCAAAGTGCAAGATGTTTCAACGTTGATAATCGTATATGTGTGCAAATTGGTGCAATTTGGGTGCACATTGATATTTAAGAGGGTTGGTGCAACAATTGTTGGCCTAAGATGTTGCTAAGTGCTTGAATTGAATGATATGTGTGTGTGTTGATCCTCTCATACATTTGCAAACTAAGGTTGAGGCATCTATAACTGATAAAATAAGAGAGCTTGCATATGTTTAGGAGGACTAATAGTAGGAAATCATTTTTCTTGCAAGGAGAAACAAATTCTAAGGAGAATGCATTTTTTGCCCATGAATATGGAAATTCCTACAAATTTTGAAGCGGTAAAGTTAGGGTAAAACACTATAGGTTAACCCATAACCACTCATCTAATTGCTAATGCTTGGCTACAACAGTTGTCAAAACTCTTATGAGGGTAATCAATCACAAGCTGCCACCACATTACCTTTAACTTTGTTCATCTAAAACTCATCCATGTCAACATTACATGACCCTAGTGAGTGGTTAAATGAACATGGTCAGCTATGGATGCCTCGACCTTAGTTGAACTTGGAAGCCTCTAGAAATCTAAGGGGCTAAGTGATTTTTAAAAATTATTATTATTATTATTATTTGGTGTGTGTGTGTGTAGCTAATTTCAATACGTAGCCAACTTCCCTCTTAAGGTTGAGGCATCTACAACTAATAAAATAATTGTTTTACATCTATTTAAGAGGAGTAATTGACATGGATTATTTTTCTTCTCAAAACTCTTATGAGGGTAATCAATCACAAGCTGCCATCAAATAAACTTTAACTTCATTTGCTTGAAAAATATAAATCTCATCCATGTCGACATTACATGTGGCCTTAGTGAGAGGTTAAATGGACATGGTCAACTATGGATGCCTCAACCTTAGTTTGTGGTTTGTGAGGCCACTTGTAGAGTGTGAATATGAATATGGGGCTATTTATTATTTTTAAATGGGGTCCTTATTCACCTTATCAAAGATTCAAAGCATATTTGTATCCTTGGATTTCTTCTATGTACAATTAGAAATTACCACCCAAATTGACACATGGGTTCTATACATTCGCCAAATACTCCCTTTGATTTATCTAAATGTAGCCACCCCAAACTCCACAAAATTCTTATGCTTGCCACCTTGACTAATTCTGAACTCAGCATGTAGCCAAACCTACTACTTCTCAAAAATAAAATAAAATAAGGGTTGATGGTGAGTCTATGATTTGAGGTGCAGTAAGCAACAATGATTTTGTAGTGGGGTGGTGTCAATGGTTGCTTCACGTACAATTCACATTTAGAGTTGAGAAAGTCCTTGAGAGGTGAAGGCAAAAAAGGTTGTTCTCCTTAGTGAGAAAGGCATGCTTGAGAGCATCAAATGTGATTTCCAGTAGTGTTGGGGTGCCTGGGTTTTCCATTGTGACATGCCCCATGATGTCAATTGTTGTTTTGTGCCAGATGTCAAATCCATGTTTAACCTAGATTTCAAGAAGGTGAAGTTGCGTGATTGTTTAACCAAGAGGAGGGTAAGGGTGCCAATCACTGTTAGTTTAAATGTGTATAAATTCATAGGAAGTTCTCCAAATTTTGAGCACATAGTCCAATCTCTTCTAAACAAATGACATTTTGGTGTCCGTTCTTGGATCCAAACCTAAGTGCAAACCACTTAGACATAGATGGTCGATTACGATAAATAGCAGCATTTGGCCCGCTTACCTTACTAAGAAGCAATCCGTGATTTGGAGGGGTGTTTCGCCAAGATTTGGAGGGCCAACTTCAAAATGTGAAAGGAATCTGTATGCTTGTAAAATGTCAAATTTTATAACTAGTCAAAGGCCTTAGGACCAAGCAAAGCAACTGCATTACATGAATCTTACCTCACTTTTTTTTAACTTTTTTTTTGGCTTGAAGTAGTTATGTTCCCAAATATATTGGCCATGTGACGTCACCACATTAGGTGGCAAGAATTAACATCCCACATGGGAATTTAATTTTAAAACTAAAACTGGTCATTAACCACCTGTTGAAGCATGTAATCACATGCATAGCAATACATTTCAAGTGAAGTTTGGTTTTTTAACATCTACATAGGGGGTATATAGTAAAAACATGTTTCATGTAGGTTGGTTGTTGATTCATCCCAATTTAAACACACTAGATTAATCAGCGTAGTTTACATCACTGAAGGAAAAGCCAAATCATGAAAAATGTCACAATAAGTTAGGTACACTTGGTAGAATTCAAAATTTGTCAAGAATCTATATACTCATACAACATCAATTTATGTAACTAGTTAAAGGCTTTAGAACCAAGCGAAGCAACTGCATGACATCTACCTTACACCACTAACATCTCATAAAAAGTTATGTTTCAACACTGACATTCATGAATCACCACGTCGGATATAAGGTAGAGCACGCTAAAATCAAAACCATTTCAAAATCAACGTCCCAAAATCATGCACAATATGTCCACCACCTTATCCATCATGTTCTAGTGTGCAGTTTCAAACCAATTTGAATCAGTTATGAATAAAACTTCGAATCTTTCTAATTTTTGCATGTGAAATTCAAATAAGACATGTGTTGGTGCATTGGAATCCCATATCAATTGCTAATAACACCCATGTAAAACTTTTTGATATAACCGTAATATCTGTGCTCTATCTAACTTACAGTACTGACAGGCAAAAGTAGGCCTTCAATGTGAAGAGTACTGACACTCATCAGGAGTGAGAATATGACCCTAAGCTTCACTTCGATCTGGGAAGAGTCAGGATTGGATTCTTAAAAGAGGTAACATCAAGTTAATTCAGTCTGTGAAGGAAATCACATTATTCGATCTTCATTCTGGGAAGAGTCGAGATTAGACTCTTAAGAGAGGTAACATCAAGTTAATTCAGTCCGTGAAGGAAATCACATTATTCGATCTTCGTTCTGGGAAGAGTCAGGATTAGATTCTTAAAAGAGGTAACATCAAGTTAATTCAGTCCGTGAAGGAAATCACATTATTCGATCTTCGAAAGGGATGGCATCACGTTAGACTCTGACACGAAATTGAGACTTACTGCTCCACTCGTACCAGGGACCATAAGAAGCATGGGAGATATCATTCGGCTCCAATTTCTCTTCAGATTGTCCCTCACAGGTTCAACTTCAACCCGTGACACCAGGTACAGACTACTCCATGGATATAGATATGGTTGGATCTATTGCAATGAGTTTCTGTGTTTGTGAAATTGGAGCTGTGACAGTTGGTAGATACACTCACCATCTGATTTGAAATTTACGGTAAATATTGTATTTAGTGTCACCGATTCTATTTGTCTTGCTCAATACTATTTCTAAACTGCCCGTGTAGTGTCGCCAACACTAATATAAACCTAACATTATTTGTTATTCCTTGCAAAATAAAATAAAATGGGCAACATAGATTTACAATGTTGCAGTTACTACCACTTATTAAGTGATTTTTCATCCAAATTTTAATTATCCTCAATCATATTTTATTACAAAAAAACTAGGATGTAGAATAACCAAATTTGTTTCAATAATTGGCATTTGAATGAACTAAGACTACGTTGGAATGACAGTACTTGTAAATTTAATCATAAGAAGTGTCAATTAGAAAAGTTACCATAGTGACATATGATACCATATGACATTAAACATGATATTTAGTGTAGCGTTTCATGTTAATTAAAGTGGTCGTCATGACTTATCATGTAGCAACAAGTGTCATGTGATACCTTCTCTAGTTGCCATTTGGTTGGCAAGACAATTGATGCGGTCGATGTAGAATAGTGTGGACCGCACTAAATTAGATGTGTAGTTAGCCACTTAACTTACTCAAATGATGATCTAACATTCAGTGAGCATCCGATCTAAACATTCTCACGGTTGAGACATAGTTTGTTTCAAGAATGAAGGATGATATGTGGCCATGTTTTGATCGCTTCCAACTCCGCATGTAATGTTGAGCCATTGGATCAAATTGGGGACTATCTCATCTGAATAGCATTTGTGAATTGTGCAAATTGTCATTTTCAATTTTTGGAGTCGGGGTTGCAATGCAAATAATTATAGGATGTCAATTGGGAGCAAGCATGGTCAAGTATACAGAAAAATCCTTTGGTCCGGTATACTAAAACCATCACTTTTTGGGTCAAATGCCTAAAATTAGTGGCAAAGTGTTGTTTAAATTGGATTTTTTTCATAGTGCCCTCTATTGTTGTGTTAGGTACTAAAATATAGAATATCAAGATGAGATCTTCAAAACTTATCATTAGAAGTACTGCTCAAAAGGTAATGGCTAAATTTGGCTTTGGACGTAGATTTCATGACCTTAAATATTTTGAAGTTGGTTTTTTTTCATATTCCTTGATTTCATTATAAACTTGAGGGCACCCATTACAAAAATTTGTATAAAAACATCAATTCAATGTAAATTTATCATATTCTAAACAAATTTTAGACAATTACATGTACAATATATCTACTTGCACACTACTTGCAGCGTCTTCTATAATATGTAGAATTTTCTTGAAAAACAATTCTCAACATAAATTGTTTGGCCCTGAAGATCAATGGGTTTTCCAAATGTTATGATTTTTCCTCCACAAAATTCAAAATTAGTATATAGTTATGAATCACTTTCATTTAAACGTATGCACGGTAATGGAGTTGTGTGCTTGACCGTGCTTGCGCCCAATTAGAATCTTTTCTCTTTAGGTGATCACACAAGCCCTCTCAATTGTGTTGATAACTGAACCTTGAATGGTTAATATGTTATGAGCACATAGGCCAATCTCGTCCTAACACGTGTCCTTACACTCATCGGATTAATTTATAAGTCATTTGGGCCTCATGTGCTCACTCTTCTCTCATACCTAAATTTGAGTGGTGTAGGGCAAGGCTTGTAGTTAAGGATGGACTCCAAAAAGACACATGCCACGACAAGACTAGTATGCGCTCAAAATATAGACATTGATCTAGGTTCAAAAGCTAACACGATCTCAAGGCCCTATGTGATCGCCTCATAAGAATCAAAATCTCCACTATGACGTAGACTTATAAAATTTGCATGTCAATACCAACTCTGAAACTTACAATGTCATTCTTCATGATTTGCAATTGCTAGCCAAATGACATGATTGATGATCCGATCCAACATGACAAATTGTATGGGATTCCATTAGACCAATGAAATTCATTGTGTGTCTTGTATATAGAATCTATTATAAATTTGTAGGTCGTAAAGTTGTGACACAAATTTAGCTTTGTGAAGCAAACTCGTCACATTGATTCGTTGCTCACATGTGGACATATGGTGCTTTGATTTAAAATAGATGATGCTAAAACCAACACCCCACCCAAAATTAACACATTGAAAACTTGTATGATAAATATATATATATATTGATTATGAGAATGTCCACAACCTTAACATCATGTTCTCGTACTGGTTTTGAATCATCTACCAAAAAAACTTTGAACCCTCATAACCTCTACATATAAAACTCAAATAAAAATTGGAAAACCTCTCAAATACTAGCAAAAAAGCTAGAACTTCATCAATATAAGGATAACAATACACTCGATGCTGAAAGTGACAGTTTTAGCACTATCTACCTCAATAGTGATGATGTGCTACACATTGGAATCATCTATATAAGCATGTAAAAAGTGTAAAATTTCGTAGCTCTCGAGAAAGTCCTCATCGATTGAGATAAGCTAAATCTGTGCTGAAATCATGTAAGTGTACTTAGCATGTGTGGACGTGTGACTGAGTTATAAGTTTGTGGTAGTCTCCAAGATTCAACAATGTGTGAACAATGTTGTACTGTGTTCGTAAGTTACTACTTTTTAGCACAATTAAATAATTCATGTCAGATCAGTACATTTTTGTGACAAAGACTCCACAATGAATACTATCAATAAAAGATCAAACTTTAACCTAAAGTGACTGTGACACGCATGGAGACTCGCGGACGCTAGCGCAATGGCGTGTCGTGGAGGGGAGAGTCTCTTCGACGGAATGGCTACTGCGGCTGCCTTTTCGGTGATGGGTTTGCTCCTTTCGGTGGGGGGTTCTATCAAGCGAGAAATCATGCTTCGTACGTCTGATAGAATGTGTATTTTCAATGGTGGTTTTTTGACATCTTAAAAACTCCACCAACCTCACATTTGATGAAAGGCAGTTGTGTTTGATGTTGAAGTTGTTCCTCTTCACATGTTGGATTCACAACGCACTCCATTCAAGCCCAATTGAATCATAGGTTTCACTCTCAAAGCAAAGAATATGGCTTCAAGACCTTATTTGAAGTTAGCATCTAGATGAAAGTTTGTAAAACGCGGATGTCAATGTTGGAGGACATCCATACAACAAATGAATGTTATTGTCAAAGATGTCAACCAATTTTAAAATCTTCTTTTCAAGAAAAATTGTGAAGGTGCTTTTTGATTTGGCATAGAGTAAGTTAGAGCTCATCTAGTGGAAATTTCAGAACACTTAAATGGGTCCCTTGCCATATGTAATGGGGGTCCAATCCACCTCCATGAGCGTTATATGTGTTTGCTTTTATTTTGATTATTTAAAGGAATTTGATCCAAATAGCAATAATTCCATTAAAGAGTAGAAGACACCTCACAAGCACATGTTTACCCCAAGCCGAACTCTTCAAAGGAAGAAGAAAGCTTAAACAAACTCAAAATTGGTGATACATGACTGACTATTTGCTACAAATGAATCAAGAGCCACAATCATAAAGGTAATTACCAACACCTTCTTCACAAAAACAATTTTTGGGTAAGTGGAAAGAAGTGCTCAAGTTGGCATGTGAATCACTTGCCAACTCCTCACACACAAACATAGATCAATGCACACCTTCATTCACATGCATTTTAACAAGCCATATGACTTTATCCCCATATGGGTGCAATGATGCTTTTCACAACCCAAGATATAATTAAACACTCAATGTACCAAATAGCTCTCTTACTAACACCTTGTACTCATGGATCATTTAATTTTGTGCAATGCCACCACATTTTGAGGTGTGACCATGCATGCAACTTAAGTTGCACAATGTGTCATTGAGCATTGTCAAACGCAATGTCATTGCAAGAGTTCCAGATTGTTCCACAAACATACATTGAGTCCTAGGCAATCATCCATGCATGGGTGAAAGAAATATGTAAATCTACCACTGTGATAAATTTACACATGACAACTTTCCAATAACATAATTGTCAACAACCCAAGATTCATATGCTTGTAAATATGCAAAATCTTGAGATGTCGAATGTGAGTGAACTTGGGGTGATGATGTGGAGGAAGGCTCATAATCCAAGCTTGCCAACTAAGGTGTTTCCAAAGTCCATGTGTGTTGACTACTAAGCTCCATACATAATTGTGCTTGTATATAGACCACCATACCAATTATGCTCATCCTCCTCATCGAGGTTGGAATCAATAAGGTACTTAGTGTTGATTACTATGAGCATTTACTTGGCCACACCAATGATGAACAAATAACCTTCTTTCGTCAAAGGGACCAAATATAACCAATTCGTGAACACAAACCTTCTTTCTTATGGCAGCCTTTGTTGAATTACACTTTGGACATGAGAGACTCAATGCATAAATAATCATCATCATTATGTATGCAATGCAAAATATTCATCCATAAATCTCCCAAATTAGTATATATTCTCGTTCAAAGTGAAGTTTCTTTCTGTATCATCCATGATAGTAGTTATCAACTCTCATGTTCAGACACATCATGAACATATGTTTAAGACTTAGAAATAGACTCAATATAACATTACTCAACATTTGGTGTTTGTTCAATGAGCCCTCGGAATATAACAATTGGATGCTCGGAAAGCTATCCAAGGAGACTCAGATTTAGATTGAGCTTCCAACATCCGATTGTTATATTCCGAGGGCCCCATTGTTGAGTAATGTTATGAACTCCCAAAGCTATGGTATTTTGATTCATAATGAGTTTATTGAAATTTAAAACTAAAAAATGCTCACATGAAGTTCAGACATGTAGCAAAAAAGAGTTTGCAAAGTTAAAAGGTGAAATTTTTGTGAGGCAAACTTGTTGATATTGATTTAAAGATGTGTGTTACTTTGTGAAGAATGCTTGAACCTTTAGAGGTTAAGATCAAACTGCAAGTCTCACACTCCAACATATAATAAGAGTACATGAAGCTTCGTAAGTTAAGGTAGAAAAACGACAAATGGTGAATGACCACTACTAGTGCACTAGACTAGGAGTAGAATGAATCTTGTGTGGACCCAAAATGGCTGATTGTAAAAGTGGTGGCTTGAAAAAGGTGCAATAATAGATTGGATGCAGTGATGGGCTAGATAGGTCTTGCTTCACACAATTTGGGATCACTTTTGACTGCCATTGAGTTGAATGTTTTGGGTGAATTCATATGCAAAATATGATATTATGATGCTCAAATTTTAGAGACTTTATCGTACAAGTAGGGGGTTCGACTTACTTGCCTCTTTGGGAAATTTTAACTAATTATTTACAAGGAGTAAAATTACAAAAAAAAATTGCATTCCTCATCATTTTCTCTACTCCCACCTCTGAAAAATATTGCACAAATTTCAAGCCACTCAATCTGGACGAATGACCTTATTTTCACCATTTTCTGTAAATTCTACCTTAAGTCCTTTGATCACCTCAACCACATGAAAAATCCCAAAATTACCCACATTATGGGAATGAACTATCCAAATTGGTATGATTTTATATTGGACTTGTCCTGAAGTGTTTCCCAATATAATAGACTTTTCTGACAATTTAACAGGACTTAACGAAACACAGAAGATTTGAGCACCATTGAGAGGTATGTAGGGTGAAATGAAGAGGATGTTCAACATGTAGAATCTCGCAAATACTCATCTACTTCCATGCCTTGATTTCAATGCAAAACGTCCACCAAAATCTTGCAAATGAGGGTTGTTTTACACACACAACCAAGGTCCGTGTGTTAACCCTCCGAAGAACGCGGAAGAGGCAGAAGGTTAAAAACTACTGCATTGACGAGAGGAAATCTCAGCGGGTAACGGGTAAGTTGCTAGATGAGGGTGATGAGGATACTGAATTAATATGAGGTTAGTAGAGGGATTACCAACACAAACCCAGCTAATGTTAGTATTAGTGGATACGATCAATGCTTAATTAGGTGTGTTCATAGGGAGTCCACAATGTGTGTGGTTATGAAATATTATAGCCACAAAGCTCACATTCGTGATTGACAATGTTGTGCGTCGTCCAAAGTCGGGTTATACTTAACTCTCTTCTCTCATGAATAATGTAGAAGGGCTAACATTTTGGCGACCATGTTGGGGAACAAATTGTTGTAGAACTAGAGCGATGAATTCAAGTTATAACGTAGCCAACCATTGTAGAAGATACGCCTCACAGAATAGATGGACTGGGACATCAGAAGAAGAAGTGCAACACACTCAAGAAGTCACGAAGGAACAATTCGTTGAAGTGATATGTTCGATGATCGAACAATTTCAGAAACTAGGGACCATGTTCGCCCACCTCGGTATACCGGAAACCCAAACACAACCCAAATGGAAGCTATTCGGGATAAACCCACAAAGGGATGAGCTTAGAAACTCCCTTAGTGGAAGTTGTGGCAAATAATACACCTACACCACAAACCAAAAATGTGGGAACAATGGATGGCTTCCACCAACGGGACAAACCTATTTGGCATATCTAGCTTGGCCATCGACCTTACCACCAACACCGCAACCCGTGGTGCACAAAGTCAAACATCCGTTTCACGTCTTTCATAACGGGGTAGATCTTGATGCTCATGTAAAAGCATTTACGATCATTGCCGAAGCCAACCATATTATAGATGAGGGAGAACATAAATGTATCTTTGGTACTACGTTAAGGGGAACAACAATAGATTGGTATGTCATATATATCAAAGACGAACCCACCACACCCATGGAATGAATGCAATGAATGTTTTGCAAATGTTTTTGCACAACTAAAATAGTCTATGAGATTATGACAAAATTATCGTCAATTTGTCAATCAAATCGCGAAAGTGTTGACGAATACTATGCCCAATTTTGCAAAATGTGTGATGCCCTCAACTCGTGGCCAAAAGACGATGTCGTTACCATCTGGTTCCAGAGTGGATTGCAAACATGGCTCAAACAAAACATTGTCTTTAAGCCAATATATTCACTCCAAGACTATTATGAATCTTCTGTGAAAATTGAAGAACGTGGCAATTCTGAAGGTTGGGGTAAGA
This sequence comes from Polytrichum formosum, assembly GCA_964035585.1. Taxonomy (NCBI): domain Eukaryota; kingdom Viridiplantae; phylum Streptophyta; class Polytrichopsida; order Polytrichales; family Polytrichaceae; genus Polytrichum; species Polytrichum formosum. The sequence continues at coordinate 15,324,406 of OZ037941.1, read as the reverse complement.
CTTCAACTACACACACCCTCAATGGGCCAACGTGTAATATTCACCAATAGAAAAATATGCTCAAAATAACCACAGTCAAAATCGACCGCGGTTCTTTTGACCAGCCTGATCTGCAGTCGCTAAACGACTACATGTTTTTCTTTTTTGTTTTGTGACTCAAATTTTAAATTTTTTTGGGGCGTGTAATATACCGTTGGAGAGGTATTTTTAAGATCTTTCCAACAATATCTTACACGCTCCCAACTTCCTAAAATTTCAGTCGCTAAACCAAAAAAAACAAATTTGCAGTTGCTATCATGTTGGTCAAAAGAATTGTAGCCGATTTTGGTTGCGGTTCTCTTTGGCATAGTTCTCTACTAGTGATTTGTCATAAAACCCATCATGAACAACCTTGCTGGTGTGATTCAAGAAACTCGGAGATTCACCTAAACATTGAAACGTAGCAATGATACTCATAGAAGAAGAGGTTGACTATGACATGATTGGGTCAACCGCCCATCAAGAAGTTACCACCGATCATGCTCAACAATGAACATTCAATGTTTTGAATGCGGGGGTAACCACCATAATATAGATTGCCCCATAGTTTGTGGAAGGTGGGAGAAATACACATTCAACCCCATGCCACCTAGGGGAGGAGGCGTAATCATAAACGATGCACGGAATCACACAGCTTCGTCTAATGTGATTGACATGGAATGCATCACTGATACTACCCATTCAAAGGTTGCAGACCTTGGACAACTAACCAACTAATTCAACTATTAGTTAACTAGTTGCCTTTCGTAACTATGGTTGTTTGCAATTTGACCTACCAAAAAATGTAGTTAACTATAGTTGTTTTAAATTTGGAATGCTAGAAAATCTTGTAAACTATAGTTATATCTAGTTAACTAAAGTTGAGCGTAGCCTGTCCACGGAATTATGTTGTAGTGTTGTAGTGTCACTACACTAAATAGGATATTTAGTGTTTGATACACTAAATACGAGCGCATACACTAAATATTGATAATACTATGATAGTAAGTAACATTAAATGCAAACTCAAACACTAAATATCAACTATGGTAATATGTGGAAGTTACATGTTTGAATTTAGTGTTGGTAAGGATATGAAAAAAAAACAATGATAAAAAAGAATTCCAACATATCTTCAAATATCTTCTAACACTAATTGTCAAAAAAATTGAAAATTAGTGTTGAGTAGGGTAGGGTGGTAACAACATTAAATATAATCAAACACTAAATATCTTATTTAGTGTAGTGTGTTATTTGTGTTGGTGGTGTACATGGAGGTCGTTTTGGAGCCCAACATTGTGAGTGATCATATAAAGATGTTTCTTGATGATCCTCAATGGCCCAAGCATATTAAAGACCCTCAACTGAAACAAATCAAGAGGCGAACTTCTTTGAATATAATAATGCTTGGAATTTTCCTAGTTAACTATAGTTGTTCCCTAAAATGTATTGAAAAAAATCTAGTTAACTATAGTTGTTTTTAGCAATTGTCCAAGGTCTGAAAGGTTGTCAAACACATGGAGGAACTGGTCAAACCAAGGGAGTCAATCAAAAACTATGACACAAAGCACTGAAATCGAATGAAAGAGATACACCTACATGCTCAACAAGCATTATAGCCTAAAGAAGTGGATACATTACCAAAAAAAACAAGTAATCTTTGCAAGAAATACAAATACCGTTGGGAACGCTAATACAACTCAATCTAGAACTTAAAACCATGTTTTATACGGCGCTAAATAAACACAACTCCTTGGAAATCAAAGTGCAACCTTTAGAACTTGACCACGATGTTGCATTGATACGCATCAAAATTCAGAATAAATTGATTTGTAACGTAATGATCGATGGGGGTTCGGGAGTCAATGTTATGGTTGACCGATTATGGCAACAACTTAAACTATCACAACCCGAAATTGTGGGATTCACACTGCACAAGGCTAATCATTCACGAGTGCAACCGTTGGGGTTAACTTGATACATATCCACAACATTCAATAGAATTATTATACCAATTATCTATGTCATGTTGGATTTACCCAAGGAAAGTCCATTTCCCATAATCTTAGGGAGACCATGGTTACGAGGAATTCAAGTTACACAAAATGGGCTATCATTGTCATCACCATACAACACCATAATCAAACGGTGAATGTACTTATCAAAGGCAACGTCCCCATAACATGACTCATGACGTATTTATGGCAACAATCACAACCAATGAAGAGATATGTTCTAGCAATCTTATGCAAATTGCCAAAAAATTAAAATGGTAGATTTAAGGTAGAAATACCATAACCCGATCACCACCCAATAGCGGTGCACTAGACCGCCTCATAATGGTAAAGTGCCATGTCTTAAATGGAGCGGCAACTTCAATACAGTGTAGCCAATGGGAGGCAAGATCTAACGTACTCATGATTAACGGGTTTAGGTGATGTTATGTATCGAAATGCGGAGAGCCTAGTGAACCGGAAGTGGGTTGGACAAACTTTCCACTTTGAAAAATTGTGGAACTTTTTGTACAAGGCAGAAAAATACGAAACAACTTGCATTCTTCATGAATCCTTCTCGTCTATCTTGGAAAATTATCTCATGATTGTCAGACCATATCTTCAATGCGAATCACCTTGTTTTAACGGGTTATGGTATTTCTACCTTATTAACGGCCGTGCCTACGGAAAAACCAAAGAATACCATGCCAACATATGTCTTTGCTACCACCAGTCAAATGGTCAACGTTTAGGCAAACCCCGTTACACGACTCCAACATGAGAGAATCATGGGATGACAAGACAACTTCGAGTTGGTCAACTCAAGCTCACCCAATAGTTTCAAATATACTAAGTAAACACCGAAGCGCCACCGGCCGTAAAACGCACATCGATTAAAGTTTTTTAGAAAATACAAAGATATTCATGGACTCCAAAGATTTAAAAGGAATACCAACATCAATTGTAGAACATAAAATCAATCTAAAACCAAATGTCATGCCAATGCAACAACGAAGATATTGTATGAACCCAAATTATGTTGCCACAATATAAAAGAAGCTTAATAAACTCCTAGCCACCAAGTTCATCTCTCCTATTGATGTAGCACCATGGCTCTCCTGTATGGTCATCATTCCAAAATAGAACAGTACCTTATGCATGGATTTTCGAAAACTTAACACAACAACGAGGAAAAACCATTATCCATTACCCAACATGGAAGATATCATGGTTGAACATGAAATGTATTCCTTCATTGATTATTACTAGGTGGCCATGGCCATGGAGGTAAATCTAAAACAACTTTCAAAATGGAATGGGGCCATATCAATTTGAACAGATACCCTTTGGGGCCATGAAAACACCCGTGATGTTTCAATGCATTATGGAATTAATATTTTATGATTTCATTAAAAAAAAATCAAGAATATACCTTGATGACGGCACTACTTACGGGCTTATGGAGAAACACGTGGAACATCTCGAGCAAGTCCTTGACATGTGTTGACAAAACAATGTCAGTTTTAATGCTGAAAATGTGCATTTTTACGTACTCATGGAGTGGTTTTGAGGTATATACTTTGATGTCAACGCGAACTACCAAACCCAACAAAAATTAAGGATAGTTTGACCCTACCACCTCCACAAGACCAGAAATCCGTGCAATGATTTCTCAAACTTTGTGCAATTCAACTAGATGTTAATCAAACATTTGGCAACCATAGCCAAGCCAATATCTGATCTTAGTCAATAGTATTATGATCACGCCCAACATTGGGATCAAATCATAGAAGATGCATTCAAACAAATTAAAAAACTGCATACATAATATCCCATTTTACATGCTTCCAATTGGACATTACCCTTCCTTGTAGACACTAGAGCCTCTATGATTGCAAAGGAGTAATGTTAGCACAAAATCCCATGAGAAAATTGTACCAACCCATGTCTTATGCCAGTTGCATACTCATGCAAACCAAAAAATTACTCAATGTAGAGATAGAAACATTGGAAATGGTCTATGCAGTTAAGAACTATTGGCATTACTTGCTCAAAAAAAATTCAATTGATTGTAGACCACCACATGTTAACGTACTTGGTGAACCAACCCGTTATCACGGGCCATATATCTCATTGGGTCATGTTATTGATGGAAGATGACTTCAAGGTTCTATACAAACTTGGTAAGATGCATACCATATGTAGTACTAAATTTTTGATTTTTTAGTTCAAATAAGAATTTAGTGTAAATAGACCCTTATAAGAGCCAAACTTTCTAAATTTAGTAGGTATGAACATGCCAAGGCCTTCAGATATCAGAAAAAGCAAGTTAGGAAGGACCATAGCCTGTTAGAAAAGGGCATGTTGTTTGATATCTATACAGGCCAGGCAAAAGGCATATAAGGAGGGCAATTTTTAGGAGAGGAGCCCAAGACTTTAGTTCTTGTGATGTACCAGAACTTTGACGGTTTTTATAACTTTCCTTTGTGAATTCATTGCCTAGTGTATTTTGTGAATTGTAGCATTGATGTGTGATACATCCTTGCCTGACAATTGTCTATGGTGCCAATTACTCAAAGTTTACTCCAGGGTGGATGTATTGGAAGTCATCTAATTCTGTGTTATTTTTGTGTGATCATTTTTTGAGTGGTATAATTGACTGAATCTATCAGGAGGGATCTTGATGTCGTACATGTATGCATTAATTTTAAGTCAATCCGTGCGTTGTTAGTTTTATTTTTTTATTGCAAAAATGGTTAAATTAACGAGTAGGGCTATGGTCTAGTTGTGTATGATTTCAGGGCGGCCTATGTGAATTAGGCTATGGTCTGGTTGAATTGGAATTAAGTCTAAACTTCAATAGGCTGTGATTTGGAAATTGATGATAGAAAATTCCATTACCTGTTACCTTCTGAAGGACAGAGGAATTAACTTATATGGGCTAAATTTCTAAGTGGTGATAATAGAAAGAGAGATTTCTGTGGTGAAAGGATAATCATTTGAATTTCAATCAGTCGAAGGACGTCTAAAGCAAAGCCTGGAAAGTTTTTAGGCATCGTCGGTTAAGATGTTGGTAATTTGAAATACAGCCGGTTTACATGTTGACCAGAGCCCAACATTTTCCTTCGAATTTGTACCCATACCCACCCATACCCATCAGCAACGACCTATGCCCACCCATGCCCACCCATAGCATGACCCGTGCCCACCCATGCCCACCCATGCTATTAAAATTGCCGCCAATGTATTCAAAAATTGTGTAATGTGCATTACCCGCCTACACCAAGTCTTGGCCCACCCATGCCCATGCCCACCCTTGCCCATGCCCACCCATGCCCACCCATGCCCAATAATATTGTACCCATGCCCACCCAAAACCCATGGGCACGGGTGGGTTTGGACATGGGCATGGGTATGGGCACCCAATGTAGGGCTCTGATGTTGACATGTTCCAAGTTTGCTGTATTTATTCGAGGTATCTTCCGGAGATGCCCCTAAAAAACGATCAGTAATTTATCTGACGTCTCGAACTTCAACCGGGTATTTCTCAAACTCAATTCGTTTATCTGTAATTCTGGGCTCATTCTTTCCGAACCTTGCATAGCAATGTTGCACGGCCATGTAATATAATACCTTACGATTACATTCAAGGTTATAGTCTGCAGAATAGAAAAAACAGATTGTAATTCTTAATGGAATCCAGTAATTACCTGGGATTGAAATGATTAGAGAAGTTGATAAAGGCTATCCTCTGTGCACGGCTACGCAATTAAGTTATGGGTGAGATGCCCTGAATTGGAAATTAGTTCAGACAACAAAAACCGCGAGAGGATTACGCAAGTACGGCTGACCTTTCATAACTGTTTGGAGTGAGGAGTGCAAATTAATAAGATGTGATATTATTGCATCACGGTGTCGAAGAACACGATCTAATATGTTATTATATTGAGTTGTTGGATCATATATAGAGATTCATATTACTTGCAAATGGAGAGATGAGTGTTTGATACATATTGGAATGACTGAGGTACAAGCAGGGGCAACTTTTCATGAGAAAATTAATTAATCACGTGTGGCTAAATCGGATTTCACAACTAAGAGGTTTGGATTGCCTTGCATTGGAATGTTGTATCGAGTGAATATTAAGACTAAAGTCTTGATGGTGTAAATGGAGAAACTGTTCCTTTTTAACCTTTGACAGAAAGTGAAGCGTCAACATGTTGAGACTATTGACTGCGAAGGGATAACTGGATGTGGAGAAGACAAAGGGATGTGCCGCTTGTGAAATCGGTAAGTATTGATTGCTAATTAAAACCTTAAGTGAAGTAAGAATAACTTAAAACTCCACCACCTTCAAGAATTGAATCGCTTAAGCCTTATTTGTAAGAATGATAAATGAAATGAATTGGTGAATTAAATGTTTTAAGAACTAAGAGTGTGGAATTTTGACATTGAATAAATAAGATCAGTTTATGAATTGGGTGAGAATATGTTAACACGCATAAGTGGTTTTGACTTACTGTCATGAGGAAAGAAATTATGATTACCTTGGCCAAGACCAGGTAAGAGACTATTGTCGGACCGTATAATTAAGATTGAATTTAATCAAAGGAGACAAACAATCCTGAAAGGATTACTGCATTGCCTTTTCAAGTTACATTAAATGGAATTAATTAAGAAAAGACTATTGACCACACCGAAGTGCCCTAGGCTTCGGTAAAGAGACAAAAATGGGTTACTTATGCAAGATCATTGACTATGGCTGTGCCTATGCTTGTGCACCGCACTTGGTCCAATTAAAATGAACGCACTACCAAACTATTGCCTGGGAAATTAAAGTGAGGTGAGTGACTGTCACAATTGCATGAATTGACATGGAGATATTTTTAGAGTTTCTATCCCTTACCTCTAATCCAATTGCCAGTCTAAACCCGAAATAAAGTGAAATAACCTTGTGTTTTTCATGATAAACCTTATCTGAGACACCTAGATGATATACAAATCACCTTTTAAGTCTTCCCTGAGTGTTTCCCTGGGTTTGTTTGTAACCAAAATCTAAACTACATCATACCCGGCATATTTTCACGAGACACAACCACTGGAGGTACGACTATTCAAGAGGAATGTTTTCCAAATATCACCTAGCCAACACTCATCCCCTAGATGAATGGATATTTGACATTACAACGGACCTTCAAACTGGAGAACCTCCCACTCACATCACAAGAACTAAACAAAACCAATTTGTAAGAATGCCCCTTCCATACACGTTGATTGGCGGACAATTCTACAAAAAGGGCATTGATAACTTTAACTCAACCGGAGTTTTAGTAGGGAGTTGGCATCCAAGGGAGTTTGGTACCCAAAGGACCAATATGGAATGTCCCTCTTTCAAGCCTCCGCATTGATTCCAAGCATGCACCCTAAACTTACCGAACATGGAAAGTTTTGCATGCGAAACCACCAACTCCCTACTAAAACTCCGGTTGAGTTGAAGGATGACTCTAATGTCATTTGGAAATGCTTAACGCAAGTCAAAGCGCGGAAAACAATTCCCGAATTACATGCAGGACCAATGGGGGACATTTTAGTAGTGAAGCTACCATCCTCAAATAACCCAAACTAAATACTATTAGAAAATAATGCACAAAGACATTTATATATATTGTCATTCATGCCATGCATGCCAAGTTCATACGCCTTTCGCCAAGTCTGCCAAGGCGCCGTTAAAACCCATTACCCCTCTTGCCCCTTTTACGCAATGTGGCATGGATTTTGTAAAATTGGTGAAATTTGTGTCCTATTATGCACAAAACCAGTACATTCTTGTAATAATGGAATATGTACCAAGTGGCTAAGGCATTATGGACCAATACCGTGGTAGTCACAACGAAATTTATTTTCAAGGCGATAATAACATGTTTTGGTTGCCATGTGGAATTTGTCTCAACCCATGGAGGGCACTTCTTTAATGATGTTATTACCCAAATTATGAATTTTTTTGTCATCAAATAATGTACATCCACACCATATTATCCTCAAGGGAATGGATTGTTAGAATCTACCAATAAAATAGTTGTCAAAATGTTATCCATATTTGTGAGTGAAAAAAACATAGATTGGGATGAATGCCTTCTTACAACCATATGGGCCTACCGCATTGCCTATAAAGTTGCAATGGATTTATCCTCGGGGAGGTCACTCCATTGTCAAGTTGAACACCACGTTCGTTAAAAGTTTGCTACCCCTATATTACATGCCATAGATAATTTTTAAAATTATGATACTTTTTCTACATATACATAACCATTGATAGTATCTTTTGTATATTTTTCTGAATTTTTTAGTCATCTTCATTTTTTAGTAATTTTTTTAGTTCAATTTTGTGTCATTCTAGTTAGAAACGGTATGTTTTATAAAATAATAGATCATCAAATTTGGTCACCATTTTTTTCTATGTGATAGATACCTTGTATATCTACTCATGAAAAAATTTGATAAAATTTTGACCCATTTCTATGATGCCCTTTAGAAAAAGTAAATTTTGTTTTAATGCACGTGGTGTTCAACTTGACAATGGAGTGACCTCCCCGGGGATTTATTCCATTTGAACTCGTTTACGGTACCCACCACTATTACCATCCGAATACATAGTACCAACGTTATCATCATTGGTTCCGAAGAACTATGATCATGCACACGTGGTGGCATCCTAAATGCATAATGTTCTCAAATTGGAGGAGTCTTGTGATAACGCACACGACAACATCATTACCAGACACTCTAAATGGGTTAAATATTTCCAAGGTAAAAAATCCCGTTAACCCCCGGGGAAGTCACTGTCGAAAATTTAGATAACTATGAGAGAACAAATATAGGGTGACATTTATTCATGGTTGATAAAAATTATATATATTTTTGATATACCATAGCCTTGAAGAAATGTGAGGTAGCACATTATATATAATATAGGGTCACTTGTAATACCCAAAATTATGTTTATAGTATTTCTAAAATAGCATTATAGTAATTGGTAGGGAGTTTTTTAATTTTTAGGTTGAGTTTAGGGTAAGAAAAATTTAAGAACTAGATGAAAAATGATCACAAATCCATCTACAAAATGGATGAACTCGTTGGATGAGGGTTATTAAGTGTACTTTTGAAGAGCATTTCATTGACGTTTGTATAATTCTCTGGTTGTTCCTCCCACGCAAGACAAAATTCTATCATCATGCATTGACCCCTACGCGTTTAAAGAGCTCCGTGGGGCCATATTTGGTGAATCTATGGTGGATTGATGGATTCGTTCTAGGTGAGAGGCTGTGGCATCTTTTGTGATGATCGTTTCTCAATTTTCACATAGGACTCATAAGTAGGCATTTCAAATTGTCTTCACACTTTGCATGATAACATGTGCAATGTTAGTGCAACTGTGTTAGTGAACACATTATGGACACTTTAGTGATGCTGGTTTGTTTTGGAATTTGTGGACTTCTTTCAATGTTTGGATGAAACAATTAAGTACGCCATTATCAATGGGCTTAGACATGTAACCAATTATGTAAATGACATGCTTCTTGTATACACAGCTTAATTTTTGTTGCGTTATGAATTCCATTTCTAATGCTATAGTACAATGCTATTGTCCACGAAGGAAAATTCAAATAAATATAAATAATGAAGGGTCTAAAATATTATGGAGATTTTAATTTATAATTACACATAGGGTGGTAAGAAATTGAAGAAAGTAGAATTATTAAAAAATATAGGGTCCACTAAAATGCAGTAAATGAGCTACATAGCCCCCCAAAAATATGTGTTGTACGCTCATGTGTACCCAAAGAATACACTAAGTGACTTCCCCGAGCGTTAACCCTAAAATGCGTGGGCGTCCACAAAGTGTCAAAGGTCCAAATCAAAGGTCCAAATCCTCAATTTTCAAACCTCTGTCGAAGATGCTCATTCCACAAGATGTTTAAGTTAGGTTAGGATGCATCTTTTGACCATTGGGATTGAGCAAATGACCTAATTTGTAAATTCTATACCGTTGACAAAATTGAAATTTGAGTGCCAAGAATGCAAACCAAGTTCTAGGGATGCTTCAATCATTTGCTTCTTATAACTTCTTCCTTTATAGCTTCTTACCCACAATGATACATACTTTCTCTACCACAAATAAAACTTTGGAAGAGTTTCTATGCTTAGAATATTTTTATTGTCAATTTTATCTTTTTAACATGCAAAATCATAACCAATTCAAATATAGTTCAATCATGTTGAATTTTTGGTTATAGCTTCAAAACATTTTCCTACTTCTGTAAGATTCTACTTTAGAATTTATAGGGGCTTCATCTGCTTCGTCTTTGTTGCACGTTGAGTTTTCCGTTTCTGATGTTCACAACGTTCTCAACATGAACCTCTCACCTTGTACCGCAACCAGAGCCTGGAAGCAACTCAAAGATCATGACTGGGCTCAAGGAGTAGGATTAGAATCCATATACAACAATAAAGTTGAGGACGTGAACTGTGGAATTTTATGAGAAAAGAAGAAGACACATGAGCAAAGTAGTCGTGTTAAAGAGTAGTGTTACACATTTCCAATGTATCCTTGTACTCAAGAAGAACCCTCTTCAAGAGTCACAACTCTATGTAAGAGTCACATCTCTTACATGACAAATCTTCAACTTAGATTACAAACTAATGTACTATACATTATATTATACGATGTATATACAGTCATGAACATATGTCTATCACTCCCATTAGTACACTAGTTTGTTTTTATCCAATTTGAAATTTTTGTCATTCATATCATTCTTCATCTAAGATGGTTTGCTTCCTTTTGTCTTCAAAACCTTGCTGAAGTCACCTCCCTCTTCAATTGTTTGCGTAAAGAATGTGTGCATTTTAGTGCACAACGCTGGCTTGGGCCAGTGGTTGGTGTCTCCTTCCAACGTGGTTCTTGGATTTGTGATGAAATTCTTGCCGATAGTTTATGTTATGAATTTTTTGGTGATAGTGGTGTCAATTATGTGCTCTATCTTTGTTGTTTTTTTGCCTTTGCATGATGAGTATTTTCTTTGAAGATTTTACAATTATTTGCTTGTTGCTTTGACAAATCTTTCTCCAAAAATTTGATATTTTAAATAATGTTTGATTTATGGTAGCCTTTTTGTCTTTGTCTCTCACTCAAAGACTTGTCAAAATATAGGGGTGAATGTCTCCCACATAAAATATAGGGTTGTACACTTTGAGATGTGTAAGTAAGAAGGGCTAAAATTTGTGAGTTAAATTGATCTTGAATATGTTGAGGTGTTTGAGACCGAAGAATCAAACACGTACCAAGTTGAGACATGCGAATGATATCTTTGTCTTTTGGTAGTGATTTTGTAAGAATGTCAGTTGTCATGTGTGAAGTTGGTATATAGGCAAGCTGAACTTCTTTTGTGAGACCTTCTACTCTTGTGAAATGATATTAGGTTTTGACATGTTTGCTTCTTGAGTGACATTTGGGATTTTCGCTTAATGCAATAGCACTTTGGCTATCCAAATAGATGGTGGTAGGTTCAGTTTGAGTAAAACCAAGTCTTTGTAACAATTTTTGGAGCCAAAGCTTTTGCTTTTTCCAATACCATGTATTATGATTATGTAGAGGAGAGTGCAACTGATTGTTGTTTTTTGCTGCCCCAAGAAATGACACCGCCAGCAAGTATGAAGCAATATCCGGAGGTTGAACGTTGCGCGTTTTTGTCTCTTGCCCATTCGGCATCGGAATAACCATGCAAAATATCTCCTTGAGGGGATTTTTGGTATTTGATTCCAAAGATAAGGGTACCTTTGATGTATCGTATAGTTCTTTTTAAAGTTTGAATATGGGATGGAGCTAGAGCTAATAGGTATTGTGCAAGACTACTACAATGTATGCACAATCAGGGCGGGAGTTGACAGTGGCGTGCATTAAGCTGCCAACCATTTGCGAGTAAGGATATTGGTCTTCAATGGAGGTGAGACTTTCCTCTTTGCTTAGTCGAATGCATGTTTGCATTGGTGTGCTTAATGGATTACAAGTGAGCATGTTGTATTCTTTAGGTTATGATGTCAAGTATTGTTGGTGTATAATTGTCCAACCTTCTTGTCGATTTTTAATTATGGCATTTCCAAGAGTATAATGAATTTCTCCTTCATCTGACATCTCAAATTTTTTTGAAGAATAACTTTGACTTGTTGAATGAGTGAATATAATTTGCTTAAAAATATACAATCATCAACATGAACAATAATAATTGTGAATCCATGGTCATTCTCTCTTCTGAGATAGATGAAACTTTGAAATTCATAGAGGAGAAGGTGTTGATTCAACCATTGATACCAAATTCTTGAGGATTGCTTAGGTCCATACAAGGGCTGAGAAGTTTACAAACCATGTTTGGATTGTCGGATGGAGGTAGTCATGCGTATATAATCATATAAATGACTTCTCCTTGAAATCCATTTAGAAAGGTTGTCTTAACATCTAATTGGTGTATTTCTAGATTATATTGTGTTGCAAGGGCTAACAACACTTTGATTGAGTTTAATTTGACAACCAAAGAGTATGTCTCCATGTAATCAATACCATGGACTTGTGTAAAGCCTCTAGCAACTAGTCTAGCTTTGTACTTGTCAATTGTATTATCAACTTTAGTTTTAATCTTAAAACTCATTTAGAACTTATTGTTTTTCGATTGGATGGAAGAGGGGTAAGCTTCCAAGTGTTGTTCTTGTCCAAAGATTGGAACTCGGCATATATGACAGCTTGCCATTCTTTGGCATTTGATCATGTTAAGGCTTCTCTTATGGTTTGAGGTGGGTTTGATGAAGTATTGACAACATTTTCTTTATGATGTCATCGTAAATAAGGTTTCTTTGTTTGCTCTTTGCCTTCAATAGATTCAACCAGCCTTTGTGGTGGTTTAATGTGTCTTTTAGGTCAAGCTAATGAACTTGGCGGGTGGGCTTAAAAGCTTGGAGGTGGACTTGGTGCTCTTAATCTTGAAGTTGCTTCAACTTCATGAGGTAAGTTTTTTCTATCATCGTGTGATGATAATTATGAAAATGTTTCAAGTACATCATTATGAGAAGGTGGATTTTGTTGATTTTGCAAAGATTGTTCTTGTGGAGGTGGAGGCCCAACGTTACTGGATGGCAAGGGTGGTGGCCCAACATTACTTGATGGCAAGGATAGTTGACTATCCTGTGTTATTAAAGGGTGTGTTTTGAATAGATTTGGATCTATTAAAATCCCTTCTTTAATTTGGTCTTGCAATGTCATTTCTTGAGAATATTCATGAGTTTCATAAAAAAAGACATCTCTTGAAATAATAATTTTCTTATTTTGTTTATTCATTAGTCGATAGGCCTTTGGGTGCTCACAAATAGCCTAGGAAGATTGCTTCAAGAGAATGTGAGTCTAATTTTCTTCTTGATTCTTTGTGAATTAACCATGAACTTTGCATCCAAAAACTTTAAGATAAGATAAATTTGGTTGTCTTTTATGCCATATTTCAAAAGGAGTTTTGTTTGTTGTTTTAGCCTTTGTAGGACTTCTATTTTGAAGGTAATTTGCAGTTTGAAGTGTTTCACCCCAAAATGACTTTGGTAATTTAGAATAGGATAACATGGCTAGAACTACTCCAATCAATGTCCTATTTTTTCTTTTTTTACACCCCATTTTGTTGTGGTACGTAGGATGTAGTAAGTTCTCTTTTGATGCCTTCTTTTTGACAATAATCATTGAACTCATTGGACACATATTCTCCACCTTGATTTGACTTTACTATTTTAATTTTGTGATTTGTTTGTTTTTCTACAAAACTTTTGTATTATAGAAATTTATCAAATGCTTGCGATTTATGTGTCATTAAGTTTACATGACAATATCTTGAAAGGTCATCCATGAACGTAATGAAGTAAGTACACCTTCTATGTGTCCCAACTTGCATAGGCCCACATATATCTGAATGTACTCTTTCCAATAATTCAGTGGCTCTATGTGTTACTTGATTTAGAAAATTTTCTCTATGTTGTTTGCCTTCAATGCAAGATTGACATAAAGTTGTTTCATTTTCATCAAAAGATTCAATACTTTTTGACGTCATTTGAATTTGTTTCAATCTCTTTTGATTGATGTGGCCTAGTTTAGGTGCCACAAATACACTTTGTTTAGATATGTTGAAGCTGAGATAGCAATTTCATGATGATTAGTTGTCACAGTGATACCTAATTCATATAAGTCATGATTTAAATTGCATGTTGCAATTACTTGTCCAAACTTGTTGATAAGTGTTAATATCCCAACTTTGATGTAGATTTCTCCACCGGCTTTGTCTAATTGTTTGGATGAAAACAAATTCTTTGCAAGTCCCGGTATGTGTAAGACATCATGTATGATCTTCTCATCACCATTTAAGAGTCTTATATTTACATCACCATATCGTTCTATGGTATATGATGTTGAGTTGTCTCCTAAGTAGACAACTTGTCGATTTTCGCTTTTTGTATATTTTGTGAAGCCTTCAAGTTGATGACACATATGTTGTGTTGCTCCCGAATCCACATACCATGTGGAATTTGATGTTCCTTTAGCTATTAAAGCTACCTATAGCTTGTTTGTTTTGGTAACAAGATTTGTTTGAGTTTGGTTATTACCTTTTTCTACAACAATTCTTGTTTTGCAAATTTTAATCACGTGTCCTTGTTTCTTGCAGTAGAAACATTTCTTATTGGCATCAACATTTTTCCTTTTTAAAAGGCTTGAAATCACCACTCTCTCCCTTTGAATATGAACTTTCCCTAAACTTCATTTTAGTGTAAGGTTTCTTACCTTTATTATAAAATTTTATTCCTACATAGAATGTGGATGCATTGTCTATAATAAAGTTCATATCCTTCATTAGGGTTTCTTCTTAAATTAGATACGTGATTAATGATTGCAAGGTAATCCATGGCTGCCTTCTTAAGGAGCTAACGAAGGATCTATAACTCGGAGGAAGACTTCTCATCAAGGTGAGTATGGCTTCATCATCAATAACTGCTAAACCTGCTGCTAACAATGGCTCAAGGTGAGATCTAAAATTATGACACTTTCATTTTCTTTCATTTTCTTTCATTTTTAAAGTGTATAGTTTATCCTTTGATTTTTTTTGTTACAACATATGTGATTCAAATGATTTGATTAGTTCTTGCCATGCAAGGTGAGCATATATGCATGATTGTATATGTGAAACAATATTGTTTTCAAGCCAGTTATTGATAATTGTTAAAGACAAAGCATCTTTGTCTTCCCATGCACCTATACTCTTTGCTCCTGTGAGAGGTAAAGGTGGGAATCCAGTACCAATTTGTGCTGCCGTTGGTGCCACCGGTAAGGGTTCTACACCACTTACAAGGGGCCATAACTTTTCTGCCTTGAAAATCAATGTTAATGTATGTTTCCATTTATTGAAGTAAGAACCATCGAATCTAGCAACATGGTTGATGTCCACATTTTGTGCCATTTTCAATATGCTTGATTTAATATCACATGTATTTCAAGTTCTTCCATAAAGATAGTAAGATTGTTCCGCCATGCTTCCACTCCTTCCATTTCACTTATGGTTCGTGTTCGGTTGTTTATTAGAGTAATAGAGTGTTGTTTGGTGCAAGATTGGAATTGCATTCCATAGGTCTGACGACTTCAATTTCATCAACAACCTCTTTGATTACAATAGGTTAATTTTCCATGGCCATTACAAGCTATTTTGTAATCAATGCAATTCATTTCTTATTCAACACTTTATTCATTGAAATCAAGGATCAAGCATTCTAAACATCGAGATCACTCTGATACCATGTGGAATTTTATGAGAAAAGAAGAAGATACATATACATGAGTAAAGTAATTGTGTTAAAGAATAATGTTACAAATTTTCAATGTATGCTTGTACTCAAGAAGAGCCCTCTTCAAGAGTCACAACTCTATGTAAGAATCACATCTCTTACATGACAACTCTTCAACTTAGATTACAAAGTAGTGTACTATACATTGTATTATACTATGTACATATAGACATGAACATATGTCTAACACTGGCTTGGTAAGAATATTCGCTTCTTGCTTAGTGGTATGAATGTATATGACTTCAACATCCTCACTCTCAACTCTTTCTCTAATGTAATGATGTTGGATCTCTATATGTTTGGTTGTTACAAAATAGCATAGTAGGATCATTCTATTGAAATTTCACTTCCTCCGGTAGAGATTTGATCCATGCAATTTCCCTGGCTCCTTTTGAAAGAACCCTATACTCAACCTTAGTGGTGGATAACGTAGTTGTGGATTGTAATTTGCTACTCTAGTGTAGTGATGTATCGCCAATCTTGAACAACATGCATGTAGTTGATTTCCTTTTGTCTAAGTCCCTACCCCAGGAATGCTACGATGTGAGCGGTGAGCGGTGAGCGGTGAGCAGATCTCGTGAGCAGAAAATCAAAATTTAAAACTCCATTTAACGAAAGTTAGGACCCCTATGACCGTGGATTTTGCACATATTTCAAGTTTAATTTTGGAATTATGAGGCCGATATTTATGGAGTGCCTAATTTTTAGGACCAAAAGTTTCTTAAAATTACCAACGAGTCCCTATGGCCGTGGGAAAATTCAGTGTGGTTGAGAAGATGGTGGACCTATGGGAAGAGGCCTCGGATCCGAGGCCTCTTAGTTGTGGGTAGCTTATGCTTGAAAATCAAAATGTTATGTATATTTGAGTTGGCTACTTGTCTTTGCATTTGGCCATTTCTTGTATGTTCTAGCATGAGGAGGAGGTTTGGAAAGAGGCCTCGGATCCGAGGCCTCTTTTTTGTGGGTAGGATATGCTTGAGAAATCAAAATGTTATGTATATTTGAGTTGGCTACTTGTTTTTGCATTTGGCCATTTCTTGTATGTTCTAGCATGAGGAGGAGGTTTGGAAAGAGGCCTCGGATCCGAGGCCTCTTTCTTGTGGGTAGGATATGCTTGAGAAATCAAAATGTTAGGTGTATTTGGTTTGGCTACTTGTCTTTAGATTGTCTACTACTTGACGACCACAAAAGTGTAGTGTTATTTGAGAACAACGACAAGATGCATTCAACAAGACAATTGGAATATTAAAAACCACACCACACTTTATAAATCCACTTGAGCTCATTGGCATCGCGAAGGCGAAATGACGAGTGCCGGGGCCGCTTATCAAGGTCGGATCCAATTGTTTTCGTGGCACGAACAAGTAGCACAACTTGGAAGAGGTTAGTGGTCTTGTCCACATGTTTAGCTGAATGAAGGCGAAGACGGTTGACTCCCAACCACTCCTTAAAGATGGTGAAGCCAAAAGCAGCGAAGTGGTCTTGAATGCCCTCCTTGAAGTCACCATTGTCATCTGGATGAAAGAAGAGGAGAGCTCCATCGTCATGCAGGATCTCATCCGCAAAATCGAAGAGCTCACCTAGAAAATCGGTATCCAATGCATTCCAGGAAGGTACACTATAGGAAGGATCGGAGACATTGGGTACAGGCAAGTTCTCAGGGATGCCGGCAATGACAAGATCAGCCATGCCCACATCTGACATCGCAACGCCTAGAGCTCTCCGCGGATAGGAGGGTGGAAGAGAAAGAATGAAGTTGGAAACCTCCTGAAAATGACGACGTTGATGATAGAGGCATTCTAAAACAACGGGAGGACGCCTAGCAGATGAAAGAATGGGCGGAGGAGGCGGCCTGGATAGAGTAGGAACTTGACTAAGAGATGGAGTAGATGCCACAGCCGCCTCAGGTGAAGCAGGGGGAGGGGGATCATCCTCCACAGTCTTCAGCTTCCTCGCGCGTTTCTTCAGTGATGACTCGTCTTGGGTTGCACGCTTCCTCCTCCTTGGGTTAAAGCTATATGGCCTCTTTTCAGACCCCTTACAAGCATGCCCCTTCAGAGAATTCTCAAATAATTAAGCTATATGGTCTCAAATCAGGACCCCTTATAAGCCTGCCCCAATCTTAGAAAATCAAAAATAAAGCTATATGGCTTATTTTCAGACCCCTTAAAGGCACTCCCAAAACCCGAAAATCAAAAATCTAAACCTACATGGCCTCAAATCATACCCCCAACAAGCATACCCCTTACGAGAATGTTTAAAAAGCTAAAGCTACACAACCTCAAATCAGACCCCTTACAAGCCTGCCCCAATCTTAGAATTCAAAAATTAAAGCTATGTGGCCTCTTTTCAGACCCCTTACAAGCATGCCCCTTCAGAGAATTCTCAAATAATTTAGCTATATGGCCTGAAATCAGAACCCCTTATAAGCCTGCACCAATCTTAAAAATCAAAAACTAAAGATATATGGCCTCAAATCAGACCCCTTAAGAGCATGCCCGAATCCAACAAATTACAAAATGTAAACATATGTGAGGACCCGAGTACTAAAACTAAGGTTCTGTCGGATCCGACAAACCCCCCCCCCCCCCCCCTTGCCTCAAATCTCAAATCACACCCCTTACAAGACTCACCCTTCAAAGAATTCCCAAATATTAAAGATATATGGCCTCAAATCAGACCACTTATAACCCTGCCCCAATCTTAGAAAACAAAAAATAAAGCTATGTGGCCTCTTTTCAGACCCCTTACAATCATGCTGAAAACAGATATATCTGCTGAAACAGAGGAGAAGCAGTCAAAAGACTTGCAAACATGAAAGCAGTCAAATCAGACCCCTAACAAGCATACTCCACTCCGAGAATTCTCAAAAATTAAAGCTAGATGGCCTCATATCAGGCCCCTCACAAGCATGCCCGAATCTAAAAAATCAAAAATCAAAACCTTCACGGCCTCCAATCAGACCCCTAAGAAGCCTGCCCCTTCAGAGAATTCTCAAAAATTGAAGCTATATGGCCTTAAATCAGACCCCTTACAAGAGTGCCCGAATCCCATAAATCAAAAATCAAAGCTATATGGCCTCAAATTGGACCCCTCACAAGCATGCCTCAATCCCAGAAATCACAATCCTAAGCCTACATGGCCCCATATTAGGCCACATAGAGGCTCGGCCAAATCTCAAAAATCACAAAATTATAACAATTGTGAGGTCCCGACATGTGAGCCCAAGGGCCTGTCGGATCCGACATCCCCCCCTTGCCTCAAATCAGACCCCTAACTACCCCTTACAAGCATGCCCCTCTACCAGAATTCAGAAATCTAAACCTACATGGCCGCCAATCAGACCCCTAAGAAGCCTGCCCCTTCAGAGAATTCTCAAAAATTGAAGCTATCATTACAAAAATAGTCAGGCTATCCTAGGGCTGTATTCTGGGAGCGGGTTGCAGGAGTTTTAATGAGGGTGCCCGTCGTCCAGCCTAAGCTCAGGTCAGTTGGATGACATGGCCGGATTTCGAGGATGTGGACAAACTTGACCTCGTTATTGGTTTGTGGCTTTAGGGTGTGTCAGTTCGGGCGGGAATATCGATGCGCAAGAGGGAAGACAGCTGTACATTCTCCCGCTTTTTCTCCCAGCAGTCTCACGCGAACGTTTGCACTTTCCTGCTTTCCCGCGATGGTGCTTTGTTTGCTTTGCTGCTTCTCCAGCTTTGTCGCTTCTCCTAATTTCTGAGTTTCACTTCTGCTAATTTCTCAGTTTTGCTCGATTTCTCTCATTTGATCTTTTGCACTTCTTTGAGGTCGTAGGGTTGGCATTTCATTTTTTTTCCACTAGAAATGAGGCCTCGAAGCTATGTACAGAGTGTTATTCTGTACCAATTGCAGAACATGGATGGTGATTACATTCCTACGAAGGTAGAGGTCAATTCATGGGTGGGTTTGGAACCAGAGAAGAAAGGGGGTCATGCTCGTGAAGCGAAGAAACATGGCAACTATTTGGCTAGGGTTTTAAAGTTCAAAGTAGGTCCAGATGGATCAACAATTTCGGCAATTCAAGTCCAACATGCATACAGCCGTCAGCAACTGAAGCTCAATCCCAGAGATGTTCCAGCAGACGGAGCTTGCAATTGTAAGTAGTCTTATCAACTTTTTCATTACATTTTACATTTAAGTTTTATGAAATTTCTTATCTCTTTCTAGCACTTTATTAAATTTGGAATTGCCTGTCATGAATTGCAGACTTATATCCATCGAAATATGACGACTGGGTTGCACCTACTAGTGTTGTACGAGTCATTTGTGTCTACCATGCTGAAATTGGAGAGGCAAGTAAGGGTTCTCGCAGTCATAGACAACTCATGGACGAGTCTGTGTACTTTTACAATTCGTGGTACCATCCAAATACTACTGGAGGATTCGGTCGTTTAGAAGCAATTCCTTTGCCTTCATTTGATGATCCGGCCTGGTCATTACCTGACATGGCAACAACAGAAGCTTTTAGAGCGAAAATGAGAGAGGATTTTCTTTCTGCAATGAAACCGAGTATTGGAAGCCGAGTAACACACATCAGTTGGTTTATGCCAATCAATGTCATGGTTGATTTGTTCGCTATTTCAACAAACATTCATAAAACTCGGACCCTATTTGTTTTTAAAGATAATTCGAAGGAAGTCTTTGACTCACTTATGGACAAAGGGTGGAATGAAAGGATATATTTAGGGGCTGATGAGATCAAGTGTTGCGTAGACTTAGCCTCAGTAATCTTCAAGTACCATGTAGGACGTAGCACGTTATACTCAAACTATCAGTACAACAGGTTCCGGTTGAAAGCTGGTGGTATGTGGCAACCAATGGATCAAACAGGGCCTATTCATATTGTCAAAGTTCTTTGCCAAATGGATGAGTGGCAACAAGAACTTGAGGTTGGGCACAATTGGATTTTAACTTCCTTGCGATCAGAAGTTGAAATGGCATTAGGAGCAAGTGCTCCCTCTAAATTCACGTTCTACATTGTTCATGAAGATCGACAGTCTACAAAGGTAATTTCAAAAGCCTTTTATTATTTATTTAAAATTTATTATATTTGAAGCCTATCTGAGTGTAATTTCGAAGAACTGCAGGTGAATCGCAGGCACGAGAGGAATAGGATTGCGGGAGATGTCTTACCTCCACGGATGTTGAAGATAATTCCTGACGAGTAGTACTACTGGACTTCTTCAGCAACAAGTGATGTACTTGAATCTTTTGGTTGATTAGTTGAACGAGGGACCCATTTAGATCCAACTCTATCACAATTTTGGCGCCACAACTGACTGTGTAAATTTGCACTTGAATTAATTGAGGCTTCTCTTCTCTTCTGTATGCGTGCCTCGATAGTGAGCCCTTCCTCTGACTGCTCCCAAAGACTTGCAGAAGTTTTATTTTCTTTCTCTCTGAAACGGTGTTGAATCAGACGATACCAATGTTGGTATGTCTGTTCTAAAGGACTCAACTTTGTTCGACCTCCCCCGTGTTGTGTATGAGCTTGATATGCTGCTTTAGCAGCGTAATGACTATATTCCATTCCTTGATTAGACCATACAGATAGGCTTCCATATTCGAGCACGAACCATGGTGCATGCCTCACGATTATATGCTGCCAAAATTAGCCACATCCATGTTAGACTGAGCTTTGATACATGGATGAGAAATAAAAAAAAGTGTTACAACAACCTCAAACATGTAAATTATAGTCTATTACTCCCTCCGTCCCAAAGTTATTGTCTAGCTTGTTTGCTTGGTGTTTCTTTGAACCAATTTCATTGATCATATTGGAGTTATCCGTAAAGTCACCTTGGATTTGAAGAATCAACAAAGAATTTTGCTTTATTATACTCTTATTACAACTTTGGGACGGAGGGAGTAACTCACAATATAATGCGTGACATGTGTCTCGCCATAAGCAGCAATGTAATCGTGTCCCCATTTTGAAACAAGAGATTGAAATTCATTTATCTCATTTTGTTTTAGTGTTAGTCCCGAGAAGTAAGGTCGAAGACTGTCCAATCCTTGCCAAACTGCGAGCTTTGCTCTTCTAGCCTCTCCGCCATCAATGAAGTCTCTTTCAGCTGTTATGACATCTGTGAACAACTTCTATGATTCAGAAGGCAAAGTCGACTTCTTAAACAACTTTTCGGCATGAACTCCGTTGAACGATGGCTTACTAGGAACACTATTCTTCTTTCCTGATAGTTTATCATCTTTGAATATTACCACATTTCCGCCATGTGCACCTGTAGAGGATATAACTCTTTGCATATCTTCAATTGCCTGCTCTTGCAATTTCTTATCTCTTATTGTCCAGATGAACTGAAAATGCAAATGGACAATCTTCTCAACAATACGGTTAAAAGCATGTAACGTGCAAATGTGCACCCTTGCAAGGGGAATAGGCAAGATTGGTTTCCACCGAGCCAAAGCTGCACCTCCACTGACAGGCTTTGATTGCACAGTAGATGAAAACAGGCCACCTTCCCAAGTGCGTCCTTTTCGTTTGCCGAATGCAGCTCGAGCCTCTTCGGCTGTTCCGATGATGGTCTTCTGACCTGCTTGGGAACAATAGATGCAATGGTGTTTGGCACAAGCTCCATGGCCTAAACCGTACATACATTTCATTGTCTTCATATCGGCTGATAGATGCCATTCCACTTTGAATTCACCCACCCCAGGGACTACCAAAAGTTGTCCAGCCTCTTGTGCTTTGATCAAAGATGGAATTCTGGTCTGGTTGAACACCCAAGATAGAATCTCATGCGACTCTTTCTCTACTTGGAAGCAACCGATTGGCCAGATCTCACGTTCACTTTGAACTGCAATATACTCTGGATCGTTTTTGTCTATTTGTCGATCCAAAGCACGGTTCATTATAGTCATGCTGATTCTCTCAAACTTTTGTCCGTGTATAATTTCAGCTTCATCTAGCTTTATCACAAATATGAGTGGTTTTTCACCGAGCATTGCATGAATCAAAGAATAATACATTTATCAGCTACTTTAAAATGAATCCAATAGAATATCAATGATTGCACACAAGTGTAGTATAAATGAACACACCTTCTGGCGTGAAATTGTACAATACAACCATTGTTCTCTGCACCATCTCGACGTCTACAAAGAATGAATTCTTTGTGGTCAACTCCACTCGTACAGTCTCCTTCTTCTTTGACTTCGTGCTTGGTTGGATTTCTAAAATGTTGTTGATTGAATAGTAATCTCCTACAAAATCCCGGAGCTTAGCATTCATTTCTCGACGAAGTAATGAGACATGCCAAGGCCGCGGCAAGCAGCCAACCCGTAATCCAGATCCAACAGCTTTGATACCGTTCTTAAATTTTCTGTAAATCTTTGAATAACCAATGTCGGTCATTCCACTAGAATCCTTTATCTCGCAAATTTCAGCTGCTCCAATCTGAGAACCGATCTTCTCCAAGCAGTCGTTCGCAATCTTAGTGGTGACCGACTGCATGCATGGACTTTCTAACATGGTGCTGACTTCTTTCTTTGAGAGGATTGTAGCAAGTACCTTCCCTGATTGTATTTGAATCTCCTCTGATCCACACAACCTTTGCTTCGATCCAGTTTGTGCGTTACGTTTTTGGATACGCTGCATAGTTGCTCCAGCAATAATCGATCTCGCCAACCGCCTCTGGTTTTTTGCATGACCTCCAGATTGAGACAACTCATGCAAATCTTTACGGGCTCTGCATTTTCGCACTTGACCCAATCGTTTTGACTGAAGTTGTTTGCATTTCTTTTCTAGGATTGAGATACTTCTCGACGCTTCTTGTAACGCTACACTCATCTTCTGTACCTCAAGTATGTGAGATTGTTCTAGCTCGTTTATTTTCTCATTTCTTTCTCTCCGAATTGCCTCTATTTCTAATTCAAGTTCTGCTTCTGATTTCATACTTTCCTCAAGATCTGTGCTTAGTGATGCAACTAATGTGGTTGAACTTCTCTCAAGATTGACATACTCATTTTGCATTTGCTCAATTTTGTTACAATGGTAGGAACAGTCAACAATTCGGCTCTGCTCAAAATCAGTCTTCTGTTGCATCAATTCTAATTGTAAAGTCTCCAATTCCCGAGCTTGTTTGTCTATACGATCTTTCAGAATTTCACAGTCTGATTGCATTCTGAATCGCTGAATCACGAGTTCTCTCTCAGATTCAGAATTGTTCAAGCTTTGGGTATAACCAAGCAAACCTCTCTGACCATCACCTACAAACTCTAGGAGACTTTTTACATCATTAAACCTTGGTCGTTTCCCTGTTGATGGATCCAGAGGGTAAATTGAAGAATCCAACCATAAATCAAGGTTAGAATCACCTCGTTTCCGTTTCTCAGCAAAAGCTGACCTCGGTGTCTGCTCATGAATTAATCGTCCTCTCATTATTAAAGACTGGTACTTCGAGTTCAAGGACACCTGAACTTTGAAAGGACGATCAGAATCTATTTTCTCCATTGAGAAACCTAGTAACAAGAATTGGAAAGAATCAAGCAAGCCCAAAAAAAGAATCGGAAATGCGCCTGTAATCGCGGGCAGTGTTGGACAGGCAAAAATGGTGGACAGTGTCAGACATGCAATTAGGCGCCCAGTGAATAGTGAATAGGCGGGAATAACAGTGAATAGGCGGGAATAAGCGCCAGCAAGGACAAGAAGAGCGCGAACAGTTGACAAGAAGATTTTCAAAACTACTTTGCCCGCTTCCCGGCTTGAGCAGGGATAGGGGAATAATGATCGCGACAACTACTTTTCAAATATTGTACAACCATATTTAATTAATTCTAACAGCCTTTTATGGACCTGACTTTTTTTGTAATGATGGCCTTAAATCAGACCCCTTACAAGAGTGCCCGAATCCCATAAATCAAAAATCAAAGCTATATGGCCTCAAATTGGACCCCTCACAAGCATGCCTCAATCCCAGAAATCACAATCCTAAGCCTACATGGCCCCATATTAGGCCACATAGAGGCTCGGCCAAATCTCAAAAATCACAAAATTATAACAATTGTGAGGTCCCGACATGTGAGCCCAAGGGCCTGTCGGATCCGACATCCCCCCCCTTGCCTCAAATCAGAGCCCTTACAAAGCCTGCCCCTATCTTAGAAATCAAAAAATATAGCTATAAGACCTCTTTTCGGACCCCTAAAAGGTACGCCAAATAGCCAATAATCAGAGAATTAATATATATATGTGAGGTCCCGATCTATCAACAAAGGGGCCTGTCGGATCCGACAGTTCCCCTTTGCTTCAAATTAGACCCCTTACTACCATACAATAATCCCAGAATTCGCAAAAATAAACCTCAATGGCCTCACATCAGACCCATTACTGACACGCCCATATATTAAAAATGCAAAAATTATAACATTTGTGAGGTCCCGAGCTTTCAACCCAAGGGCATGTCGGATCCGACAGACCCCCCTTCCCCCAACTGAAACCTCTAACAAGCCTGCCTTAAACTTAGAAATAAAAAAAATAAAGCTTTATGGCATCTTCTCGGACCCCTTAGAAGCATACCCCACGTTCAGAAATCAAAAGTCTACACCTACATGGCCTCACATCGGGACCCTTACAAGGATGCCCCAATCCCATAAATCACAAATCAAACCTATATGGAGACAAATCGGACCCCTCTCAGGCACTCCCCAATCTCAAAAATCTAAAATTTATACCAAATGTGAGGTCCCCAATTCTGGATCAAAGGGCCTGTCGGATCCGACACCCCCCCCTTGCCTCAAATCAGACCTCTAACTACAAGACCCCAATCCTAAAATTCCCAAAATTTCAACCTAAATGGCCTCAAATCAGAGCCTTCATAAGCATACCCCACTACTTGAATTCAGAAATCTAAACCTACATGGCATCTTACTAGGCCCCTCTCATGCACTCCCCAATCTCAAAAATCTGAAATTTATACCAAATGTGAGGTCCCCAGTTCTGAACCAAAGGTCCTGTCGGATCCGACAACCCCCCCCCCCGCGTCACTGAGGCGCTGTGAACGGGCCTTGTGTGGTCGCGGGCATGGTGGATCCGGGCCGTTGATCCACCAAGGCCCATCCAAGGGCCTTAGTGGTCCTAGGTGGCGGGGGGCGGGGGGTGGTGCTTGCCACCAAGGTGGGTGGGGGCGGGGGTGGTGTTTGCCACCAAGGCGGGGTGGGGCCGTGGGCCTCATGTCTTTTTTCGGGGAGGCCAGCTTTAGGGTCTTGTCGGGGGTAGGTGGCTAAGCGGGCTCGGTAGCTAGGCGGATTAGGCAGCTAGGTAGGCTTATTTTCTAAGTGACTTGGCCTACTTACTAAATAACTAGTTGGTTAGGCTTACTTAATAGGTGGCTAGGCCCACTTACTAAATAACTAGTTGGTTAGGCTTACTTACTAGGTGGCTAGGCCCACTTACTAAATAACTAGTTGTTTAGGCTTACTTACTAGGTGGCTAGGCCCACTTACTAAATAACTAGTTGCTTAGGCTTACCTAGCCACCTAGTAAGTAAGCCTAAGCAACTAGTTATTTAGTAAGTGGGCCTAGCCACCTAGTAAGTAAGCCTAACCAACTAGTTATTTAGTAAGTGGGCCTAGCCACCTATTAAGTAAGCCTAACCAACTAGTTATTTAGTAAGTAGGCCAAGTCACTTAGAAAATAAGCCTACCTAGCTGCCTAATCCGCCTAGCCACCGAGCCCGCTTAGCCACCTACCCCCGACAAGACCCTAAAGCTGGCCTCCCCGAAAAAAGACATGAGGCCCACGGCCCCACCCCGCCTTGGTGGCAAACACCACCCCCGCCCCCACCCACCTTGGTGGCAAGCACCACCCCCCGCCCCCCGCCACCTAGGACCACTAAGGCCCTTGGATGGGCCTTGGTGGATCAACGGCCCGGATCCACCATGCCCGCGACCACACAAGGCCCGTTCACAACGCCTCAGTGACGCGGGGGGGGGGTGTCGGATCCGACAGGCCCTTTGGTTCAGAACTGGTGACCTCACATTTGGTATAAATTTCAGATTTTTGAGATTGGGGAGTGCATGAGAGGGGCCTAGTAAGATGCCATGTAGGTTTAGATTTCTGAATTCAAGTAGTGGGGTATGCTTATGAAGGCTCTGATTTGAGGCCATTTAGGTTGAAATTTTGGGAATTTTAGGATTGGGGTCTTGTAGTTAGAGGTCTGATTTGAGGCAAGGGGGGGGGGGTGTCGGATCCGACAGGCCCTTTGATCCAGAATTGGGGACCTCACATTTGGTATAAATTTCATATTTTTGAGATTGGGGAGTGCCTGAGAGGGGTCCGATTTGTCTCCATATAGGTTTGATTTTTGATTTCTGGGATTGGGGCATCCTTGTAAGGGTCCCGATGTGAGGCCATGTAGGTGTAGACTTTTGATTTCTGAACGTGGGGTATGCTTCTAAGGGGTCCGAGAAGGTGCCATAAAGCTTTATTTTTTTGATTTCTAAGTTTAAGGCAGGCTTGTTAGAGGTTTCAGTTGGGGGAAGAGGGGTCTGTCGGATCCGACATGCCCTTGGGTTGAAAGCTCAGGACCTCACAAATGTTATAATTTTTGCATTTTTAATATATGGGCGTGTTAGTAATGGGTCTGATGTGAGGCCATTGAGGTTTATTTCTGCGAATTCTGGGATTATTGTATGGTAGTAAGGGGTCTAATTTGAAGCAAAGGGGAATTGTCGGATCCGACAGGCCCCTTTGTTGATAGATCGGGACCTCACATATATATATTAATTCTCTGATTATTGGCTATTTGGCGTACCTTTTAGGGGTCCGAAAAGAGGTCTTATAGCTATATTTTTTGATTTCTAAGATAGGGGCAGGCTTTGTAAGGGCTCTGATTTGAGGCAAGGGGGGGGATGTCGGATCCGACAGGCCCTTGGGCTCACATGTCGGGACCTCACAATTGTTATAATTTTGTGATTTTTGAGATTTGGCCGAGCCTCTATGTGGCCTAATATGGGGCCATGTAGGCTTAGGATTGTGATTTCTGGGATTGAGGCATGCTTGTGAGGGGTCCAATTTGAGGCCATATAGCTTTGATTTTTGATTTATGGGATTCGGGCACTCTTGTAAGGGGTCTGATTTAAGGCCATATAGCTTCAATTTTTGAGAATTCTCTGAAGGGGCAGGCTTCTTAGGGGTCTGATTGGAGGCCGTGAAGGTTTTGATTTTTGATTTTTTAGATTCGGGCATGCTTGTGAGGGGCCTGATATGAGGCCATCTAGCTTTAATTTTTGAGAATTCTCGGAGTGGAGTATGCTTGTTAGGGGTCTGATTTGACTGCTTTCATGTTTGCAAGTCTTTTGACTGCTTCTCCTCTGTTTCAGCAGATATATCTGTTTTCAGCATGATTGTAAGGGGTCTGAAAAGAGGCCACATAGCTTTATTTTTTGTTTTCTAAGATTGGGGCAGGGTTATAAGTGGTCTGATTTGAGGCCATATATCTTTAATATTTGGGAATTCTTTGAAGGGTGAGTCTTGTAAGGGGTGTGATTTGAGATTTGAGGCAAGGGGGGGGGGGGGGGGTTTGTCGGATCCGACAGAACCTTAGTTTTAGTACTCGGGTCCTCACATATGTTTACATTTTGTAATTTGTTGGATTCGGGCATGCTCTTAAGGGGTCTGATTTGAGGCCATATATCTTTAGTTTTTGATTTTTAAGATTGGTGCAGGCTTATAAGGGGTTCTGATTTCAGGCCATATAGCTAAATTATTTGAGAATTCTCTGAAGGGGCATGCTTGTAAGGGGTCTGAAAAGAGGCCACATAGCTTTAATTTTTGAATTCTAAGATTGGGGCAGGCTTGTAAGGGGTCTGATTTGAGGTTGTGTAGCTTTAGCTTTTTAAACATTCTCGTAAGGGGTATGCTTGTTGGGGGTATGATTTGAGGCCATGTAGGTTTAGATTTTTGATTTTCGGGTTTTGGGAGTGCCTTTAAGGGGTCTGAAAATAAGCCATATAGCTTTATTTTTGATTTTCTAAGATTGGGGCAGGCTTATAAGGGGTCCTGATTTGAGACCATATAGCTTAATTATTTGAGAATTCTCTGAAGGGGCATGCTTGTAAGGGGTCTGAAAAGAGGCCATATAGCTTTAACCCAAGGAGGAGGAAGCGTGCAACCCAAGACGAGTCATCACTGAAGAAACGCGCGAGGAAGCTGAAGACTGTGGGAGTCAGCCCTCAACGTCGACGGTCAAATCACCTCCGTCACAATGATACCTCACCTAGGGATTGAGTGCATCATTCTGTTCCAATCCCGAAAGAAGGCTAAGGTTGAAGTGTACCGTATCACTATCAACACCTTCCCGTTGTGCACGTGCCCGGATTTCGTGGAGATGTCAGCAAGAGCACTTGGGAAGCGGCGCCCTTGGTTGAACTGCAAGCACTTGTACTTCATCTTCCGTGTGACCTGCAACTTGGATCAATACCAAGACACTTTCATCCATGCTCCGAGCCTTAGTTTCAATGAAGTGAAGCACCTCCTCGAAAGTGGCATCATGAAGCATGTGGGACCTTAGCGTGGATACCTATAGGAGCTAGGCTGCCCCCCCTTATTTATAAGTTGTCGCTAAGTATTATTGCGTTGAGTATACTATAGTATGAGTGCACGTTTTCCGAAAATATCGCTGATATATCAGACCTATCATTATCTACATGATGTGAATTGTATTCGTTTTTAAATATGTATAAAGGTTTCTAAATATTTATGGGTCTATTCTTCCAACAGTAGTTTTAGATGTTATTGAATGGTACGAGTTTTGCTACTTTGCTTGAATGCTTGAATGCTTGAATTTTTTGACTTAGAATTTTCTCTTACGTTGTGACCATAGCCTATGATTAACCGGCTCTCACCATAATATGGACAGTCAAAAGTTCCCTGGTTTAAGTAAATCATGTCAATTAGTCTCTCTGAAAGGTACCCTAAAACCAAGTCTTTGTCCTGAAAGCCCTCAAAATTTGCACGGAAATAGGTCCATCATTTTTACTAAAAAAAGAGGTCCCACGATTTTTTCTATTTATATTTTCTAAGTTTGGAAAGTTTATTACTATAATTGGACAACGTTGACTTTTTTCTGCTCACCGTGAGCAGATTTTTTGCTCACCGCTCACCGCTCGCGTCCCACCGCTCACACGGTAGCGTCGTTGGTCCCTACCCCAATCAACATCAACATAACCTGTTAGAATGTCCTATGAATTTTTTAAGAAGAAGTCCCTTGACTTGTTGTGCCTTTTGCATATATGAGGATCCTCCTTGCTGCATTGAGGCGGGGTTATTGAGGAGTAGCCATATACCGACTAACACAGCTGACGGGGTAGGATATGTGTGGCTTAGTATTTGTCAAAAAAGATAAGACTCCCAACCATGCTTTGATAGAATTTTGCATCTACGTTGTCTATTCCCATGTCTTTTGATAGGCGGATTCCCTTCTCCATAGGTGTAGTGACATGTGCACAATTGGTCATGCTGAACTTGTCCAACAACATCTGAATGTAGTTCCTTTGCAACAACAAATTCCCTTCATTGAGATAAACAAACTCTATTCCTATGTAATAGGTGAGTAATCCTAATTTTGACATTTCAAATTCTTGCTCTAGCTTCTGTTCTAGTTCTATTACCTTGGTTGCATGACTCCCTGTGATGAATAAATCATCAACGTAGAGCACAATGACAACATACAAGTCCTTTGCAAAAAACATGTACAAATTGTGATCACAATTGCTCCTTTGAAAGCCTTGTTTTATGAGAAAACTTTCTATTCTAATGTACCATGCTCTAGAGGCTTGTTTGAGTCCATATATAGCCTTTTTGAGCCTACAAACCAAGTGATCTTAGTAGAGGTGTTTGAATCCTTCTGGTATTTCCATGAACACTTCCTAATCTAAATTTCCATTCAAAAAGGCCGTTTTAATGTCCAGATGCTTGATTAGCCATTTGTTTTTGATAGCGATAAAAATCACTAACATGATTGTCACCCACTTGACCGTAGGAGCAAAGATCTCCTGGTAATCCACACCCTCTTCCTATTCAAAACCCCATGCCACTAATCTAGCTTTGAGTTTCTCAACTTGACCATGCACTGCCATTTTGATTTTATACACTCACCTGGAGGTTACAGGTAGGTAACTTGTATGTCCCACTCCGGATTCTTCAAGCTGATCTTTGGTCAGTACCAGGCCTATGATTCTTTTGATGTTTTTTTTGGTGGACATACATTTGCTTTTAGTTTCCTAATTTGGTAATTAGCAGATGGATCATGCACTTCTTATGGCCACATGAGTAATTGTTTTTGGGCACTCAAGCCTTCATGCCTAAAATCATTAGCTTCATCAGCTCCGTTCAATCAATAGCTTCATCAGCTTTCCATACTGCACCTCATATTACATCGATTCTTCTTGCACATTATGACCAAGATAGATTGATGTCCTAGTGCTGAACGAGACTTGAGTCTGAGGTATTAAGAAATAAAACCGCAGCCATCAACTATTTGTGCATGCACAATGTTATTGTAAGATTTTTAGAGCACCAATATATGCACATATAAACACCGTAGAGATACTGGATGTGGGTCAATCCTCAAGAGTGGATACACCCGTGTGTTTTTAATGGATTTATCGGTATTTGAAGGGGCCGTGTGTACATGTAATATGCCTTATGTAAGAGAGATACTAGGACTCCTATCTTCGTTCGATGTAGATGATAACCGATTGCACTAAGCCATTGACCTTCCTGATCAAGGAACAAGAGCGTCTACACCAAGCGCAAGCGCCATTGCCACCCTCTTGATCTTGTAGCAGATATACGCAAGGGTGAGAAAATATTATATGTGTAAAATTATTTCTCTTTCCAGAAGCATAAGAAAGCTCAATTAAAGTAAAACTTAATGTGTCATAAACCAACACAAATATACAACAATATGCAGTGCATGCATGTAGCACAACAACCATTGTTATAAAACACGAACAACCATTCTACAAATTCTGTGATAGAAGAGCCTGTTACAATCTTTATAAAATCTCATTTACATTGACCAGTACGAAAGGGGCGTTGCAAAACTGTTCATATTTTTATCAGGATTTCAAAGTGATTCACTGATGTGCATGACATGGATGTATGAGATGACAACATCTTCTACAAATCTTTCTTTAAGCTTCACATGGTGGTCTCATGATTAGAATAATGATGTCCATCTGCCTATGGTGTTCCTCATTGTAGAGAGATTTGCCATCTGCAACCTGAAATTCACTGCAACCAAACTTGGCATTCTTAAGTGCGGCTCCATTAATGGCACACAATGACCTATGTGATTTAAGTGGTGTTTCAATGTTATAGGCACATATATGTATACAGATGATTCCTGCTAAGCAGCAGTAGCACCCATTTCTCTGTGAAAAACTTATGTCACAGGAACTCCAAAGTCTGCAAACTTTTGAAAGCATTTGTTGATTTGTGCAGGATTTGTCCTGGAATGGCAACAGCTGAAATTTATAATACAAAAATTCAGAATAAGATTAAGATTATAAGTTATAATAAGATGTTTGGAGGAAAGAGCTACACTTGCTAATTCTAATAAGTTATAAATGAGAAATTGCTTACCATGAGAACAACTTGAAACTTAGAAATGCTCAATCCATTTATAGTTGTTACCCGAGTTTTATGGGAGTTTGATATACACCTACAATCCTTCAACTAGGTAGAGCACACATAAAGTTCGAACTTGGACATTATCAAGCACTCAAATTTGATGGATTATTACAACGTCCGCTAGGAGTGCAAATGCAAATTGATATTCATTTGCAAATCCAAAGTTACAATCTGATTTTTATGTAAGATATGAAATGGACTAGACATGTAATTGCAAATTGATGAGATTAGATCATCGTCTCCAACCTCATTTATACCAATATGAATAGCAGCTATATATGAGCCAAAGACACCATAATCATCTATGATATGATATAATGTTTATTTGTGAAGCTTGGCTTAACTAGGATTTGCAAGGTGTTTAAACTTAAATGAAGACAAAAAGAATGACGAACATGTGAAGGTACATAAGAAGATACGCCAGTGAAGTCAACTCTAATGTTTTACAAGAGAAATGGCTTGGGAATAGCTTCATCATGTTTAGAGGTGATGAACCATGAGAACTTAAAAGATCTCATGTTTTCTTCATGAGTTGATTTAGGCAAAAGATGTTTTGTCATTGTTGTTTATGCTTCAATCAAGAACTCACTATTGCTACATAATCTAGACTCATCAGGGACATGATCTATTACTCAAGCAGTTGCCCATTTCTCGCACTCACACATAGGTCACACACAACACCAACAACACCAACACTAATGAAAGCCCAAGCCCCATCGCGGCCCTCAAACCCTAGACCCTAAACCGTGCCCTCAATCCCTTTGGAAGCTGCCCTCCTCAGACTTTTTAGAAAATTTCAAATTTCTAAATGAAAAATTATAGATTCTAAAGAAAAAAACATAAAGCTAGGGGTCTGGACGGTGAACCTTGCATAAGAAAAACTACTTATAATAACTTCTAAAATCATTTTTTTGAGATTCAAAACTGTTTTTATTTGAACATTTATGATGTCATTGAATTCCTCTTAATGTCTTCTCTCTACGCATGTTTGTCTTTACATAATAACAAATTGTAAACTCTTAGATCCATTTGAAGAGAATAATAAGGAGTTGTTTTTGAAAGAAGAGAATAATAAGGTTTGAGTGCAACTTTGCTGCCGAGGGAAAAGGAAATGTGAACATTTCTTTTTCTGTGTGGCATAGATTCTTCTTATGCACTAAATGTGTTGTTTTGAGGAGGAAATGTGTCCCCTAACACTCCAAATCCTTAGGCTTGTGATCATTCATGAATGTCAGGTATATTATATCATGACATTTCAACTTTTAAAGACCAAGATGCATATGACTATGTGCATACCCTCCAACTTTGAACTCCTATGATCTATGCCATATTTATATCCCATGTGCTTCTTGCGGAATCGATGCTAGTCGTGGATTGCATCTTTGAATTGTTCAACCTTTGCACACCATTCAGATTAATCCACTCTTTATTGTTCTTGATGACGATTGATCTTAACAACTTCTCCCAACCTTCACTCTTCGTGACCCCCATCTTGTTTGTAGTCATCTGTCATCCAAATCGTTCAAATTAAGCATCACCCACAAAAGAATTCTTGATATAGTGACTATGCATTCAACATCACATGCATCGTCATATTCCTCATATAGATGTCGTGCATAGTAAGATAAATAGTTCGTCATCATTTCATATGACAAGTTACAAAGACCACTCTAACACTAGCAGAAAACTATGTCAAAGAGAACCGCAGCCGAAATTGGCTGTGGTTCTTTGACCAGCCTGATCTGCAGTCACTAAATGATTGCAGATTTGGTTTTTTTTTGATTTAGTGACTGAAATTTGAGGAATTTCAGGACGTGTAATATACCGTTGGAAAGGTCTTGAAAATACCTTTCCATTGGTATATTACACGCCACGAAATCTTTAAAATCGAAGTCGCAAAATGAAATAAAAGTCTGTCATCGTTTAGTGACTGCAGATCAGGCTAGTCAAAAGAACCGAAACCTATTTCGGTTGCGGTTTTTTGGGGCATAGTTTTCTACTAGAGTAATTGACATGCCACACCAATTTATTGACACTCGATATCAATGGTTTAGCGTACTATATATGATGAACATGCTACATAACACATCATGGCTCCCAATAATTGCATTCAACTTACCACCCACCGTTGCGTAAACTGGGAGAATGGTGTTCACAGATTGAGGTGTAAACCACATGCTTAAGTTTTTGTTCAATTTGATGAATGATGTCATTATAACATCCTCCTGCCTTAATTCGAAGGATAGAAAAATGCTTAACATAATTTGTGATATTTATAACGAGTATGTCCAGAGTTAGTATTATGGATTTCCGTTAAATAACATGTTTTCCTGCCAATTGCAGATTAAGTTTCTTGGAACAGTTGAGCTGTCTAAGTTCTTATATTGAATGATAAGGAATTGTTACCTAGTATGTTGTATTCCACATTTTAGAGATGCTTGAGTTTCTCTTAGATTTTCAAGTAATTGTGGCAGGCGAGCAAATTTCAATGGTACATGGTCAGAAAGAAATCACCTAGTTTGCTATACACACAAAGCACCTATGATTGTACATGGAGGTGTCACCTATCAATAAACAAAGCTGATTGCTTATAAGTTAGAAAATATGGTATTAGATAACCAATATTTGAAACCATCCATGGCATTTGTTTAGAATATGTTGGGTCTCAGCACAATAAAAATACATGAATGCATATGTATTCCGTAAATCACAAGCTAAGTTTCTGTTCATTTTTTAGAAAACATGGATCGCTTACAAGAAAAGTGAGAGATACACTTACAAATTTTGCGTATGTGCCTTTCACCCCACATGTACCTAGGTGATGAAAAGCCCTCCCCCCCCCTTTTTTTCTTTTTTTCCTATTGGGTGCAAGCATAGTAAAGTGGACCAAAAAAGTGCTCCGGTATATGAAAGCCATGATTTTCTTGGTCAAACGCCTATAAGTAGTAGCAAAATGTTGTTTAAAATAGATTATTTTTCATGATGACCTCTATTGTTAAGTTAGGTACTCAAATATAGAATATCAATATGAGATCTTCAAAACCTATCATCAAAAGTGATGCGTAAAAGCAATTGACTAAATATAGTTTTGAACGTAAATTTCATGACCTTAAATATTTTGAACTTGGAATTTCTTTTCATATTCCTTGAATTCATTATAAACTTGAGGTCATCGTAATTTTTTTTTCAAAAATTAATCAATTTAATGTAATGTAATTGTATTTTAAACAAGTTTTTGACAATTATATTTTCAATGATACCCACTTGCACCACCACTTGCACCGTCTTCTAAAATATATATACGTTGTTTGAAATTTTTTTTTGTGAACATAAATTGCTTGGCTTTGTAGATTCATATGTTTTCTAAATGTTTATGAATTTCTATTTCATAAAATTCAAAGTTAGTATATAGTTTTGGATCACTTTCACTTAAATCTAAGCAAGGATCAAGAGTTGTCCACTTTACCGTGCTTGCACCCTATTGTTTTTCTATTTTTTTCCCCTTTCCATTCAAGCTTTCACTACATTACGGGTGCACAAAAACGTCGCATTTGAGTGTGTTACAACCTTTTGTGCAGAAAGTGCTTCTAGACTTATGAAGCCAAACTACATGCCATAGGTTTAGTGGCCTTTCCTTTCCCTGATCTAATCAAAGACTTAGCAGACAAATGCTTTTGGTGCATGAGCTTGGAGATGGCTTTCATAACAAGTGAATCATTCTACCCACCACCAAATTTTTCCTCTAGTTTGTGTATCAAAGAATTCTTCATCCTCTTATCTAGGTCACTCCGTTTTGAATGCCAAGGGAAGTGCCGCAAAACATATGAATAGGCGTAATGCCTCATTTGTGACCAGAAAACACCAATTGGCTCACCTATGTTTGTAAATTAACACTCAAACATTGTCAAAATGATTGAGATAGATTTTATTGAAGATTTCAATCATCCATAATAGTACTTGTAAGCTTACTAATAACAATATGTCACTGCCAAAATAGTTACAACACATTGAAATTGAAATGAAATGAATTTAAACTCCGGAAAGATGAAAAGGCTAATGGGACTGACATTAACAATACACAAGTTCATAATTTAATTGGTAAAGGCTAAGTTAGAGCACTCAGTCCAGGATTGCCTACATGCATCACCAATTGAGGGAGGGCCAGAAATATTAGTGACAGACAGGTTTTAGTGACATTAAAGCCATCTATGGAGGCAAACTTATAAACGAGGTCATCTAGTTTAATTACCATGCGACATAGGTGGTAAGGACGATCACAAGAGTACTTTACTGTCACACAATTCTTGACAAGCAGTATTACTGTGAAAAGTGTGTATTATGTTAGTTTCTGATGTACCATTGGTTTATAATCTTGCACGCTGCAAAGAGGGTTTCTTCATCACACCAGGATATAGAGGGCTTCTGATAACAACGAATACGTGCTGGGGTAATGAAAG
The DNA here is from genome assembly GCA_964035585.1 of Polytrichum formosum. NCBI lineage: Eukaryota > Viridiplantae > Streptophyta > Polytrichopsida > Polytrichales > Polytrichaceae > Polytrichum > Polytrichum formosum. The sequence continues at coordinate 15,287,339 of OZ037941.1, read as the reverse complement.
ATAGCAATGGTGTTTCTAGAGAAAACTGTATAGCAAGGGTACTGGTTCAGGAAACTGGGGCTAGGGCGAACCAACCCATACATTGGTACCTTACCGGATGTCTAGTGATGTCACATTCGAATGAATCGGCCCTCAACCTCATACAGTCAAGACTCTATAAATGTTACAGGTCGGGAGTAGCAAAAAAATAACATATATAGAATTATTACAAGTAACACTTATAGAATTCATACCGATGATTAATAACATTTATAGAAATAACACTTAATTTTTTTTAAATGAAGAACATAATGTTTTATAAAAATAAAAAATGAAAGTACAAATGATAATACATAATTCAACTAAACTAATTGAAATAAATAATCTATATAGTAGTAACTTGACGAGATTCTTCCAACTAAACTAACCGAAAGAAAGAGTCTATAGTAGTATGATGAGAAGCTCGGGGAGATCACTCCATTGTCAAGTTGAACACCACGTGCGAACAAAGTTTGCTACCCCTATATTACATGCCATAGATAATTTTAAATTTTATGATATTTTTTTACATTTACATAACCATTGATGATATCTTTTGTATATATTTTTTGAAATTTTTAGTCATCTTCATTTTTGTAGTAATTTTTTTAGTTCAATTTTGTGTCATTCTAGTTAGAAACGGTATGTTTTATAAAAAAACAAATCATCAAATTTAGTTACCATTTTTTACTATGTAATAGGTACCGTGTATATCTACTCATGCAAAAAAAAATTGATAAAGTTTTGACCCATTTTGGTGATGCTTTATGTACATTTTTTACATGTAAAATGAGCGCACATGGTTGTTCAATTTTACAATGGAGTGATCTCCCCGTGATGAGAAGCTTCCAAATGATGAGATGAAACTTCCTTTTGGAGTCCTTGAATGCTCTCGATGTGTGATATGGCATCATGTGGTCTTTGTTCAAAGTATTTCTTCAAAGTCTCTAGAGAACGCTCAGCAACACTAAATCCTACAACTTCTTCTACCACATCAACCATAACCTCATCAACATCAATTTCTTGATGTTATGAGGAATACATATCCAAAAACTCCTCACTGGTAGGTTCATAGGGGTTGTTTAAATCAAACTCCATCTCATAATTGAGGTATTCAAGAGCATTCATCACGTCACCCACCTTACTATCATATGACAAACAATGTCAATTGATGAAGTAGAGTGGCAACTTCATCAACCTCTACCAAGCGCCTAGCTTCCTCTATCTCCCTCTCAATAGAGATCGAAAGAACACCCGTGTGCCTCCAACAATTTTGAATTGTTCGCAAAGAATATGGGATAAATGTGATTACATGTTTAAAATGTATGCTCTCATATATTCTTACCTTGATTTTCTCAAAATTAACACTTATAGAGGTGCAATTAACAAAGAAGGGAGTAGAGCATGTTATAACACTTAACACATAACACTCACTAGTCTTACCAATTGTGTTTTTGTAGGGGAGTAAAATTTTCTTAACATATATGAAATTATAACACTTATAGGGTGTGAGCCCAAAAGAGTGCCCACATGTGTGCTTAACCCTTTGAAGCCATTAGGAGTTAGACTTTTAGGTTTTATGTTGTTTTTCAAAAATATAAAAAGAGTGAAACCCTAGTTTTAGAATGGCAATGTAGTAGAGGCTTGGTGTGGAGTTATGTTTCAGGCCTTAGGCTTATTTTGTGTGGTTAATTAGAAGCGTAGTGGCATTAGAGAGTGCTTTGGTTAGGTGAGTAAAGTTTGAAGAGGCAAAGGGAAGAGCCTTGGGTTTAAATGTTTGAATTGGGTTCTATCTTGTTGGTTTAAGGAGGTGAGGGTTTAGTGGATAGGATAAGGTCCTACTAAGTAGGAGAAAGTTTAAAGGGTTGTGGTTGGATGCCCTCTCCTCCCCTTCTCTCCTATCCTCTTTCTCTCCTTCTTCTCTCATATATCTTCCCTCTCCTCTTCCTCTCTTGGGCTCTCTTCTCCCTTTCCTTAGTATTAGTCAAACCTTGTCGCAACCGCGAGGCTACTGTCGCAGCTAACTAGTACTGGGTTACTACAGACTGCTGTCGCAGCTAACTAGTGATGGGTTACTACAGACTGCTGTCGCAGCTAACTAGTGCTGGGCTACTACGAGACTGCTGTCGCAGCTAACTAGTGATGGGTTATTACAGACTGCTGTCGCAGCTAACTAGTGCTGGGCTACTACGAGACTGCTGTCGCAGCTAACTGGCTGGGTTACTACAGACTGCTGTCGCAGCTAACTAGTGCTGGGCTACTACGAGACTGCTGTCGCAGCTAACTGGCTGGGTTACTACAGACTGCTGTCGCAGCTAACTAGTGCTGGGCTACTACGAGACTGCTGTCGCAGCTAACTGACTGGGTTACTACAGACTGCTGTCGCAGCTAACTAGTGCTGGGTTACTACGAGATTGCTGTTGCAGCTAACTGGCTGCTGGGCTACCCGTGAGGCTGCAAGTCGCAGCTACTGGGGGCCTTAGAGTTAATTAGGTTGCTTAGTTAATTAGGTTGCTACTTAGTATTAATTTAGACAATTAGTTCATTAGCAAGCTAGGAAGACACGAGGCACTGAATGGTATGATTAGCAGTTGGAAGTGGATGTGAGTAATGTGGGGGTTGCAATGGAGTGTGTTATGATTGTGATAACGGAGAATAGCGTTTTTTAACGCTTGTATCCTCGCCATGGAATAAATTGGGTGTAATGGTTGATGGAAAATGTAATGGATTCTCACGATGTTGAGACGCGGGGGATCAAGACTAAAAGCTCAAGAGGAATATCGGCAAGGGCATGTGTGGCAAGGGCCATGACTTGGGAGCTTGAGTCGGCTAAGGACGCGACTGTGCACGATGCTAGTGGCATCGAGGCATCGTTATCTCAAGCAACGGGTGAAGCTAAGCAAACTCCCAAATAAGTGTGAATCATTAAAGGGGTGGAAGTAGTGAGTTAGTCGCTCTCACACGGAGAGTGGGACAAGCTCTCAAGGGTGAGTAGGAGGAAGGGTGCATATAAACTCTTAGAAGGAATTAATAAAGATTAGCACGACTAGTGCATTGGTGGAGAGTTGAATTAAGTTTCAAGCTTCTACTTTTGTTGACATAAGACATGTGATTCTCAAACCCACACCCGGACTAGGACGCTTAAGGGTGGTGGGTTTGGCCTCACATAGGGGTAACACTTATAGAGTCTTGACTGTAGGGGGTCTTTTTGTATTGGAGCCACTTCATCCACAATATGTAGGATGGTTGATTTTAAGTGAGTGCCACGAATCCCCAGCCATTCGCCCTCCCCGGCAAGGTACGGATATATGGGTTGGTTCGCCCCAGCCAGGAATCTGGTATGTTAAATATTGTATTTAAGGTGTTATATGGTAATAGCGTTATATGGTATTTTATGTCATTTTTAAAACTTTTAAAGTAATTTTCTAATATTTTCATAGATGACTAAAATTTGGATGGAATCCATGCCAATTATTCGGCATCATAACAGGTGTGTAATGCAGTTTGCTTGAAGATGCTGGGTAAGGAATGTTACTCATGTTTGAGGGTATTGATTCCCACCTAGTTGGCATTGCAACTACAATAAATTGTCTAATTAGTGTGGGTTACCATTCGAAGTTATGTGATGCTATAACTTTTACCGACGTCATCATTTTTTTACCAATTGACTTATACCATACCATTAGTAGAAAACCATGGCATAAAGAACCACAACCGAAATCGGCTACGGTTTTCTTGACCAACCTGATCTGTTGTCGCTGAACGACTACAAATTTGTTTTTTTTGTTTTGTTTTAGTGATTGAAATTTTAGAAATTTTGGGGGCGTGTAATATACCGTTGGAAAGGTTTTGAAAATACCTTTCAATGGTATATTACACAAACAAAAAAATTAAAATTTTAGTTGCAAAAGAAAAAAGGAAAAAATGTTGTTGTTTAGCTATTGCAGAGCAGACTGGTCAAAAAAATCGCAGCCGATTTCAGCTGGGGTTTTTTGGACATAGTCTTTTGCTAGTGTATTCTTTGGTGTGCATACTAACTATTTATGTCATTTGGGGTAAAAAATGATACTCTCAACAAAAAGTTATAGCAACATGTATCCCCGAATGGTAACCCGTACTAATTAGACAATTTAGTGTAGCTGCAATCCTATGCCAGAAGAAGGATTGTCTACCTTTATGGCTTTCATTTCACCTCAAGGTCATTTCTGAAATGGAAGATTAGTGCATGAGGCCCCACAACCACAACTGCCAAAAAAAGAATTTTGGTGCACACAACCCACAATTTCAAACCACAATCATGAACAATTTATGAAAAGAAATAGCTTAAATTGTCAAAATTCCTACATTGGTAGACAATAATCTCAACGGAGCATACGTAACAGATTGGGGTGCAAGCATAGTAAAGTGGACCAAAAAAGTGCTCTGGTATATGAAAGCCATGATTTTCTTGGTCAAACGCCTATAAGTAGTAGCAAAATGTTGTTTAAAATAAATTATTTTTCATGATGACCTCTATTGTTAAGTTAGGTACTCGAATATAGAATATCAATACACTAGAAGAAATCGTGTCCATTTCAACCCTAGGCCATCGCGACTCGCACCAAGAAAATGCATAAACAATTCAATTGGTAGGCAACCGGAAGGTACCCGTGGTGTACCCATGGAAGGTGCCCCCCGATTCCCCAACCGAATTGATTTGTTTATGCTTTTCTTGGTGGAAGGTGCCACTCGATTCCCAACCGAATTGATTTGTTTATGCATTTTCTTGGTGGGAGTCGCGATGGCCTAGTCACAAGGAGGGTTGAAATGGACAAGATTTCTTCTAGTGATACGAAATCTTCAAAACCTATCATCAAAAGTGATGTGTAAAAGCAACTGACTAAATATAGTTTTGAACGTAAATTTCATGACCTTAAATATTTTGAACTTGGAATTTCTTTTTGTATTCCTTGAATTCATTATAAACTTGAGGTCATCGTAATTTTTTTTTCAAAAATTCATCAATTTAATGTAATGTAATTGTATTTTAAACAAGTTTTTGACAATTATCTTTTCAATGACACCCACTTGCACCACCACTTGCACCGTCTTCTAAAATACATATATACGTTGTTTGAAATTGTTTTTTGTGAACATAAATTGCTTGGCTTTGTAGATTCATATGTTTTCTAAATGTTTATGAATTTTTATTTCATAAAATTCAAAGTTAGTATATAGTTTTGGATCACTTTCACTTAAACCTGAGCAAGGATCAAGAGTTGTCCACTTTACCGTGCTTCCACCCATTGACAGTTTCTCTATTCACTTCTACCTTCTTCAATCTCATGCTTTGTAAGGAATAAGAGAATTATGAAAATATTTGTTGGGATTACCCTAAATGAGGTAGGTATAAGCAAGTATTAGGCTTACCACATGAGTGAAAAGGCATTCAAAGCTTTGGTAGTCAAAAAAATATGGGGGGATGGAGGCTTCCGGAATCACCTTGGTTGTTGTTAGTGACATGTACATGTCACTTCAAATTTGGAAATGTTAACCAGTGACGGTTTGATGCAGGGTTGTCTATTGTGTCGTGACGGAGGCTAATCCCGACATAATGTCGTGGCGTCACGACACGTATCTGTCACGACATTATGCCGGATGCCGTCTTTATCCTGACGAACTTGAATTTTACCGTATTTTTTGTGTAATTACATTACCCCAATCAGGACACGTAGGATTTATGATGTCCACGTATGGTGCCATGTCAGCAAAGTAGAGGTAAAGTGGGAAAAAAATTACTAGCGCCCGTCCCCCCCCCGTTCCCCCCGCTCCCTACGTTCCCCTCCCCCGTTCCCCTCCCCCGTTCCCCTCCCCCATCCGGCACCCCATCCGGCCCTCATCCGGCCCCCCATCCGGCCCTCATCCGGCCTCCATCCGGGCCCCCCCCCTAATCCGAACCCGCCCCCCCCCCCAATCCGGCACCCGGCCCCCCCCAATCCGAACCCGGCCCCCCCCCTAATCCGAACCCGGTCCCCCCTAATCCGAACCCGGCCCCCCCCTAATCCGAACCCGCCCCCCCCCCTAATCCGAACCCGGGCCCCCCTAATCCGAACCCAGCCCCCCCAAATCCAAACCCGGGCCCCCCCTAATCCGAACCCAGCCCCCCCCCCCCCCAACCAATCCGACCCCCCCCACCCATCCGAACCCGGTCCCCCCTAATCCGAACCCGGCCCCCCCCTAATCCGAACCCGGGCCCCCCTAATCCGAACCCGGCCCCCCCCCATCCGAACCCCCTCCCCCCCCCATCCGAACCCGGCCCCCCCTAATCCGAACCCCCTCCCCCCCCAATCCGAACCCCAATCCGGCCCCCATCCGTACCCCATCCGGCCTCCATCCGGTACCCCATCCGGCCCCCATCCGGCCCTCCATCCGGCGTTCCCCCCGTCCGCATCCGTTCCCGCCCCCGTTCCCGTCCCCGTCCGCATCCGTTCCCGTCCCCGTCCGCATCCGTTCCCGTCCCCGTCCGCTCCGTTCCCCTCCCCCCCACACCCTCATTTGTCATATTTTACTACTTTGATTTTAACAGAATGATAAACACAAAGGCAAAATGATTTACCTGGCAAGGGAAATATGCACATCCACGTCGGATTTTTCTGCCACATTGGATGCCACCTTGGCAAGAAGGTAAGTATTTTACCCACCCTACTAGCTTCCCCCTAGTATGACCCTACGTGGACCCTATTATGTCGTGACGGAGGGGTCCGCCCCGACACGACACGTCATGACGTCATGACGGTGGCAGGACGTCGCGATAGACAACCCTGGTTTGATGTGACTAGCTAATTTTGAGATAGGATTTGCATCACAAAGGGCCAAGTCACAACATTGTAGAGATACAACCAATTTCCGTTACAAAGACACATGTGTTCTACTAGTTGATCTAGAGGGAGAATTGCCACCCTAGGATTATATGGGACTGGGATCTTTCTGAGATGCAGATGAGTAACAATTGTCGCCGTATGAGGGGCCAGGGCGAACCGACCCATACATTGGTACCTTACCGGATGTCTAGTGATGTCACATTTGAATGAATCGGCCCTCAACCTCATAGGGGGTCTTTTTGTATTGGAGCCACTTCATCCACGATATGTAGGATGGTTGATTTTAAGTGAGTGCCACGAATCCCTAGCCGTTCGCCCTCCCCGGTAAGGTACGAATATAGGGGTTGGTTCGCCCCAGCCCCGTATGAGGTAGGTGTCATGGTAAAACATTCAGAGCCTGCAATCAAGGCACCGGATATTCAAGGGTGTAAGTGTTCTATGCCAGCTCTGCAGATCTTGGCACTACTGGGAACCCTCGAAGGTAATAGCTAATAGACAGATGAGGCAGCTCTATATTGGCGGGGTTTCGGGAATTGGTTTCCCAGCCTTGAATTAGTACCGTAACACCATAGCAGGTTCGCCACCTGGCGAACGAATATTTAATTTTTTTGAAAAAATAAGGTTCGCCTCTCAAAAACTGGATTTCTCAATTTTCGTTTTTTAGCAAAAAATAAGTAAAAATGACCCTAAATAGCTTAGAAATAGCAAAATATTTCAAAAACTAATTTATTCTATTTTCGTTTTTTTGTCTTCAGAATTTTCTAATTTTTACGTTTTTTATTTTTAGAATTATTTTAGGACGAACCTGCTATGGTACTACGGTAGTCATCCCAATCTCAACTCTCCTGGAGGGAAGCGGCCGAACTAATCAGGAAATCTCTCATGTAAACTTAACTAGACGTCTGGTCAAAAGATTGGGGCGGTTGACAGCCCAAAGAGATTGAGCCCGAATCAGTGAAAGAACCACTTGCGCTCTATTAGGACCTAGTGACCATGGGCACCTGGCTGCCTTGTTTTTTTTTTTTGAGACAGAGGGCCAACACGGCCAACGCCACCTGGCTGGCTTGTGGATGTCCCTAAATCAGCAGGTAAGTGTCCTCACATGGATATAATCCTTCCAAAATATAATGAAATTCCATACTCCAAAGTTAGCCGTGAATTTAGTCATGTGCAACATCTTGTGAAATTAATGCATGTTTGAATTATCGTGCTTAAGTTAGTCGATGTCTTACCGTCAATGTATGTTCAACTTCCTGATCGCTCCTTGAGTGGATAAGTATATTCGTCTTGCCAGCCAGTTGATGATCAGCTATTGTTTGCATTTTTGAGTTTGAAGGTGCTTTCCTGAGTATGGGGTCCGAGTGGCAGTTATGTATATGGGCCGTGCAGACCATCCACCCCTTAAACTTCATTGAATTTAATTCTTTCGATTGTAGTATGATGCTCAAGGTATGTATATTTCATGCATGAATGTATACACGTGCAACACCGATCAAACTTGATGGCTGCAACATGTTGTTATGTCAGAGCTTCCTCATTGATGTGCCAAGCTGGGAAAGTATGATTGAACAATTAATTGAGGTTCAGTAACAATCGCTCACTACTGTCATTGTCATGAAATTGGAGCAATTTGCGCTACTTGAAGAGTCTATATATATTTTCAAATCTGTCTTAAGTGCATCTGATTCATGAAAGTTCAGAAGATGCTGATACTGTGCATGCTCTCTAATTTCATGGCATTTGTGACCGACTGACTCCTTCATGCCTCATGCACCTCATGAGCAGTCGGAGGGAGCAAGCGTTGAATCTGATTCAACGCAAGATTTGAGCTAGAATTAAATTGGACCTCTTATGATGCAGGTAAAAATCCCCAACTAGTCAACATACTGCATCCGACAATTTGAAAGTGAGCTGATTAATATGAAATTGGTGCACGATCTGAAGTACTTCCCCCCTGCTTCCATCTTTGGCTTTGAAGTTCGTACCAGACCCTACCACTTTGCTGCGGAGTAAACGCTGGAAGCAAAACTCAAAACTAGTTTCCTCGGAGCTTAGGGTGACCATCCTGCATCCCCCAAGGTTCCCTCATGAATAATCCACCACCTGGTCAATTTCTTCCATGGCCATGGCCCTCATCCTTATTGCCTTCTCATCCAGCAACAATACATCCACATTCGAATTTCACTCGCACAGCATCACCAACAACAACAACTTGCAAAATGATTGAGTAGCAAGCTGGTGCAAGATTTCTATCTCCTGCCTCAAATCATTGCCAACATCCTCTCCAACGTCCATGGCCGCCCACTTGCTCCCCAATTCATCCTGCTGCCCACCATTCGTCCTGCGGACTCACTATTCTTCCCAAGCACTGAAGTCCTACATTCAACCTTCACAGGATCTGCCCCTGGATCAGCTCGCATCGTCTGTCATCCTAGTTTGCAACCTCGCAAGAGAGGCATCCATGGGTGCTATCCAGTCGTCCTCCTGCACCAACGATTCGGTGGACTTAGTGCTTTTTCCTTGAATCCTCAAGGACTTCGAGAAACTGTCACAAGGAACCTGTACAGCACTACCACATGGGAAAACAACATGTTCTACCCCGTGGATCCCTCGAGAATATAAAGCATCTCTGAAATGTCACGCACCTGAGAAACTTAGGACTTTGCCTCATGACGAATCCTTCATGACTATAGAAGAGGGCAAAAGAAGTGGCATTAGCATGTTATGAAAGCGAATACATTCCCACATGTATGTTGAGAAAAAAGGAATTGTTTATCACATGGTAAAGTCTTAGACCTCTTGGCCTCATTGTGGAATGGATGGAGTCTACATGAGAAATTCTAAAAGAATTCTAATTCTAATTTGCCTCTCAAACAAATTTTGAGCTAAAGTTTCTTGATGTTATCTAAGAACAGTAATTGTGGCCCATCACTCATAGGTGGAGCATTGATGATGCCTACTTTGAATTCCTTCAACGCCCAAGCCACCACCAAATCGAGGTGCTGAAATCTCCTCCCATGATCAATTTCTTCCTTCCTAGTGTTGATGAAGAGTTCAGGAAAATTCTTGCTTGCAAACTCAGAAATTTTAGGGAGTATTTCGTGGGTCTTTCCAAGTCCCATGACCACCATGGCAATCACTTTCTTGGAGCTTTCGGGAAGAGTGTTCATTTGAATCCCCTGAAATAATTCAAGTTCAAGAGATGTTCAGCTAACATATAATAAAGATTCGAACCAATAAATAGTTTGAAATCAACAAAAACAAGTTATTTTCTCTTACATGATATTGCATACCCATGTCTTTAGCAAATGCCGCATCCAAAAGTTTGTCTCCATCGACTGTGGATTTTTTGGCTTTTGGTACACTGGCCTCCATTGTAGTATCACAAATTGCTTCGACCACTTTAAGAGTTGCGATCCTCTTTCGTTTGAGGTTACTTGAAGCAACCTGATCAATGCATGATTATAAGCCAAGGGTTGTGTTAATGTACATCATATGTGATAACATCAAATTTGATTGGTTTCAACCTAAATTTCTAAAGCTGATATGAATTTGGAATTACTCACTGGATTGAATGACCGTTGGCACTCTAATTCCAACTCATCAACCATGAGAAGAAAACAGATCCACACTATAGGGTTTAATGTATGTGTAAGAATAAGGATTATTTTACCTTGATTTGTGGAAAGAGTTCTAACATCTTTGTCTTGTTCTCCAATACTCTTTCATTCCTCAACCGCTCATATTCGTTGCTTTCATTTGAGTTTTCTTCTTGCACCTTTTTGACTTTGTTCTTTTGGCCTTGTCCGACCCTACATGACATATTTTCAGATAAAGCTTCACCTGCACATGACATCCAACACAAGGCAATTAATGAAGTAAAACAAAAGGTAATCGATGAAAGATTGATTTATAAAGTGCAAGAGTAATATACAAACCTTGTGCAATATTATTCTCATTATGTTCTCGTTGAATGCCATGTGGTTCTTGAAACCTCGTGTCCACAGATTGCAAAGCCTCCATGTTGTCTTGTTGTATCACGCTCCTGAAAAAAGAACAATTGCATAAACTTTATTATTCTCATTATGTTCTCGTTGAATGCCATCTGGTTCTTGCAACCTAAATTCATATCTCAAAAATTTCAAAAAATTTCAAGAAGCTCAGAATTTTCAGAATGGGAGCTTTTGAATACCTAGTTTTTCTTGTTTTAGCACCAAAGTAGTGCTTGTGCCCCTTGAACCATTCGTAAATTTCATCCACTTGCCAACGAACAAGCAACATACTTCCACTTGATTGGAAAAGTAAAGCAGAAAGAGAAGGCTCCCTGGTTTTGATGTAAGCTTTCACTTTCTCTGCCATCCCTTGTTGATTCCTCAAATTGCTCTTCAACAACGTAGCTATATCAGCAACCTCTTCATCATAGAACCAAGACCGCACCATACTCACATTTTGCTTGTAGACTTTCCACTGCAAGGGGTGATATTCACGCAAGAAGTTTCTTCCCCATAAAAACCCTGTCATGTTACTTGGCGCCTTCTTGTAGATGCGATCATACAACTCATGTTGGCTATAATTGCCTGGTTGATAAGGATCTTTCACACCGGAATAGGCAAGTACTCCTTGCCGACTAATGAATCTTGTTTCCTTATTCATGTCTTTGCTCAGTGAGCATCCGGGCTCTAAGTTTCCTTGTTTGGCCGAAGAGTGCCCTTCATTGACTGTAAAGTGTCCCTCTGTAACTCTCTTGTCTTCGGAAGGATGGAGTAATTTTGAAGATACTTCAATGTGCGGAAGGGCAACAATGGAATAAGGCACAAGAGATAACATGTAAGTTGCTCCAGCATCAAATGTATCCATGCTTAGGCCATCATCATCCGCTTCAAGAATGCATCCGTCTTCCATAATTGCCATTTTTGACTAGTACAAGAACGCTACCTATAAAAAAGATCTCACTTATAATTCCGCTACATTCAAACAAGTACATGATTATTCACATATTGTGAAGAGCTCATCAATTCACAAGCACAACAGGAACTCAATCATTAAATTGCAAGCACTTCGAGGCAAAAGATTGCAAGTAGGACTAATCTAGAAATCTAACTTGCTATGGATGTAAATGAAACTCATACTTACCGTTGGTATACTCTTACAACTTCTCCCGTGTTGTGTGTCCAGAATTTTGATGCTCTCGCTTATGCTCTGGTGTTCTCACCAACGCTCCTTATAATCACCTACAATCACATAAGAAACAAAGAGGCATTAACATCAATTATAGCCAAAGAAGCTTGTCTGAACCTACAATTACATTTAGCTAATCTTGTGCTGTGATGCTCATGGTCGGACGCGCGCAAAGACAAGGCAATCTCAAAGTAATGAAACAATTATGATAAAACACACAATTAGCAATCGTGCAGTTCATGAGCATTCACAGGAAGCTTTGAAAACGCACAGGTAGTGCCGACTCTTTTTTTTTCTTCCAGTATTTTCCTCGAACAATCCACTTACTGCACTTCTACTTTCATGTATTAGGGTCCAGAAAGTGTATGCAACATCCGGCGACACAGCATAGAATCGGAGAATTGTATGTGTTCAGCTCAGTAATTAGTGATACAGGATAAACATTTCTTGCGCATTCAAGATTAAAGAAAAAAAATGTAGCTGTTATAGGCCATTGAACAAAGCCTGCCATGTCTCGCAACACATGACTAATACAATCGATCGGAACACAAGCGCAGGCAAAGGAACTGTAGTGAGGCTTTCAGATTTTCATATAGAGCGATGATTGATAAACAAACATACCGCCTTCAATGCCTGGATGTCCCCCGGATCTGTCTTCGCGTCCACCATCTGCGGTGCCATCATCATCACCATCTGCGGTGCCATTGTTGTGAATCGATCAACCACTCGTGAACCTCATTACGATACAGGGAGCGGCAAGCTTTGTTGCAACTTCATCTGGATGACTCTGCAACAAAGCTCGAGGAAGACTGATGCAGTTTGGCCAGTTGGGAGCACCGGAGGAAGTGTGTTCAAGTGAGCAGAAGGAAATTTCAAATGACTAGTTTCATCCAATATGTTCATAATTCATCCACCCAAGCGACAGATTTCATCCAACACGTCACTTGACGTAGACATCTTAGTTAGTGATCCAACACGTCACTTGACATAGACATCTTAGTTAGTGAATCATGATAATGGGTGTCAATACTGTATGCCATCGCTTTCATGGTAGAGCGGGAGAGCGGTGTGCACAGCGGCTATGGCGGAAAGAAGCGGCAGGCGGGACATCGTTTCTGCTTGTTTCTTTGATGTTTTAGCGTCTTTCTTGCTCGCGCATTTGATACACAGAGTTCATAATTTCAGCAGATCTTCTTCAATACATGTACACTAATTAAGGAGGTAATTCTTGTCTCTGATCTCAAGTTGCTCTTCAAAGCCCATGTATAGTACTGCTGAATGTATTCATAATTGAGCAGAATTGGGATAAATTGGCTTTTGTTTCTGTTTATTTTTTTGTTTATTTAATCTTCTTGAGTATGCTTCATGTGAATACGTATGTTTTTCGCACAACTCAAACTTTACCTTGTTGTAAACCATGTGGCATTTTGTCTAGTTTTCTCTTAATAAATCCAATTTCATTATAAGTGCCGTGTCTTTTTACCTCATGGTTGAAATTTCTTTCATGGATGTCAAACTGATAAGGTAAAGTGATCTGTTTTGACTTGTGAACCTTCAGGTCAAATTCACAGGCCCCTTGTGTGTGCTCTGACGAGTGAACCAGATTCACAAACTTAGACCATTCACATTTTCTTCTATTGCTGGTGACAATGTAGCTCAAGACATGTTCGGAAAACTTGATAGAATTGGGGGTCTCTCAAAGTGCGATTTCTTCCATAGCCGTCGGTCCCCATCCTCATTGTCACTTATCAACCAACAGGGCAACCACATACAATCGGTGAAATAATAGAAGACTCATGCAGGCTTGTCAGATTTGTGTGGAAGGTACTGATCCACCTCCTGCCTTAGCTTATTTCGAGTATCCTGAATCACATTCTTACACAAACTTATAAGCCCATTATTTCCTGATGCATAAGTTGTTGCTGATGTAACTGGAAATGCTGCAAGAAAACTTGAAAGACGTTTATCGGGTGATTTGAATAATTGGTCCACTGCAATTCCCTCCAAATGAAATGCCAGGATCTGCACTTTCTTCCATAGCCTCTGACATCCTCATTGTCACTGCATCAAGCAACCATGCAATTACACACATTGCTACAACAATCCATGCAGGCTTGTAAGAAAACTAGTTTGGATCCATGCCGTCCTAGCCTGTTGCACCTACGCATATGAATTAATGTCCCAGTGCATCCTTGAACCAGCCACCAATAAACGGGGAAAATTGACAACTACACTAATATTGTATTTAGTGTCACTAATTCTATATCGTCTTGCTCAGCACTGATTATAAACCCTGGTGTAGTGTCATAAACACTAATTGTTAACCCAACATTTTTTTGTCGTTCCTTGTAATTTTCTTTATCAGTGTTGAGCAATGCTACAATTACTGTCACTTACTAAGTGTTTTGTCATCCAAATTTCAATCATCTATGACAATATTTCATTACTGTTCTCCCTCTTTAGTATGACACGTTTGGGAAACACAAAAAATGTCGTATTATTGAGGTGTCGTCTTCTCGTTAATATGACAAATGGCGTAAAATTGTCGTACTATCGAGGGAATACAAAAACATAAGCAATATGAGCTTAAAAATATATATAATGAGTTTAAGCAATATAGATTGTATAAAATAATAACTTATAACTCCAAAAAAATATAAATATTCTCAAGAACTCTTGAAATAGGAGTTCAAAGATCTCTAGTGTTGCCTACCCAAGTTAGCAATTGTCATCTTATCTAAATTCCCTACTAGCTTTTGAGAACTAATAATTTCATTAACACCAAAATGTAAAGAGTTGTTTAATAAGAAATTAGACAACAATGATGCATGACGTTTAGCATCACTAAGTTTTATTGTAGGTGGAGCAACATCATCCACATTCACTAAATGTAGATCAACATTAAGATCAAAGCCTTGTGCATAATTGATTCCCAAAGCATCATCGACCAGCTGATCAGTACTCAATTCTAGCTCAGTAATCTCTTCCTCTTCCATCTGAATGTAAGTCTCGATTGACATCTCATCATCACCCAATCGCAACTCTGAAATCAAAGCACCAAGTTCATTTGATTCTTCTTGCATTCTATTCTTCTCCATTTCATCAACTAGGGCAAAATCAACATTCCATGTTGCAGGTAACTTCAACAAGCAACTTCAACTTATTAGTCCCAATTGAATTAACAACAAGAGCAAGTGTTACACTCTCCTTCTGTAACTTCCGACCCTTCACGTTCCCTTGTGCTAATGTTTTATTAGGATGTGCTCTAAAATACAATCCAGTCTCATCCATGTTGTAAACATCTTCAGGCTCATAATATGACAAAAGAATAGGAAGGAGGCCACTCTAACCCTAACCAGGTCCATTCTACACTAGTAACCCTAATTATCATTAAGTTCCCAATGATAAGTGTAGTTTCCAAGTGAAAATGGATGTATTTTAGATGTACATAACATAGATGAAAGGAATTTTAGCATTAATTACCTCTTTAATATGACAAAACGGAGATTCTAAATGTCGTATTATCGAGTGTTGTAGTCGTATAAAAGAGGGAGTTTTGGAGTAAAAAGTTTGGTCGCGCAAAAATGTGTCGTAATATCGAGGGTGTCGTATAAACAAGTGTCATACTAACGAGGGTAGACTGTACAGAAATGTTAGGATGCATAATATACCAAAAGTGGATGAACTATGTAAGTAAGTTAGGGTGACAATATTTGTAAACATATTCATGAGTAGTGTCATTAGAATGGTTACCACAGTGATATGAAATGCCATAATATGACACTAAATGCATTATTTAGTGTAGTTACAGATGCACTGGGTTGAGTTTGAGAAATAACCAATTGAAGTTCAAGACCTCAGGAAAAGAACAAATAATTGTAAGAGAATCTGTAGAATATACCTGAAAATTAAGTAAAGAAAAGCAAACGATCACAGCAAGTAACCGGTTGGACTTGTAAACACTAGGATTTTGGCCATATGCCCAAAAATTCTGCCCATACACTGGTGGCTACATTCCAATGTAGAGGTGATCTAAGGTAGAGGGTGCTTAAACTAACACTTTAAGCTATTGCACATACATATGGCTATATAGTTGATATGAAAAATATATATTCATACTAGCCTTTGGGTTAAACATATCATGTATAAAGAAAAGAAAATTATATCTAGCCTCAATTGAATATTTGATGAATATTCAAAGTCAAAACCACTAGCTTCCTTAAACTAATATGTAGGTCATGTGTATGCATGTGATGAGGACCCCCACCTTCATTGCCTAGAACCAGTATAACATAATTGGGTACTAGACCCCAACCATATCAAAGCCCAACTTGGCCACCTCCATGATCCCACCCGGTTTAGTTGTAGAACCGTCCCCTTGCATCCCAAGAACCAACCCCCTTGCATCCTAGGTATTGACCCTTGTTACCCATAACCGACCCCCTTGGCTTTGTCACCGACCCCCTTGGCTTTGTCACCCATCTCCTTGGCTTTGCGGGCTTGAACCATCTCCCCCCCCCCCACCTGCCGGCCCCCGCGAATAAAATGGCTAGAATAGGCATTGACAAGCCACCCTAACCCACCTTGAACCGACCCAAGATAGAGTGGAGCATGTTACCTACCCTAATGGAGGTAGTAGAGTGTTGGTGATTGGGAGGCGTTTATAGGTGTTGCTTTTGGGTGGGGTGACGGTTTTAGCACCCTCTACCTTACTAGAGGGAGGAGGCCCGTGGAGGCCATGTTGTCAATGTTGACAGCTAAAGGCATAGATTTCAATACCCTTTATTGTAGTACTCTTGTCATGTGTTTGTTGGGTGAGACCAACCTTTTCTACTATAAAACTCCAAAATTGATATTGAATCATGCAATCAAGGTCATGAAGCACCCTACTATGGTTGACTATAAAATTTCAAGTTCTATATTATACAAACACGTACCTTTAGAAGCAAGTGTAGACTGATGACATGTACACGTGTCCACCCCAAGTAATGCCATACCTAAGGATAACGGGCGTATACCCTTTCAAATTTGTTGAATAAAATTACTTTTTGAATTAAAAATACGTGAACTGCACATGTCTTTCCCCTATTCACAATGATCACTCATAAGGCACTAAAAAAAGAATCTTTATCAAAGACATCCAAGAGTTAAATTATGGTTGTTGACAACAATTTGGATAGAGCAACTTACTCAAATTTGCAAATTGCTCTCACACTCTATCTTGTTAACCATTAAATGCTCTCAGGACCATACATGATGTTGATTTTTTTTTGTATAGTTAGTCAATCCAAAATGGCACAAAATTTCATCAAAACGTGGATATGATAATGAAGCATCTTCTCCAAAAACATTTTTGAAAAAAACATGAATGAGTAGCCTAGTGATTGTTTTAATGTGGAAAGGGGTTTGCACTATCTGGTCATGCCATGTGCTTGGTAATGACTAAAACATAGATTGAATTCAAATCCTTGTACCTTGAGAATGGATTTTCTATCAAATTTTTGGTACATTGAATCCAATTCCTTGTATTAATGTTTTAGAGAATGTTTTCTCTATCAAAGTCTAGTATATCTAATTCAAAAGCTCACCAACATGCATATATGAGCATGTTAGTCATGTTTTGCTCAAGGAATCCCCCTTTAGACATGATAGGATGTATTGAGTCCCTTATGTGTGCATTACACATAAGGTACACGCTTGGTATGTGGGCCTTATTTGGTTATTTATCGTAATTGGACATTTGTATATTTGAGTGGTGTGTGGTTAGGTTAGATCTAACAATGGAACCCAACAACACATGTGTTTAAAGCAATTGCTCTACATGCTCAAAATTGATGAACCACTCTAGACCCAATAGTCAACACAATTGGAGGACCTAGGTAATCATTTTAAGAATCAACACACATTCATTTTTAATAATCACAACTAAATTGATGGAGGTCCAATTTTTGTTGATGCTTCATCATAGATTTGTTAATGCAACACAAGTTTTGTTGCGTGAATCTAGTCGGTAGAATTTGAAGAACATGAAAAACGAACCGAACAACCCCCACATACCTCAATTATATCTATAAGAGAAGATAAGAGTTCTTGAGTTTGAATGCTAGTAGAACTACCCTTTAATTCAAGCAGAAATTTGGTTGGAAGTTGGTTGTTTTGCATACAATCCTTTCCATGTTAGGTAAGTTTTTGGTGCATGTTTGGAGTTGGTGTGATGGTTTGAATGAAGAACTTTCTATACAAGTTCATTGAGGGACAAACTCATTTTGGTATGCCAAGAGGTGCGATAATGAGTTTGACCCCCAATGAGCCGATATATGTACAATGCAACGACCGGGGAGAACCAACCACTAGTTTTAGATGAGCCAATTGAGTTTGAGAAATAACCGGTTGAAAGTCCAAGACTTCAAGGTGCAAGCACGGTAAAGTGGACAGCTCTTGATCCTTGCTCATGTTTAAGTAAAAGTGATCTAAAACTATATACTAACTTTGAACTTTATGAAATAGAAATTCATAAACATTTAGAAAACATATGAATCTACAAAGCCAAGCAATTTATGTTCACAAATTTTTTTTTCAAACAACGTATATGTATTTTAGAAGACGGTGCAAGTGGTGAAAAAGTGGGTGACATTGAAAAGATAATTGTCAAAAACTTGTTTAAAATATAATTACATTACATTAAATTGATGAATCTTTGAAAAAATTTTACGATGACCTCAAGTTTATAATGAATTCAAGGAATATGAAAAAAATTCCAAGTTCAAAATATTTAAGGTCATTAAATTTATGTTCAAAACTACATTTAGTCAATTGCTTTTACGCATCACTTTTGATGATAGGTTTTGAAGATCTCATATTGATATTCTATATTTGAGTACCTAACTTAATAATAGAGGCCATCATGAAAATAAATATATTTTAAACAACATTTTGCTACTACTTATAGGCATTTGACCAAGAAAATCATGGCTTTTGTATATTCGAGCACTTTTTTGGTCCACTTTACTATGTTTGCACTCTTCAAAAAAATCACCGATCATTTCAAAGGAATTTAGAGAATATACCTCAAATTAGTAAAGAAAAACCGAAAGATGTCAATGAGTAGTTGGTTGGATTTGAACACATTGGGATCTCGACTAATTATGCCCAAAAATCTCCTTGGACACTAATACAATTTTCATTGTTCAAACCTCCACACTGATCCAAGCATGCTCCAAAAACCTACCAAATAAGAGAAGTTTTTTTTAATGGAATACAACTAAAGGCTCTTGACCGAAACTCCGGTTGAATTAAAGGATGACTCTAGTACATGTACTATTTATGGTGTTTAGTGTCACATGCATAATATTGTCACTTACCCTATTTTGAGGCGGATGCTTGGTTTACACTAACGATCAACGACTTCATCATTAGTGTCACCTCATGACACTTGGTGTTCAAATGTGCTTACTAATGGCATGAGTATGTTCAGTAATGTTATGAGGTGACATACACATGTGTTTATACTTGTATGATCTCGAAGTTGATTAAAGTGTACACAAATGACACTTGGCATTAGTATGCTCAAAAATATCTTCCTCTTGCATGCAAAAATGTAAACACATGACACGTGTCATTAGTATGCTCAACAATAGATTCCCCTTACATTATATTAAAATGGAAAACTATTAGCTCAAGTACCCCGATGTGCTATGCTAAACTGTCATGTCACGTATCCCAATGTCTTCATGTGAATAAAATTTCACTTTAAAAGGTTACTTATTTTGATGAATAGTATCCTATTGGCAATTGGTGGACATGAAACTTTGAGACCTCTAGGCCCTTTGCAAATAGTTTACGTGACACTAAGGGCCGCTTTACACCTAGAGGCCGGGCCAAACCCCCTTGAGGCCGATTGCATGAAATTTCAGCCCTTTTTGGGTTGGAGGCCGGCCTCAACTACACATTATAATAAGATTATAACGGGGGCCAATTTTCCCATATGTAAAGGCCTTAGGGCCAAGAAGCTAGGCCGATTCAATAAATCTAGCATAATCCAACGGATCTAGCATAATCTAGCATAGAGCCATTTAGATTTCCACATAATCCAACGGATCTAGTTTGCTAAAAAAATCATACTTTATTTAAGAAGGTTTTTTTAGTGAAATATGACATTGGCCCCGAGGCCAAGAATTGGCCCTCCATTTTGGGTGCACCCAATTCAACAAGCTCGGGCCGTGTCATAACATACATTTTTTAATTTAAAAAATCATACTACCAAATCGGCCTAGCCTCTAGGTGTAAAGGGGTTGGGACCGATTTGAGCCTTGTGGCCAATCACAAGTGAGGATTTCAAACCTCTTACACAACGAATTGGTCCGGCCTCTAGATGTAAAGCGGCCCGCAGGCACCACGGGCCTTGGCTTGGTGGTTAGGGCGCATGACCCCCAATGAGGAGGTTGTGGGTTCTATTCCCCATGCCGGCGTGGTGCTCACCACCTTAGTCCACCCAACTATGGTGGGGGGTCCTTGGACCTTGTTGTATGGGTACCTCAAAGCCCTTTGGGGAGATGCCATGTCCAGTATCTTCAAGGCACTAGTGGCTAGCTAGGAACTAGTATGGTGTGTCACTATAGTGTCCATCCTCGAAAGGGGAGAGTAGTATTGTCCCAATGTCCCCTTGTCCGGTGGGCATCGGGTCATTGGCATTACGAACGGACACTTTATTCACGCCGGCCCCTTGCTAAAAAGGGACCGGAGTTTCTATCTATCTATCTATCTATCTAAAGCGGCCCTAAATACCATAAACGGTGTACTGAACTTGTATGAATTCCTTAATCTTTGTTTTTCTGTTGCCACAGTTGAAAGGTCTACATTGTCCAAATACCCAAGTTAGGCTGTGTGAACGCATGGACAGTATTGGATCCTCCGACCTCCAGGTGAAGCTGGCCCGGTGTTCCAGCCTTGTATAGATAGGGTCAGGAAACGTCCAAAATTAGACTTCATACCGACCAATGCGTCCTTCCCACCTCACCCATGCAGATATATTCACGCTCAGGAATAGCAGTCTGCTAAAACCCGTGGCCACTTCCCCACCGCGTACACATGATCAACTTAATTATGATCGATCATCCACTTCGAAAGCAGCATTGCAGCATGGTTTCAGTCCAGACGGGCAGAAAATTTGAAAGACTTCCATGAGTCAATTGCTGTGATGTTTTCTCCAAGTGGTCACTGTGATTCACCTCGAGTAATAATGTGCGCAAGCTAAGTTTAATCCCAATCAATGTAACAAGTTGTAAGTACAATCTTGGATGTGGCTAGATTTCTTGCTATAGAACCTAATAGGTATCTGCGTCTCATGTGGTCATTCTTCTGAATTGGAAAACCTATATTAGAGTGGGATATGGCAAGGCTTGTAATTCAGAATGGGCACCAGAAAGACCCTGGTCTGTGTGCGATTGTAAGTTGAATTGTTAACGACATTGGGAGGACCTATGTAGCCAGTTAAAAAGAGTGGGAATTTTCACTTTTATTTCTTACAACTTTAGCATCTCACCTTCAATCATGAAACTTGAAATGACAATTTGCGTGAATCACGAATGCTAACCGGATGAGACAAGTCCTGATTGGACAGAAAAGGAGTCAGCGGGAAGTGCCCACAATAGGGTCGCATACCTTAATAACTTGTTGGTTGAATGCAATTTGCTTTTCAATTAGTTGAGAAACAACGCACTACCTTAACATTTGTGTGCATCCAGTGATATTTCTCAAATCCCCGAGGTCACCCGCCAGCGAAACAAAGTTCAGGATATCCCTGGCTTCAACGCAATTCTACCTCGCTGTACCGACGATCCAGCTGATCATGTCTACGTGGGATCGCCTGGAAAAGCTGGGGCTTTTGGCAGGGTTGCAAGCTGGATGGATTGCAGAGATCATGGTTCGGGACTTGGTGGGGTAACACTAGTGGCTCATGGGTATAAATATACTGATCTCGACTCAGTCGAGTGTATCACCACTAAGCGGCGTCTCTCCTCTTCACCTCATCAGATACACTTGTGGTGAGTGCAATGCAACAGAAAATTTGACATTTCGAGTTGATTCCACTGACGAGTTTAAAATTTGTTAGCTGACAGTTTTGTGTCAAACAAGTGCACCTTTGATGCTTCAGTGACATTTTAAAGTAACTTTATTCGAAGATTCATTGCAGAACATCAAGTTGCCTCAGTGTGCTCTATCTATCTGTCTATCTATCTATCCATGTGTCCAGTTTGATCCTGCAAATGCAACTTCCTGCCAATGAGTGCTTCATCGTTTACGAAGCTCTAGGTGTGGGTAGATAGGAATCGATTAGAAGACTTTCTGTAATTCGTTAAAGGGAATTTAGCGAATTGAGAACGTCTTATCTTGGAACTGTATGTAGGCCTGGGGCATGTACACTGTTGACGATAACATTTTTAGATCTGAAACATTGGAGTCAGGGCATCCTGGAGGACCGAACTAGCCGAAAACAGAGAATGATTGTCTTTCCGAGAGTTAAACAGAAACAATGCATCATTCACAGCTTGCATAAATTGTATTTACAGTGGTATCTCCTCCCAGCTAGTCACTAAATCTTGCTCTTCCTAGCTGAGGAAATTCAAAGACCACACCCACCAAGCTAGTAGTTGCGGTTCCTAACACCTCAAGTGATTTCTCTATCGACTTGCAAATGATTCCCCCACACTCTAGTATTGCTTTCCTTTCAAAGTTCCACTGAAACCGGCTTATTGCATATGTGTCTGTTGCGAATCGACAGCTACTGGTTTTAATACCTCAGGAGCAAATTTTCTGTATGATCGCAGCAGTTCCATCAACAGCAGCTATGGCGAGACTCTTTTTGGTTGTTGCCGCTGTTGTGGCTCTCGTTGCCGTCACAGCGATGGCAAGTGACGCAGACAACATCAACGATTACTGCCCCGCCGACCTAAAGAGCATGCTAACCATCAACGGTCTCGCATGCAAGGCAGCCAAGGACATCACCGTCCAAGACTTCATGTTCTCCGGCTTCCAGATGGCCGCTAAAGTGGCCACCGGAGGCATTGTCATCACCCCAGGCTTTGCTGGTGTCAACTTCCCCGGACTGAACACCTTGGGACTTTCATTGGCTCGCATCGACTACGCCAAGGGTGGTCTTGTGCCTATCCACACCCACCCCAGGGCCACCGAGGTCCTGTACGTGTTGAGTGGCGAAGTGTTGATGGGATTCGTTGATACCGCAGGAAAGTTGTTCGCTGCCACTTTGCAGGCCGGTGAAGTGTTCGTCTTTCCCAGGGGTTTGGTGCACTTCCAGCTGGAGACCGGAAAGGGACCAGCCGCCTCAATCTCCGTCTTAGGAGCCCAGAATCCAGGTGTGCAGCTCATCGCTTCATCTTTGTTCGGAAGCACCCCCGCCATCTCCAATGAGGTTTTGGAAAAGGGCTTCGGCATCACCGAGAAGGAGGTCCAGGAGATCAAGATGAAATTCCAGCCTGCTCAGTAAATGCCTCACATTCGGAGGTGAGATTCATGTATACATTGATAGTTACATCATCATCGATGCGAAATATTATTGACATCAATAAACAATCCACCTGACGTGGTCATTTCACTTGGAAAGATTTTAGTGCGAAACACTATGGTACGTGGCACTCTTGTGGGCTGTTCCAACTACACAGACTTTTGGCTCATTGCATCGGATTGGGAATGGTTACGTCATCCGGTTAGCAATTGCGAAACAAGCAGATTGTCGTTTCGAGTTTCAAAATCGGAGTTTCAGATTAGGAGTTTCAGAATTGGAGTTGTTGGGATGTGAAAGTTATAATAGGTCAAGTGAAGATGGATTCTTTTTCTCTTGAAACAATCACATAAGCTCCGCCCAATTGTTATGTTAACAATTGAGTATGTAAACTGGGTGACCAAATTATTTTCGAGCACATTGCCATAATCTTAACACAGTGTGAAACACTACTATATGTGGCACTTGTTGTGGGCCTGGTTGTGAAGATGTAATTGTGGCCATTGCATCAGTACGGAGATAGTGATGTCATCTGTTTACTAGCAATTGAAAGCCACAAAGATTGTCACTTCAATATTGAGAATTGAAATTGATGTGTATAAGAGGTGAAAGTGAAGAGTCTTTCTCTTCAAACAATCAGAATCTCCCATGTTTGTGTGAACTATTGCACCTAAAATCGTTAACACTCACTGGCAGGCGCCTTATTGGTGTCCATTCTTGACTACAAGCCTTGACATATACCACTGAAATATAGGTGTCCGATAAACAGAAGTGAGCACATGTGGCCATTGCATACCTCATGTGTTCTTTAGTACCAGGAAACTGACATTGATTAGAATTTTTTTTTGAATCATGAAATTTTTAAACAATTTCACTTTGAGAGGTCATTTGGCTTGGATATACAATGTGAAAAGTGTGTGTTATTCAGAGCTATGGAGCTGGCATAGGTATTCTTGTAGAAGAATCGCATTGAATTTGTATTGAAGCAACTATGACAAATATTATGCTGTAACTTCATTGAACTATTTAGTATGAAGTTGCATGTGGTTGGAATTATGGTAAATATATATGATATTTTAGTTAATTTACAAGCATTTTCCAGTTCATAAAATTATGTTATACTTGTATTTGCTCAAACGTGGTTTGATAGGTTGAAACCATGAGTTGTACAATATGGTGGAGAATGGAAAACATCATGAAGTCAAAAGCTTGTTACTTTTTTTGCTTAGTAATCTAAATTTGTAACAATCTTGGAATATTTTCATGTTTAAGCCATGGAAAGAGCACATAAAAGTTTGACATAAGATTTCTACCAAGCATTTGATAAAGAAATCGAGTGATAAAATTGGTATCTTGTAAATTGACATTAGAAAACATAGGCAAAGCCACTTTGGGTTGTCTAGGGTTTGGGATTTACATTGACAGTCCTCAATCATCTGGATTCCAAGCCAGGTGGCCTCCCTCGTCCCTAACTCCCAAACAGGGGAGGGACAGGGCCGCCCTGCCACGTGGGCGGGGCAGCCTGTTGCCTGCCCGGATGGGCCCGCCAAGGATTCGTGGCACTCACTTAAAATCATCCATGCAGATGAAAAAAACACAGGAATCATCTAAATGACTATTTTTAGGAAATTTGATTCCGGAAATAGAGTCAAAGGTCCCGAATTAGTCTAGTGATGTCACATTCGAATGAATCGGCCCTCAACCCCATAGGGGGGCTTTTTTTATTGGAGCCACTTCATCCACGATATCTAGGATGGATGATTTTAAGTGAGTGCCACGAATCCTTGGCGGGCCCGTCCGGGCAGGCAATAGGCTGCCCCGCCCGCGTGGCAGGGCGGCCCTGTCCCTCCCCTGTTTGGGAGTTAGGGACGATGGGTGACCTCACTCTCATCCCTGGCACTTCGAGAGAGCTAAAGAATCAGCGTTGATGAGTGAGAATCAAGAGCTTATCGAAAAATTATCCCGAAATTACAAAGGATCTTGACATGTTGGCTATGGCAGGATTTATGGCAGGATAGTATTTTAAAATACTATTAGTAACATATAGGGTTTTTTGGGTTTTACACCTTTTAACTACCATGCAACAATTTTGCACATACTTTAAGGTTACCGCATTCGGAAAATGGTGACTGGAGAGTTCAAATTTATATTCTACCAAAGAATGGGTCCTCACGTCTTGGAGGATTTGTGCATGTATACCCTCAAAGGATGTTCTTCAATTCTGAGGAGGACTATCACAGTGAAATCTGTGATGCACAGTTATGTTTGCTCCAATCAGTGAGGGGGTTGCCAAATTGAATTTAAATCCCTGATGACTACGAGTATCTGTGGGAAGGCTCAATTTACCAATAACTGAAGTTCCCTGACTCTGGAATTCAATTCTCTCTTGAAAAAGGTTCAGTAGGTCATGGTTTGGGAGCAGGGACACCACATCGTCTCCAGAAAATGGACAATGACACTGAAATAGGTGACCGCTAGTGTGTGCCTTTCACCTCTTTTGTTTATGTCTGCTTTTCAGCCCTTTGAAACTTTGATGTTGTGTTGGACTCCTTTGGGAAATTGTGGAATGGGTGTATCTTATGTATATCATCAATGGAGAACAGTTAATGCATATGAGCTTCGTAAGTTTGAGGACGTTGACAGGTTCACAAAGAGCAACTTGTAAGGATCTCATCTCTTTGACTTTTAGATATGGTTGTTGATTATAAGTTGGGGGAAGGAACTATATGTTGGTTAGTACCTGAAAGCAATTAAGGCTTAGCTAAACGAGGTGCCCTTTGCAAATCCTCCGAAACATTTCTAAAACGCGTGACTATGTTTCTTCCCTATTTAATTAGCTATGTATACTCATTATTGATATGCATGACTACAGCTATACACTAGAGATATTTTATTAAACATGCAGTTGTGTGGACATAATAATAATAATATTATATATATATATATATATAATTTTCTTCAATATGACATTTATTGAAAATTAAGGACATGTGTCATGCATATGGACTCGAGTGTTTGTTGAATCAACTTAAAGAATGACAGTGGTGACATACCATGAATGTTGACGGAATGCACCATTGCAAAAGACCATCTCCTTCACATCAATGGAGTGAGGAATGAAGAAGACAATTCAATGGTCCAGACTACCTTTATGTATTGTATTTATGGTTCGATGGGACCACGTGATACTGTTGCACCACACAACATCCTTTAGGTTTAGGGCAAAGTTAAATACAAAAGGTGGCCCTATTAAGGGGACACACCACCTAGCGCTTTGCATAAACTCCACATGCAAGTAGGTTTGATGGCCACCGCATCTTTAAGGCAAGATGTGCCACAATTTTCCTTCAACATCCTCCAACTTGCCAATACAATGTGCAGAGTTGTACATAAATGGAGGGTGTTGGGCCATTCATGGTGTCCAATCATTTCTTTGTGCGGTTGGCATCCATCGAACTTGCTGGCCAAAGCCAATTACGTATTGTCTCACACCTCAAATTTGGTGGTCATCACATTCTCAACCCCAATGGAGCAACTATTTTCATGCATGTTGTTTTTCCCTTGGTTTGATTCTCCTTCTATTTTGTGTGTAGGTCTCTACTCATGCTTATTTGGGGTTAATTCTTGACCTTTGTCCTTGATGTTGTGCCATTCCATCTATGCAATAAGAATTCATTTAGCTCATTATTCCTTTGGATTTTTATGATCCCCTATCGCTATGTATGCAAAATAAAGTTTGCCATAGAGCTTGGGTTTGGGTCTCACCCCCAGCTCTGTGCAAGCCTTTCAGCCATCTCCTAGTTCATGTGACTCTCCGCAATCAACGATGGATGATGTGGATGACAACATACCAAACAAACCTGACCGGCGAGATTGTTTTTTGTCATTGGCCTTGGTAGTGTTGGCAGTGATGCCCCAACACCCAATAGGTTGAAAGCAATAGGTTAGACATACATGTTACCCTAAACCTTGCCCATTACATATTTTGTGGTCCGCCCATGTGTAATTAATCAAAATATGAATGAAAATTAATTATACTCCCAGATTCTGCAACTCCCCATCCTTTGAAAACAAATCCTTCTATTTCACATCCATTCCATAAGGTTTTATTCGTATAAACAAAATGCCTCTGCCCTTATCTATAGTTTTTAAAAGTGATTTTTTACAAACTAAGTTCCTCCTAAATCTTGAAAAGACTAGTCCTTATACTTCACCATCAATTACATAGGGTATTAATCATTCATTTGGTCACCAATACAAGTAAATGAAGGCTAGGTAAAAATACTCATGATTTTCAAATGGTCACAATCCGATCCGCTAAATTAAACCGTTTGCCAATCCATTCTCCAACCAATAATCCTAGAAGTCAAATAGGAGTTGAAACAACAAGACAAGTGGAACCAAGTCCCATTAATTTGCCACCTACTTCACCTACTAGTCGTTCACATGTGGCAACCCAAATGGATGCCATGATGGCACCTTGTAGATAGGTTTTTTACTTGGGTTCAATCTTAAACAAAACCCCAGGGAAGACTAAATGAGTGTCAGGTGTGTAATCTAGATATCACTCCTAAGTTCCTTGATAGTTCCTTTTAGTTATTTGTGAGTTTTAGATACAAAAAAAAACCCAGGAAAAACCTTGTTTAGGATGTTGGATTCGGGTAAAAAGTGATTGGATACGTGGTTTTGTGGTTTTAGGGTCCCTCAATTCAGTCTCGGGGAAGTCACTTAGTGTATTCTTTGGGGACACATGAGCGTACAACACATATTTTTTGGGGGGCTATGTAGCTCATTTACTGCATTTTAGTGGACCCTATATTTTTTAATAATTCTACTTTCTTCAATTTCTTACCACCCTATGTGTAATTATAAATTAAAATCTCCATAATATTTCAGACCCTTCATTATTTATATTTATTTGAATTTTCCTTCATGGACAATAGCATTGTACTATAGCATTAGAAATGGAATTCATCACGCAACAAAAATTAAGTTGTGTATACAAGAAGCATGTTATTTACATAATTGGTTACATGTCTAAGCCCATTGATAATGGCGTACTTAATTGTTTCATCCAAACATTGAAAGAAGTCCACAAATTCCAAAACAAACCAGCATCACTAAAGTGTCCATAATGTGTTCACTAACACAGTTGCACTAGCATTGCACATGTTATCATGCAAAGTGTGAAGACAATTTGAAATGCCTACTTATGAGTCCTACGTGAAAATTGAAAAACGATCATCACAAAAGATGCCACAACCTCTCGCCTAGAACAAATCCATCAATCCACCATAGATTCACCAAATATGGCCCCACGGAGCTCTTTAAACGCGTAGGGGTCAATGCACGATGATAGAATTTTTGTCTTGCGTGGGAGGAACAACCAGAGAATTATACAAACGTCAATGAAATGTTCCTCAAAAGTGCACTTAATAACCCTTATCCAACGAGTTCATCCATTTTGTAGATGGATTTGTGATCATTTTTCATCTAGTTCTTACATTTTTCTTACCCTAAACTCAACCTAAAAATAATAAAAATTCCCTACCAATTACTATAATGCTATTTTAGAAATATTGTAAATATAATTTTGGGTATTACAAGTGACCCTATATTATATATAATATGCTACCTCACATTTCTTCAAGGCTATGGTATATCAAAAATATATATAATTTTTGTCAACCATGAATAAATGTCACCCTATATTTGTTCTCTCATAGTTATCTAAATTTTCGACAGTGACTTCCCCGGGAATTCAGTACATGCAAAATGCAGTCACTCCCTTACACAATAGTCCTGTAGTGACCAATTTTGACTATCGAAGTTTCTTGCAGGGAGTCACGGCTCAACAATTGTCTTTTTCAAGTAACCAGTAACCACTTCCAACACCAGAGCCAAGGGCACTCTGGCGAATTGTATCGTCCCTCCTTAATTACCTCCAATTTAGTGTATCAAGAAATCCAGTCTCGGCCTTTCCTTAATTAATTTTCCGATTTAATGATATCAGTTAATAATACATGGTCTTTACCCCAACCAAGTTGGTGATTCAGATACCATGATTCATTAATAATCCTTTAACCCATTTTTACTTTCTTTTTAGGATATTTATCTCGCAATAACGGGTTCCTTCATACCGATTTAATCCCAATTTAATTGTTAGGCAATAAATACCTTAAGGGATTCTTTAATAAGTTAATTCCTTCAATTTAGAAATCACTTCTAAATTTATTTAGATTATTAGATTATTTAATTGCTTCCACGTACCTGGATTCACTCCTTGCGGCTTTACACAAAGTGTTTAAAAACACTATTTATTTGCTTTTTGAAATGTGCGATATGCCCATTTAGATACTTAAATGATGTTGAAATAGGCTTTAATGCCTTAATTTTAGATATTTAGATCTCAAATTAGCTTTTACCTGCAGTAAAAGTAACTTCAGCCTCTGTAAATCCAAGGATTTACAGTCTGTTGCATGCTGCAGTGTAAACAGGGGTATTTTAGAGCTAGTTGTTTCTCAGCCTCTTTGGCAGTGTGAACTCTAGTTTGTGAGAGAGCTTCTCCTTGCGCCACGTGACACCTTCTTCTTCCTTCTTCCTCTCTTCTTCTCCTCCCCTGCTTCTCAACTTTTGCACAACAGGAGATTGCTTCACTCAAATTTGAGTGCAGAAATTGCAGGAACCCTTGCTTGGTTGAATCTCTTCACTTTGACATTCAAAGTACTGGGCAGGAATCACATTGCGTCGACATCTGCGAGGACCCTCGCCGAACCAAGCCGAATTGAATCTCTGCTTCTGTGAATTCGTCGAACTTATCATGTCTTCCTCGTAACTTCGCCCCTGATGTTTCTTAAGCTTTCCGACGTTTCCAAACATCATCAGTCACAGCGGCGGTGGCGGTGGTTGTTGCTGCTGCTAGGGCTCGCGTTGCACTCTTGTTATAAGAAGTATAACCCGAATTCTGATGAATTGACTTGGGTCATTTTATCCCCTGTTCACTACTAGAAAAACAGAGTCCAAATTAACAAAAAACTAACAATTTTTTGTTAATTTGGATATTGTAACGTCCATTTTCACAAATTTTTGTTAATTGTACCCAAATTAACAAAAAATTGTCATTCTTTTTTGTTGATTTGGATAGTGCAATTACCATATCGGGAATCTTTTTGAATCTTTTGATAAAGCTTTGAATTATTAAAAATATTTATAAACCTTTAAAAATCTTCAATATACAATGTAGATTTAAGAATAAGTACACAATTCGGTGCTTATTAAAGTCAGCAGACTTCAGAAGCGATTCAGACCTAGTAAAAAAAAATTTTGGAAAAACTTCTAACTAGAAAAAGTTGAAAATTTTGATTTGTCAACTTTTTTTAGTTAGAAGTTTTTCCAAAAAAAAAGTTTTACTAGGTCTGAATCGCCTCTGAAGTCTGCTGACTTTTTTAAAAGTCAGCAGACTTCAGAGGCGATTCAGACCTAGTAAAAAAAAATTTTGGAAAAACTTCTAACTAAAAAAAGTTGAAAATTCAAATTTGTCAACTTTTTCTAGTTAGAAGTTTTTCCAAAAAAATGTTTTTACTAGGTCTGAATCGCCTCTGAAGTCTGCTGATTTTTTTTTTTAAAAGGAAGAAACCCGGAAAGCTAGTTAAGTAGATTCTAAATCCTATATATGTCACTTGTGAGTGGTTGGTGCGTTGGCAAGAGCGTTGGCCTCTAACCACGAGGTCTTTGGTTCGAACCCGGGAGGCCTCACTTTCCATGTGGCCGTTGTGACGTGGCACATGGGTGTCCACCACGTGGCAGTTGTATTGTTGGACATGTGGCACCGCCCTAGATGATGAAATCAACACTTTTTTGTTAAAAAATGAAACACTGTTTTGTTAAACTTTGACAGTTTTTTGTTAAAAAATTAACAGTTTTGTGTTAAAAAATACCCAAATTAACACGTCCTAATCAACAAAAAAAATCAACACTTTTGTGTTGAGTTTTGTTAAATTAGTCACTGTTTTTTTCTACTAGTGGTTCTTTACACTAGAATTGCTCAACATTCAAACCCTAAATTGCGTTTAAGTACCGATTCCTTCACTTACATGAATCCAACCCAATCCGCCCCTCCCCACCCGCTTGGGTTAAAGCTTCAAATTGAACGAAATTAACCCCTGTTTTCTCCTTGCCGCGGACATTAACAGGTCAATCGCTACTTTCCTCAACATATTCGGCTTCCCAGCCTGCGAGGGAGATTACTGGCATAACCAGTGTGTTTATCGTGCTTACAAGTCCAACTGGTTACATGTTAACATCTTTCAGTTTTTCTTTATGAGTTTGTAGCATCCTTCGAAGCTGGTTGGAAATGTTCCTTCAGCCCTGAACTTCAATCGATTATTTTTCAGACTCAGCCAGTTCATCTGTGACAGCATCAATCATTGGAGAATCCAGTATCTTCTCACGCCAAGCAATGATAGCGGTCCGGGTGATTCAGGAGTTTGAAACACCAGAAAGGACCCGAGCCTTCGAGAAGATTTTCGACACCGATTTCTGGGGCGAAGGGGATGGAGATCAAGTCAAGATGACTGATGAATCTTTACGGCAAAGCCCGGAAAATCAATCACTACAATAATCCAAATTAGGTTCAATCTTCACAAAGAAATTATAGAAAATTTGTGCGCAGACAAAAGAGTAGGGCTTCACGCCTTAATACACAAATGCTCTCAAGAATGTTATTAATTTTCTTTATTTCAATAATTATAAAGTATTCACTCTCTCCACGAGAGTTCGTATTTTGTATTTCACTCAAAGTTCTTAAACTCGTAAAGACTTCCACTCTCTTCCCGAGAGGGCTAAAAAATGCCTTGTTGCTCACGAAAACTTGAAAATTGATAATGCCCCTCAACTTCTTCGTCTTCCTCCTTCTTACCTTTTGTGGAGGTTCGGGAGCTTCCAAACCTCTTCCCAATAGGTTTGGTTGCTCCGGACCTAATTCCAAAGGTCTTTTGTCAATTTACTAAAATCTAATTAATCACTAATTTACCAATTAACCTAACTTTTGGTCTTTTTCACCTAGGCTAGCTACTTTTAGCTTTTTAGTGACTAAAGTCACTACTTTACTAACTAATTTGATTGCCGTAGCTAGGCTAGGCCCTAGAAAACCCTAATTTAGTGTTTTTAAGGTCTTGAAGCCAAAAAATCGGACAACACACCTCAAGGGTTGGCAATAGTCATCCCGCCTAACTTGACACCTTGTACGATGCCAACTTACCTTCCAAAATTTTCGGGCTTCCCCCACCAAGACCCTTCAAACCACATCGAGCAGTATATTAAGATATTGGTCACCAATGTTATCTCCAAGGACATATATAGTGTGGTTCTCCACCACGTTAGAGGGCCCAACATATGAGTAGTATCGCTCACATACACCCAACACCTTTGTTGATTGGCCCACACTCCAAGCGGCTTTCCTTCGCCAATTTCGGCCCAATACAGATCAACAAAATGCACTAGTTGCACTTACCGATATGCGCCAAGGCCCAATCGAGGACATTTCATCTTACATCCATAGATTTGAGATGGTAGTTACACAATTCGTAGAAAACCACCTGTCGGATGATACCATCCACTATTACTTTACCCAAGAGTTTAGCAATCACCATACCATGCGAAAGATATTGAACTTGAACCTAACCACCATGGTTGAAGCTAAGACATCGGTACGATGTGTAGAAGCCATAGGCAAAGAGAATGACCAAATGTGGAACCTCATGATTGCCCCGGTCCTTACATTCATCCCTACACAATATGTGTCTCCAATATGGGACAATCCCATACCTAAGGATACCCTGCACGGCCAATGAGGTGCCCCAATTTACCATCTAGCCACGCCATTAGATTCACGGCCACCGCCCTTGGAAATATTTTCCACACCCTATCATGATCCATCTATCATTGGTAAGATAACTTTATATTCAATATTTTGAGAGAGTGGGATCCTCTCAAAATAATATCGTCCATTTGGACATCTAAAAGTCATGTTATATTTGTAGCCAATTTAAAGTTGATAAATACTAGATTATACTTCAGACATGTAGTTTCCATTAAAATGAGAGTATGTTGAGCTGGGGAAACCCACTCATTTAGATTGAGTTGAGCTGAGGAAACCGACTCATTTAGATTGAGTTGACCTAAATGAGCATAGTTATTTAGCAGTCGTCAGATGAATATGAATGATCATTAGTTTGATGAGACCATTTTGATCGACAATATATTGAAATACTACTATACGCTTAAAACATTCTCATTATCAAAACTTGCAATATATACATTTAGGTTAAGTCGACCTACATAAGGACCCAATATTCATTAAAATGAGAGTTTTCCAGTGAATTGGGAGTACATAAAGCAAACTATTAATCCACAAATGAAGTGAAAACCACTGGAGAGTTGTAGAGGTCAAGTAAAAAATCGGATAATGCATAATTTCAGAGTTTAGGTGCATTATTCAACAACACCAAAAAACAATGATCAATCATGTGCAAATTGACCTTTACAGCTCTCCAATGGTTTTCACTTCATTCTTGGATTAATAGTTTGCTTTATGTACTCCCAATTCACTAGAAAAATCTTATTTTAATGAATATTGGATTAGATGGCCAAACTAGAGAAGAGGATCACTCAAGCCAAATGCGGATCTCAAGGAGAATGTTATGAAGTCTCTCAAAATAATGATGGAGCAATTGACCATGGCCATCAATGCCAAGTCACAAGCCCCACACGTAGGACCTTCTAATGAGATGGGGAATTATCCATCAAACATTTAGTGTAGGAACTGCAACCAATATGGCCATAGTGACTAATTCTGCCAAGCCCCAAGGAACCATATGCCAATGGTCCCTCCTCAAGGTCGTTTTCAAAACTATCCTCCATTAGGACCAGCCCATCAACCCCCACGAGGCATTCCTTGCTCTACATGCATCATGATGCATCCAATAGGTATTGGCATCTACCGGGTAGAATCGGGGGTGACATATGCCAATTGTAGTGAAAACCACCCGACCGACAGATGTAGGTGGCCAAAGCAAGGTCATAGCCAATGCAACCCTTATAACAATCCGCATCTGCAAGGTAATGCCAATTTTTTTGAATGATAGGCCAGTGTAAAGGTTCCAACCCAACCAACCCCCCAATTCTCTCCAAAACCAAAGTCAACCTCGATATAGAGGAAATGGACAACACCCTTCCCATGGAAACTAAGGCTACAACCATAGTACCAACTGGAATCAAGGATTTAATAGAGATGACCATAACCCCAACCTTGGTCATAACCACAATCAAGCTAGGGTCAAGCCCATCCCGGTCACCCTCATCGACGAAATTCCCGAAACGTTTGGTATGTTGACGTGAATCCATTGGATCCAGTGGGCATTAGTAATCCAATCCTCCATAATATCCTTGTTGTACTATATGAGCATCAGCCAATGGTCTCCTCTACTCTTCTTGTGGGATTAGAAAAAGAACCAGTAGATGTTGCAGTTATGCCTAGAGCCCAATGGTTAGTCAACCCACCCACGGAACATATGCCGGAATCCTTTACTCCTTCGGATGGATCACCAAACTTTGTTTAATTGAATAAGGTTCTTAACTCCACTATGCAAAATGCCATCAACAAACCCTCTCTTGACAAATCTTTTACCAAGGCGGCACCATTGGTAGAATGCGACGAAGATGAAGATGACAACGATTTGTACCGATTTGTAGACACCTTGGAGAAAAGGTTTGATGGTCCCTTGAAACCAAAACCTCAACCTACAAGAGCCTTCAACCCCGCAGAAAATTATGACCTATGGTTAGACCTCTGCACCTTGAAGACCAACATTTTGGTGGCCCAACTTATCCAGGTAGCTTTTACCTTGAGGGAACAATTTAAAAAAGGGGCGACCGCCGTTCGCAAGCTGTCGTGTACCTCTCCATGAGGAGTGCCCGAAACACCATGGACACAAGGGAGACCCCGGAGTGACACCCGGGACTTGTGGCACCGTTAGTGAGAGGGCCCAAATGATCCTAGTGTAGGTGAGGGCCCCGGGTGTTGGGAACGCCTCCCACCCACGGAGACTAGGAGGCACGAGGGTAAGGCCATAAGCTATGCGTAGCTTATGGTGTGCCAATTCTAGAATGCTCAAGAACACCTCAATTGTCATGTACTTCACCATAAAGATTGCCCAAAACACCATGGGCACAAGGGGGACCCCGGAATGACACCCGAGACTTGTGGCACCGTTGGTGAGAGGGCCCAAGTGATCCTAGTATGGGTGAGGGCCTTGGGCGTTGGGAACGCCTCCTACCCACGGAGACTAGGAGACATGAGGGTGAGGCCATAAGCTATGCGTAGATTATGGCGTGCCAATTCTAGAACGCTTTAGAACATCTCAATCGGAGGTGTGAGCTAGAAGATATGGCAAGTTGAGTGGGGTGCTGTCCCGGGACAGCGCCCTGGAACAGCAGTGGCCTGGGAGTGGCTCCCGGGACTGCGAACATTTAAACTGGCATAACTTCCTCTGTACTTGCCCGAATGGGGCAAGTGAGTAGTCCATCGGCATCTACGTGAAACGTAGATAACGATGGAGTTGTCGGTTGTTACAATCGAAGACCATATGAGGAAGTTATGGGGTTCTGAAGCTGCTAGGCAGCTAGCGGCTAAGGGAAAATGTCTACTTGGCCCCAAGTGTTGAGGGAGAGACAAAAGGATACTTGACGGTGGGGTAGGGGTCTTGCCTAGAGTCCTAGAGGCTTATATGGGTGAGGTGGTGTGGCCTCACCCACCCGAGGCCAAACGGCAAGGCCTCCATGGGCATTGGCCCATTGTGAGGGCATAGTTGCCTAGTATGGCTCGGGTTGTTGTAGTGTTGCTCCGGCAACACGATGTGCAACATAAGATTGGACTTCCATGAATGGAAGTCCACATCTAAGAATTGGTTACCGATTAAGCGGTGAGTCCCAAATCAAGTAGTAGGAGGGTTGGTCCCCCTCCTATGAAGTGTTGGGTCCGCGGTATTGGGAGCTAACCTTTCGCATGGCGGTGTGCGAAGGGTTAGCACTCGTAACTCTTGCTAGATTGAAAAATGCACCGAGTTAGCAATGGGGAGCTAGCAAGGGTTGCGACATCAATGGGAGGTGTGAGCTAGGAGATATGGCAATTTGAGTGGGGCGTTGTCCCGGGACAACGCCCTGGTACAGCAATGACCTGGGAGTGGCTCCCGGGATTGCGAAGCTTTGGACAGGCATAACTTCCTCAATACTTGTCTGAATGGGGCGAGTAAGTAGTTCATCGGCATCTACGTGAAACATAGATGATGATAGAATGGTTGATTGTTAGCATCAGATATCATATGAAGAAGTTATAGGGTTCTGAAGCTACTAGGGGTTTCCAGCCCTAGCGGCTAAGGGAAAATGTCTACTTGGCCCCAAATGTTGGGAAAGAGACAAAATGTTACTTAATGGTGGGGTAGGGGCCCTGCCTAGAGTCCTAGAGGCTTATATGGGTGAGGTGGTGTGGCCGAACCCACCCGAGGCCGAACGGCACGGCCTCCATGGGCATTGGCCCAATGTGATGGCATAGTTGCTTAGTATGGCTCGGGTTGTAGTGTTGCTCCGGCAACACGATGATCAACATAAGATTGGACTTCCATGAATGGAAGTCCACATCTAAGAATTGGTTACCGATTAAGGGGTGAGTCCTGAATGAAAGAGTAGGAGGGTTGGACCCTTCCTATAGACTAAGAAGGTCCGCGATATGGGGAGCTAACCATTTGCATGGCGGAATGTGAAGGGTTAGCGCTCGTGACCCTTGCTAAAATGAAAAATGACCAAGTGACTTAAGGGGAGCTAGCAAGGGTTGCGACACAAGCCCTGCAAGCCGGTAATGGCAACCAAAATTCACGCTACTCTCCTAGGTGATGCAGGACCAATCGAAATAGAGGTGGAGATTCTTAACAAGGTGATCCCCCATGCCCTCATCGATGGAGGAAGTGGCATAAACATAATGTCATTTTCCACCCTCGAGAAGCTAGGTTTAGAGATGACTGGCATGTCTCCATACATTGTCAACATGGTTGATCAACGTTGAATCACGCTAGTGGGACAAGTGACCGATTGCGAGACTAGGATTGGAGGAGAGGTTTACACATTGACTTTCCATGTCCTCTGTCTTGTAACTGATGCCAATAATTATCCCATCTTGTTAGGTAGAGATTGGTTACAAAGAACGGATGTTAAGATATGTTGGTCCACGGATAGGTCCCGTCCCGAATGACCTTTGGACCACCGCATAATCAATGCATTTCCATGATCAACCCACGATCTGTAACACCAAAACTGCAACTTCTCGATGGAGGGCACGGGGATTTAGAGATTTAGGGATCTTTGCTAATTTGAATTTAGCTACTTATCAGGGTTTTTATCAAGACACATAATTTTTACATTTTTCTTAGACATACAATAGCATCCTCTAAATGTGAATTTGGGAATTATATATAATGTACGGTGTGGTTCAAGTTGTGGTATTTTTTATTTAGATGTAAAGTAGCATAAATAGAATTAAGTTTAGTTTTTTTCATTTATAGGTTCAACATAAATCATCTGCCATTAGTGGCATTGGATGAGAAATAGGCAAATATATGTGGACATGTGGATGAATTTGTTGAATTGCTCGCCTTTGGATGAAAAGTATCGTCATCTGGCGATGAAAGGGTTGGCCAGCTTATTTAGGGTTTCCTGGGGGGTTCACACTAGAAGAAATCGTGTCCATTTCAACCCTAGGCCATCGCGACTCGCACCAAGAAAATGCATAAACAATTCAATTGGTAGGCAACCGGAAGGTACCCGTGGTGTACCCATGGAAGGTGCCCCCCGATTTCCAACCGAATTGATTTGTTTATGCATTTTCTTGGTGGGAGTCGCGATGG
The DNA here is from genome assembly GCA_964035585.1 of Polytrichum formosum. Lineage (NCBI taxonomy): Eukaryota > Viridiplantae > Streptophyta > Polytrichopsida > Polytrichales > Polytrichaceae > Polytrichum > Polytrichum formosum. The sequence continues at coordinate 15,248,811 of OZ037941.1, read as the reverse complement.
CCTAGTCACAAGGAGGGTTGAAATGGACAAGATTTCTTCTAGTGTCAAGAACCATACGCAGTATGCTTAAGTTTATAGTATAATGGTTGTATGTGTATAATAAGCAGAGTAATATTTGTATAGTGTAATATATGCATAGTGTATTGTATGCATAATATATGTGCATATTGTTCACATGAGATTTCTACTACTTAGGTGCATTCATCCTAGCATGTTTGTCTTCAACGCAATGTTTACACAATTCATCTTTCTTTATCATGTCTTGCAACGTTTGGTAATTGACATGTGCCATTCTGTAATGTTAGATATCAATCCAGGCCTTCTTATCCACCAAACAGATGTTGGTATGTTATAGTAGGCTCCAGTTTGTACAATCCGAGGGTGGGATCCCTCGTTTTGTCTAAACTCCTGAAATTATGATGAAAGGATCTTAAGAGCCTGATGCAGGCATTCCTTGAAAAAATGGCCCCACTCACCACATCTATTGGAATTTACTCTTCACATTGTTTGAGAGAAATTCTCTGGTGCTTACATGTGGTTAGCATTTGTAATTAGGTCATCTCTTAGAGGAGGCATGTTTGAAGTTGTTGGCTTGGCTCCCCTGTGATAGGTTCTAAAGTACCTTCTGGCTATGGTTAGTGAGAGAGCTTCATGTTGGCTATGGTCTTCCTCCCCAGAAGGGGGGGCACTCATAGTAAATGTTTGGAGATGCCTATGACAACCACTTATTTTCAAGGGGGGTATTGTCTTTAAGAATTAGAATACTAGGAGTCCTTAAAGTAGAAAAAATCTACTAAGCTTAAAATCTTAATACCCTATTGGTAATTAGAAATCTAGGATGCATTCAATATTAAATACCCTATTGTTCTTACAAATTTTTGACAACCTTTAATTTTTAGCAGAGGGAGGGGGATGGCATTGTGAATTGGCATTTTAACAACAGAATTGCATTGTATTGGTATGGCAAGAAGAAAACACAATAGAAATTAATCACAACAACAAGATTGTAATGGAGAATGCAAGTAGAGTGCAACCTTAAAATTTAGTGTGTTAAGAAACACAATTGTCCAACATTTGCAGGATAGCTAGAGTACATTGTGAGGCCAAACCCCCCACCCTTAAGCGTCCGTAGTCCGAGTAGTGGGTTTGGGCTCACATTCCTCCGCGGTATTGGATTTGGACTTGGATGAGTCCATAGTGCAAGGTTCACCCTTCAAGTGGTCTTGGATTTAACTGGAATTTCACTTTTAACAACTCAATGTACGATTTCAATACGTATGTGGAGAATGCACAAGTTAACTATGTTATTTTAACCTCCTTATGCTCGGGTGCTATTTTGTCTTTGTTTGCTTCTAACGTCCATCCGGCCGCTTTAGCTACACAAGCCCTTAAGGATATCCCTCTCCTAAATGGAGTCCGTGCCGTTGACTCTATACTACCACTTGAACTATCACTTGTGTATTCCGTATCGCTACTATAAGAGGTCTCACTTGGTGTCTCCATACCGTACATAAGCCTTTAAGTATTAAGAAATACTTATGTGACTTATGTCAATCTCTCCCTCGCACCTTTGGTCTTTGCTTCCTTTGTCTTGCCATCGCGAGAGTGCTCCACATTCTCCATTAATTTGTGCACGTGGTTTATTTTTAAAGAGAGGATGCAAGTGTTAAAAAACACTATTCTCTATAGTCAATCTCAAATACATTTACTTGTGAAAGCCACACATAACACTAACTAGCATAATGTAACTAACTACTTGTCTATGAGCTAATTAAGTAGGCTATCTACTAAGCTCCTTCATGAACCCATCTCTTTACTTTCTAATTACATAAACCTAGCTCCTTCATAAACCCAACTCCTTCATGAACCCAACTCCTTAGCTTCTAACTAAATAAACCCAGCTCCTTCGTAAACCCAGCTTCTTAGCTTCTAACTAAACAAACCCAGCTCCTTTATAAACCCAGCTCCTTCATAAACCCAGCTCCTTCATAAACCCAGCTTCTTAGCTTCTAACTAAACAAACCCAGCTCCTTCATAAACCCAGCTCCTTCATGAACCCAGCTCCTTAGCTTCTAACTAAACAAACCCAGGTCCTTCATAAACCCAGCTCTTTACTTTCTAACTAAACAAACCCAGCTCCTTCATAAACCCAGCTCCTTCATGAACCCACAACTTTGTAGTTGTAATCCCCAACTACCTCACTAATTATTCAAGCCCTTAACGAATCTTCCTACCTAATTTTCCTAATTCTACTAACAACCCCTTTCTAATCACACAATTCTTCTCTAATCCTAAAATCCTAAAATCCTAGAGAGGAGAGGGGGAGAGAGAATTTCCTAACTTCACTAAGACTAACTAATCCACACAAGTATATTTTTGCACTCATCACAACCTCAAGTGCTCAACTCTTAAACATGGAACTTGCAACCACGTGTATTCAAAACATGAACTTTAAGTACCACAAATTGGAATCATGAATTAACTTTAAAATCCTTCACGTCAACACTAATTCTACCAAGAGGTCAAGCCCTCTTCAAGGCTAACAAGCCTTGGCTCTCAAACTAAAAACTAAGCACACACATGTGCTCCAATATGGCTTCCCACACCCACACTTATAACTCGTGGGGTGCCTTGGAGCACAAAGGAAAGAGAGGATGAGTGAGGGAAGAATGAGGGATTATATAGTAAGCTTGAGGGGGTGAGCACCCTCAAGGCTCACGATAAGCCCTTGAGATTTCCTCCTACTTAGTAGGCGCCAATCCTATCTTCTAAGCCTTCCTCCCTCAAATGATCAACAAGGATCCTAATTCGAACATTTAACTAGCCTTGGCTTTCTACCTACCACACTTTACCAAACTTGGGATGCTTCAACCCAAACTTAGCCTCCTTCGCTTTCCGCCGCCATAACTTTCTCCCCTTACTTTCCCAAATCGTTGCTCACCACTTAATTCAAACCACGATGCTTAACTCGTGATTTGATTGGTGCTTTGAGAATTTGCTTATCCTCCACCTTGCATTCTTCCTTGGACCTTCCCCATTAAGTGGCCATGATGAGGTGGTCCACTTGTGCGCTCCATGTGATCCTCCATTCATCCCAATTCGAATGCACTTGCCTCTTGAGTCACTTTGGTTGTCTCCATCCATTTGTACTAGCCTACTCACTAACTACTCAATCCAAGTTCTCCTTACCTATCCTCATTCACTCAAATCCTTCCGAAGGTAAAAACACAATAACAACTCACATCCTAGCCTCTTACAACATGGTACTTCTAAGACTAACATTTCACTCTTTTTATATTTTTGTGAAGTAACATGCTACTTCAAAGTGCATCAACTAACGTTTCAAGGGTCTAAGACTAAATGTGGGCACCCTTTTGGGCTCACATACATACAACATTTGCAAAAGAATTTCAAATATAAAATATTGTCTCAAATATACCCCTTCGTGTCAATGGTTAAACATAATGGAGTTCAAAAGTATCCTTGATGAAGAGAATCCTCCGTGGAATAAAATTGAGCCCTCCATCTTCTTTGATGAAGCAAAATGTGAACCCTTACACATGTTATATTGCATGGTATTTTTTTATAATTGGTTTCCAACATTAATTCGCCCTTTATATTTTATATAGAGTTCTTCAAAATTTTACCTCGAATGAATATTAAATACCCTATATTTTATTGCACGTCGTTTCTAAAATACCGCTAGTGCCCCCTCTCAGGTCGTCCTCCTTGCGAGATTCTTCAAGGACCAATTTTCCGCATGTGCGTTCAAAATTTAGCATCTAGTCATAGCACATGACAACTTCAACAAATAGATGATATAGTAGAACCTCTCTAATCTAATCTCCCCTAATTTAATAACCTCCCTTATTTGATATTTTGTGCCGGTCCCGACTTGGATGGTAAAGACTTCCCAGACCTCCCTTACATAATAACCTCCCTTAATTTATAATCAGGGCCCGGTCCCGGAGGTATTAAATAAGAGAGGTTCTACTGTAACTTTTTGGTAGCACCCCAACATGATTAGCAGAGCTCGATTGTCAGGCACTGCATCACCAACTCTAGCAAGCCAAGTAACCAATTCCTTTACTGTTTTTGTGAAGTCTTTTGTTGTCATCCCTTCTATCATTTTGATATTGCTTAGTTTGTTGGAGAGGTGCAACGCTCTTGCTCTGATATGTGCTTCAAAGATGTTCTTTATAGTCTCCCAGGCAACATATGGTTGCTATGCATCTGACACATATTACAACACATTGTTCTTAAGAAACAAAATAATGATTTTAGGGCTTTGTCGTTCCTTTCTTTCTCAAGTTTTGGAATTTTTTTTTTGCAAATTCTACAACTATTCTGGCTTCTTGGCATCGTGCCACAACTTGTTCCTTTTAAGATTATCCTATTCTTGATTTTCCACACTCCATAGTTGGAGGTGTCTTCAAGCTTGTTTGATTAAGCTATGCTAAAAGTTCCCTCTGCCATTTGATATTGTCTACTTCTCAAGACAATAATTTATCTATTTAACTATCATTTTTTGCAAGTACAATGCAGTCTTCCTCAACAGGTTCATACACCCTTGTAGCTGTGTAGATGAAAGAATATAAGGTAGAGGGTGTTTAAACCAACACTTTAAGCTATTGCACACACATATGGCTACATGGTTGATATAAAAAATATATACTCATATTAGCCTTTGTTCTAAACATAGGTATAAAGAAAGAAAAAATATTTTTAGCCTCAATTAGATATTTGATGAATATTCAAAGTCAAAACCACTAGCTTCCTTAAACCAATATATAGGTCCCGTGTATGACGACCTTGGAACCCCACCTTCATTGCCTAGAACCAACACAACATAGTTGGGTACTAGACCCAAGCTAGATCAAAGACCAACTAGTAACGATGCGCAAAGCCACATGGCCACATCCATGATCCCACCTAGTTCACTTGCAAAACCGTCACCTTGCATCCTGGGTACCAACCCCCTTTGTGCTTTGTGGGCCTACCTCCGTGACTTTGTGAATAGAATGGCTATGACCCCCTCCTTGTAGTGTATAGAATGAACACTATATTCGGTAATCGGAGACTTTTTGATGACTTTGAGACTTTTTAAGGACGTGGCTTTCACATTTGTAGGAAGGAAAACACTACAAATATACTATGTTCCCAATTTTGAACACAAGTATGAGACACAAATGCATGAGACACACACGCCGAAATAAGAAAATGGGATATATGAAAACAATTGCGTATACAAAAATGGTATCATATTTATTGAATAGGATTGAAATACAAAATACAAGTGGAATATCCAATATTAGGCCAAAATCCTTCAAATATAATCGATCACCAACCAGTGCATTCGACAATTAAATACATATTAATATGATTTATACGTTTGGATCGTCAATACGACGCACTCCTTTTATTTTTGCGATAGCCTTTGCGGCCGTCTCTTTTTCTTTTGCTTTAATGGCCTCCATGGCTCTGAAGATCTCGGGCCCGCGGCTGTAACCTTGTTTGTTTGTTGGTCCGGAATATGTGCCGTTCGTCCATATTTGGCGACGCGCTACCGAATTGTAGAACGTGGTGTTGTAAGTGGAATACGAAGGCGTTTGCGAAACGGAATGTCTTGCACTCTTCCGAAGGGCCAAACAACGATCGGACTCGCAAGAAGCGGTCTTGAGGGTTCCCCTATCCAATGAAGAAGTCGAGCATGGACGGCCCACATTCGAGTACGGTGGGGTCTGAAACAACGACCACAAAGTCATACAATGAAGCGGGTTGGTATGAGTGAGCACAAGTTACGGATGCAAGTCCGAAAACCCCAAGAAACACAAATGCACTAATACACGGAAACCAGCAAGGAAAAACTGGAGAAGGCCAAAAGTTGGGCACCTTGGCATTGGGGGTGTTGGATTGAGCTTCGGGGACATCGAGGGGGGCAGATACAAGCACGACAGGGACGTTCGTAAACGTCGGGACATCAATCCGGGGTTCATCCATGCAAAGGCGTCTGGTCGATCGTGGGGCCTTCGGGACGGAATATTTGGATGGTGACGCATCGAAGTCAATAATACGAACGTGCTTCTCGTTGCGGAGGGGAGATGGAGACGGAGACGGAGACGGAGCGCGGTTGTGTTTTGCTACCTTTGCAGGAGGGCTATCCACGACTCCATCTTCAAACCCAGAGTCTTTGGAGTAATCAACAGCAGAGGCGGCATCGACGGCCGAGAATTGGAATAGTGAAGGCATTGCAACGTAGCTCACACCAAAGGAAGGGGAGCCGGGGACCGACGGAGATGCGGACGGGCCATTGACGACACTTTGGGACGCTTGGTGAGGCAACTAGGACACAAAAATACATTACAAAGAAAAGGGGGGAACGGTTAGATATAAACACGGAGAATCCAAGTACAAGTCCAAAAATGTTCAAAGTTCTCAAATTAATTTATTGAGTTTGGCGTACCCGTACAACATCCTAAATACTTCATCTCGTGGACCGAGAGGCCTATTGCCAATGGGGTTGGAGAGCACAAAATCCGGGACACTTCCGGGGTGACATGCAAGCCTCCTAATGTATGGACCTAGCTCATTATCTAGGAAGGTGTCGTTTCTATCGCCTTTCCAAGGATCCGGGAAGATGGCGTTGCCCGGGGGGTTGAGGATGCTCTTCGCGGGGCTGTCGTCGACGAGGAGAGTGTTCTCTGGCGTTGGCCAAGAACCGTGGGGCACCCCCTCCAACATGGGGATGCCGACCCAGAGGTTCTTCCTGAGGACCTTCAGGAATTGCGGCCCGCCGCCTCCTGCGACCTTCGGTACAATCCTGCCACTACGGTCATGGAGCTCATCACAGTGTTCTTGACCGAGAAGCAAGCAAGGCATTGCGAGTTCTCGGAAAAGGAAACCGGCGATGGCCTCCGTGTTGTCCATGAGCATAGAGCTCCAGACGATGACATGAGCCAAGCCAAGGACGTCACGGAGGAAGCGCCTCAAGCCGGGTCGGGCCCGGACGGCCTTGTTGGTAATGAAGGTATCCAAGCGCCCGCCGTAATCCATGTCTTGTGGACTACGAAGGGGCCCCCTGGACACGCCATGCGGGATGTGTTTGGAATGGCAAAGCACCCCATTGAGGTCAAATATTATGAACGGTTTCCTCATGGGCCGATTTGGTCTTCCAAAGGGGTTGCGAGCTATCTCCGACGGACCCTGTGATGAAACATTTTACCTAGGTGAATGTTGCTACTAACGAAAACCAATTGACAAACATTTCATGAATTCAACAAAGAAACAGAATGTCAAAATTGTGCGAACTATGTAGTTCAAAAATATTTATTAAGGTAAATGGTGATATACAATTTTCAAAGGACATCTATCGATGAGCCCAAGAATCTAGCGCTTTCTCTGCTGAATGCCAATGGATCCTACGCTACAAAATTTGCGTCCACTCGCGGGGGGGAGGCCGGAGTTGAACTCGTAAAAATACACCGCCACGAAGGTGACACACAGGGAACATACGGAAGCGCGTCCGCAATGAGGGAGGCATGCTCAAAGGTTGGTTACCTCGTCATCGGCGAGACCCGCGCGAGCAGTGCCTCCCTCAGCAGGACTCGTCACCATGGGCGCAGCTTCCGGACGCGCGTCCGTAAAGTCGTACAGTCCATCTGTGTCGACCAGCAATGTGTCTCCAGCTGCTTGAGAGGCTTGGGTGCCTGCGTAAGCTTCCTCCGCGGAGTCCTGGCTGCCCCGCATATGTACATCTTCATCCTCGAGGGGGGCGTCGGATTCATCGGCCTCTATGTCCTCGTGGCTTGTCCTATCGCGTGTCGGGCTCTCCTACGACTCCTCCACATTGTCGGTGTGTCGCGCAGTGTCATTGCCCGCCCTATTTACATCCGCCCCCGAAATCGCGAAATCGGAGGCGCCCGCCTCTGTGGCCCTCTGAGGGGGTGCGCCCCCTCCACTGAGAATGGAGGGCAGCTCAGCAATGTTTCGGACGCGCGTCCGTAAGTCTTGGACGTTCGACGAGGTAGGTCGGGGGGAGGGATCTGCTGTGGGCGCAACCTGGGCAAGGGGTGGGACGTCCAACGCGGGGGTTGCATAGGCATGCTCTGGTATGTACACGGCATGGCTATGAGATGGAGGCGGCATGAGCTCGGCGGGCATCGGCATGCCGGCCTGGGGAGGTGCATACAGCAACGGAGGCCTCGCCTGCAGGCTCTGCATCATGGACATGAATTGCTGGCTCTGGGCCAGGAACTGTTGATTCTGAGCCATGAGATCGGCGTGCCTGCGAGTGGATTCCAACCTGGATTGTTCCATCTCAGCTTGGATGGCCGCCATCTTCTTGGCGTGCAGCTCGTTTGCCTCCCGGAGCCGTTGGTCAAGCTCCTCCCTCATTCTCTTCTCCATCTTCTCGTCCAATTCGGAGACGGACATCGGCTCTTTCTTCACCTTGCCGGGCTCGCTAGGCAAGGCGGAGATGGCATTGTACATCTGGACCTCGTCCTCGTCTTCATCGGAAAGGTCCAAGATCGCCCCTTCAGGGTATTCGTTGTAAGGGGTCTTGTTTCTCTTCCGTCGGGTCTCACGGTAGAGAGAGAGGTCGGGCCTCAAGATCAGCTCCAACACATCCCTGCCCTCCATAGCTGGGAGCTCTGCCTGCTGAGACTCCCCCCCGGAAGAAGCTGTGCAGCCGGCTTCTGTCGCGAGCTCCACATCCACATCTGCTCTAACCCCCGCAGCACGAGACGGACCTGCAGTGGAAGGAAATCCAACACGCGAAGTGGGAGTCCCAAATGGCGAGGCACTGGGACCATGAGGGACCCTCAACGGAGTGACGGTAGGATGCGGCTCCTCCGTTTCCATTGGATCCGCGCCCAGGAGGAAATGACCTGTTGTGGGATCACGAACAAGGCTCGGTAAATCCTGGTGCGCCCTGGGCCGTTCAGGTGGGTGGATGGGATCCTGCTCTGCGTCAGTGTCCGTCTCCATTTCAGGCATTGCCTCAATTCGCGATGCGAGCGGCAACACAGGCTGGGGAGGTAGCACGTCCACGATGTCGAGGATGTCCATTTTGGAGGCATTGACCCTGTGGGCCTTTGCATCGTCGTAGTCGCCGACATCCACAAACGAATTCACCTGCAGCCCAAGCATCTGGAACATAACAACGAGTTAGGGGCAAATGTATCAGGGGACATACAAATGAGGCCAGATATGACAAAATGTAACAAAATGAAATAGTGTAATTTTACGGACGCGCGTCCGTAAAATTACACAGCCAAGAGGTGTTGGGGAACAATGCATATGAATATAAAGCTTAAATTTATGGACGCGCGTCCGTGAATTTCCATTGGGGGCAAGCAACTCACCAATGCTGCATACACAAATTTGGTGCCGCTGAAGACGTTGTATACAGTCTCGCTCATAACGGTCAAAGCCTTGAGGATCCCGATGTAGAATTCCATGCGAAGCTCGTACGCCGGGTAGATTGTGTACATCGTCTCCTCCACGAGCTCCTTGGGGTGTGGTGTGGGTAACGAGTACATTTTCTTGAACACAGCAGTAGCCTTCACAGGCGGCCGCCCAGTTGGCGAAGACTTGTGCGTCAAGAAATACAGTTGCACGGCTCCCACTTGCTTGACTCCCCTGGCCTCTTGCACAGCTGTGACCCCTTCCGTCTTGGCCGGGATGTACGTGTTGTGGTAGAGGTCGTAGTCGACGTCCATCTTCGAGTTCTAGAGCTCCACGACTGCTGCGGACTTCTCTTGCTCTACAATCCAAAGCCACACATTTGGCTCGCGGAGGGCCGGCGACCGAAATGCCTTGAAAGCTCCAAAGAACGGCTCGTAGAAAGGGGTTCCGGCAGCCCCCTGTTTCCAAGCTCCGGGGATTGCACGGAAGTCGAAGATTGCAAATGGACACCCCCGGGGGTCGTCTCTCACCGAGGCTCTTGAGGCGTGGGTGTCCCATTTGCCGAACTTCAAGGGCGTAGCAACTGTGCAAAATCTTGCAACCCCCCCAAACTTGGCGTTCTTCTTTCTATTGAGGAAGTTCGAGTACATCATCGTCTCCATCTCGTCAATGGAGCCCTTCTTCTCATTCTTCCTGGATCGTTGGGCCAGGAAGGTGGAAGCCTCTCTTGTCAGAGCTCGCATGGAGAGGCTATTGATGTGGTACTCGTCCTTCAGCCTCCTCCAATTCTCCCACACGATCTCCCCGTCGGCATTGGTGAGGTTGTAGGCGGGCAGCAATTTGCTGATCTCCCTTATGGCCATGGTCTTCTTCTTCCTGTATTCGCACCACTCCTTCATGTGGTACGTGGAAGGCTTCATGTGCTTGGGCCTCTTGAGGAAGATCTTTGGGTAGGGCAAAGTCCTTCTTGGAGTTTCGAGAAGGACGTGCGCTGCCGCTCGGTACATCTCCGAGTCAAGCAACCTTTGGAGCGGACGGAAGAACTCTCTCAGGATGGGTGGTATTTTCAACCTGGAGTCAGTCTTGTAGGTGTTCTCCGTGTCTGGATTGACCAGGTCCCCGTGGTTGTGAGCATCGAAGAGTCTCAACCAGATTGCCCATGTCTCCTCTGATGCAGTGATGAGCTTGATCTCACCTTTTAATTCCTGCACCGTCTTCGTGCCGCTGGTCTTCATGTCAATGCTGGAGAACTTTGTCAATATGGCATTGCTGAATGTCTGCAAGAGAGATGAACATCAAGGAATCAGCAAAGAGAACATTCAGACAATGAAAACATTCAAGGTAGAAGGGCCAGGGTTACGGACGCGCGTCCGTAAAGCTATTATAGTGGCCTACCTGCCATTTAGGATTTTTCACAGTTGCGTTCTCCCTTTCCTTTGGTGGGCAGTCGTGCTCCACCCATAAGGTCCTCCCAGCCACGATGTTGGCTGCCCATGAAGCCTCAAACTGTCTCACTTTGTTGCCTTGGTTCATGAAGGCAGAGATAGCGATCAGTTGGTTCGAGTCCTTGGAATGCACGAGAAATGCTTTTCAGTATCGAATCGCCTCCTTCCATGGGCTTTTCCACTCATCGTTCTCGAGGAGAGCTTTTGCAGCCATCACGTTGTGCTGGCCGTCGACTATGTAGAACTCTCCTTCCTTGAGGATTGGCCAATTCCTCTCGTTCACTTCAACCGCCGGGTCCTTGGGCGTCACACAAATCGTTTGCCTGTCGAACTTGGGGTTGTTCATAGGGTTATTCATTTGCCACCACACCCCCTGTTCTTCTTTAGCCCTCGTGTTCATACTCTCGGTCCCGGGGTGGCACTTGTAAACGTCCACATCGAACGTGAAATACCTGCCCAGTGGCCAGCATCCCTTTATCTTCTCGTCGAACTCTTGGAATATCTTTGTCGAGAGTTCGGCGTCAGGTCGTTGGCCATTTTTAAGGAGAGGGGCGACAGCAAGAGACAAGCTGACGTTTGGCCCCTCTGTGAGCCCAGATGACTCCATCAGCGAGTGCGACCGTTTGCTTCGTTGTCTGCTCCCAGATGACGCACCACTCTGGGACGGTCTTGAATTGCTTGGGACGGGCTTAGGCACACGTTTTGTTTGCGCAATTGCGGAAGGTTTCTTCTTTTCTTTCCTTTTTTTGGCCTCTAGCAATGCGCCATTCACTCTTGTGACATTGTTCAAGAGGCGTCCTAGCCGCTTACCTGTCTAAGGCGCATTGCACGCGTAGTCTTGGAATTCCTTCGCGAGATTCAAGCAACCCGCATCTGGACTGTTATTTTCACACTCGTTTTTGTTGAAGGGATGGTACGACTCGTGCAAAATGAACGTTATTCTATCCTCCTTCTTCTCGAGGTCAATCACGACGTAGTCCCCCTGGGCTACTGCGCACTCTATTGTCCAGAATTTTAGCCTGACCCATTTCTCTGGTTTTTCTAATGGTGTCCTTAATTGATACGAAAATCTGAGCACAAATATATTTTTTTCAACTTTTTCTACAATGACTGTCCAATTGTCTACAGTATCTTCCTTCGGCTTGTAGTGGTCGTTGTTGCTTAGATCTTTGATTGCGTCTGGCAGTGGAGGAGAGAGAAGCTCCGCGAACATGTCAATAGCGGGTCTCTTCGTGGATGCCATCTGAAGAATAGGACAAACAGTAAGTTAGTGTAATATTCAAGGATAGCGTGCCTAATTTACGAACGCGCGTTCGTAAATATAGGTTGAACATTAGAGGAGAGGATTTCTTTTACATACATTGTTGGGTATTTAGCAAATATCATTTAGCACTATATTTTAAGGTATATATATCTTGCGTTGATGTAATTACAGGAGTCTACTTTATATTATTCAATTTAATCAATACTGATCAGAACACAAAGCACATACATTGTCTATTTACAGACGCGCGGCCGTAAGCATGGATAAGATTAAAATATTCTTTCATGAATTTAGTCGTGCGGTAATTAATTTATGCATTACATTGCACAGTGCGTACAATTCCCAGTGAACTTGTGCCTCTTTTATGAAGACTTTGAGAGGGTAGCATGACTGGGTTTTATTATGACATTTAATCGCCTCATATGTTCATGGCGTAGTGTTTTTTATCTCTAATTATATTGTTTGGACGGCTTTTTACGGACGCGCGTCCGTAAGATATTCGGCGGTATGAGGCCAACAGATGGACATGCTATTATATGATGAATATATTTACAGACGTGAGTCCGGAATCTGTGTCGGCATATTGTTCAATGGCCATTAGATAAATCGGCTATTATTCAATGTATATATTTACGGATGTGCGTCCGTAAACTCTGCACATATATTGTGCATTAGAATTGCATGTCTTGAGCAGACATCCCGAGTTTACGGACGCGCGTCCGTAAACTCTGCACATATATTGTGCATTGGAATTGTCTTTCTTAAGCAACATACCGAGTTTGCGGACGCGCGTCCGTAAACTCTGCACATATTTTGTGCATTAGAATTGCCTGTCTTGAGCAAACATCCCGAGTTTACGGACGCGCGTCCGTAAACATCACACTATTTCGTTGCTCCGCATTTTTCGGGCATTGTTGGGTTTAGGGCACTATACAATAATCTACAATGTTTCTTACCATGAAATATGATTTGGCTCTCTTGCGAGTTGAAAGCAATAGCTGACTTTGCACTGCATAGTGACAAATTAACACCAGCAACATATGTTAGAAACAATGAATCATAGAGACATCTGTACGAAAATTATGAGACAATGATTTCTACAATGCACATTCTTGTTGTTTTGGAGCCTCGATTTTAACAACTCAGTCTACTTCTTCAATCTGCACTCTTATACCTCAATCTCATTCCTCAATCTTCCAACGCTCGACTGTTGAAACCCCAATCACAAATTCTGCAAAACCTTTCAAGCCCTCTATTACCAAAGGCATATCTTTGAAATCTCAGAAAGTTGTGGACCAACTCAATGCTCTCAAAGCTCTTGCAGGTCTTAAAGCCTTCAACTCTCAAATCTCAGATGTCAATTGCCCTTTAGAATAATAAAATGCCTAAAACTAAATGATTTCTGGAATATGGCCTTTTATCAAGCTACCAAACAAACCCTAAATTGCTTCAAACTGAAACCTCACATGCTCTCAATCTGTATGAAGCACACATGCTTTCAAGCTAACAAAACAAACTCTAAACCCCAACAACCCAGAAGTGCAATCATACGAAAAACAAGAGCAATGTTACAGCAATACTTACCTCTTGTAGAATGCTAGCTCCCACACTACAACTCCTCTTCTGAACCCTCTCAAGCTCTCAAGCTCTCAAGCTCTCAAACTCTCAAACCTCTCAAGCTCTCAAGCTCTCAAGCTCTCAAACTCTCAAACTCTCAAACCTCTCAAGCTCTCAAGCTCTCAAACCTCTGAAGCCTCTGAAGCTCTCAAACCTCTGAAGCTCCCAAGCTCTCAAGCTCTCTAGCTCTCAAACCTCCCAAGCATCTCAAGTTGCTTCAGAAAAGAAAGCACAACTCCAAACAAAATCCTCACAATACTCACTCACACACACTCGCTCACACCCTCAACCAACACACACTCTCTCAACAAAAACCCTAGCGCAAGAATGCTACTATGCACACGAAAAAATTCGCCAGCACCGCCCAACACCAAGCGCACAACGTTGGAAATGACGCTGGTGTGAGCGGGCGGCGTCGCTTAGGGTTGGGGAGAGGGGGAGAGAGGGCGCGGGCACGTGGCACCTCTTGGGATGGGGTGCATGGGATAGGGGGATGGGGCTATAGGGGGATGGGGATGGGATAGGAGGCTGGGATGGAGGGTTGGGATGGGAAGGGGGGATGGGATGGAGGGCTAGGGGGCAATGGGTTAGGGCGACATTCATTAATACAACACTCGTTTACATGACACCCTCGATATTACGACACATTTTTTTGTGACCAAACTTTTTAGTTCAAACTGCCTCTTTTATATGACTACGACACTTGATAATGCGACATTTAGAATCCCCGTTTTGTCATATTAAAGAGGTAGGTCATGCTAAAATGCCTTTCATCTGTATTATGTACATCTAACATACATCCATTTTCACTTGGGAACTGCTTGGGAACTTCACTTATCATTGGGAACTTAATGATTATTAGGGTTTCTAGTGTAGAATGGACATGGTTAGGGTTAGAGTGGCCTCCTGCCTAGTATGTTGCCTTGCACTCATGGTGATATCTTTTACTGATGCTATACGTCATGCATCATTGTTGTCTAGTTTCTTATTAAAGAACTCTTTATATTTTGGTGATATTGAAATTATTAGTTTTCCAAAGTTAGTAGGGAATTTAGAAAAGATGATAGTTGCTAACTTGGGTACTAGGCAACACGAGAGATATTTGGACTCCTATATCAAGAGATCTTGAGAATATTTATATTTGTTTGGAGTTATAGGTTATTATTTCATACCATCTATATTGCTTAACCTCGTGGTGTATATGTTTAAGATCATATTACTTAAGTTTTCGTATTCCCTCAATAATACGACATCTTTTGTGTTTCCCAAACATGTCGTACTAAAGTAGGACACTTTGGATGCTTTGATGCGAGTATCATTATGCAACATAGAGTTGGAGAATATGGATTGGAACGCAATATTTAAGTTAATATGGTGCAACATGAGGAACCCCAAACCCTAAACCCTAAACCCTAAACCCATAAACCATAAACCCATTTTGCACAGTTGAATGCCAAGTGTGAAGGGTGATACTAACGGTGAAGTTGTTAACCATTATTGTATCCTAGCGTACCCCTAAAAATACGCAAAGTGACATACATTTCCCCTCCGACATCTTAATTCCCTAAAATAAAAGCAATCCTAGACTATGCGCGAGTCACATTGTTTGCGAATACATGCAAACCCACTACCACCAATCCCTCTTGTACATTAAACAACCTTCAAGATTAATTCAATCTTTGCACATGTAGGTCTGATCTTGTATTATAGCCTATAAGTAGACGCAAAATGTTGGTTAAATTGGAGTATTGTTTCCATGTTGGCATGTATTGTTGTGTTAAGTACTTTATTATAGAATATCAATATGAGATCCTCAAAACCTTTCATCAAAACTAATGGTTTAAAGCAAATGATTGAATTATATGGTTTAGAACATAAATTTCTTGAATCTTAAATATTTTCAAGTTGTCATTGTTTTTATAATACTCCTTGAATTCATTATGAACTTGAGGTCAACATAATTTATTGACACAACTCGATCAATGCGATTTAATGTTTTCGTATTTTAAACAAGTTTGCGTGACAATTCTTTGTTCAATGCCACCTACTTTTTCAAATTTTCACCACTTACACTGTATTCTAGAATTATACTTTGTGAACATATATTTGCTCGACTTTTCGAATGTTTATGATGTTTTTTACAAAATTTAAAGTTACTATATTAATAAAGGTTTGAATTATTTGGCCTTTACCATGTTTGCACCCCTATGTCCTCATGTTTGTTTAGGGTATAGGCGGCTATACCATGGTCTTAAGTCATTTAACACGTATATGTGAAATAAAAATAAACCCCAACACCTTGGTCTTAAATCGAAATTAGCCCAACACCCAATAATGATACAATGTTTTGTACCATTGCATACAAATGTTTTGTTTGATACCAAATACGAACTAGTGTGAGTGTAAGAGTTGGTATTGTTGAGTCATTGCCGTACATAATATACATAAGGTACTCAAAAATGTTTTTTCTCACGTATAGTACATAAAGAAGGCTCTTAGTTTTTTTGAAGTAAATGTTGATGTACTCAAGGGGGCACTAAGGATTCGAGAGGAAAATGGCAATATTGATTTTAATTCAACCCAAACCTAGGACAATAGACGTGTTGCTCTCATGGCGTCTAGGCGTTGCTAGTTTGTGTATCTATTAATACAATTATGTATACGTGTGTATAGGTGGGTAGATTAAACGGGTTTAATGGTAGGATGGTGGTCAATGTAATTGCAATACTAAATGCAAGATGACATGAGATAACATGATATTGTGGTGAATACCACTACATTGTATGCAAACCAATCAAATATTTGCTATTTCAATTTTGAATTACATATATTCTTATATTCCACGTACTATTGTTGTTGTTGTGGTCCATTTGTCCCATGATTCTATAATTTTTGTCTACTCATTCTACAATAAATTCTTAATACTAGGCATTCCAATATTATAAACCACCCCTAAAAAATGTATAATGCTCATATATTATTGGCCAATAGATGCCTTTGGTTTGTCTCTATGTGGACTCATGCTCTATGGATGCTCTCTGCCATGAATACATGTTCCATTGTGAGCATGGCCCATGGAATATAGCAACCTTAGGTTTTTATTTTTAGGCTTTGGTTGGCGGCTAGTATCCTATGTCGAAAAACGGATCCGAGGAAGAACGATCACTACTTAAGGGGACATCCCCTCACCAAGGGACTCTTTTTGCATCTCAGATGTGGGTTGCGCTCCCTGGACCCTTCTAGTATGCCGGATGCTTTTCTCGTCCAGGTACGGACCCCGATGCAATGGTCCGGTTATGCCGCCGCAAATACCGGAGGTTTACGGACGCGCGTCCGTAAACCTTAACCCTCCTGGCGAGCATAACCTCTATATTAGCCCTAAACATTGTGTTTGAACTAGTAATGAGGTTTCCGTCAGAGAGGTTTACGGACGCACGTCCGTAAACCTACCTCACCCTATGCACCACAGTAGAATATTTTGACATTGTGAAAAAACCAGTAGGTATATTAACCTGTCCAAATTCGTGTTGTCATGAGCCCTGGGTATACATGTAGGTGTCACCTACACCTCTTGATGCCCTGAACCTGTAGGCTTCTTGGTCAACACTGAGTTTCTACATACAGATGTTTACGGACGCGCGTCCGTAAACCTATGGGCTATAGGTTACCAAATCCTTTACGCCTGGCAGTGACCTCTCTACACAGGAAGAGGATTACGGACGCGCGTCCGTAAACCTCTGCCTGTCCAGAGAGGTCACTGCGAACCGTAAAGGCCTTGGTAACCTATAGACCATCTGCCTGTCCAGAGAGGTCACTGCGAACCGTAAAGGCCTTGGTAACCTATAGACCATCTGCCTGTCCAGAGAGGTCACTGCGAACCGTAAAGGCCTTGGTAACCTATAGATCATCTTCCTGTCCAGAGTGGTCACTGCGAACCGTAAAGGCCTTGGTAACCTATAGACCATCTTCCTGTCCAGAGAGGTCACTGCGAACCGTAAAGACCTTGGTAACCTATAGACCATAGGGTTAAGGACGCGCGTCCGTAAACCTATGGTCTATAGGTTACCAAGGTCTTTACGGTTCCCAGTGACCTCTCTGGACAGGAAGAGGTGTACGTAAGCGCAAACCTAACCCTATGGTCTATATGTAACCAAAGCCTTTACGCATGGCAGTGACCTCTCTGGACAGGCATAGGTTTACGGACGCGCGTCCTTAACCCTATGGTCTATAGGTTACCAGAGCATTTACGCCTGGCAGTGACCTCCCTGGACAGGCATAGGTTTACGGACGCACGGCCGCAAACCCCATGTCTATGTCTGCAATGACAGTGTTGCCACATGGAGTTAATCGGACGCGCGTTTGTATACCATTGTGTTTTTGTTTCCACGCCATGAAAGCCACTATTGCCCGTATTGTGTTTTTCTTGATAATATGTGTTTACGCTATCCATGACATACACTTGGACCTATGCTTAATTGGATATTTTGACATACTCCTAATTTGGCTTTCTTGTAGTGGCCATGGATTCCGACGTCGGTGATAGTGCGTTCGAGTTGTCTTCGGATCCATCAACCTCTGCTAGCGATTTTGAATCTGTTGTGGAACATGGAGCCACAAGTGGTGTTGCCAATGTAGTCGACGACATAGTAACTGGAAGTTCTCGTCCGGACATTGCTGTTGGGTTTGTTGATAGCGCAGAGGATGATTTCCTTCCACCATGTGAGGGTTATTCACGAGAATAGTGGGTTGATCTTGATGTTGTCCTAGTCAATGGCTGTGGCGTTCCCGTGGCTGATGGTGTTTGTAGGAACTCGGATCCTAAGGATTGTATTGATGCATATCCCCTTGGGGAGGAAGATGTTGGGGTGTGCATTTTAAATTCTTTCCACCCATTGGAAGTGCCTCCAGGTTGGAGATTCTCTCTTCGTCGATGGCCGTTGCGAAGTGTTCTTCATGATGGTGTCAGCTTGTGGAATCATTCCCGCCGTTATGGGGAACTACAAGCAGCTTTGTTGGCCACAATGCATCCTAGAAAAGGTGTACGGAAATATGATTCTTGTCGTGTGCCTCGGGAACCCACGCAACGTCGTCGAGATCAAACATTGGAAGAAACATCTATTAGGTCCGTAGCAACAAAAGATTGTTGTGCGAAGAAGTGTTGCCAACTATTTCCACGTGACAAAATAAAATCTTTGAGGCAAGAGATGTGGCTTGCGGACTTTCGAATGCGATCCGCAAAGAAACTTGAGGTTCATCGCAACACGCACTTTGATGCCGAAGGTCGTAAGGTGGTGACCTTGGAAAATATAGAAGTGTGTTGCACGGCGTGGTATATTATTCATGCAGTTTCAAAGGCTGATTTTTATAGGTTCCGGAACTACTCGTCCCAAGGACGGCGTTCTCGGTTCCATGGCAATTTTGGCACGAAGAAGCCTAGGGAGGCAACACTCCAAGCGGCTGCAACACTATCAACCATCATTATGCCATTAGCGGATGCGATGCCACACAAGACCAGGACTCTGGCGTCGGAGAAAAAAGTTGTTCAGATGGTTTTGCCAACAGGGACGAAATGGAAGAACATACTAATGGACGTTAATGAAGTTGGCGAAAAAGTGGGATGTGGGCCAATTTCGTTGTCAAAACTGAGTGTGATCAAGAATCAACAATTCGCGGAATACATTACGAAGAGACATGGGGACAAGTTTGCTAGGTGTACTGCTTGTGAGAAATACAAAGGCCTTCGAGACGCACATCCAATAGGGACTGAGTCGCACAATAGACATCAACGGAAATACATTGAGCATGTCAACAACCAGGAGGCACACCGTCAAGACTACTATAAGAACCGCGCACTATCGATAATGAGGCCGAACGAGGTTTTGACGATCATTCATGACAAAATGGACCATGCGAAGACTGCGTGCCCATGTTATGCACGGAAAATAAAAGCTACAGATGGATATTTTAAACTCCGAATAGCTGTCACAGGTTCGTTAGTCTTTCACATTATTTTTTACGCACCCACATACACATTTGTACGGGTTACGGATGCACGTCCGTAAATGTGTGTTCATTTTTGTCAATTGTTTATGGGAAAATCCAATTTGTTTCGCATGGATGATTTCGGAATGTATGTCTCATTTGTATGTTTGAACGTGTTTATCTAAACTCAGGTATGATCGCACATGGCCATGTGGACGTCAAGTATGCACATTATGGCTTGGACTTCTACCCTGGCGATGCCAACCATACAGTAGGGTCTTTTGCAAAACTTCTACGGGATCTTGAGAGGCCACCAACATCATCCTCTCGTGCTCTTTTCGTGGGATGTGGAACAACACCGATTTATGAGGCAGTGCTAGAGGGGAAGGAAGTTTGTCTATCTTCATTGCAAGAACCGCCTGAACAACCTGTTCTTGCCAAACCTTTGCCTCCAACTCTACACGTGCAACTTGACAATTGTGCCAAGGACAACAAATGTCGATACGTGTTTTGTTTTTGGTCTTTGCTCGTAGCCAAAGGCATATTCAAGGAAGTTTTCGTGTCTTTTTTGATGGTTGGCCATACGCACGATGACATTGATGCTTCATTTGGACGTTGGAGTATGAAGTTGCACGAGGAGGATTTTCCAACAATTCCTCTTCTAATGAAATCGTACATGGATTTGGATAATGTGCCAGTCATTCCGCATTTGATTGAAGAAGTGCCCGATTTCAAAACGTTTATCAAACCATTCATTCTTAAAGGAGGTGACCGATTGGTAGGCCATACCAAGGCTCAACAATTCCGATTCTATATGCGTGATGACGGTCTGCCGGCCATGCAGTTCAAGGCTTTGTGCACTTCACCGAATTGGGGTCCAGAGGAAGGGATACTCGTATGGCGCCAAGACGAAGATGGCAAATGTATGCTACCCGATGGGGAGCCAAAGCCTTGCACACCTAACCCCATGAAGAATGGACCGGAAATCATCAAAGGTATATCTGGATTCATTGAGTACTGGAAAGAATTGTGTGAGGAAGACATCATAAGACGCATTCGGGATACCCACGAACCATTGATTGCGTATTGGGATCGCATTCGCTCGGCATTGCTGGCACCTAATGTCGATACACGTCCATATTTGACACAAGGATTTTGGCCACAAAGCCGAGTGACAATCGTGGAGTCTGAGGCCATGTTCTTCAGCAATGGAGACGTACGTGAAGAGTTCGCTGCGGACGACCATTACGTTGGCCCTGCTCGAAATCGTCCGGCTCCATCATTTCGTGTGGCTGTTGATTGCTACGAAGGTTACATGGTCCTCGTACGAGCAGGAGATGAGGAGCACCCTAAACTGGTTTGGTTGGTGAAAGCATTGTCGTCACCGAATTTTGTCCCAACTAGCCCCAATTTTCGTCAAATTGAGGTGGAATATTGCTGTCCAAGCACCAAAGATCAAAATGTGTTGCGCACATATTTAGGTTGGGACACCAAAAAGGGTTTCAAGTGGACAATGGACTCGGCGTACGAACCAGTTTGGATAAACACGGATACCATACTTTGTGCTTGGAAGCCACGCAAAGGTTCCAAATCGGAGACAATGACCATCCCACAAAAACATATAGAATTTGCTAAAGACAACTTGGCCCGTATTGCTGTCGCAGAAAACAATGTCCAGAATGGAAACGAAGCTGAAGATGAAGATGGGAAATGATAGTGACGCAAGTTAGGACCAAAGTTGTTTGAAATATGTATTCATCTTTTCATGAAATATATGACATTGGGGTCGAATACTATATTAGACACACTTTACAGAAATTTTATAGATTACAATTATATTGCATGATTGTATTAGTTTACAGATGTGGAAACCAACTTCCCATGCGCTATCAAATGTTTTTTATATATTTTGTTACGGATGTGGAATCCAAATTATATATTCCAGATGCTAATTTGCAAATTCTCATGAACAATGTCAAATTATTTTAAATATTGGTAGGTTTGGGATGTGCCGTCCAATTCAATAAGACCTTTATGTTTGGGATGCGCATCCAAGAGTCTTTAGTGATAAAAAAAAATGGTTATTTATGGATTCAATAATTTTGTTCGATGCAAAACTGATAAGACAAAATATTTTTGAATTTTTGTCATTGAAATATCATGTTTGATGTAGTTTTGATTATCATTATATAACTACTATATTTAGAAACATACATATTCATTGCATATGGATTTCCAAAACATTATGTTGTCATTGTTCCCTATGTTCCCGATGTTCCCTACGTTCACAATATTCGCATCCGAAACTATGGGTCAAATTTATTTTGAGACTTCCCAAAGTCTCCGATTAACAAATATAGTGTTAATGGCTAGAATAGGCATTGACAAGCCACCCTAAACCCACCTTGAACCAACCTGAGGTAGAGTGGAGCCCATTACCTACCCTACATGAAGGTAGTGGAGGTCACTATGAGGTGGCGCCACTAATGGCACCTAAAGCGTCGCTCCGTGGCCCATACACTCCTACACCATGGGGAACACTTCAAGGTAGTAGAGTGTTGGTGATGGGAGGCATTTATAGGTGTTGGTTTTGGGTGGGGTGTTGGTTTTAGCACCCTCTACCTGAGCCTAAAAATTATAGTTTCAACCTTCAACCCTCACCTAGCTGTCTCTTCGACAACTGTTGTAGTTGGGCTGTCACTTCGGCTCATGTGGTTCGAGAATCTCTTGCAAGGGGGCATCTACACAACCCTTCACTCAACTCTAATCTACTCACTCTTGGTCTGAGACGACCCCAAACTACTGGATGATGGTGGAAAGATACTCAAATCTCAAGGAAGAGGTTGACAGTTTGATTCCCGGCTGTGAAATCTCCTCTCTACTTGACAAAAAAACTTGCCAGGTGGTCAACTGCCTCCTGTGCTTTGGCGTTGGCATGTCGGGCTTTTGTCTCAAAAAAAATAAAAAATCTACTCACTTTGATAGTGTGTATAGTGCGTAATTTATTCATGGAATCAATTTTTTTATATCAAGAGAGTACATTTACAATAGTTATATGCACTTCTATCCCAAAGACAAGATTGATGCTATTAGAAGAGATTACTTTGCATAGTTGCAACCAAAGAGCAATTGTAGGAGGTCACTAAATTTTCCTTCCTATTTGCTAGCCTAAAGAAATGTAGGCCCAAGTGGCCATGAGTGACTTTACTACTGCAACATGTAAAATCATCATTTTTACTATAGGCGTGTAAAGTAATTTGTACCAACACATATAGATTGTTCCATTTCATACAGACAACCACTTACTGAATAGAAGCACTTACTTTGTACATACAACCACTCACTGAATAGAAGCGGTAGTTGTTTTCGGGTGAAAGAAAACACACACTACTGCAACGACTATGAATGGCCACCTGCACAGGTGCTGAAGGACTTTAATTTATAGCAAGGCCATATAACACCTTCCAGGTGTAATTTATGATGAACATATAATGGTTGATGCAATTTGAATGAATGCACATTAAATATGTAGTCCAATCTCATATGATGATTCTTTACATATGATTTTTGTGGGAGCTTTTGCCCACATTCTGCTGGATGCATGTTCCCTACCACTTGAAACCATTCAAAGGACTCTCTCAGGGTGATCACACCCCCTTACGTTTCGTAACCACGTGTGATAATGGGGTATTTAATAAGGGGGATATTTATGCACCTCTCAATATTTTTTCCATCCCTATTTGTAGATAAAAAGCTACTTTGACATTTTTTAGCACCCTATATTTATTTGTAATTGTTTAGAGGGGCTAATTTTTGGCACACTATTTTTTTAAATCGTACAAACCAAATAGTCGACGTAATACTATAGCATTGCGAAACCGACTATGTGAGCAAACAAATATTTCATACCATTCAAATTGTCATTCATTTGGTTTCAATTAGTAATACCAATCCTAAACCATGGAAAGTACCATTCAAAACACAACCAATAGCATTTGGTTACTAGTTAAAGGGTTAACAATAAACATGGAGACAACAAAATATACAAGTTGAAACATACAAGTTGTAAACACGGATAGAACAAAACAAGAAATACAATCAATTGTGACAAGACATAAAATTTTGCACAACTACCTACTCCAAAAAACAAGGTTGCATTCAAGTACAAGAAAGTTAAACACAAAAATTAAAAACACTTACTTTAATTGTGTTCACAAACACATTCAACTATAGTCTCATTCAAACCTTGTAACAAACAACTACTATGTGGAGGGTTGGATACAACTATGCACCCTCCAATATTATTAAGATACATGTTCAACATCCTCTACAATGTCATGATAAGACCAATAAATTGTGAGAGGTTTAGCACCAATGACGACAAATATCTAAAACTAGCCGATCCTATATCTATGACCCTATTTTTTTCCTACTGATTACTTAAATGGAGGAATTATCCACCACCATGTTTTACATATAATCATGTAGGGGACATATTTCCAATGTTATGGTAGATCTAATGAAATTATAAATTTTATCCTAAAGTTACGAATTAAATTGACCCAAATTTTTTATCTCACGTGGTTTTCTAAAATTCCAATAGTCACCTCCCCGAGAGGACTCTCTAATCAGTCACGATCATTGAGCAACTTGAATTGCTTACAACAAGTATACGCTACAATTGCCATGCACTAGTCGTACCCAAACAAAAGAAAAACATGGAGTGACATCAATCATTATGTGAAAATCAAGCACAACCTTCCATCCTTGTATGCAAAACTGATTGGCGCAACTCTGTAAATCAAAAGCATTGTTCATAACCTTGCAAAAGATATACATATATTGATTTTCCATATTTTCATTGAATTGCTTATGAATTTGGTGCTTGACACTATATAGATTGGTATTATGATTGGGTTCAACGTAACATAAAAATCACATGGAATTAGTTCTCTTCTCAAATTTCAAGATATAACAATGTTTTTAAATTTTGGTTTATGTAGAGTGGATATGTTATATTTTTCTTCATCATAAAAATAAGAGGCTAAATTTTACACTTAGTTGGGCACCTGAATTTTGGAGAAAGACCCAATTTCCATATAAAAATTAATGCGAATGAGGACGTCTTTGAAATGAAACAACATCTAATGTTCTAAAATGTTTCGTATGTTTATTTATTTATTTATTGGTCATTGAAAAGGTCTAGACACCATTTAATATTTTGCAAGTAATTTGTTGTGGGGTTTGGATATGATGATGATGATAATAGTAGCAATGCATTCTATTTTTTTAAGATTTTTTGGTCTACCTTCAATAATATTAAAGAAATAAGATATAGTCAACTCTAGACCATTGTTTATTATCAACTCTTCTATAATGAGTGTCAAAAAAATAAAATGTTTTGTCATTCATTTTTACTGATTGATCAAAGAGACACTTGGGTGCAAACACGGTAAAGTGGACAGCTCTTGATCCTTGCTCAGGTTTAAGTGAAAGTGATCCAAAACAATATACCAACTTTGAATTTTATGAAATAAAAATTCATAAACATTTAGAAAACATATGAATCTACAAAGCCAAGCAATTTATGTTCACAAAAAACAATTTCAAACAACGTATATGTATTTTAGAAGACGGTGCAAGTGGTGGTGCAAGTGGGTGTCATCGAAAAGATAATTGTCAAAAACTTGTTTAAAATACAATTACATTACATTAAATTGATGAATTTTTGAAAAAAAAATTACGATGACCTCAAGTTTATAATGAATTCAAGGAATATGAAAAGAAATTCCAAGTTCAAAATATTTAAGGTCATGAAATTTACGTTCAAAACTATATTTAGTCAGTTGCGTTTACGCGTCACTTTTGATGATAGGTTTTGAAGATCTCATATTGATATTCTATATTTGAGTACCTAACTTAACAATAGAGGTCATCATGAAAAATAATATATTTTAAACAACATTTTGCTACTACTTATAGGCGTTTGACCAAGAAAATCATGGCTTTCATATACCGGAGCACTTTTTTGGTCCACTTTACTATGCTTGCACCCACTTCAATTGGTGTTTGTTTAGCTAATAACAAATAATGATAAATCCAAGTCTATTTAGAATTTATACTTCTAGAATCAATAATTTGTGAGCCAATTGGAAATGATTCTTTTGTTAAAAGTTAAAGGTTAATTTTTTTTTGGAGGTATGATGCTTTTAATATTTATTGTTTGTTTTTAACATTAAAGCTATATTTCACATCCTTTAAACCATAGCAATCATTTTTGATTAAACCATATCAAAATTTTTTCAGATTCATATGACAAAAATCTTGTTGAAAATTTTATAAATAAATATATTAATATATTAATAATTGAATAGTAATATATTAATAATTAAATATTATTTTCATATTTCATCGATTGAAATAATATTATTTTATTTAAATTTTAAGTTGTTGCATTGAAATTTTTTCATTTTTAACATAGACTCTATTAAATATAAATATAAATAAATATATAATTTTGTTAATTTGTAGTGTTGCACTAGGTCCAAATTCCTTGAAGGCTTTAATCAATTCATTTTTATTGAAGCATGTTTGAATGGTTTGATTTTATATGATTATTTTTTCGAGTCAAATTATTATAATTTTTTATTTTTGTAAGCATTCTATGTAGCTAATAATTTTATATAGCCTAAATCATCTTTGTGGAAGACACAAATGGTCTAACTATTGTAATGTTTCTAAAGTTGATGTATAGCAAAATCCATACTTTTATGAACTTTGCCATGTATTACAAAGCGCAAGCACGGTCAACTACACAACTCCAACATCTTGCATAGGTTTAAGTTAAAGTGATTTAAAATTATATCCTAACTTTAACAAATTTAATGAAAAAATCATACAATTGACTAACAAATATATGTTGCACACGGAGAGACTTGAGAGACTCACTAAACAGTTCAACGAACAGGTAGGGGAAGGCATGGCCGAACTGTATATTGCAATCGTCCCGCTGATATAGATGTGTATTGAAAAACACATTGATCTACAAAGCCAAATAATTTATGTTGACAAAAATAATTTCAAGAAAAGTCTACATATTTTAGAAGATAGTGGAAGTAGTGTGCAAGTAGATGTATTGAACATGTAATTATCTAGAAATTGTTTAAAATATAATAAAATAACATTAATTTAAAAATAATAATTGTAACAATGCCCTCAAGTTTATAATGAATTTAAAGAAATTTATGAAAAAATTCTAACTTCAAAATATTTGAGGTCATGAAATCTACATCGAACACCAAATTTAGCCATTATCTTTTGAATATGATTTTTAATAATAAAATTTAAAAAATTCATCTTAATATACAATATTTGAGTACCTATCATAGCAATAGAGGTCACCATGAAAAAAAGTCCAATTTAAACAACACTTTGCTATTATTTTTAGGCGTTTGGTTAAAAATTTATGGTTTTAGTATAACGGAGCATTTTTTGTATACTTAACCGTGCTTACTCCCCACATGTTTATTATAAAAAACTACAATGCATGCTCTATGTTGGGCTTGATTATAAGGATCATATTTTAACCTACAATCATAATCATATTTTATGTTTGAATCATCATTAGGTCTTAACCTAAATTCAAACCTAATATTTTTATTAAAAATAAATCTTATAAAAGATCATGAGTGTTCGCAGGTATTAGTTCATTATTAAGTGGTTCAGAAGATAATTTTTTAAATTTTTATAAAGATTTATTAATAGGATTAGGCAATGCACAATATATGGTATATATGTCTATATTAAATATTTCATTATTCAAAAAATATTATTTTTTTAAAAATTTATTAGATTGTAATTTAATAGTATGATTAAAGAAACGTGATAATGTTCATACAATGAATTATAAAAGTAGGGTTTGCTAGTTCCAACATCACATGTAAAAAATATATGTATAGGGCCTTTTGAATTAACTCGTTTTTTGTACATTGAATCATCATAAAAAACTCTTTGTTTCATATTCAAAAGACATGATATTTCAAATTTTGATTTTTCTCCATTAAGTCAATATTAAAAATTTATGTTGATCTAAAGTTTGATATGATGTTTGAATAACATGCGGTTTGATATGGATATCTAAAACAAGATCATATTTCTCAATGTACTCATATGTTCTATAAACATGGCATTATGTCAACTTTTATATCATCCCATTTGTTAAAATTCTTGTCAATTTGAATTTTATTTGCTAATTCTTCTAAAGAAATTTATTCTTCATTATTATATTCTCTCTTTGTTGCAAATTTTTGGTACTTAAATGTTTTGTTAATTTCAAAATTTTATTATTATTTTATTATAAGTTTCCTTCCAAATTTCTTTATTGTTCTTCAAAAAAACTTCTGAATCATAAAATATGACATATAATAACAATTATTCTCTTGTCCAATTCCACATATTTCAATTTATTATAATATAATAATCTTATAATTTTTGGATTTTATATATATTTTTAGTTTAACCAATTACAATTAAATGCGAAATCATTGGATTTCTACAAGGCGAATGCACTTCGTCGTGAAGGAAAATGTTTCCTTTGTGAACAGAAAGGGCACCAAGCCAAGGATTGCATAGGGGAGAAGAAGGATGGTGGAGCACCTTCTGAGAAATCGAAGTTCAAAACCAAGAAGGATTTGTGAATCACCAACAGTTGACTAGTGGGCTCCCTGTTGGTAAAGAGGAACGATGTGTTAATTTTGTTGATAATTCTTTGATCTCTTTGATAGAGGCCAAGATAGAGCATTCTTTTGATTTCCTCATTTGTACATATCTGGATAATAAAGAGGAAACACTTTCTATTCCATATAATCAAATTGCTTTTATCTACATAATATTGTTGGAAAAGTTGAAGTTTCACCCATTAGAGTTTACTCTTGCAGACATAATGAAACTGCAGGCCATATCATAGAAAGTCAATAAGATATATGTTACCAATTCGAAGTATAAACACCAACGGACTATTGATTCCTTCTTCAAGTCCACATAGATTTCATAAGAAAAATTTGCATATTTGTAAAAACATTTTATTTTGATTTTAATTGATTTTTAATATATATATGTGACAAAATATCTAATGTATGTTGTCATGAAATAACTCGTTATTATAACAAAGAGGTCCAATTTGTCATATTATTGAATAAGTGACACCTCGATAATACAACGACTTTCTCGTTTCCCAAACGTGTCATATTAAAGAGGTAGAACTGTATAGCTTGTTTTGTTAAAACTTATTTTGCAGAGCAATCCAGTGTTTCTGGCTTGTTGCTTAAGGGGAGGGAGGGTCCCAATGATGCAGTCTGTGTTCCCGATATATGCCTGGATGCATGCCGACGTTTTCTCTTCTCTCAATCGACCTCTTACCCAGTTTGCACACACACATTTAACAGATCAAGATCAAGTGAGAGGTGCGGTGGTGCTCGCAGCCATTTACTACTTTATGAAACACAAATTTGGTCAGGCTCGCAACTGGCCAGGAGTGGTAGTTCTCGGTGCGCAGTCAGTATGTTTTTGGCCGCCGAAGTTTGTGAAATCAGTGGATGTCGGTTTGGGCTTGGAGAAACTTAGAAGCTTACTGCCTCCTTCAGTTTGAGAAGTGCAGAGATTGCAGCTGATCCGGCGAACATAAATGACTGATATAAAAAGTCATTAGCTTTAATGACCTTCTGTAAGTGATTTATCTGAACCTTTCTACATGATGAGAACTACACCCGGAAATATTGAAAATGCTAGGATATCGGATGTTGATCAAGACAAGCTCCGCCACAGTCAAGAAGAAGTCTATCGTAGCTGGATGCGAAGTTCAAGGCCCCCTGTTTGTCAACCTCTTTTAGAAGTGAGGCAACATCTTTGTATACTGATAACCTCGTCTGCATCTGCTTGGAAAACCTTCTCTTATTCCAATTTTATTTCATTTGCAGCATCTTTGGTGAGCTTCTTCCAATCATGTCATGAATAACCATACTTTTGGGATGGCAAATTAGTTCAGAGTTGATTTATCTGTGTGTTCCGGGGTGTCCGGAGTGTATGTAGCCTTAATCACACACTGGGTGGAGCCACGCAATAGAAAAGAATTTCAAATCAGAAGCTCTCTGGATTTGCAAATGATTTCCAGAAACGTTTCTTTGTACAGCCTTCTTTTGTACAGCTTTATATATTGTGAATTGAAGAAAGCAAACTTAAATTTCTGAAATAGAAATTTAAGTTTCGAAATAGAAATCATTTTCAGGAACATGTATGAATACCAGGATTTGAATCCATTCTTGTTCTATTCCGAGAAGTCGTGGGAGGACTTCAATTCTGTTCCAAGATTTTGTAGCCTCATCAATGCCCTCCCGAAGGTTGCAAACTCCTTTTGGCTGCTCCTACTGCCTCCTGTCCATTGCGACCACTCAGAATGCACTCAAATTAGTTTTCGCGGGCAACCAAGAGTTAAAGGTTGTAGAGAACGCATCTAGGGCGGTGAAATTTAGCTGGTTAGCAGAGTTTGACTTCTCCACCAGACAAATATCACACTTGAGTATCAAATTAAAAGCAATCGGGAAATGTGGCTATGGCTTTGTCACAGGCCTTTATTTCCCCCTGCAAAATGTCGTCAAAGTGAAATGGAATTCATCTCTTCATATCTTCGAGGACCAAATGCCGGGCAAAGACCTAAGACCTTCAACGTGGTGACAGAAATTAATCGACTCATGAAGAGCTGCGCCCATTTCCCACCCTGTGGATCTGAAAAGGATCCAAATGAATTATAACTACTAATCTTCCTGATAGATTGAAATTTGTCCGTACTTGACTGCAGTATACTCGTTTATGATTCCACACTGGCAGGATTGGCAATTACAATATTCCTCAAAATCCTTGTGGAATGTAGTGGTAAATTAAAGTGTGTTATATGTCTGAAAAAAATGGGAGGGACTCGGATCAGTCAATGAATTCAAGAATTAGAACATGTGTATGTGATTAGCGAGGGTTATGTAGCCCGTCTCACACAGTTGCTCTGTCGCGCAAAGTGATTCAACGAGATCCCTTGTGGGTTTGCTCAAGATGATTGATGACCCTGTTGATTGTCTTTTAAACTGTAGGTATACCTAACCATAATCACCCTCTGTCCTGTAGCTATTTCTTTATCAGAAGATTTGGGTATGCAAAAGCAGATTCGACTTTTAGATCTGATTGCCACAGGAAGTGTTCTTCCTCGCACATACCAAGTGGTTATCTTGCATATCTATAAATCAATTCCAAAACCCCTGCTTATACATTGGTCCAAATCTAGCCCTTACACCTACACAGATAACACTTAGCTCACAATCCATTCATCAAGTATTGAATAACATCTTTTTGGTCTGATTCTAAGCAGCCGCTGATATTCCAGATTTTCTTGGGTACTACTCCACTCCCACTCCACTCCAAGTGGCATTGTGTTCCAACACCTTCATTTGTGGAAGGAATCGATGAAACAGTGCACAAGATTGAAGCGAATTATATTTGCGTGACTGCTTTTTCCAATGAATATGTGCACTCATCCGGAACTCTATCAAGAGCAGGGATGCAATGGTTGTTTAATTGAATTATTTGGTGACTTTTTAAGTGAAATATTTGATTGTTTCTCCCCGCGTGTTTCACTGTGTCATCGTTGCCGACAGTTCATCAACCCTGGCATGATGGCAGTTGATGTCACATTTTATGTTTTCAAATGTAGCTCGCATGGACAATATGGACGTGGAGATTAGGTCCAATTAATGTTAGGGGAAAAGCATGGCTGAGTGACTTTTTCTTTATAATGATTGTCCTGGCACATCCAAACAACCAGAACATTTTTGTCCTACCCACTCAGCTGAGGGTCAATATCAGTGTTCAAGATTGAAAGGCTCTCAAATTTCAGCCCTTCAGTTGAAGGGCCGGTTCAAATCCAAGACGTCAATCCAAGAATATAGAAATGAAATACAAAACTCATATTAAACTTGTGCATGAATTATATGGTACATGTTTCCAGTACAATATGAAGAATCAAGAATCAACCATCTAATTCCACTTCTTGTAGTGACAATGCCCTACGCTTGTTGGTTCTTGTGACAGGCAGATTATATTGAGGACTTCAAGTGACGTCTTCATTTTCATTTTGGGGTTGCGTTTGGAAGGGTTGTTTTGAGAGAGGTATATTTTGAAGGGCCAAATCGCGTTTGAAGGGCATTGAAGACTTCAATCTTGAACACTGGTCAATATCGACCGACCAAATGAAGGGTGGGGAAATTTCAGTTTGTGGGTCCACAATGTCCGTTGCAATTACAATCCTGAGATTCTACACTTGGTCCTAATTTCAAGTTGCTTCTCTTCGAGCATCGTAGCCAACGAGAACGAATATTCACCCATTACTATACCCTTCAACTATGTCCATGTGAAGCGCAAAACTCAAGAACTCCTTTGCTTAAACGGGTGATATCCATTTGAGTGCTAAAGTACTGCAGTCAAAATGTTCCCGAATTGCAAACTTCTACCGATCTATACTTTCACTGAACCAAGATTAGGATTCTCACAAGTTGCTTATGTACTTGATCTTAGGTGAAGTATGAGAGTACAGTTCGACACACCTGGTCATGGCACAGCACATAATAATTAAGAAGAGTGCAGTCATTTATATATACGAAACGCCAAAAGATACATAGGGACCTAGAAATTATTCGAAGCCTTGCTTGTGCCACTTCCAGCAAGCATTCCACACGGCGTCGGTGACGGGGTAGATGTAAGAATTACAATTTACATATGCGCTCAATGAATGTCAAGATGCTTGCAAGATATCCTCCAGCTTCTTATGACAAAATTCATCCACGGCAGCTGTGAGCATATCATCATGTCCTCCTACTTCAAAATACCTGCTATACTCTACGTCTTCGGTATATGAGCAGCTGGTTGATATTCATCAGTGAATTGATGATTGACAGTATTCACATGGTATGACTTATAAATGCTGCTGTATCTGATCCACTACATGATTCTCGAGTTCCATCAAAGAAAATTTCAGCTGGCCCAGTCTAATTAATTGTCGATATGGCCGGATGCCGCTTTCCTCGTTGGGAATGAAGCAAATCTGATCTGCTCACGATCGACCAACAGTACAAAATGATGTCCAGTACTCAGACAGGCTTGCATTTGTTTGATTGTCCTTGGTTTCTACGAATTAAGGACAATTTCTAGATTAAGGAATGCCAGTTACCCATTCAACAACTCTCACATTTTTCATCTGTATGGTACAGCTCGATCTATCGATGATAGCTTACACTGATGCATGAGTTAGGTGTCCTTTGGCTCTAGTTTGCAGATTTTGAGCGGCATGGGTGGCCGTAGCCGTTTGTCCACATGAGCAAACTCTTCGGGCATTGTGAGAAACACCTCGAGCTCGACGTCGGGCTGCCGTGATGAAGAAGGTTCTCCGCCATTGTAAACATGAATGAGGCCAAGCTCATTCACTCCCACATGCACTGGATCCTGCTGAGGTCCATTCCCAACGAGACCCGAGTGATCACGCGTTAGGCTATGGTCAGTATTCTCTGCCGCCTCAATGCATGCTTGATCGCGGTTCATGTCCAGAAGTTTGCCTATTCGCTCTGTGGACACCGCTCTTTCAGCCTCGGCTCTGACCTCCCGTTCACGCTCTCCAGCGCCTTCCCGCATGAGTTCATCCTTATACATTTCTTCCACCATCGGCTTCCACAGCCGAACTCTTGCATTGATGAACCAATTGGAGACCTGCAAGCACTCCACCGTTCAGCATCGATCAGCCCGTCGATCAGCCCATCGATCAGATCCTTGATTGAATCATCATCATCTGAATAAAGAATACTATTGGAATGTGACATGACATTGCTGAAAGAATTCCTGCAATTCTTGAAGAGCTCATCGCTCACTAAGAAACATATAAGAGCTGTAATTCGAGTATATACCTGGGACCTGGACAATCCAGTTTGACGGGCCAATTCCGTTTTGTCCTTGTCTGTAGGATAGCTGCAAAATATCACAACTCACGAAGATAAAGATGTTGCAAAGACTGTAGAACATAAACGACATCTTCTTAATAATTGAAACGTACATTCCGCATTGAATGCATTTGTTAATGTTACCACAAACTGACAGATAGGGGAATTCTGTGCACAGTTTGGGGACACTCACGGGTGCAAGAAGTGCTCAAACAACCAGCCGCGTAGAACCCCAACAGCGATCCCGGGAAGTCCTCGATGGGGCCTCCAGACATTTGATGCCTGAGTAACTAGGGGACCCGGCGATGCGGCTTTAAACACAAACTTGATGTCTTCTCCAAGCGCTTTCCGCACTGCGCGAAGTCGACGAGCTATTGCACCTTTCACAGCTCTGCCACAAATGGAAGCACAAAGTAAATGAGGCGCTTGTTTGAACCGTCATGAAGTTGGTTACAGGTCCTACACCTTCAATCAAGAAGTGAAAGCGCCTAGAAGAATGAGCTTGCACATGAATGAAGTAGGTATATAACCCAAAGTTACGCGTCAATGTCAGCTGGACGACTGCAATATACAGTTCGGCCATGCCTTCCCCTGCCTGTGCGTTGAATTGTTTTGTGAGTCTCTCAAGTCTCTCCGTGTGCAACATGTATATGTTAGTCAGCTGTACAACACCAACAAAAATACAATGTAAGATAAGATTGATAAACTTGCGGCAATGCAACCTAATCCACTCCATGTCATAATTTGTAAATTATATGTTAGAGATTATGTGATTTCACAATTGAATCGTCCACAAACTGAATCTCATAACTCAAAATTGGCTCTGAAAGCTAAAAGATCACACGCAAGGAAATGGATCATGTAGCGCAACTTCTTAATATGAATTAAAAGTAATTCCCATGCACTATTCATTTGGAAATGCATTCCTGTAATGATGAAACAGATCACACCAAGTTGATCTTGGAGTTGTGTGAAAGTCTGTACCTCCTCCAACATTTTCAGAAGATTCTGCTTTTCAGCCTCAATCTCGACGACGCTTGCAGTGTCGAGCCTCAAGGGTACAGGTGAGTTTCCTGTGGCCTTTCCTGGCGGAGCAGGACGAGTTGATCCAAGTCTGAGATCTGCAGGTTCGTAGACCTCTCCTTCAACAATTAATCTTACACCCGTTTGTCGAACTGAAGGGTGACCAGGGCGCTTACGAGTTTGCTGGACCATTGTGAGATGGCAAAAATCCTGCAAGATGTCCATTATGGGTTTCATGAATCGAGAATTCTTTAGAGCTGTTCGTTGCGTATCTCCTCCTGCAGAAAGGTTGGCAGCCATCCTGGAGTCACTGGCAATCTGTATAATTTGGTCGTTACTCTTCGGGGGCGATGGCCCTCTGACCTTCAGCGCCGCCAAGGTGGGGGTGGAGCTTGCAACCCTAATAGAGACCTGGTGTCTCGAGCTGGCACCTGCGAGATTTATTGCTTCATTTGACGAAATAGTCAAGCCCAAGTCAACTAGAATGTCCTTCTCCTTTTTGGGGGCCCGAAGCTTCACAGTATCTGGGATTACCAACGGCACCTGACCAACGGCGGGATGGGGCTGGAACAACGAGAGAGAGAGGTTCTGTGCACTTTGAAATCCAGAACCCCCTCGCCTTGCTCTTGCACCTGGACGCTGTGCTTCCGGACGACCGACATCAGACCTAGCACCGATACAAACAGCGTCTTCGACGATGGCCGAAGTCTGCTCCTGCTCCTGCTCCTGCTCCTGATCACTCTCATCATTGACACTTGAAACCTTACACCCTGGCAGCAAAGCAAGCTCTTTAAGACTTGACCGTTGGCGAGTTATCGCCGCTGTTTCGTTGCCAGGATATCCTTCCTTAAAAGAAGAAGATGACCCTTTCCCACTTTCCAAGCGGATGCCCGGAGGGAACCAGCAGGTACCGATGTTCTGATCCCGAGATTCCCCACCGTAATGTTGCTGCATGTATGCCTCCGGCTCTACCGCTGGGACGATAGTGGGTAAAAGATATCCAGGACCGTAAGGCTGTGGAAAGTGGCATCCCTGATTAAAAGGAGCTGAAGCTGCTGCAGCAAGTTGTAAAGCTTCCCGCACGTTCCGATCAGCTTCGGTATGGTGAGCGGCCATAGAGTCTGCGTAGAAGTGCGGGTAAAGTGTGTTCACATACAATATTGCTGGCATTCGCTCTCGATATATGTCATGAGTTGGGTTGACATGCACTGGTCGTTCGACATGATACTCTCTGACATTTTGTGCGGAGCCTGCGCCAGCTCCATTGCCAATCGTCGCCGTGTTTTCGTTGAGTTGCGGGATGTCCTTCATCTTCAGTACGCGTCGGCTGTCGAGGCCGACCTGCACGTTGTTCCTTCGGGGAGGTACTGACCTGGAATACTTAACAAAATCAGAATTGAAGCGAAACGATGATGTTATAAAACTGAAATCTGAACAACTCAGGTTCGATCATTTCTCCAGCTTATGCAGTCTAGAGCTAATTGCTGCTAGGTAACTAAGTGTGAGATTCTACACTCGACAACCACCCATTGCGAACGGCAGGCTCTACGTGATCAATTGATGTGAACATGACCAAGTGTATATTGATAAACCTCAGGAAATCATCTACAAAACCATTTACAATCACACAAACGCTCCTTGTATCACACCAAACATCCAACGCGAAAAAGGCATGATTCTCTTGTGCAATATTTCATGGAACATGACCAGTTAAATGTCACTACTGGAATCCAGTGGATTTAATGTCATATTCGTTTGTCAACTTTGTGACATCCTAAGTTTCCATTGAGAGAAGGTGTCATGTTTGTGACATTATTGTGCTCAATAGGTTGACATTTGCACATTAGTGTGTGGATAAAACTCGGAAAATCATCTACAAAACCATCACATTACATGGTGCCATCACATGGCAGTTTGTGCCATCACATTACTACTGGCAATCCTATTTTATAATTTATATTTTTGTGAGAATCTTTCCGTTACTGAACCGGAATGTACCGTTTACAAATCCAACCGACTCAAATATCAATCACATACATGGGAAGCCAGAAATACAGCCCCTGCGAATGATCTGAAGAATGCTTGATGTGTGTGGCATGCATGATTTACCTGGGCGGTGGGGGTCCCATACTGCCAGTTACGCGCGGAGGGTTCCCACCGTCGTTGGCAACAGGGGAAGAAGACTTGCGCTGGGTCACTGGAAGTCATCAATGGAGAAATGATATGATCAGGAACATGCACCCATGTCTTATGTCTATCTTGAGGAATAACTCTCCAACGAACACTTCCAGAAGTCATGCTCCTTTGTGACGTGGCCATGACGATGACAAGCGTACCAAATAGACACGACGCCGCGTAATCTGTAAGGATGCGCATTGATGGGGCGAATCCATTTGGCATGCCTGCCGTCCTGGCCGTGACGCAAGGGACCATGGTTTCTATGGTGATGCAAGTATGCGACAAAGTCTGCACAACCGTGAGTCTCCTCAAACAACATCCTAGTGTTAACAAAAGTAGAGGGCGTCCAGTCTTGGAGAGAAAACTTACTCTTAGCCCCGATATGCATGCACTCGGGATATTGGGGAACTGAGTGGTTCAAACAAGCGAGGTGCCAGAAATTTCAGAGAGCAGTAACAGATACAAAACATCCCATAATCCATGACATATGGATATACCGAATAATATTCATTGCACTAGCTGGAGGACCATGACAAGAGTGCATCACTGACTGTCATCATGTAGTAGAGTAATGGCGAAGTTGGTGTTTCACATAACATACAGGAGAAATAACATCAAGGCGTTACTCATTCTGGAACATCATGCGCACATCAACAGTGACTTACGAATCACTTGCCTTGAAGCCTCGAGGGTCAGAGGCAGGCTATGATCACAGAATGAGCGCCGGATGGATGATATACGTCTTATATATACCTTGGAAAGCCCCGGTCAAAACATTTGCGAGAAACCACTTACAGAGAAACCAACAAGCACCTTGACTCTAACTGACACCCACATCGGTGAGAACGCATGTGTCTTCGGCTACAATCAGGCTTTCGGAGTGGAATGGAGGGTAACAGGTAAGGCAGAGAACTTACTCTTTCAGGAGTCGCTGCTTCCTTCGCCCACTTTGAACACACTATGTCCGCACCTCAAACAAGCAGCCTGACATCAACGCGACCGTAAACAATCAGTCTACACAATACATATCGTGCATCTGGAAAGAACATACAAAAATTTGAAACTCCACTCAATTGCGCTCTAAAATTCTCTTCCCAGTTTCATCACAAATTAGCAACAGCACAACAGAGGGCTGTCATAGGAGTAAGCGTCAAATCGACCTCTCCAGCGGCCATCATCAACGCATAATACTGCAAGAGACTAAGAAAGAGGCAAGATAACTTCCCCTCCCAATGCTCACGCTGGCCTCTCCGGCAACGCGCGGGCTCGCGAACCACAAGCTAATTGCTCACAACGTTCATGGGGAGCGCTATTAAAGTCTACAACCGACTCAATCATCGACTCTTCAACAAACCAACGTATCATTGAACACTTAGTATTCGCCTTCAAGCATAACGGCCCGGCCTTGGGTCATGAAATGACAAAAGGCCCCGTTCAACTAAATTCTAGCCCCGACACGCACGCGCGCGCACACGTGCATCGACACATTCACCCTGACCACGGCGCACGCGACGCTACAGCGGCCCCCAAAACACAACAGTTGCAGCAACAATCTAATTACCGGAACACCCAACCTTCATTCAGTCAACAGATGTGACAAACCCACCTTCAGTCTCACACACCCGCCTGCCGATAAGCTCCCTGCAGCCACCTGCCTTCTGCCCACGTCCAAGTGCCGACCGCCGCCCCTTCCCAATAATTCTCGTCTCGCCCTCCTTGACCAACAGCTTTAAAGGAGCAGCAACAGCAACTCTCAATTGCCTCCGTCACTCGCCACTCCCACCACTCGCTCTCGCTCTCTCCTCTCTCTCGATCGGCCTTCTTGCCGATCAAGCAAAAACAGCAGCAGTGGAAAAGCCTACCGTTTGAAAGAAAGATAGTGAGACGGCCCCTAATCCCAGAAGCGTTAAAACCGGAAGAGAGCTCGACGAGGCTCTGTAACTTAGATATCTTCTTCTTCTTCTTCTACCGAGCTTGCTGTACCTGCCCTGCCTGTTAACCGCACGATCCCGCGGGAGAGCAATCAATTCCCGCTACTGCAGGCATGTAGCAGCAGCAATACGGCTGTCAATCGACATGCACTGCTTTCACGGCCTAGAGGCGTCTCATCTAAGCCTTCAACATAAGGTTCCTGCAGCGGCCGTCTCCGTTTCCGTTCCCGACTTACAGCGGCAATCAGGGCGTTGTTAATTCCAGTCCACCTCCACCTCCATCTCCAGCCCAGCCTCGCTTCCCTCCCTGCTACAGCCTGACTGACTACTTCTGTAAGAACAATTTTAAGCTAGTAGCCATGTACATAGCTAGTGCACAGTCTCCAGCCCCGAAAGATCTTTCCTAGCAGTTATGGCCCTCCCCATGGCCGCGGGAATTTATGGCCCTACGGGGCACCATGCAGGGAAGGAGGGAGCTAGACGAGCGTCGCCCGTCACCGCCCGTCGTCGCCTGCGGCTGTCTCCTGCCATTAATGGCGCTGATGTTGAGACCTTCTTACAGTTGCATGCGGCTACAGTAGCAAGCTGGCCTTGGCAGTTCTTATGTTGAAGGTAACAAAGTACCATTGGGTTAAGAAACGCACTCGACTCGACTTGACTCGACTACTGTGGTAGTTCCAGGTTTAAACAAAGGGCTGAATACTAATTACCGATCCCAGTTCTTCTGACTCCTGTACTACCGTTGTGTACTACTGTGGCAGTAGTTCGACACCGACTACTTCATATTGGAAAACACTTGTGGCGCGTGTCACAAATCTATGTAATGAGCCTTGTTTGTAGGCTTGATCTGGCACCGCAAAATTGAAATAATTGTAACAATTCAGCATGGTAAGTGTTGACTGTGTTCTGGTGCCATTATTTCCTAAGATCAGGTGTCATTACACCGTTTATGGTATTTAGTGTGTCACATGCACTATGTGCGAAGGGCCTAAACTAGATGCCTGGACTAGAGTAGGGGCGTCCATTTCCGATCAAGATCCCATCGGCAATTTATAGGGTGTCATAATTTTGATCAGGTTGGGGCTGATTTCGGTTATTTCTTTTTGTGGGTGGTGAGAATAAGGTTCTATGTTTCACGGTTTCTAAGGGTTAGTTTTCATGTAGGCCACTCGCCCTCCAAATTCTAGTGGAAATGTAGATGCCACCATGTGGAATCTACATTTTCATTAGAATCTAGTGGGCGAAGCAGCCTACATTGAAACTAACCCTAAGTCTCTGACTAATATCACTAGGGAATCGATAGTGCCATGACACATGTCCCTAGTTTTGAGTGCTAAAGTGAGAAGGAATTTGTCTCAAAATTCCTCATTGACTCTAGACTCTAGACATTGGTAGTGTGTTCGGGCTTCAAAAATTCAAAGTAATTTCATTTTAAGGAATATAATTACCAAAAGATTTGCAGTCCTCCTAATTTCTATATCTTCCTATATGGGATAAATTTGCATTGCCTAATACTTCTCCAAATCTAGTGCAGAACCTCTTAAGTGATCGGTTATGGACGCCTCTATGTCCAAAACCAAATTTAGCCATTACCTTTTGAGTAGTACTTTTAATGATAAGGTCTGAAGATCTCATCTTGATATTCTACATTTGAGTACCTAACACAACAATAGAGGGAGCCATGAAAAAAATATCCAATTTAGGCGTTTGGCCAAAAAAAAATGGTTTTAGTATACCGGAGCATTTTTTCAGTATACAAGGCCATGCTTGCTCCCATATGCCTTTAAAACTAGATGCCTAGAGGTCTCAAAGTGTCATTCCACTTATTGCCAATATGAAACTATTCGTCAACATAACTAATTTTTTAAAGTGAATTTTTATTTATATCATGACATTTAGCATAGCACATTGGGATACTTGGGATCATAGTATGCAAGCGGAAGATATTCTTAAGCATACTAATGTCAAGTGTCATTTGTGTACACTTTAGTCAACTTGTAGGCCATTGAATAACATAGGCATACACATCATCACACTCTAATTGTACATACTCATGCCAAGATATTAGTAACCAAGGTGGCAACTCCCAAATGATATGGCTAGGCTTATGAAAACTTTACAACATATATTGAGCAATGGCTTATTCATATCTCTAATTTTTTAGAAGGCAGGAAAATATTAGATTGAAAAATCCAAAAATATCATTAATTGTCCATATTAAGATCTTATAGACTACTACATACGAATTACTATGAGTAAAATACAAAAACTTATTACACATGTAAGAGAAAGGCAAGCCAAAATATTTTAGACAATTATTTTATAATTGTGATACGTTATGCAACCTATTATATGCTTTTGATATATATATATATATATATATATATATATATATATATATATATATATATATATATATATATATATATATATATATATCTCATAAGCCTAAAACCCAATATATTTTGACATATCCTCTCAGTCCCCCCTATAGATAACATGGGAGTCGCCACCCCAAGATTAGTAAGGGCACTTGAATGCCAAGTGTCATATTAAGGTGACACTAATGATGAAGTCGTTGATCATTAGTGTAATTTAGCATATGCCTCAAAATGGGGTAAGTGACAATACTATGCATGTGACACTAAATACCATGAATGGTTTAGTGGGCTTAGAAATTAACAGAGGAAGCCCAAATAAAGCCCAAATAGGCTGCCCTTGTATCTAACAGCCCCAAATTCCCATATATTTCAAGTGGATTCAATTAAGTATCTGACTGGGATTTCATGCCATAGGTGATTGCAAGTAAATAATGTTATCTCAACTTACAGGAAGGAAAAAAATTATTATCAAAAAAATAAAACCCCAATAGCATGATATACAGTTACAATTTTAGAATAATAATCAATAAATGTTACTTTAATAAATCCTTGACTTTTGCAAAAACACATCCTCAAATTATACAGTCATTATACAGCAATTATGCATGAATGTTCAGTTACAATTTTCACATACATTCTGAGATGATTTTGGCACAAGTTTTTTAATAAGTTTTTTTCTGTCAATCACATCAGAATATTAGCATCATAAACCTACAACATTCGTAACTAAAGGTTGATTATTCATGTGGCTCATGACATTCGTTAAACTCTTCATGGGGCCACTCCTAGCTGAGGGATTGAAAACCACTGCACCAAAAATGATGGTCTTATTTCATACTATATAAATATTAAAGCTAAAAGTAGTTTATCGAGATCATGCTAGCTTGTCTAGACTGGATCCATCTAGGCATCATGGTCAAGGCCACAAACTTGGACATCATCATACATAGCCTCTCTTTTCGAGGTGGGTTAGGGTAGTTGGTAAGTACCTATTCTAGCCATTCTATTCATGGGGAGGGGGGGAGGGGGGGGGAGGGGGGAATGGTTCTAGCCATCTATTCACAAAGCCAAGGATGTAAGGTAGAAATACCATAACCTGTGAAAATAAGGTGATTCACATTAAAGATATGGTCTGACAATCATGAGATAATTCTCCAAAATAGAAGAGAAGGATTCATGAAGAATGCAAGTTGTTTCATATTTTTTTGCCATGTACAAAAAATCCTACAATTTTTCAAAGTGGAAAGTTTGTCAAACCCCTACTCGTTCACTAGATTATGCTCACACCGAACACGGTAATCCGCATTTCCATAGAGAACATCACCTGAATCGGTTAACTCATGAGTACATTAAACATGACTAAATTTGGCTAAACTAAGTGTACACGCATTGAAGTGGCCAACCTTGCCATGATTGGTTTCAGAAATGGCACTTTATTATTCTGACGGAGGTCTACTGCACGGGTAGAGGGTGGTTAACCGGTTTGGGTATTCCTTCCTTAGGCCCACAAAGCACAAGAGGGGTTGGTACCTGGGATGCAAGGGGTTGATACCCAAGATATAAGGGGGTCGGTACCCAGGATGCAAAGTGATGGTTTTGCAACCGAACTGGGTGGGATGAAAGAGGTGGCCATGTGGCTTTGCGCACCGTTACTAGTTGGGCTTTGATCTAGCTTGGATGTAATACCCAACTATGTTTATTGGTTCTAGACAATCTTGTGTTGGTTTTGGGCAATGAAGGTAGGAGTCCTCATCATATGCTTTAAGAAGCTGGTGAATTTTGACTTTGAATATTCATCAAATATTCGATTGAGGCTAGAAATAATATTCTTTTCTTCGCACCTAGATTTAGCCCAAAGACTAATATGAATATGCATTTTTATATCAACCACATAGCCATGATATGTATGTGCATAGCTTAAAGTGTTGGTTTAAGCACCCTCTACCTCACAGGTCCAATGCCTCACATCATCACCCAGCCATCCCAATCCAAGCTTTATTCCCCATGCCCAAGTCTTTTCTTAGGGTGAGCAAAAGCATGGGGCCGGGAATCGGATACGGTCATTGAAAGGAGCCTAGCAAAGCAAGAGTGAGTGGAATGTGTGACATGTCATGTAATGGGCCAGAAAACAACACATGGATAGAATACAAACATGTACATCTTTCATACTCAAACTGAAACAATATTCACATGCACCTCGCCATCTCTATTAGGCTACACTTTTTTTCTGGTGCTTACCTCTGAATTATAATTCTTGAATATGCACACATACATTAGGAAACTGCTTAACAAGGCTTGGTGTTTTAACCCCTATTTTTGGTGATTTAAGGGTCATCTTTTGGCAAAACAATATTCTAGACCATCACTTCAAGTCACCATCTGCCTTCCCAAACCTCCTCCCACCCCAACTCGGTAGAAAGATTTTTATATTATGCTTAAAGAATAGACATGTGCAATTCCAACTACATTGTTCTTTCATTTGAAGGAGCTGCAATGCTTGGTAATAAATCTTATGCTAGGTACCAATCACCAAGACTAAAACAAGGGAGCTTTTCTTGCATGTGGATGTTGCCCATTGAGAGTTTTCATCATTTGTAGTGGTTTGGACAACACCCCAAATCAAGCCTGCTTCTAAAATGGCATAGAAAAACGCGTGTTGCAATGTAGACTCCAACACATGTTGCAGCACACAATCAATATATAGTTGTACATTATCTTCGTTGGGGGCGGGTGGGAGTGTGGGGGGGAGCAA
Organism: Polytrichum formosum; assembly: GCA_964035585.1. Classification (NCBI taxonomy): domain Eukaryota; kingdom Viridiplantae; phylum Streptophyta; class Polytrichopsida; order Polytrichales; family Polytrichaceae; genus Polytrichum; species Polytrichum formosum. The sequence goes on along the minus strand of OZ037941.1, from coordinate 15,204,806 downwards.
GGATGTGCAAATCAACGTGACGTGGCCCCTGGCCATCACGTTATGTCATGACGTGATGCCCACGGGGTGGACTCTTCATACAACATACAAACTAACGTGAGTGTAAGAAGGGGTATTATTTGAGGCATTAACGTACATAGTATACATAAGGGAGAGGTGTTATTTTTCTCTAGTGTGTACATTTATAGAGGCTATTAAGAATTCTAAAGTAAAGGTAAGTGCATAAAAGGGGGACCTAAGGTTTAGAGGAAAATTTGACAATAGATGTATTAGCTTCCCTTCAATTCACGTTTTCATCCATTATTGTCATATGATAATAGTCCTCAATGACTACCTTGTCCATTCTTGTTAGGGTTTGCATTTGGGTTCTAGGTTGTATAAACTAGAGGCTCTTAGAGTGCTCATGCGCTCCCTCAAGTTTTGTTCTTTGGATTTGGGCCATTGAATCTTATTGGATACAAGATCTAATGGTTCATAAATTTACTTGGATTTATTTATTTATTTATTTATTTATTTATTTTTGTTTTCCTAGAAGTTGGCCAACCAACCGATTGCTTTTGGTCAACTACTAAAACATAAAAAATTCCAAAAGAATCATGATTCATGGATCATTAGATTTTTCATTTTTTTCATTTTTTTTCATTTGCAATCGACCAAACCATAACCTAGGGGTTTAGTATGTCAATTTACCCCTTGGTAAACCATCAAACTTACTCCCCTGCCATTTCTTTTGAGCATTACTTTTTCATGATAATTTTTGAGAAATCTTATCTTGATATTATATATTTGAGTATTTAACACAAAAATGAAGGTCACCATGAAAAAAATCCAATTCAAACAACACTTTGCTAATACTTTTAACGTTTCACCAAAAACACTATGGCTTTAGTATACCAGAGCATTTTTTTGGTCTATTTTATCATGCTTACACCCACCTAAAGCAGTCGGTTACTTAGTCAATTGCTAAACTAGGCTTTTTAAAATAATAATAATAATAAATCAAAAAACAACAACAAGAAGTACAAATCACTACATCTTGTAGCTAACAAGATTTAACGGTCCAATTTTTTTGGAAGTTTTATAATTATTTTCTTTCCTTTTGCAATCAACTACTATGTCAAGGGCTATTTGCAATTGGCCATCATGTCAACTGCAAAGTAGTAGTCGACCACGTTGTTGACCAGGGGATTGACTGCATCATGTCACCCTTTGGAAATTGTTGAATTTACCTCCCGCTCACGTGAAATGCCAACCGGGGGGGGGATTCAATGTATTACTTAGAATATCATGTGGGTGTACAAAGGGTATTTGCTCAAAATTTCAACTACAAAGCTTACATATGGGAGGGGTATTGTTCCACCTAGTTTTGTACAAATAAATAGGGTCATGTGAATTTTTTATTTTTTATTTTATTTCTTCCAATTGCTTATTGGTATACATGATTGAGGCAAAATTACTTTAGAAGTTCACATTTGCCATCTATATTCAATGAAAGTGTGAACTGTGGTGGTGGTGGTGGTGAGGTTGTTGCCCCATTGTTTCTCAAAATACTTGCCAAAAAAACAAAAACTCAAAGAAAAGGTTCACATGCCAAAAATTTCTCCCAAAAACAAACATGTGACAAAAGAAAGAGGAAACAAATACACCCTAAACTCCGTAATATGAACCTCCATAATGTCACATACTCTCTAATATCTCGAAACCCTACGGACAAAGCCATTTGACTTCCTTGTGCTACACCGCAACACATGTTATCTGATAGAAGCAGCAGTATTCAGTTTGCCAAAGTGAGTTTGTGCTTTGTGTATGCCGTTGATCCCCATCTTCAACACAGGATATCCAAACGCGTCGCCAGTGACATAAGAGGCGTGTCATTCACTCATGAATTTGACTTAGCATGTCTAGGTTTAGCTCTCAAGTGATGCACACACTGTATGCTCTCAATTTTTAGTTTTCTTAAACAAGCTCTTTCAATTCTACAAAAAAACACTAGGGTGTGTGAGTGTTGCATGGTTCGTTTTTCATGTGCTCCAATTCCTACTGATTAAATTTACTCAATGAAACTTGACTTGCATTAGCAAATTTTTGATAAGCATCAGCAAAAACTGGATTTAAAATCAAACTTCCCATGGTTTTGTTATGGTTATCAGAAAGTGCACCTTCATTGATTTCATAAGTGAATACAAAGGTCCTCGCAATCACGTTCACTATTAACTGTGGAGTAGTTAAATTAAATTTGAAGATGTAGTCCAATCTTGTTTAAACATGGGTCTTCATGGTTCATGTTGTCTGATCCTCACCAAAGCACACACCAATCAAAAACTCAATGTCAGATTAAGAAAATTTATCAAATAACACCTGCATACCTTAGCTCTCACATCACTCCATTCATTCTTGGCGGTCAATCACCAAGCTATATTTTCTTATTCAAATCTCTTCCACCTACTTACCCCTGCCTCTTCCTTCCCTACCACTCCCATTTTAGCAGCTCTTGCCATAATCACAAAAACATAAAGGCCTTCAAACTCTTCAAACTCTTCTTCATTGCAATGCAAGGGTGGGTGGGTGGGTGGGAATTTTCCTTAGACTCCTTCAACTTCTTTTCCAACATTCAAACTTGTAACAAAGTACTTGCTTCCATGATAAAGTACATTTGTTTTCAAGTATATGTATGTGCATGGTGAGGTGCCCATAGGTTGTGCTTTTCTAAGTTGCTTTGGACTAAGTTGCTTTGTAAGAATGTATATCATACCTAGGGATTCTATTTTCCAATGATATCCAACAATAAGGGTTTGAGTATGAATGTCTCATACCTTGGAAGTTCAAGCAAATACCCTTTTCTTCACTACAAAGCATATGTAACTTTACCATAACAACTATGGAGTACTTAAGCATCTTTCACACCAAGTGGTTGGCTAGGGTTACAATGTTAAGGTAACACCAACTTATCATAGACGTTTAACTTTTGAACTTCCTCCCCAACGTGGTAAAACCAAAGTTAGCAAGCATTGTTCTATTTCTTCACGCGAAAGCATGTGTTAAGAGAAATGTTAACTTATCGTAAACTTAAGAGGTAAAATCGTATGAAGTGTTCACACGCCTTGCCTGGAGGTCAAAGAAGGTTGGCAACAGTGTGCCCGAAAAGTTGTGTTTCTTTCACAAATTAAAATTACCACAAGTACCGAATTGCATTTTGTAGAACACAGAGTCGCAGAGTACCAAACTGCACTTCGTAGAGTGAAAGAAAGAAAGAATAAGTGTCATTCAAGGACTCAAGTCTAGGAACTTCACTGAACATTATTCAGATCCATATCAGCGTTCTGTGGGACTGTCTGAATGTGGGAAATATCATGGAATATTCCGCAGAATACTGCCAGTCCCACAGAACGCTGATATGGATCTGAATAATGTTAGGCAGTTGTGTGCAAAATTTTAATTCGTAATTCATCTACCAGATTCACTAGTCGAGATACTGCGACACTGTGCTAAATATGCAGTCTCATGGAGTGCAGAAGCTTATATCCAGTATGAATTCATATGAAGCTTATATCCAGAAGCTTTCATATGATAGACTCTTATAGAATTTTGTTCCCTTCTCTATAGCGTTAACAAGCTCAATATTCAATACTAAAGATTTGTGCTTCTATCCCATGTTTCTCATACGATGGCTTGCCAGTTGTAAAGAAGTCGAATCCTATCTGCGCTGAAGACAAAAGTACTCCATACTTCGGACATGGAAGGACATATGAAGTACTTCATACTTCATATTTGTCTTTGTCTTTGTCTTTGTCTTTGTCTGTGTCGAAGATGGACGGACGTGTTGTGAGCTTGGAAGAGGCTCTCGTGAACACTTCACTTTGTTCTCATGCTTGTGGAGATGATTCAATCTTCCATGAATTCACTACAAAGCAATCCTCCATTCTTTCTTCCTGATTTCGTAATTGAAACTGCATGTGCAACAATGCAATATCTGTTTGCGACAACAATAATTCACCAATATAGATTGTCTAGCAATTTGAAGATAGTATTGAACATGGATCTAGGAGATTGGGTGAAGGCCTTGCTACTACATAGTTTTCACATTTTGAGTTGACAGAATCTATAAAAATCTAATCAAGTGGCCTAGAGGTCGTGAAAGGGAGAAGGTGATGGGAGACTTCAAAGCCTGGTGCTGTTTGCCAAATATTCATGGTGCTATCGGTGGGACACATACATATCCATCACAAGAACACCTGGTGTTTTCGCAGTTGACTGTTATGACTTCAAAATTGGCGGATATAGTATGGTGGCACAAGCAATCGTTGATTGCAACAAGAAATTTACAGATATGTTTGTAGGAATGCTTGGAAGCGTGAATGATTCTTGCATTCTTCGACTATTTGGATTGTCTAGAAAGTCAACTTTGGAAGGATTATTTGATGTGAACATGGGTGTTCCTTGCATGGATGGATATACACCATACCTTCCATTTGCATTCTTACCATTTGTGTTTGCAACCTTCATAAATGTCATACCCATGACTTTGGTCAATTCAGAAATTGCGATTACCATGCCAGCTTGAATTCGATTCAACCTTTTATCTCTCATCTTAAAATACTCCAACTAAGTGTGTAGCAGCAGCGCTTGAGTTTTGGCATGTCTCTCTTCAATTTCCATATTTGTAATATGAATTCGATCGATAGACTCTGCTAGAATTTTGGTTCCCTGCTCTGTGGCACCAACAAGTTCAATCTTCAGTACCAAAGATTTGCGCTTTTGTCCGGTATTTCCCATACAACAGCCTGTCGGTTGTGAAAAAGTCGAATCCAATGAAACTGGAGATGGACGATATATGGATGTTATTGGCTATGGTATGCGAGTTGTTGGTCATAGAGCAATTGCAACATATGTAACAATATCATGACTATGAAGCGTTAACTAGGGTACAAGTTCTTAGTAACTTCATTCAATAACATTTTATAAAAACTCTTGAGCATAATACATCATTGTATGTGTTGAAAGTGTGAAGGGCTTGCCTCACTTGTGTCCATGCAACCAACCAACAAACATTTGAGGATTAGTCACATACATGAGGTAAATAACAACAAGACCCAGTTGTCATCCATGTCACACATCATTAACAAAATTCAAATGCATTATGGTATTTCAAACTATCTCACTCATTGCAAAATGACAATTGAGTGTTCAAACATGTTCCTTTGTCATGATTATGTTACTCCAAGTGCAATACTCCTCTTATGATTACTAATTTCTCCCATGTTTAGCACGTATCTACTAAATAAGTATAAACAATGTGAGCACCTCCTCTCACTTGCATGAATAGTAAATTACAAAAATAAATAAATAAAAGTTTTTTTAGGGTTCAAGGTTTATAACGGGGGCCTTAACTATGGTAAAGTTTCCATAAACCCTAGATTTTAACCATGGGTTAATGATGTAAGTTATGTGGTCCGAGACAACCCTAAACTATTGGATGATGGTGGAGAGATACCCAAATCTCAAGGAAGAGGTTGGCGGTTCGATTCCCGGCTGTGAAATCTCCTCACTACTTGACAGAAACTTGCCAGGTGGTCAATTGCCTCCTGTGCTTTGGCGTTGGCTTGTCGGCCTTTTGTCTCAAAAGATAAAAATAAAACATAAAAAATGAAACATAAAACATAAAAAAATAAAAATGATATAAGTTATGTATGTAACCTTGTTTAGTTTACCTATTCATCTACCATCATGGTACATTTGTTTTCATGGCAAGTGTAATACATTCCATGTACATGTACACCCTAAACTTTGTAATATCAACCTCCATAATGTCACTCACTCTCTAATATCCCGAAACCCTAGGGAATGGATGTGCGTATTTCAAATCTCACTCCTTATTGTCACCTTTTCTCTCCCTTATATCATGAATTTTGTCATTAATGCAAACCACCAAAGAAGTCAACCCACACCCTTGCATTGCGCCATGTGTCAATATGTGGAGTGTCACCTTCTTATTCTTATTCTTCTTCTTCTTAATATGCCACTTGTTGAATGTTGGTGCATGCATCCGCCACATCGCCCGGGAAGGCGAAGCGGAGTGGACCACACCACACCATTTAATATGTTGCACTTTGTGTTATTCCATAGTGTCACATGCTACACTAATTCACTAGTATCACGCATCCATGTTAACACTACATAACTTCATAATATCACGTGCACTTTGGTTGGCACAGGTGTGATACTACGGAGTTTAGAGTGTAGATTTCTAATATTTCTAAGCTTAAAGTCTTTTCTGTTTTAAAAAATGCTATTTTTAAGTAGATTAATGTAAGAGTTTATTATTATTAAATGGCAAGGCATTGAACAAGAGGTAGAGAGAGGCCTTTGAAAACCCTTCCCACCCTCAAATTTTGAAGGTCAAATGACTTTAGAGGGCCGTCTTTCTCTCAATAATTGATGGATAATGATGATTTATAGTATATAGGGATTTTGCGTGTGAGATGAGCATGTTGCATCGGCCCAGATTACTTTGAGAACCAATTATTGAGAGAAATGTTTTACAGTGGCCATTGTAGCTGCTGTAAGGCTGGCCATGTATGCACTGTATGTGGACCGGTACCATCGCCAAGTTAGGGTGTGCACTTTGCAGAAAATACTTACACCTTGCGGAAAGCTTACCAATTCTAGAAGGAACAGATAGCCGATCCCACAAACAATTCCAAGGAGACAACAAACTTGCAGTAAGTTAATCTATGTTGTGTTGATGCAGTATTATCACTTCCTCACAATCCCAGCTTCCAGATTTCTAGCTTTCTTCTTGCAACTTAACTTAGTCCATGGTAGCAGGCTTTAGCAGTCACAAGATTAGGGTTCCAGCTCCTGTCTAAGCACCAACTCACGAGGTTGTCACTTCAGCTCCTGGCTCGGTTGGGAATCACTCTCAAAGTGTAGACTGTCATCATTCCAGATCTGTGCTCCGGGGTTAATTGTTGTATGGGATATTAGCAAGGTTATTCGTTCAGATCTTGAAGGCAAAGGCAAAGGCAAGGGCAAACGCGGATGGAACATCACATAAGAAGATGTTGTTGTCGCTTATAATTCAAATGTTCATATTTCAAATATCACTCCTTATTGTCACATTTCTCTCCCTTATATCACGAAATTTGTCATTAATGCAAACCACCAAAGAAGTCAACCCACATCCTCGCATTGTGCCATGTGTCAACATGTGGAGTGTCACCTTCTTCTTCTTCTTCTTCTTCTTCTTATGCCTCTTGTTGAATGTTGGTGCATGCGTCCGCACATCGCCCAAGAAGGCCAAGTGGAGTGGACCACACTAGCGTAGGTGATGGGAGAACGAATTCAAATTGTCCTCACATCTCCTTTGTGTTATTCCATAATGTCACATGCTACACTAATTCTATAGTATCATGCATCCATGTTAACACTACAAAACTTTGTAATATCATGTGCACTTTGGTTGCCATAGGTGTGATACTACGGAGTTTAGAGTGTATGGAAAGGTGGGGAGACTACATGTGCAAAAGGTGGAATCTATGGTGGAGGAACCCGGAGGAGGTGGTGGGCATGTAGCCAAGGTGGCATGGGCACCCCCGGGGGCATGATGCAGGTCATGGGGGGTTATGAGCATCGACATGGACATATTGTCATGCATATGGCGGGTATGCATGGGCATGGGAGGCAAAGAAAAGGAAAGAAAAAAGAATGTCAGAGTTTTTTACCCTGACATGCTATATCCATTCACCGCCTCCCTGTCATGTCCGCATGAGCATGAGAGTGGGGACGGCATAGTGCCTATTTTCATTGGTGGACCGTGTGGTTAGTGTTGAGGCTATGTGTTCTATGTTAGTTTTAACACTATATTCGTTAAATTGAGACTTTCTCTAGTCTCAAATTAATATATGGATCAAACAACATGAAGATGCCCGAAACTATATTGTCAACAATCTCAAATATATTATATGTTCTAATACCCCAAATCTATGATGTGCGGACATAAGCACATATGGTAGAGCACTCGACACCAACTTCATCAACAAAAACACATTGGGTAGAGCACTCCAAACAAAATTCACCCAAAAAACATATAAAATGATTTCTATTATTAGCATGGTCAATAAAATATAGACATTGCAACATACGAAGTGCATGTAATAAATGCATATTTCTTCAATGGACAATTTAGTCCCAAACTTAATAATAAGATGAACTTCACATTTGTTTTGAAATATAGTAAATGGATATTCATCCATCCCCAAACAATATAGCATTCGTAAGTTCAACCCAAACTCTACCCCAATTTTGAAGAGCACACATATGAGTAATATATATTGCTAGAATTACATATGAAACTATAATCATGCTTACACAATCCTACCAACTCTCTCATTCAACGTGGGTTGCTTCTTGTGTGATCCGAGCAAGGTTGTCTTTTGCAAAAGTTATGTACTTTTGAGGGATGGACACTGATCCACTATGATTTTTCCGTGGTTTCCATGCTATGAATATGGAATCTGTATCCACCCAAGATGGACCGTGCTCAGAATCCACCTTCCACCGAAAATTATGGTTTGTATCCCAGCCTGTATAATGCCGAATCACATCTTCGTTCCGTGCTGTCGGTCTGTAGTACTCCACTTGTATTTGTCGAAAATGAGGGCTGGAAGTTGCAAAATTTGGTTTAGACAAAGCTCTTGCCACCCACACTGGCTTCGCATATGTCTCATCTCCAGGACGCAAAATGAGCATATAACCTTCATGACAATCCACCGCAATGCGGAATGAAGGTGGGGGACGTTGACTAGCAGGCCCAACGTAATGGTCGTCCACATCAAACTCCTCACGAACCTCTCCATTTTCCAAAAGGCAAGCCTCCGAAGCTTGTACTTCGACACGAGTTTGTGGCCAAAACCCGTGCCTCAATGTATGAGGGCTATCTTGGTGTAGGTCTGACAAGGCGGCACGAACACGTGTCCAATAATGTATCCAACTCCCGTAACGATGCCAACATGATCCACCAACATCCGCTATCTTCAAACTCTCCCAATATTGTATGAAGCCTGATATACCTTTCAAAATATCCTCCAAATTCTTCATGGGTATTGGCTTGCAAGGCCTGGGCTCTCCATCCGGTAACATCGTCTTTCCATCCGCATCCACGCGCCAGACAAGGAGACCTTCCGGCGGGCTCCAGTCTTGTGTCGTGCACAACAACTTGTATTGCATGGCGGGTACACCATCGTCACGCATGTAGAAGCGGAATTGTTGTGCCTTCGTATGCCCGATCAATCGGTGAGCTCCGCTTCGAATAAATGGTTCTATAAATGCCTTAAAGTCAGGCACCTCCTCAATCATATGGGGGATGACGGGAACGTTCTCCAAATCCATGTACAACTTCATCAATAAGGGGATTGTTGGAAAATCCTCCTCCCTCAACTTCATGCTCCACCGCCCAAAAGATGCATCAATATCATCGTGCGTGTGGCCTACCAGTAGGAAGGACACAAAAACCTCCTTGAAAATGCCTTTCGCAACCAACAACGACCAATATGCAAATACATATCTACTTTTATTGTCCTTGGCACAATTGTCCAATTGGACACGCAAAGTGGGGGGCAACTTCTTGGCAATCACGGGTTCACTGGGTGGCTCTGGCAACGAATGCAAGCATACATCTTTTCCATCCAACACCGCTTCATATAAAGGTGTTGAACCCGTATTTTCAAATAACAATCCTGAAGAATAGGCCGGCGGTTTCTCCAAATCACGTAAAAGCCTTGCGAATGACCCTATCGTGTGGTTTGAATCCGCTGGATACAAATCAAGAGCATAATGAGCAAACTTGACATCCCCATGTCCATGTGCAATCATTCCTGCAATGCCAACCCAATGTGATTAGTATCTATGAATAAATAAACCAATTTGAGGGAATCCATGTTCTCAAGCACATCACGTAATAAAACACCACAACATTTAGGGTATGCGATGACATTGTTTCCAAATTCACCTGTAACCGATACAGGCAGCTTAAAAAGTCCATCCGTGGCCTTGATTCGATTTGCAAAACATGGGGAGGCTGTTTTGGCATGATCCATTTTGTCATGGATGACCGTAAGAACCTCCAAGGGTCTGGAGATGGACAAAGCTCTATTTGTGTAGTAATCATTACGGTGTGCCTCTTGCATGTTTACATGCTTGAAATAGTTCAATTGATGTGCCGCATATGACTCGGTGCCCATCGTGTGTGCATCGCGAAGGCGCTTCAACTTCTCGCAATTAGAGCAACGGGCAAATTTGTCCCCTCGTCTTTTTGTAATGTATTCGCTAAAGTTTGCTTTCTTGATTGCACTCAATTTTGACAATGAAATAGGCTCCAAACCGACCTTCTCGCCAACTGCATTCACGTCCAACAATATGTCTTTCCATTTTGTGCCTGTGGGAAGAACTTTCTCCACAACCTTTTCCCCGGTTGTGAGTGTGCGTGTTTTGTGTGGCATTGCATCGGCAAGGGGGACGATGATGGTCGCCAGAGTGGCCGTTGCTTGCCTTGTTGCTTCCCTGGGTTTCTTTAAACCCACGTTCCCATGGTGACGGGAACGGCGGCCTTCCTTGGCATAAGCAGCTTGTCTATAAAAGTCCGCTTTTGACACACCGTGAATGGTGTACCATGCCTTACAACACACGTCTATGCTTTCAATGGTGATGACCTTGCGACCCGTCCCATTCACATGTATCGCCCTATGGACATCAAGTTTTTTGGTGGATCTTAGACGGAAATCTCCAAGCCACATTTCTTCGCGGATGGCCTTCAATTTATCCCTTGGAAACAATTGGCAACAACGATGCACACAACAATCCTTTGTGGCAACTTCTCTAATGGACTCCTCGCCGAGCAACCTTTGGCGTTTACAATCAGTTGCAGAGGGAGTAGGACGTGCCAATGTCTCGTACTTTCGTAAGCCTTTGCGGGGCCGAATGTTTGCTTGGAGCTCCATTTGGTTTTGCATGTATTGTCATTCATGATCACGCAAGCTAACTCCATCAATCGTGACATTCCTCAATGGCCACCTGCGGAGGGAGAACCTATGAGTGGGATCCACCTCGGAATGAATGAGTGACTCCAATATGACAACTCCAACGTCCTCTGTGCCAAGTGGGTTCTCATCAATGCAATCTTGTGGATGGGTGTTACGACAAATACCATCCGCCACAGCAACTCCACTATCATTAACGAGTACCACCTCCAAATTCAGCCACGAGGCCCTTGAAAGTCCCGAACATTCAACAATGGGACAGTGCGGTAGGGAAGGCGAAGGTAAATCCAAATGATCTTCATCTGGACTGTCATCCATAGTAGCCTCCCCGACAATGTCTAGCTCATCCTCAGATGCAGATGGCCAAGTGGCCATGTCTTCAGATGACCAATCCCCTCTTTCACTAAACCCATCCATTGTGCCTACACACATGAACATACTACCTTGTCAAAAAAATCACAAAAATTGTAGATTCCAAACGAAGAATACAAAAACCAGCTTATATAATCAAAATTGCAAATACTCAGTGCTCATACATGTTCATATGACAGCTATGCCATTGGGTTTGCAAAGGTTTGGGTTGTCCAGCGGACACACTGTCATCCAGAGCCCATCCACAATGTGGGGATGGGCTTGGGTCGAGCGACCCAAACCTTTTGGGGGGATGGGTTCATGGTCATCCAGAGCCCATTCACAATGTGGGGATGGGTTTGGGTCGAGCGACCCAAACCTTGTTGGCGCAGGATGGGTTCATGGTCTTCCAGAGCCCATCCACAATGTGGGGATGGGCTTGGGTCGAGCGACCCAAACCTTTTGGGGGGATGGGTTCATGGTCATCCAGAGCCCATTCACAATGTGGGGATGGGTTTGGGTCGAGCGACCCAAACCTTGTTGGCGCAGGATGGGTGTAGGCTCATCACAGAGAGCACCCACACTGTGGGGATGGGCTTGGGTCGAGCGACCCAAACCTTTTGGGGGGATGGGTTCATGGTCATCCAGAGCCCATCCACAATGTGGGGATGGGTTTGGGTCGAGCGACCCAAACCTTGTTGGCGCAGGATGGGTGTAGGCTCATCACAGAGAGCACCCACACTGTGGGGATGGGTTTGGGTCGAGCGACCCAAACCTTTTGGCGGGACGGGTTCATGGTCATCCAGAGCCCATCCACAATGTGGGGATGGGTTTGAGTCGAGCGATCCAAACCTTTTGGGGGGATGTGTTCATGGGCATCCAGAGCCCATCCGCAATGTGGGGATGGGTTTGAGTCGACCGACTCAAACCTTTTGGCGGGATGGGATCATGGTCATCCAGAACCCTGCCCACACTGGTTAAATGGGTTTGGGTCTATCAGGGTCAAACTAAAAACCGCCCACACTAGGGCAGGTGTTTGGGTCGACCGACCCAAACTTTAGAAGGGTCATACTAAAAACCGCCAACACTAGTGTAGGGGTTTGGGTCGACCAACCCAAACCCACCGCAGAATCCGGCGTATAATGCGGCGGAAATTGCGAGGTGGGATGAATTTGAGCTCATTCCGAAGTTCACAGTGGGGTTGCATGCTGTGGATAGCTGCTCGTGAACGGCAGCGTGCACGAACCTTGAAGTACAGCTCCGACTGAGAGTTCTCCCTACGATTTCAGGAGTGGGAGAAGAGCAAAAAGAACCGACTTTTGGGGGGTGCGCCCCTTTATACTATCCACCTCCGCTTCCCCAACTTCCTCATTGGATGCCTTTCCCGCCTAGTTCTCCTGCAGAGGTTATTTTCAAACCTCCTAACAGAATTCCCCGCCTTTTGTTAATTATAAAAAAATGCGAATCTAACCTAGCTCTTGGATACCCCAACTGTCATCTGACTTTGTGTGTGTTGAGAATGTCTATTGAAAGTAATGTGGATATTTAATCCGTTTCATATTGTTTTGTGTGGATATGACATGCACCATTGGAAGGAAGGGTGGCGGCCACATGTATTTTTCCAAGTGTCATGAGGAGAAAAGGTTTGGGATAAGTGATTTATATTAAAGACTTCTAGAATGTCACTCTAATGCATCATATACATATTAAATCATGATACTAATCTACTTGATCTCAAACATTACGGTATATTTTAACCAATATGTAGACAAAAGAAGTCTAAACATTGTGTAACGCCTTATGGTAAGAGTCACTAAATACAATAGTTAAAGTAGTTATTAAGATCCTCGCATGAGGAATTATATAATGATTGCATACAACATTGCTCTATTCTCTCGCATGCAAGTGTGGCAATGACGAACGTATGTGGACGTCGTTAAGGGGATACTAACCACCAATGTCGCTTTTTAGTTCAATCTTTCAATGATATTTGAATCTAATATCCTCAAGTTCACTTCAAGTTTACTAATGTGTGTGAGCAAAACATCCAAAGTTGGACCCTAAACCCTTATAACATCCACAACATGAAATGTGTATTGAATAAACACAAGACCAATTAGTATATCATGTTTAAACGTCCCAAATAACATATTAACACGATCAAGATTGTATTTATTCTAACCTTCCTATTAGACTCTTCTTCATATACAAACAACATCTATTATATCTTGCGCCATTATGTAATATACGTGGAGGGGACATTGAATAAGAACATGATTGCGTGAATGGCTTCATTTGATGTTGTGCTTCTCCGATTTACTTTTATATCACATTCCATATATTACATATATCATAAACCATGGTTTATTGGCAACTATGTGATTCATCAAAGTGAGCAAAACATCCAAAGTTGGACCCTAATAACATCCACAACATGAAATGGCATTTGAATAAATACAAGAACTATCAGTGTATCACGTTTAAACGTCCCAAATAACATATTAACATAATCAAGATTGTCTTTACCATAACCTTCCTATAAGACTCTTCCAAACCTTGGACAACTAACTAAGTGGCCAGCTATTTAGTTAGCTAAAAGCTCCAACTAGCTAAAGCTACGTAGGAATTTGGTGCCTCAAAAGAATAGCTAGCTAAAACTAAGTGCCATAATCTGGGCAAGGAAAGGTAGCTAGCTAAAGCTAGCTAATAGCTAGTTGGAATGTAAAACATACATTATTTTTTTAATATTAGGGGGGATCCCATATAGCAAAAACCTTGTTGTCCAAATTGACACCCACTTAGTTAGTTGTCCCATGGCTACAGTTTAGGTTTCGATTATGGTATCTGCAATCAATTTTCTGTAGGCCATTTCCAAGCTAATTCTTTTGGAAACTCTCAATTTTTACATTGAGATGTTTGTGTAGAAATCTCAATACACATGGCACGGTCTTCACTGTTCCTAATAGTCAATAGTCACATAGGAATCTAGTAAGATCATTAGTGTTAGCCGCTCACCCTAAGTGGGCATTTCATTAGGAACAATCTTCTAGATTAGTTAGTCAAGCTTATAATTAGGAACAATCTTCTAGGTAGGTTAGTCAAGCTCATGGTTGGGCTCACTTGTATATATATAATGAGCAATGTAGCACCAATGCCAGTTGAAAGTGAGGAAGCCAATGTATACGTGTGGATTTTAAAAATTCAAGTTTCCTTGTGCACCAACATGAAAATAGAGAGGCAACCACGAGCAATACAACCAACTATATATTGTTTGGTTTTGTGTGAATGGATTTCTCTTTGGTTTAGAATGAATATGCATGTCACACAACTTTCTAGCTAGTTGAAGCTAAGTGAAAATGAGAGTTCCGAAAAATTTAGCTAGCTAAAGCTAAGTAGGAATCCTAGGTTCGGTGAACCTAGGTAGCTAAAGCTAAGTGACAAATAGGGGCCCGACCTATTTAGCATGATGGTGATACAAGTTGGCCAACTATCCAAGGTCTGGACTCTTCTCACCAAAATGCACAATGTTACCCGTTAATATTGGATAGATTAATATGTTATAACCCTAACCCCGTATCCCCTAAACCCTAAACCCTTAACACCAAATATCGTAGTTGATCACTGATGCCTCCATATACAAACAACATCCATTATATCTTGCGCCATTATGTAATATACGTGGAGGGGACATTGAATAAGAACATGATTGCGTGAATGGCTTCATTTGATGTTGTGCTTCTCCGATTTACTTTTATTTCACATTCCATATATTAAATATATCATGAACCATGGTTTATTGGCGACTATGTGATTCGTCAAAGTGAGCAAAACATCCAAAGTTGGACCCTAATAACATCCACAACATGAAATGGCAATTGAATAAATACAAGACCAATAAATACAAGACCGATTTACTTTTATATCACATTCCAAGTAAATATATGATCATCAATGGTTTATTGGCGACTATGTGATTCATCAAAGTGAATATATAAGGGATTTACAAAAAACTTGAGCATGTTAGCATTTTGAACTAAGGATCATGCAATTCAAAATCCTTACAAAATGCACTTGGGGAAGGCATTCATTTAGGCTCCACACTGAAGTATTCTAAATTTCCGAATTTCATGTTGGGGGGTGGGGGTTATATTTCTTATTCATTGAATAATGTGTGAGTTGTTGGCATCATTGGTAAAGTCTAAAAGTCAATGATTACATCGTTAAATGTCACGCAATTGTATTATTTTTCTAACGTGCTCAAACAAAAGAGAAACAAATGACTTCAACTTGTTTGGAAAATTTAGGGCATGGTGTCATGTAAGTAGGGGTTAAGTATTAGTTTTAGCATAAAGTTACGTTGTAAAAATGCATTAGTTGTATAAATGGTTAGTCTTGTAGAATACCGCATTTGATGTAGCACCTAAGGGTACTCCAAAGTGTCTTCAAATAGCTAATGCCCGCTAAGGGGTTAGAGTTAGGGTTTAGGATTTAGGGTTCCCCGTAACCCTATTTCCGTTGGTGCCCTAATCCTGTGGGCACCCAATTCCCGAGGCAAACAAAACCCCAGCCGCCACAGTTTCTCCTCCTTTCTCTCTCTCTCCGCGCCAAGCATTCGCTCCGCGTGTCTCTTGGAAGCGCCGCCTCTCCTGAAGCGCCGCTTTCACGAAGCGCCGCTTTCGCGAAGCGCCGTGGCTATTCAGGGCGGCATTTGATTCCTTCTCTCTCTCCCGCCTAGTGTTTCTTCTCCTTCCCTCCCTTCTCTTGCTCTTAATCTTAGAAGCTAGGAGGTGTTTCCAATAGATCAGAAACCTACAGAGGAAATTAGTCGAAGATTGTTGAAGGGTTTTCGAGCATTGTGTGGGAGCTTTAGCGAGTGCTTGCGAAGTCATGTGTTTGTAGATTATTTTTCTTTTGGAGTTTGTATTGTATTTGGAGTATTTGTGAGATTCAGGAGTTCTATAAGATAATCAGGAGGTGTTTGAGACATATAGAAGTGATTTGAGAGCTTCAGTTCTTGTTGGAGTGATTCAGTTGTTGTTTGAAAGATTTAGCTGTTGTTTAGAGAGATTAAGCTGTTATTTTGAGAGATTCAGCTGTTGTTTTGAGAGATTCAGCTGTTGTTTTGAGAGATTCAGTTGTTGTTTTGAGAGATTCAAAAGTGCGTTGAAAGCCTGAGGAGTTGTATGAGAGATTCAAGCTTTATTTGAGAGAAGTAAGAATTATTTGAAAGCTTTAGTAGTTGTTTGGGAGTTTAGCGTGTGTCCGAATCACATTCAGCTGTTTGTGTGTTACTGGACGAAGAACACCAGCTCTACTCCACAGTTTTTGCAACAACAGCTTTAAAAGGTAATATCTTTTGTTATACCCAACATGTATTAATTAATTCATGGTGCTGTAGCATACACAACGCATAAGCATTGTATATGCTCTGTGCCAACCTTTAAAATATATATTAAATAGAACAGTTTGGGGAGACGACCCAAACACGTCATGCTGTTTGGGTCGGTCGACCTAAACCCAGCCTCCTATTTGGAACGCTCGGCCCAAAAACATCCTCATGTTTGGGTCGCTCGACCCAAACACGGCATGATGTTTGGGTCGCTCGACCCAAACCCAGCCTAATGTTTGGGTCGCTCGACCCAAACACGGCATGATGTTTGGGTCGCTCGACCCAAACCCAGCCTAATGTTTGGGTCGCTCGACCCAAACACGGCATGATGTTTGGGTCGCTCGACCCAAACCCAGCCTAATGTTTGGGTCGCTCGACCCAAACCCGTCATGATGATTGGGTCGCTCGACCCAAACCCAGCCTGATGTTTGGGTCGGTCGACCTTAACCCAGCCTCCTATTTGGTACGCTCGGCCAAACACATCATCATGTTTGGGTCGCTCGACCTAAACCAATATTCATATTTGGTACGCTCGGCCCAAACACATCATCATGTTTGGGTCGGTCGACCCAAACCCAACCTCTAAATTATTATTTTATCAATAAATCCATGATGTTAAACACAATATAAAATGAATATCCACCCAAAAATTAACAAAATAACATATCACCATACAAATGATGTTCACATATATAACAGTGCACAATCCACCAAAATATATGCGCCAATCCATTAAATTTCCCTTAAAACAATTGAAAGAAGTTTGGGTCGAACGACCGAAACTAACATTAAGCTTGAAGAAGTTTAAACTATCCATTAAGCTTGAAGAAGTTTGGGTCGAACGACCGAAACTAACATGGTTTATTCTTTCCTTACAGATGGCCCCAAAGAAAAGACCCGGTGAAAGGTGGTTCATGCTTGCGCCAGACATGTTATGGCAGGAGCACGAAACACCGCAGGATGACTCCTATGTTCCAAAGGACAATCTTATCCTCGCTTGGTCAATTCAAGTGGTCAAAGCCTCGCAATACAAAATGATATTTGTATTGAAAGTTGGCACCATGGAGAACCATACATGGGCCACAGTCACGGGGTGGGAGGTGGCATCGGTTCAGTCGCTTGGTGACTACGTGGACGTCATCCTAGAGAACTCCGCGGTGCAGAATGTCCATATGTTCATGCACCAGTTCTCCGAGCCGTTCAACGCAATCTACGTAAAGGAGTCTTGTGTTGAGCCAGACGTCATCAAACCGGAGTCGATATTTATCGATAGCAGTATATCGAACACCAAGGTCTCTAGCCGGTTTACAAAATTAAAACATGCAATCACCGTGCTGAACAAGGCCATGCAGAGCAAAACAAAAAGTCAGCAACCTGCGAGGCGGAAAGCAACAACTGAGGAGGGTGCAGGGTCGTCAAGGCCTCAAACGGTGAGGAAGCCGCGACCAGTACCGTCTGACTCAAGACGGACGACTCCCTCAGAGACACCGGCGGATAGCGAGACGCCTACGCCTTCTGCCAGCCGCCAAACAACACCATCGAAAAGGGCGAGAGAGTCATCTGTGATGACCGAGGAGCCAGTTTCACCTGAGCTGCGCATGCCAAAGCCCGGACAAGAGGTGGATGCGGGGGAGATACAGAAAATCGTGAACAATTTCACGTCCAAGTGCTCCCACTGTTTCTTCATGGGTAGAGATTTCAAGTTCGATGTCAACATCAGCCAGTGCCATCTAGCGCCACCAGAAAAGTGCGTCCGGGCAAAAGAAGACGCCTACGTCGACTGGATAATCGCGCAGATCGTCAGCGAACAATTCAAAGACGACAGGCAAACAATTGTAGTCATGCCCCAGGGACAGAAGAAAATGCCTACCCCTGAAATGTGGCCTACAATTCAGAAAGGCGATTTTTGGCTGATAGACGGCCAACACAGTGTGGAGGCATCAAAGAAAATCCAACTGATGACCGAGTGGGATGATCCCAACCATCAGAAGGAAAAGCTGAAGGTCTGGAAGGCATTGGTGGTGTGGTCCGACGACGAGACCAGGCTCAGCGACATCTCCCGATACTTCAACATGGGGAACAAGAAGAGGGCCTACCAAGCTTCCTGGATAAGGAATATCATGGCCTCACGGGAGGTGTGGGAGTTTTATGGCAGGCCTCCCAAAGAGAGGGAGAACGCCAAGGACAAGAATCCAAAGTGGGAGGTGAGTATTGTTTGGGTCGATCGACCCAAACTCTTGTTTGCAGCCTCGTTTTTTAGTTTGGGTCGATCGACCCAAACTCTTGTTTGCAGCCTCGTTTTTTAGTTTGGGTCGATCGACCCAAACTCTTGTTGCAGTTATTGTTCATGATATGTCTTGGAAATCACATGTACATATCTAACACGCATTCAAATGGTTTGTTTTGGGGAAATGCAGGATTTCAAATACCAGATGATAAATAAATTCTCCTCAATTGACAATGCTAGTCAAAAGCAGAAGAAATACAACGATCTAAGAGGGGAGATTTATTTAATCACAGCTTCCGATTTCGTTTGGATGAAATGGAGGAGTGTATTTGAAAAGCATGAGGCGGGTGAGCTAATCGACCCCGACACTGGCATGCTCTTCAACCAGGCATCGCGCTTCAAGCAGATGAAGCCTCTCGTGAGGGAATTCTTCAGAACTCTTCAAGGGCTGTCGGAGGCAGAGATGGGGAAGGCGGCATCCCACATCCTGCACATGCAGCCGACGGTGAAGAGATGTTGGGTCCACCCGAAGATCGTCTTCAGCAAGCCCAAATGCTTCGTCCCTTCATGCTACACCATGAAGGAATGGACGGAGAACAGGAAGAAGAAAACGACCATCGTCCAGGAGCTGCACAAGCTAGTTCCTGAGAAGAAGCTCATCGTGGATGGAGAGGTTCACGAGGCGCACTGGAGGGCGTTCAAAGCCGAGTATAAGTTCACCAGTGCGTCCATGGCGGCACTCATGAGGGAGGCGGGAGACGACTTCCTCAGGTCGAAGCTCGTGAAGGGGGGGAAGAACCGGGCGCTTCCCGAGCACTCCGCGCGTGCCTTCTCCAACTTCGTAAAGGAGAAGCAGATCGTCAGTTTCGAGGGCGACGCGCATTTCAACTTGGTCACCCTCGACCCTCTAAAGATCCAAGGCTGGCCGGGGTCTGATGCCAGGAAGGCCATCAGGACGAAAGCCGGGGACCGCTTCCCCTTCGGAATGATAGACTTCAGGAACATCCCTGGAAGCTCATTCGAGGGGACAATGAGCACCCCGTTTTACGAGCCATTCCTGTCAAAGTTCGTGGACTACAACAGCCCCAAATTTCGGGAGGTCTACATCTGGTTGTGGATTATCGAGGACAGGAGGGCGGAGCAGGTGTACGGGATCGTGCGGAAATTGCAGCCAGAGTACGCCGTCTCGAAATCGCACTACGTTGTTGCACCGGCGGAGGGGGCGTACAGCACTTTGAAAGACAAGAAGACGAAGGTCGTCAACGTGCTGTGCTTGTACTTCGTGTACAAAGCTGAGCTGCTGAAGGTGCCAAACCATCCCATAGGCCGGATGGAAAAACTTTTCCAAGTCCCAGAAGGGTTGGGTACCAGCAGGAGCTTGTACGACGAGGCGAAGTACGCCAACTACCCCGCGGATGAGCTGCGGATGGAGTTCTACCTGCGGATGATGAGGACCCTCACGAAGAGAGGGGACTGCATCTTCAACGTCTTCGGGGGCTCCAAACCAATTTTTTCTGCTATGGTAAGTAGCTCTAAATAAATTGTCGACAGTTTGGGTCGAGCGACCCAAACTACACACTGCCTGCTCAGAGTGGAGCAACCTAATCTACACAAAGCCAAGTTTGGGTCGAGCGACCCAAACCAGGCATTGTATAGGTTGGGTTGCTCCACTCTGAGCAGGCAGTGTGTAGTCTGGGTTGCTTTGTGTAGTCTGGGTCGGTCGACCCAGACTCCACACTGGCTGGTCTGAGTGGAGCAACGCAACCTACACAAAGCCTACTTTGGGTCGCTCGACCCAAACTTGGCTTCGTGTAGGTTCGGTTGCTCCATCCAGACTAGTGAGTGTGTAGTCTGGGTCGACCGACCCCCAGACTAGACACTGCCTGGTGTGAGTGGAGCAACCCAACCTACACAAAGCCTACTTTGGGTCGAGCGATCCAAACTAGGCATTGTGTAAGTTGGGTTGCTCCATCCAGACCAGGCAGTGTGTAGTCTGGGTTGCTTTGTGTACTCTGGGTCGAGCAACCCAGACTACACACTGACTGGTCTGAGTGGAGCAACGCAATCTACACAAAACCTACTTTGGGTCGAGCGACCCAAACTTGGCTTCGTGTAGGTTCGGTTGCTCCATCCAGACTAGTGAGTGTGTAGTCTGGGTCGACCGACCCCCAGACTAGACACTGCCTGGGTTGAGTGGAGCAACGCAACCTACACAAAGCCTACTTTGGGTCGCTCGACCCAAACTTGGCTTCGTGTAGGTTCGGTTGCTCCATCCAGACTAGTGAGTGTGTAGTCTGGGTCGACCGACCCCCAGACTAGACACTGCCTGGTGTGAGTGGAGCAACCCAACCTACACAAAGCCTACTTTGGGTCGAGCGATCCAAACTAGGCATTGTGTAGGTTGGGTTGCTCCATCCAGACCAGGCAATGTCTAGTCTGGGTTGATTTGTGTACTCTGGGTCGAGCAACCCGGACTACACACTGCCTGCCCTGAGTGGAGCAACGCTATCTACACAAAGCCAACTTTGGGTCGAGCGACCCAAACTAGGCATTGTGTAGGTTGGGTTGCTCCATCCAGACTAGTCAGTGTGTAGTTTGGGTCGCTCGACCCAAACTATGCAGTGTTTTTGTGAGATGGATGCCGATGTTTTTGTTTTCATTTTCTTTAGATTTGGTGTAAATCTAATGCAAGTGATCTGGGAATGTGCAGATGTTGGGGTTGACCATCTATTCGTACATAGATGACGCCGATGTTCTTTTCTACAGAACGCAGAAAGCGTTGGCGAGAAAAATGGACATCCTCGATTGGATCCCCGGAAGCTACGCCGAGGAGATTGTTGAAGGGGGCAAGAACCCTTTGGATAGGGCGAGGCGGACCAACCCGGAGGAGTTCGTTACTCAGGCCCCCGTCGCAATTCCCGAACCCCTGGTGGAATTGCATCCTGGCACCTCGTCACGGGGCCCAGGTGATGAAGCGGGAGAGGACGAAGAAGAGGAAGAAGAGGACCCCAAGGCGGAGGGCGAGGTGGAGGAAGGGGCAACGGGGTTCACGCAGGAATCTGAAGCCCCCCAACGAAAGAAGGCTATGCGGGTGGCAACTCCGCAAAGTAAGCCGGTGCCCGTCCTCACTGTGGACGACGCGAGGGACATGTACTCTAGGGACGCGACCGCCGCGTTCAGGGAGAGGAGGAGGCTGAAGGGGAAGAAGCTCTACGGCGACTACGCGGTGGAAGAGACCATCGCCATTAGCAGCGAGGACGAGGACGACATGGAGCTCGCCAAACGGCTCAGGTCGGATCCCCCCTCCCCCACGGCGTTTGCCGGCATGGTGAGGGTGAAACCCGAAGTCCTCACTGTGGACGAGTCTAATGAAAAGATGCGGAGGGACGAGGAGCAGCGCGTCCGGCTGGAGAAGGCTGCCGCCGAGGAACCCTCGGTCCGCAACGAAGTCGCGGAGTTGAGGGCTCTCCTCTTGGAGCAGGAGCGGCAAAGGGCGATGGCCCAACCTCCGTCCAGCGCGGACCTGATCACGCAAGTGATTCAGGGCATGTTGGCGCAGGGGTTGGTGATGGCTCTCCCGAGTGCATTTCCGCACTTGCCCGCCGGCTTCCCTCCCCAGAATATCAACCCGCCGCCCGCACCGCAGCAGTCCTTCACCTTCGGCCCTATGCTGCAGCCGCAAGCCCGCCCGTACGCGCCCGTCCAGCAGGTGGACGACCCCAGCCTTTGGCGCGTCCCCGGAGCTTCAAGTCCCTTGGGGCCCCCCCCCGCTTCGGCCTCCCATCCTCGTGCCCCCACACCACCAACAGGACGACCCCCACATGTTTGGGTCGTCCGACCCAAACACTGCCGCCCTTGCACCGCCAGCCAGAGACCCGCTCGAAGCAGGAGGGTTTGGGTCGGCCGACCCAAACCCCGTCTCAGCGACGGCCCCGGTGGACGAGCCCATGCTAGATGTTGAAGGCCCGCAAGGGCCTGGTGATACCTCTACTCCTAACCCAGTCGATGAACCAATGCATGATGCGCATGCGGAGGTTGGGTTGGGACAAAGGCCTGACAGTCAGCCTTTGCAGGAGCAGGTTGCTGCTGACGTCGCCGGACCAGGCGTTGGTGACGCAATTGGGGAAGCGCACGCGTTGGCGGCGTCAACGGCGTCAAGGCACGACCAAGGCGAGGTAATGCACTGACCCCACTCAGTTTGGGTCGCTCGACCCAAACTCCCTGGGTGTCTGTCTTCTTGCCTTGGTCGTGTCCCCTAGCTAGGAAGAACCGACCCACCCGTCCCCCCCCCTTCTTCGCCCCACCCCATCCCCGCACTCGCCCCCCCCTTTCGTCACCCCCCCGACCATCCGTTTCGGGCCCCCCCCCACCCCGGCTTGCGACGAAGTCCTCATCACGGCGGCTCGTCATTCAAATTTTGTTAGATGTAGACTTAGGCTAGTTTGAACGCATCGTTCAACGCGGCTCTCCCCCAATATCAAAATGTACATGGAGCATTGTATAATATAAAATCACCATTGTTTACTCCCATATATTTGTATCTTCGGTTTGAATGTATACTGTATGCTCTTGCCTCTCTCGTATCCCTTGTTCCCCCCCCCCGGGCCAATGAATCAAATGGTTTTGTGTATGCACCGAGTGCAAATAAATTTCCTTAATTCTTCGTTTGGACATAGCATGACATAAGTCGCCCCCGTTTTCTCTCGATCGTCCCCGCAGGGCTCGGAGCATAGCGTAGCGGCTCCCCAACGCTCTTCTCCCAGGAGCGGAGAGGGCAGCGCGGCGGCGCCCCCGGTTCTGCCCGCCCTGCGCGCGCTGCGGAAGGAACGATTCCTGGTGTTAGACCTTAACGGGGTCCTCGTCCAGTGCGTCCATTGTCCCAGGGTCCCCACGGTGCCCTTTTGCAAGCCCGAGGACGCGAACTACGACGGGCCGCCCACGCACATTAAGACCAAGCTGGTGCACCTCCGCCCGTGGCTTCGGCGCTTCCTGCAGATCGCCCAAAACAAATGGTGGGTGGTCGTGTGGAGCTCCATGACGGCCGAGAACACCAATGCGGTCGTGGAGTTCATCTTCAAGGGCTTCGAGCCCCCCTGCTTGGTCCTAGCACAGGAAGCGTGTAGAATATTGTACACACCGGACGGCAAAGTCGTCAAAAAACCAAACAACCCCGCGTCCCCCCAATATCTCAAGGTCTTGAAGCCGATTTTTTGGGACCAGCGACCGTCCTTGATAGGCGTCCCCTACGACGTCCGTCCCACCCGCGAGAACACGCTCATGGTGGACGACAGCGCTTCCAAGAACTTATTGAACCCGACGGCCAACTTCATTGTTTGCCCTACGTGGACGATCGAGAAGGTCCGGGACCGATTTTTGTTAGACCTTGTTAAGTACTTGCAGACGCTCTGCGGTAGCGGGCTGCCCGTAAACCAGTTTGTTAGGAGTAATCCCATAGGCGAGAGATACTTGGATCCACGAGACCATTTGTACAGAGAGTTGTTCTCCCACGCGAAATTTAACAAGCTCATTTGAGAGAGTACGTGTGTGTGTGTGTGTGTGTTTGTGTGTTTGTGTGTTTGTGTGTTTGTGTGTGGGGGCGCCCCCACTTTGTGTAATATATTCTTCATATGTATCTTGATTTTCACATGCTCTATCTCTCCCTCTTCCCTTTGGGTTCTGTTTTGTTTTGTTTCCATTTTGGCGCCAGCGTTTGGAGCCCTCCATTGACATCGTCAGTGACTCAAACTTGGGGAGCTTCTTCTATGAGACCGTTTATGACGCCGCTTCAACCATTGACTACTCCAAGGAGCCTATTGACGCCGGCGTCGTCGATAGCCCCCCGCCCAAGCAAATGTTCCGGCAGTCTCCGTCTCCGTCGCCACTCAAGGGCACAAAGCGCGGCTGCGTCCGGACGTCCCCCTCTCGCCCCGGCGGCGCCGTTGCACCCCGACGACGACTGGCGATGGGCGCTCGGCCTGCAAAGAGTGGACCCCTGCATGTCCCTTTGCGCGACGCTTTCCCCGTCCTATCCAACTCGGACGCGAGCGCCCCTACTGCCAAGGTGATCGCCCACAATACATTACAATCCCTCTCCCTTAAGTGGGGCGTGCAATATATATATGGGTTTGGGTCTTTCTCCTCAAACTAACCCGTGTTTTTTTTGGTTTTCTTTGATCACTTCCAGGTTGCGTCCAGCCCCAAACCTCCGCGGGCCAATGCGTCCATTGAGCTGGAGCGTCACTACGCCATGCGCCGATATGCCGGACAGTCTACGTCGTCGTATTCGAATTCCTCGTCTTATAATTCGGGCGGTCGACACAATCCAAAATGTGTTATGGTGGGCCCACATCCAAAACTCGGCTATAGTCGAGGGCCAGAGATTCTCAGAAATGTTGAGGCGATGCGAGCTAAACAAGCGGCGGCAAAAGAAAAAGATGCGGTCTCCCAGCCTAGATAGGCCATTGTAGGGCGTAGACATTGCATGTAGGCGGGATGATTTTAGGCCGCACTATCCAATGGATTTGTGCCATTAGTATGCTATTGTCGCGGCCCACTTTTACTTAAAGTTCTTAAGTAACCTTACTTTACGTTTAAAAGATAGGTTTGACAAAGTAAAAGATCATAAATTAAGCACTTTATAGATAGATTGTTAGGTGTGCTATTTAGAATCGAGTAGAAAGAGTTGAATCCTTAAAGTAGCTAAAACCATTAAATTAGTTTAGTGTTAAGGTTTCCATTTTCGGCTTGGGAACCTTAGAGCGGGCCGCAACCGCCATGGCGACCCAAACTCGGAAGCGGACCGCGGAGAAGCAGGTAGCCCTCCGCAAGGTGCACGTGGTCACCCCCTCCGACCGTGAGGAGAACAACGAGTTGGAGGCGGATTTGAGACGCATGGGCTGCCTCGGATTGTGGGAGAAATCGTGGAGAGTGCGGAGTGAGGATATGGTGAGGGAACTGGTCACCGGGGAGGTGGACCGCGTTTACGCTTCCACCATCCGGGGCCGACCGGATAGGTGGAATGCGGAACTTTGGAGTGGCGTTTACGGGTTCAAACCGGGAGGGGAAGGCATGGCCACTAAACGAGAGGATTGTACGAGGGATAAATTCTCCTCTAGGTTGGACCCTAAGTATGGCTACTTTGTGAAGGATTGTAAAAACGAGAGGGAAAGGAGGATGTTAGCTTTTCTTGTGCCTATCTTTAGCCCGGAGAAGCCCTATAACATCACTCTTACTCTCGCCACCACCTTGCTTCTTGCGTACTCTGAGAAGAAGGTGGTGGATTGGGGAAGCATCATCGGAGAGTTGGTGCACAAGTTGGCAACCAACACCAAACGCGGCCACCCTTCTTACATTGGGCCTTTCCTCTTCCACCTTTACGCACACGGAAACCTACTCACTGACGAAGAGGAAACCCAATGGACGTCGCACCAATTCATGCGGGAACTCCAGACTACCGATTCGGAGCCGGAGATGGGCCACGAGGGTCCGAAGGAGGAAGACATAGTGGAGTTGAGCAGTGGAGAGCGGCCTGCGACCAAGAAGCGGAAACTCATGTTGGGGAATCGTGCGACGCGGACCAAGTCCGCCACCAAACCCGGAGGAGGTGGAACCTCCACCTTTCCCTTGGAGGACAATCCGGTGGACTCCATTATCCGCGACTTGGAGGGAGTACGGTCCCGGATTGTGGACTATGAGCTGCAAATGCACCAAGTAGGGGAATTGGTGGGCAACCCGCCGCGGGAGAGTTTGTTTGCCGCAATAAAGGAGGCCATCCAAGATCCGCGCCGGTTGCGGAAGCTGGAGAGTAAGGTGGACCACCTTACTGCGGAAAAGCGGAAGACCGAGGAGCGAGTGCGGAAGTTGGAGGCGGAGCGAGAGAAGCTCCTTAAGCGGGTAAAGGATACCACTCTCACGGTACAAAAATTGAGTGATATGGTAGAAATCCCGGGGAACGTGTGGTGGAAAGCCAAGATGTTCGACGCGGAATTGAAGAACGCGGGCCACGTTTCCGGGTCGAAGATGGTTACTTTCATCATGGATCAAGGGAGTAAGATGGACGCATCTTTGAGAGCAATGAAGGCCCTCATTGCTAGCTGCACGGAGTTGTTTCCCGACGTAGTTGAGTCATCGGAGGAAGGGGAGTCCTCATCGGGCTACTCGGACTTGACCCCTCATGACATGGTGCAAATTCAAGGTGCCGCGGTAGAAGGTGGAAACCCACATGCGGAAGAGGTGGACCAGGTGGAGGACATCACGGCGCTCACGGTCCCGCCGGTTTCCGCCACCGAGGTGGTGGTTCTCAATGCCATCCCAGTTTCCGCCACGGTTGGAGAGGAAACCCGGGATGATTGCCACATGGCCGAGGTGACAACACCGAGCCTTGCCACGGACTTCCAAGTGGTTGCCCGGGATCCGCCGCCACTTGCAATTCTTGCTCCGGGATTTCCGCCGGGCAACCAACTGTCCGCACCACTGGCACCGGATGTTGCGGTGACGGCGGACCACGTGGGAGTGATTCTCGGACCCGATGGACACGAGGTGTCAGTGCCACCACCACGTGCTCCATCTTTGGCAATTGACAGTGCGGACCGCCGCGAGGAGCGGAAGCAAAATAAGAAGGAAGCCAAGTTGAAGAAGCGGAAGGATAAGGAGTAGATTTTAGTTAGGATTCCATTTTGGTTTGTTTTGGGCAAGTAGTTAGGTGGCCCCGAGTTGTGTGCTTTGTCATTTTCTTTGTTTAGGGCCTGACCTCTCAATGAGGTGGATTGTCAGGATTGCCACGTGGCCCGCGATTTCCAGCATGGAAACCATGGCATGTGGGTGTTAGTTTGGTTTTAAAGGGAGAACACTTCGGTGTTTCTCTCATCATTTTGCAATGCAAGTGTTCTTTTGTTCAATTCAGACCTTATGCTTCACTTCACCTTCGGTATGAGTTGAGTCTTAAGTCCATGTGTAATGCAAGTGGTCCCTCCTTTCCGTACTTGAGGTTTCCGAGTTTTCCGCCATTCCCTATCACTGTGTAGGTTAGTTAGGTTAGTATTCCGTGATAGGACAGGGGGTCAGTAACACCCCAAGGTGCGTGTGGTTAAAACGCCCCTGTGTGAGCAGGTGATGGGCGGAGGAATCTTAAGCACGGAAAGGCGGAAATGATTGGACGAGCAAGGGGAAAGAACCCCACCGTGGGGTTGTTGGGCAAGGGGAGTTCCGCACACACGGTAGGTTCTTCCCCACTTACTCCGTCCAACTAGGGACCGACAATGAGTAGCAGTGGATAGACATGTCCAATAGTAGGGGGAGGGTTCTGGTTTACGCCTTCCGCTTGCCGTGACCTGGAGGTGGATCACACCGATCAGCAGTAACGGAATGGTCTAGAACACTCATGCACCTGCCGCGACTGGCGCTTGGTTCCCACCGCGGATGGTAGGCGTGGTAGCCCCATCCCTATGTTAGCCCCGCCGTCACGGAAATCAACAGACCTTAGGTCCTATCTTGTGTGACCGGTGGAGCAGCACAAGCTACCCATTGTGAAGATAGGACGCGGATGTTGCGTTTCCACCTCTCTCGAGGGAGGATTCGGTTTCCGCGTGTGGTATAGTGGAAACTGTGCCATCACGGAAAGCGGATCATGCTGGTTTTGTAGACCCAAAACTTCCTCCACCTTTTCCCCCGTCAAAGGGGGTGGCACGCGTCGGATACTTGAGTGGGACTCCTTCCCAAGGGAGGGCTGCCCCCATCATAACACCAATCTAAGGGAGTAGTAGTTAGGCGGAGGAAGTGGAGATAGGGAGACAACCCTAAGAAATCAACCCAAAGGGCGAGATCCTGATGAACAACTACCAAGTCTCTCTGAGCATTCTAGCCTAAAACACTAGAATTATTGTCCTTGTGACACGGTCAAAAATCTAGCGGATAGTGGAAATACAAGTCAAATCCGCTACCTCTATCGCGGAAACCTTATCCCGGAAGTCATGACCCGTAATAAGGAATCTTAGAATGGAGTGTATATAGTTGTTATACTATGGATTCGGGACGCTGAGTCTATTGTTGTTACTACTCTATGGTGGGAGCTTGTCCATACTTTGTTTTGTGTTCCCTACTTCGGTCCACTACCGGGAAGGCGGAAATTTTCGTGCTATGATTTCCGTAATATCCCGGATTTCTTAATCCGATTTGTGTTATCTTAGTTTATGGTGTTTCTTGTGTGTGTGTGTGTTCATCAACGATTTCCTCTCTCTTGTCTTGTAAACGACCGCAGGTTCTTCGTGGGAACGAACTCGGCGCGGTTTTGACGTTTTCCGCGTTAATTAGGTTAATTAACTGAATACGTTACCACCGTGCTACGACAGCTATTCAGTTTCTCATGCCATACATTGTATATGGTACTTGCAATAATATAAGTGTTATGGGATTACCCCTTCAATATGGTCTACGGTTTGGATTGCCCTACCTAAACCATATTCATACAAGCTCTCATATTTTGTGTGCAATAATATGAATGTTTTGAGATTACCTGTTCAATATGGTCTCAGGTTTAGATTGCCCACCCTAAACCATCACAAATATGAGTTATTAATGGGCTTCTTGGTATGAACACCCGCTTCAAAGTGTTCCAATCTTACAACTTTCTCCAATATGTGTTCCATTTATCCTTGTTCTTATTTATGTTAATGTCTCAAAATGCCCAAAAAGTCTCAATTTAACGAATATAGTGTTTTTTAGGTTTTAGTGTTAGTAAGTGTGTTTAGTCAAATGGGACCAAGGCTTGTTTCTTTTCTAATTTCCTTTTGTTTTGGATTATGTGTGTTAGGTACCTTATAGCAATTTGGGAGAAGGTTTCCATTAGTTTATGGATTTTGGAGTTGGGAATTGGTAGGTCTTGGAGGAGTTTAACAGTTGTTGTATGTATACTGCCCCTTATTCTTGCCATGATTTTAATGGGTGGTAGTACAACCGTCCTAGTTGGGATAGAAGTGGGTGGAGAATGGTGTGTTTTTAAAGTTTTCATTTGGTGGCTTCTACAGGGATTCTATCACTACAGTAAGCATATTCAATTATTGCACTTTGAGGTTTGGGCTAGGTATGAAGGGTGATTTCTCTATAGGTGGGGCTCTTAAGATGCATAATATATCGGGTCTAAGTCGAGTTGGGCATTTACATTTTGGTAGATAGCATGTGCATGGGAGTAGCCATGAGAGTATGGTGTTGTTAGGTGTGCGGTCTTTAATGTCACCAGCGTTGATTAGGGTAAAGCAACGGGTTGCAGGGAGGGCTAGTAGTGTATTTGCTAATACGTGTATTGCTTTATTGTGTCAGTTTGTCGTCATATTATTTATGTGTTTATTAGTGCAACACGATAGTAGATGGAGGCATGTGTCATTTTGGTGGAATGTGCATAGGTTACATGTTGGGGATATATCTTGTTTGAGGATGTGTTTTTTTCAGTGGTTCCCCAAGTATCTTCCATATCTAAATTTGAGGGTTTGTGTTATTTGCATATCGGTAATCCATGGGGCATCCCATAATAGATTTGATCATTTTATGTGTGTGTTTGTGTTGGAGAGTCATTTGTCTATATAGGGTATTGCATTTTTTGCATAGAAGATGAGTGCGCTTACATACATTTTTTCTATGTAGTTTTTGAGGTTGCGGATTGAGCCGTCATGTTGTGTGGATGTCTGGGGATAGATGGCCAATACAATGTCTAATGGTCAGTACAATGGAAAGGGGTTTCTACAATGCGGGGTTGTTCTACTCCTTGTTTGGCCATTTTATGAACCTCGTCATTTCCAACGATGTTTGCGTGAGCTCTGACTTTGCGGATGGTGATATTGTTGTGGGAGGTTTTTTAGCATATTTACTATTTGGGTTATGAGGAGCTTATCTGGGTGGTATATTGGGAAGATGGGTTTCTTATGTGGTTGGGGAGAAAATATATGTTGTTGAGGTTGTCTATTAATACGAATGTATATGTTGGGAGGGTTTTGGTGTCTTCCGCGGTGATCAGGAGTGGATATAATTTTGCTATGATAATATTGGGATATATGGGTAGGAGAGCAATGATATTGACTTGTAGTGGTCCATGACAGCTCCAGCTCCTACGATATTGCCTTTTCCTTCTCCATCTGGTCCATTAAGTGGAGAAGGTTGGGCCTAGTGAGCCAAATATTACATCTCTTTCGTATGGGCAGTGGTAATGTGATAATTGCATGGGATATGTGAGTGGATTGGAGAAATATGAGTGTGTGATTTGGAGGGTTTGTATGAGTTTGTCTAGAATTGATGATGGAAGTGTGTGGTGGTTATGGATGAGGGGGGGCGGGTGGGTGGTTCATGTCTTGGAAGTGGTTTGATGTATCAGTTAATGAAGAGGAGAATTTTTGTAGCAAAGTCTTGTATAGATGGGAAGAGAGTGTAGTTTTCAATGGGTTTATAGAGTGAGTATCTTTTCCATAGCCATGTTAATCTTTCAAGTGGTATAGTGGTCTGGTAGCTTCCCATGTTGTCGTGTATTTGGGCCAGGGGATGTATATTTGTACTGTGGGTGATGTGGTGATGATGTCTTTGTTTGTGTTACATTCTTCAATATGGAGGGTAAGGTGTAGAATGTCAAGGTTGGGGCAAACATTTCGTCTGTCGCATGATTGTTGAGGTTTTAGACTGTTGAGATTTTTTTATGTTTTGTTGTTTTATTTTTGTGTGAGTTTTGTGACGAGTAGTAGGTTGTGTTTGTAGAGGATGGTGTTAGGGTTTAAGGGTTGTGTTTGTGTAATCCATTTGGAGTGGTTGGTGTGTGGGTTTGCCAATGGCAATGGAATTTATGTGTATGTTATTTGGCTTCCCATTTGTCTTTTTTTTGTGTGGATTTAAATCTAGAGATGTATGAGATGGGGGTGCATAGGGGTTGTGTGCTTGTGTTATGTCTTGGGTGTGGGGTAAAGTTTGGGGTTGTGTGAGGTGGTGGCGGTGGAAGAGGGGGTGGTGGTGTGTGGTGTGTGTTTGGTAGGAAGACGGTACACTGTTTTTTGCATTTAGTGTTAGTTACTATTCGGAGTTACTCACTCCTATATCTTTTTACTATTAATGCAATTTTTTTTACCAACGAAGGTCGAATTGGGTTGTTGGACATTATAGAACATTAACAACTTTACGTGATAAAAAATTACACTAATAGTAAAAAGATATGAGAGTGAGTAACTCCAAATAGTAACTAACACTAAATGCAAAAAAACAGTGTAGTGACTTGTAAAAGTGAAATTTTCAACATTTAAATTTGGTATGGTATTTATTTTGGAATTCTTCAGGGTTGTCTATCCCGACGTCATGACGTGTCGTGTCATGACGGACCCCTCCGTCACGACACAATAGGGTCCACGTAGGGTCAACCTAGGGGGAAGCTAGTAGGGTGGGTAAAATACTTACCTTCTTGCCAAGGTGGCGTCCTATGTGGCAGAAAAGGCCGACGTGGACGTGGATATGCCTAGCGCCAAGTAAACCATTTTACCATTATGTTTATCATTCTGTTAAAATCAAAGTAATAAAATATGAGTTAGGAGGGTGTGAGGCGGACGAGGGTGGCTGGGGCGGACAAGGGTGGTTGGGGCGGACTAGTGGGGTGGGGCGGACGGGGGAGGGGGTTGGTTCGGACGAGGCAGGGGGGTGGGGCGGACGAGGGAGGGGGTTGGGGCGGATGGGGGGGAACGGGGGCGGACGAGCGGGGAACGAGGCCGGACGGTAGAGAACCGGGGCCGCACGACGGGGAATGGGGGCCGGACGCTGGGAACAAAGGGGCGGACGGGTTGGGCGGACGAGGGCTAGTAAAATTTTCCCCACTTTACCTCTACTTTGCTGACATGTCATCACACGTGGACATCTTACATCCTACGTGTCCGAAATGGGGTAATGTAATTACACACAAAATTCGGTAAAATTCAAGTCCGTCAGGATAAAAACAACATCCGGCATAATGTCGTGACGGATACATGTCGTGACGGCACGACATTATGCCGAGATTAGCCTCCGTCACGACACAATAGACAACCCTGAAATTCTTTAATGGTCAATATGTGTGTGTTGGTGCAATCTTGAATTTGGGGTAGGGCGGTAATGTTGAAGGAGGAGACTTTCTTTGTATTGGATTTTTGTTGTGGAGTGAGAGCGGGATAAAATGGGCTTTTATAGCATTCCTATAATAGCGGGGAGTTGTTGAGAGGAAAGGTGGAGTCTTGATGGATGTTTAAGTATTTTTTTAGTATGCATAGGGATCTAGTGGTTGGTGATTTGGAGCATGCTTGGTATTTTAATTGTGAGAGGTATTTAACTCCACCGTATTTGTTGGCTATAAATTTCACTATTCCTTGGTATATCTGGCCTAATGGGCCTGGGTCATGGAGCACCAATGTGAGTTGTTCGCTAAGTGTAGTGGCATATCTCGGGAGTAGGGAGAATGCTTCAATGCCGAACGTTTTGCGGGGTAGTTGGGCAAGGATGTTAGGGGAGTCTTGGGCGGTGTTATATATGGATTTTGTGAGTTTCATGAGGAGTTTATATAATTTCTTGATATCTGAAACAAAAAAAGGGCGGGCATAAAAGACATATTCGATGTTCGGACGAATGAATATGTTGTGGATCTTTGTTTTTTGTTCTAGTGATGCAAGTGATAGTAGTAAGGCTATGCTTTATTTTTTGATTTTTACTATAGCAATTTCTTTTTGTATGGCATGTTTTTGGGATGGGACTTGTTATATTCCTAGGCATGTGTATAGTTCGTTTTGTGAAGGATGGGGAGTTGTTGTTGTTTATAGTTGATGTTTTGGGCTTTTAGGTATGTAATAAATATAAGGGGTTGTAGTTTTGATTTGTTGGGACATCATCTGATTGCACATTTGTTTATGCCTATTTCCATGTGTGCCTAGTTGGAGTATTGTCTTAGTTTGTTGAATTGGGGTTGTATGTGTTTTATGTTGTTGGTGAGGATGGCTAGGTCATCGGCGTAGGTTGTGGTTGTGATACTATTTGGTGAGGTGTTAAAATGATATCCTAGTTGATCTTTCTCTAACCCTCTAAGTAGGGTGGGCATGGGAGGCATATCGTTGCACATTGGATGTATGAGGTTGGGTTGACTTGGGATATTAATTCTCATGCACAGGTGCAACAAGCCATGATGGCAAGGTCCAAGCTAGTATACATACATAGGACTATTATATAGCTTATGAAATTTTGTATGTGTTCTCTCCTAAGTCCTTTTTGGTCATGAAATTTTTGAGCATAGGTGGTTAAATGGTTTTAATAAAGGATCCCACATGCACGTGGCTCCGACTCTCAAAGAAGAGTGCCCCCAAACACCCCCCCTAGGCGTGCATGCATGCGGGAGTGTTCATTAAATAGTTGGCTTCAACATGCAAGTATCCAATCAAACCCAAAATTTGTCAGTGATTGTGGATTCAAATGCCCTCGATATCAAAGGTATGTACCAATATGAAAGTTCCGAGTTCATTGGAATACATTCAAGGGCAATTAAGTGTTTTAAGAAGGCCACACTTCTATGTGTTGGCAAAGTAACTGTTGAAAAAACTCTCTAAGACTTCCACATGGAAATGTGCACTGATTTCACTGGAAAATAGTAGCTGGTTGCCAACACGATTGTTGGGGGTTATTGAAATTTAAGGAGGGGACTTCATGGCCTCTCTAATCTATCACTAGTAATAACCTTCCCCGGGTGCACCTTTCATTAAAAACCAAGAACCACGTGCATTCGCAACATACTCTAATAACCCCCTATATACAAGTTTCTTTTGTAAAATCAAGTAATACACGTACAATTTCAATGATAAAAATACAAGTGACAATATGTATACGTTTTGCATTTGTATATAGTCATTAACATAAGTAAACAAATGTACTTTTGAATAATAATGAACCCCTATCATATGTATAATGTAAAACCCTAGGATTCATTAATAAAGTTGTGGAAGACATTTTCATCCCATGAATGTAACTCATAAGCATCTTAGCCTACAATATATGTCATAGAAGCTAACACCATTATTGTTTCTAAATGTACCATCAAATGAACCGTAAGATCCTAAGTCCACTTATTGTTGGTTCCGTTTTGATACCAACATAAACCAATCTTCATGTTTGAACATAGATAAATGCGATGATGATGACCACATTCTAAATTACATGTTTTGACAAAAAAGAAAACCAACTCTCTCATATCATGTTGGCCTTCCTACTCCACATGAAAATACTCAGCCAAGAAGATGCTTACAAATACTAGCAAAAGCTTCACCGATGTTGACAAAGTCTAGACTCTATCATTTTACTTTGTGGGAACAATCATCACATGGAAGTGTGCTCTAAAAGCATATCTAGATGATAAGAGATGTTGTGGACAGCTTGGCCCAATGGGGAGGAGGTATATTACAGTTGCTGGAATTTTAGGGCTGAAGCATACAGGCTTGACTGAGCCTTGCTTAGTGTAAAGTTTCCACAAGAGGGGTTTGTCACATCACATATGTTTCTTCACCCAACTTGGGTTTAGTTATAGTTGAAAGTACACTCTAATCTCTGTAGTATCGCGCCTGTGGCAACCAAAGTGCACATGATATTACAGAGTTTTGTAGTGTTAACATGGATGCGTGATACTATAGAATTAGTGTAGCATGTGACACTATGGAATAACACAAAGTGCAACATTTTAATGGTGGGGTGTGGTCCACTCCACTTGGCCTTCCCGGACGATGTGGCATATGCATGCACCAACATTCAACAAGTGGCATAAGAAGAAGAAGAAGAAGAAGAATAAGAAGGTGACACTCCACATATTGACACATGGTGCAATGCAAGGGTGTGGGTTGACTTCTTTGGTGGTTTGCATTAATGACAAAATTTGTGATACAAGGGAGAGAAATGTGACAATAAGGAGTGAGATTTGAACTACAAACATCCGTTCCCTAGGGTTTCGGGATATTAGAGAGTGAGTGACATTATGGAGTTTAGGGTGTATGCATCTCTAATTGTGACCTGTAATGATCAAACTTTGCAATATCACTTTCTTTGCTAATAACCATTAAGTGGTTTGTAAGCTCACCTCCATAACATTATTAAGCAGTGTGCGTTCGTTCATGTGGCCCCAGGCTAGATCACATCTTCATTCGGTTGGGCCCCGCCCCTCCCATGCCTTCTTCACTACTTGATCTTCCTGCCCGCACCCTGCGTGCGAACTCCTCCTCGTTGGGAACCAATGTGACAATACCCAATCAAAATTACAAATATTCAAGTTGACATCACTTTCATTATTCCCAAGTTAATTGATGGAGTTCCTTCACATGTCAAAGGAGCTTAATGGCTTAAGTGATCAAGTATTGTCACATTGGTTCCCAACGAGGAAGAGTTCCCACGCATGTGCGGGCAGGAAGACCATGCAATGAAGAAAGCGTGGGAGGGGCAGGGCCTAGCCAAATGAAGATGTGGTCTAGCCTGGGGCGTTCACATGGGCCTTGAGAATACAACCATGGGATGTCCCAACCTATGCATGCAGAGTTTGATTAAATCTTAATATGAATGGGTTGGGGCATCCATGGCTATATTCTTCTTAGGGCGAACATGAACGAACGCACACTGCTTAATAATGTTATGTCCCTTTCAAATCTTTCATGTTGCTCCTTGATCAGACTAAAAGGCATGACCTTTAAGCAATAAACACGATTTTGAAGTGCTCCGATAGGACTCAACATTATTGATGAGCAATCTTTTCTCAAAAGCAGATCGGGTTCAATCAGATACCTTGATTACAATTCTGAACACAGATTTTAAGGATTTTCAATCTTAATCCCTGCTTATTCAAATGCTCAATATAACCATTTCTTCTTCTTCTTCTTCTTCTTCTTCTTCTTCTTCTTCTTCTTGATTTTGAAGATGTCGATGGGTGTCATTTCTAACTGTGAGTCATGATGAAAAGAATCATCCACGACTTTGGTTACATGTATCAAAGTGGAAATTTGAACTTGTGAAGAGAAATGAGGATTTTAGGGTTGCATGAGTTTTTATACCGATAACCCTTAATATCTCTAAGATTTTATGCATTTTCAAGATCACTTATATATGAGGTTTGCAAGCAAGAGCTACGAAACATTTATGAAGGAGATTTTTTCACACTAATTTAAAGATCATCCATGTGGTTGGATTTTCTATACAAGGTCATGAGCTTCATGTAGACATTTCAAAGGAAAAAATATTTAAAAAATTCATAAATGGAGATGACATTACTTTGTGCAGGTATTTCGTAAATAAAAGGACCGTCAATTTGTGTTAACATTGACATGCAATGTTTGTTCACCATTACATTCCCTGATTTGTGTGGTAGATAAAATCACCTTATGGAGGATAAGATATATTTAAGATGCATAAAGAAAGATGATTATTAAGTTTCACAGAGTGTGAACAACATTTGTTAATGAAATTGAAAACATGTCATTCATATTTCAATTTGTCATAAATTATGTATTGTTTATTGTTTCTAGATGATTATACATATATAATCATCTTTGTGATACACATACCTAATTTGAGACAAGAAAAAGAGGCATACAAACAACACTTCTTATGGATTATTTATTTATAATGCTTTCAAGAAGAATACTTAAATAATCTCAACTTTTCAGTAAATTGAACTTTTGGGTAAATAGAGAAACCATTATTAACAACTCCCTTTGGGAGACAAAAACTAATCAAGGATTGAAAGTTAATAGTTTTGAACATGAATGTAATTATTATGTTGAGATTACCATTCACCAGTTGGGAGGTTGGCTATGAGCTCAATTGAGAACATAAATAATATGGTACATCCAAATTTCCTTTTCAAAACATCATTAATATGAAGTAAGTCTCGAAAACTCTCCCAAAGGTTTTTCTCTTTTCAAACCGGACCTCCAACTGGTGCTAAATGGGTTGGAGGAATGATGTGGCATCCACAATGTAGTCTCAAAAAATATTAAGGATTAAAGGGTATAGGCTAGTACGTGATAGTTTTATTATCCCTCAACAAGTACCAAATTCAAAATACTTGGTCTATGAGATAGAAACTTCATTAAAACTTTGACTGCATTTGTGCGAGCCTAATCTTTTTGTATTGGATCTAATATATACTCGTTGATTGTGTGTGTGTCAACTTATTTGATAGAGGAGTGCAATTTATAACTAAATTTAGTTTTAGATGAGGTCACTTTTGACAAGATTGATTAAAAAAATAGAGCAATAACTTACTATAAGGTCCACAGAGGGCCTCTAAGAGCTGTGATGGTTGATCCATCAATTCCATTAGCCCTCAAGAAGGATTGTTATCATGTGTAATGGATATCAAGAAGTTTTTGAATGCAAGACTTTCTTAGCTGTTGTATTCACATCTACA
This sequence comes from Polytrichum formosum, assembly GCA_964035585.1. Lineage (NCBI taxonomy): Eukaryota > Viridiplantae > Streptophyta > Polytrichopsida > Polytrichales > Polytrichaceae > Polytrichum > Polytrichum formosum. The sequence continues at coordinate 15,166,395 of OZ037941.1, read as the reverse complement.
CATCATAATAGACAAGATATTGTAAGGTTCCAAGTGGGTGTAAGCATAGTAAAGTGGACAATTCTCAATCCCTGCATAAGTTTAAGTGAAAGTCATTCAAAACTATATATTAATTTTGAATTTATTGAAGAAAAAAATCATAAACATATTAATTACAAAGTCAAGCAATATTTTTTCATAATGTTTCTTAAAATAATTTACATATTTTAGAAGACGGTGCAAGTGGTGTGCAAGTGGTGATATTGAACAAGTAATTGTTTAAGATATTTTAAAAATATGATAAAATTACATGAAAATATGATTTTCTACCAAAAACAATTGATGATGACCTCAAGTTTTTTTTGTAAATCTTTTTTAAAGATATGAAAACGAATTTTAATTTTAAAATTTTTAAGGTCGTGAAATTTACGTCCAAAACCAGATTTAGACATTTGCATTTGGGCATCATTTTCAATGATAAATTTTGAAGATCTCATCTTGGTATTCTATCTTTGAGCACTCAACACAACAATAAAGGGCACCGTGAAAAATAATCCAATTTAAACAACACTTTGCTACTACTTTTAGGCGTTTGACCAAAAAAACTATGGTTTTCGGACACTAGAGCATTTTTTTGGTGCACTTTTACCATGCTGCTTGCATATGAGTGTGATTCAAAGAAATTGAGATGTGAGTAGACGTGACTTTGAAGACAAGAAAATGAAGATTTTGCTGCCATTGATAACTTAATCTTTGTCATGGTTTCTTACAGACTTGGTGACCCTTGTTAGCTTTATTCTTATAAGTCTGATATTCTTCATTTGAAGAATCAAGCTAAATCAAAAGTGCCAAAACAACTCAGAACATGAAATGATTCACTTTACAGCACTATGCATTGTGTTGACCTATTGAGCCACCTCTTTTACATATGATTATTATTTTTCTTTCTTTCTTTCAAACTTTGTTATACAGAGTAGTTAGTTTTGAACCTTGGGACACAAGTTAAACACTGTTTAGTCTTTCAAATTAAACCATCTCAATTTCTTGAAACACCCAGGCTTGCCCTTACACCATAAACCACCAACAACAAGAAGGCAATCAAACTTAACATGTTTAAATGTCAGTAATCTATGCTACAAAAACCACCCCTATATACATAGAATATGTTTGGATGGGTATGAGATAATGAATGATTTTAGCCTAGTGAAAGTCTCGGGTCCGTATTCATCATCTTCTTTCTTTCAGATGAAGATATTGTTTCTCCACACCTGTCGCAGTCCCAAGAAGGAGATGTGAAGGGCTGAAATATTGAGTACTCCAGAAATTTCTGCAACTGCTCCCATCTTCCAAGTTTCCGGACTGTCCTGCGAGAACATGGGAGTGACACTCACTCCGAGCATTGAGAGCTTGGAAGCAGACCGATCAGTGGATCAGCGTTCAGAAGGAACGAATATCTTGTCACAGCTTTATGTCACGTCTCGACCCATGTTGATTAAGAAGTGCATCTTGTGAGTACCCACTAATTCTCTCTCTCAGTCGGTTTCAAGTCCCTGGAACCAAGAACCAAAGATTGCCTGCAGTTTTGTATATTCGGAGACTCTTGAGAGCAGAGTGACATAGAGGGCAAAGCTTAAAAGTTACCATATTGTTTACGAAATATTCAATTCCTGGTCTTTTGGTCTCACAAAAAGATGGGAACTTTTTCTCTTGGAGCTTTGAATTTTGCATTTCTGTTATAATAAGAGACAGACAAGATTTTTGATTGAAGAATTCCAGCATTTTCCACTACATATTTGTAATTTTTATTTAATTATTTTCTTTAACGAACCAGCCTGGTCTTTGCCATAGTTGACTGCGACCAGGTGAAGGCCACATGAGTGCACTCCATAAATTACATTCATTCATACACCCACATGGAATATGACATCATGGATTTTTGTCATGTCTCAAGCCATGTTTGAGAAGCCGATGTTGGAACAAATTGACTTCTAGTTTCATGTCCCTGTATAAAACAAGCCCAATTGGCAGGAGTCTTGTAAATTTTTGACTATTGATACCATGGTCTAGTGATCTGATAAACATGGAAACTGCTTATGATATTCAATTCTTGATTTTTTGATGCCCAAGCATAGTTTACCATGCATGTCTTAAAGAAAGGGCAGGTTTTCGAGGCAATGGTGATGGGTCCAACCATGCCCATGGGCAGGACATGCATTGACATGTGGTATTTTCACCCGAGGTTAACATGTGGTTAATCTTGCCATGTTGACAGTGTAACATCAAAACAATGTTCCACTAGCCAATGTTTTACTATTACACATTGGGCATGCCATGATGGATGTCATGATGAACATTATCATGAGCATGATGGCATGTGTGATGGGACACCATAATCTATCATTCACATCATCCATCTTGCCTTGGGTGACGGCATACATGAAACATTGGTTGTTACTTATTGGCTTTTCAATGAATCGATGTATCATTCGAGTGATATGATTGATGAAGTGACATTAGCATTATAGGGCATCTCCTCCATGGTTGTCACTGATGTTATGCACATTAGCATTATAGGGTATCTCACCAATAATTTATGTTTGTTAGCAATTGAAAGCCATCATTGCATGTAGGTGTAGCGATTAGAATCGGAGTTCAGGAATGCTCTTGTAGACTTAGTGATGAAACATTGAATGACTATCCTCTTTAGGGTATGATGTTCATAGTTGTTGAAAGAGGAGAGTTGCCACAATACAGTTAAGAGTGGTGATCTACATCAATGCATGCACAAATGAAGGCATAACTCGATTGAGGACTCATATTAGGATGGTTCGGTAGGACAACCCAAAAATGAGACAATATTGGAAGAGAAAGGAGATATTCATGTTATGGGAAATAGAAAATACAAGGTCTAGTCAAAGAAATTACATGGCAAACGAGCACCACATAACCATTATTGGATAGTGCAACCTACACTAAGCCTACTTATGTACAAAGTCTATCCTAATGGTGGCCTTTCACGCTTTGGCCACCGTTTCTTTTGCCACCATTTCCTTTGCTCGCATGGACTCCACGTTCCGTAAAATCTCTACCCCGCAGCTATAGCCAAGGTTGGGATGAGGGTCCATCATGATACATTTAGGAGGCTGATGAGAACCCAAATTATAGGAGGATGAATTTGAATGGGATGTCATTTGGGAAGAAGATGGCCTCACACTTCTACGTAGAGCATAGAAATGCTCCGATTCGATGGATAAGACACCTTTGGAATGGGTTGGTACTAGATTGGACACAACCTACAAATTGATGGAACAAGGGGGGTTAGTTGAGGAGGTAGGCCAAAACCTATGACTGACAAAATGAACAGAGGAAACAGAGTGCAACTTGGCATAGGCTATAGCGTACCTCGATATGTGTGACAATTGCATCTGGTGTTGGTCGAATGTCCATTTGAAGCCAACGGTGAGGTGCCGTGTTACCGCCAGACTGAGAGGAGGAGTCCTGGCCACAATCACGCGCACAGGCGACCCCTTTGAGTGGTGACGGGGACAACAACGAGTGGAAGATTTGCTTGGGCGGGGGGGGGGTGTCCACGACAAGGCGTGGATTTGGGTTTTATTCTACATTCAATATGCGTGTATCCCTTTCATTTTATGTTGAAGTAGGTTTCAAGTGCTCTACCTAATGTGTTTATATTGATCAACCATTAACTTTGGGCTATGTATTTCTTGCTGATATACCATAGCCTATGTTTAAGGCAATTTCATGTTGTTGTCATGCATATATTAATTTGAGACAATGAAAAATCGCAAACTACCTAATATAGTGTATGCATGTATGCCCAAGTGCCACATCGATTATTCACAAGGAGTGTCCATCACTACCTAGGTCATGCAAGAATGTTGAATTGCCCTTTGGAGGCCCACATGAGAAGGACGTGGGCACCACTACATGCCTAGAGCTTTGAGGTGATGGGACTAGCTTCCCTACCTTACCTTACCCAGTCACACAAGTCATGTAACGCAAAAGAATGATCTTTGAGTCTTCCACCAAAAGAGAACAATCAACTTGACCAAGGGCGGCCACTCTTCCCTTTAAAATGATTGTTTCTAAATCTTTTCTAAGCACCTAGCATATTTAATAGGACCAAAAAAACCTAATTTTGGAACATTATTTAGCTCTTTTGTAACATTTTGTGAGTTCGGAAATCTTTTGGGTATCGTGCTTCCAATAAATCTAGGTCGCCTCTTTTTTATTCTTCACTCAACATCAACCCCTAAATCTTGACTAATTGCATTTTGCAAATTCCTTTACTAATACATTTGAATAAATGAAGCTCTATCTTCTTGCTAAGGAGTGGGGCGCAAGCACGGTCGAGTACACAACTCCATTGCCATGCATACACTAGTAGAAAACTATGCCAAAAAGAACCACAGCCGAAATCAACTGTGGTTCTTTTGACCAGCCTTATCTGCAGACGCTAAACGACTGTAGATTTTTTTTTTGGTTTAGCGACTGAAATTTTAGAAATTTGGGGGCGTGTAACATACCGTTGGAAAGGTCTTAAAAACACCTTTCCAACGGTATATTACAAGCCCTAAAAATTTTAAAATTTTAGTCGCGAAATGAAAAATAAAAATCTTTAGTCGTTTAACAACTGCAGATCAGGCTGGTCAAAAGAACCGCAGTCGCTTTCGACTGCGGTTTTTTTTGGCATAGTTTTTTGCTAGTGCATATATTTAAGTGAAAGTGACTCAAAAATATATTCTACCTTTGAGTTTTGTGAAGGAAAAAATCATAAATATTTGAAAAACACATTAATCTACAAAGCCATGCAATTTATGTTGACAAAATAAATTTCAGCAAAAATCTACATATTTTAGAAGACGGTGCAAGTAGTGTGCAAGTAGATATATTGAACATGTTATTGTCTATTTTTTTAAATGATAAAACTACATTAAATCGATGTTTTTCTACAAAAGTTTTTAATGCTACCCTCAAGTTTATCATGAATTCAAGGAACATGGAAGGAAATCAAACTTCAAATTATTTAAGGTCATGAAATCTACATCCAAAACCATATTTAGCGATTACCTTTTGAGTAGTACTTTTAATGATAAGTTTTAAAAATCTCATCTTGATATTCTATATTTGAGTACCTAACACAACAATAGAGGCCAACATGAAAAAAAATCCAATTTAAACAACACTTTGCTACTACTTCTAGGCGTTTGACCTAAAATATTATGGTTTTAGTATACCAGAGCATTTTTTTCCGTATACTTGACCATGCTTGCTCCCAATGATATGTGCACTAGACCAAAATTGGTTGTCATGAAAACGGCCATGTTCCTTTTTAGAATGGAAGTTAGGTGAAGCTCACCTAACATCTTCATGGTACACCATACATAATTTACACATTCAATGCATGTCGTCAAAAAATTACCTCCTGTGAGGAACTAGGGTAGCAGGGTTTTTGTGAAATATAAATTATGAATGATGGGGGATGCTACATCTAACAATTGGCAACCACCATGTGGTACCTCCGACCCTAACCCCTCTTTTGTCCGCTAGGTTATCCACCCTATTGTATCATTCTCTAGTAGCCATCTCAAACTTTCTCCTTAAATGAAAAAGCACAGGTTGTTTCTAAACTATGTGGGTCTTGAACAAACACTTTTAGCTCTGCACCCACTTCTCATAAAGAGATGAAACCCACAATCACACAAGATGATAAGCAAATCCAAATCATGTCCGTGTTCATTTCCTAATAATTTTTGAATATCATACAAAATATCTTATTCATTATCAAGTGAAGATACTCACTCTCTCATCAAATGGTCATTTAGATTCCCCTCCAATTGTGTTTAGTATTGAACATAGAATAATTGAAGATTACGAGCACATGATTCTCAGTATCTTTTAAATAAATGTCGTTTTAATTTCTGTAAAGGATCAAAGTTTTTGTGTTGGACGGATGAAAGGTACTACATTCGTATGTGATACTTCTCTCTCATCCGTCACGAGAAGCTTCAGGAGTAAGTGCAATGTGAAGGGGACCATTTTGAACATCCACTCCTTCTGGTTCCCATCTCAGTTCAACCCCATCACCAAAACTGGCCACGCACAATCTCGAACATTCTAGAACCTCAAAGCTACTCCGCGCACACTACGGTATGCGGACCTTTATGTGGTCCCTCTCTAGGTGGTAATTGGACACCTAGCTATATTATTAATTGAGTGGTGTAGGGCAATGATTGGGGAGAACTGGCAGTTAGTTACAAATGAACCGGTTGAGCTTGAAAAATAACCGGTTGAAGTTCAAGACTGCAGGAAAATTACCAACCATTTTAGAAGAATTTATAGAATATAAATAAAGGAAAACCGGAGGATGTCAACATGTAACCGGTTGGACTTGCAAACACTAGGATCTCAACCGGTTATGCCCAAAGATCTCCCCAATCACTGGTGTAGGGCACAACTTGTAGTTCACAATGGACTCTCAAAAAACACAAGCATGTTTTATGATGACATTGGATTATGTCATCATTAATTAGGGCAATTAAGAAGGCCTAGTATGTGACCACTCAAAGACTGAGAATTAAAGTAAATCATCTTTGACCTCTTTATAGCTAAGTGTTGCGGAATCTCACCCCTGATTCTAAAACTGGACATGACAATTTCAACAAGCTTTGCAATAAAGAACTAGATGACTGAATAGACCCAAATTAGTACAATAAACTTAAATCGATATGAATCAGCAACAGTCTTATAGGAGCCACTGTGTTAGCTTTTCCCTTCGGTAAGTGCCCGTGTTGTGAAACGAAGTCATAATAAGGTCATGTGTACACCCACCTATATCTTCTTCTTAATCGGCTGACCTACAACAACTTTAGTAAAGGAAAAGTTAAGACCTTGGACAATTAACCAACTAATTCAACTATTAGTTAACTAGTTGCCTTTCGTAACTATAGTTGTTTGTGATTTGACCTGCCAAAAAATGTAGTTAACTATAGTTGTTTTTAATTTGGTTTGCCAAAAAATCTAGTTAACTATAGTTATATCTAGTTAACTAAATATGTAGTTAACTAAAGTCGAGCGCAACATGTTCACGGAATTCTATTGTAGTGTTGTAGTGTTACTAGTGTGTTATTTGTGTTGGTGGTGTACATGGAGGTTGTTCTGGAGCCCAACACTGTGAGTGATCGTATAAAGGCGTTTCTTGATGATCCTCAGTGGCCCAAGCATATTAAAGACCCTCAACTGAAGCAAATCAAGAGGCGAACTTCTTCCAATATATAATAATATTGGAATTTTTCTAGTTAACTATAGTTGTTCCCTAAAATGTATTGAAAAAAATCTAGTTAACTATAGTTATTTTGGCAGTTGTCCAAGGTCTGAAAAATTTGATCAGTTGGTGGTGTGAGCACGCAAAGGCGAATGGAGCATTTGGTGGCAAGTCTAGCTTTTTTTTGTGGAGGTTTTATTAAATAAGTATTTCATGATCGGAGAGGTTGGGACTCGGGAGCAAAGGCGTGGCCTTTGCTTTTAGTGAGCAGTCCCAATCCCGAGTCCTAGTCCTCTTTTGTGGACACTACGATGGCTTGAGGAACAACAGCTGATTTGGATGGCAAGGGCATGGGGGGGTACTTGGAGTGAAACGCATGCGTTGCGCGGCGGGTAGTCCGGCGGTCGCGTTCGGCCCTTCCTTTATATCTTGGAATGGGAGACCCCGAGTCCACAAGGATGCGGGAAAGCAAAGAAAGGGAGAGGGGCCGAGCAAAGCATGACAAGATTGCAATTTAAGGCCTTCCCAAGAGATGGGTAGTTGGTTGTAACAACTACGTTGAAGGCGATAGATTCATCTTGAGATATTTTGTTGCATGGTCGTCTTATTGGCTTTGAAAGGGAAGCTAACATAAACTACACCAAACTAAACTAGACTAAACTAAACTCAAACAAGCATGTGGGCCTTATGTGGTCATTCTTCTTCATTCTTACAAGTTTGGAGAAGTCGATTCCAATCACTTTTTGACTTTGAGGTCATGGATGGGACTTGGGAACATCAGCTTGAGAGATCGAGACAAAATTTGACTCATCTATGGGATGAACTTTTCTAATATGGCCTAGATTACTTTTTAAATGAAAATGAAACAAACAGATTGTCTTTTATGGCATAACATTATTCAGATCCATATTAGCGTTCTGTGGGACTGGCAGTATTATGCGGAATATTCCCTGATATTTCCCACATTCAGTATGAATGTGGGAAATATCAAGGAATATTCCGCAAAATACTGCCAGTCCCACAGAACGCTGATATGGATCTGAATAATGTTATGGATGCTTTGAGCGAGTTATATATCTTTGTTAAGTTTATTGATCAAAGTCTAAATATTTGTTATAACTCCCACGTAATCATTATGTTTTTGGGGCAAGAGAATAGTAGCTCATCTGTCACTCCCCCTTCAAAATGAAAGATGCATTCACTTTGAAATCTTATAACTTTTGGATCTCTACTCCGAATCAGAACCTTGAAATGACAATCTTCGTGAGTTAGATTTGATTACCGAAATAAGGCAATTGTGTATATGAAATTGGAAGTGGCCACAACATGATCAACAATAGTTGCATTGATGGAGAATGAACCTCGAGGATGGAATATGAAGGGTGAAATCATCACTTAAGGAACTTCCTAAACGCAAAGTGCTTAATGAAAATTGAGAAGTCGCAAATCTCTGAATATGAGATCTGAAGAGGTGGATCAAAATAATGAGCTCTGGTTAGAAAAGCTTCATTGTCGTTTGTTTTCTTTGATAATAAAATGAGCATGATAAATATATACAAACAAGATCAATTTTCCTAAATGCACGCTCTCCTCCCCATTTTTGCTACATATCTAAGTTAGCCCTCAATCTTGTGTGTATATGCACAGCCATGCTCCAATGAGCATAGATTGCATGTTGACAACGCGAGGTATTCCATTCAATAAGTTAAGTAGGTATAACCTCCTCTATAACACATTGTTGCACTTGCATAACATTATTCAGATCCATAACAGTGTTTTGTGGGACTGACAGTATTTTATGGAATATTCCCCACATTCGCTATGAATGTGGAGAATATTCCTTAAAATACTATCAGTCCCACAAAACATTGTTATGGATCTGAATAATGTTGTGTAATCGAGGCCTCAAATAATAAGTCCACAGTGTCATTGTAACCTTAATCAAATATTAAGAGATTTATTTCATGAAATCCATTTGAAATTTAGTGTGACAATTTTGGCCTACAAACAACCAGTGTACATGCACATCCCCATATGTACCTATGTGAGTGTACACCAAGGACTCGGGTGAAAGGGCCACTAGATCTTGTGGGTAATCAATAAACTGGGCTTCCACAGTTGCTACAAGAAATTCTTTTGTTGTTATTGTTGTTGTTGTAAAGGAATGCTCTGGAATTTTCAATTTGTGCACAAAAATAACGAAGAAAAAAGTAAAGGAATGCTCTATAGACGAGGGCTGAGGTATAAGGTAGGTATACTCAAAATCATCACTGAACCTAAAACCACTACTATGTACCACATGCATACATGTGGAAGCAACAAACGTATGCATGTGATACATCTCACCCTCCACGGAAAAACTAAACTGGTTAAAAATAGAAGCTGGGTTGCCTTTGCTAAAAATCGAGTTTTATTGTTTGCTACATTCTTGACACCCTTTTGGACGCGTGACTATGTTTAGCTAGTTTACTATTTCCTTGGCTAGAAATCGAGTTTTATTGTTTTACTGCATTCTTGACGCCCTTTTGGACGCATGGCTATTTTTAACCAGTTTAGTTTTTCCGTGGAGGATGAGACATAGTGGTGGTGGTTTTAGGTTTGGTGATGATTTTGGGTATATTTATCTTATAACTTGTTGATTCTACATAATTGTCAATTGCATCGCCGATCATCAGGTCATTCCAATATTCTATAATCATAGATCTTCAATGAATGCATAACATTATTCAACTACTATCAACCATTGCATTCTAATAATATCAATGACACTGCCTCACCCGAGTCTAGTAGGTTGAATATGCTAGTGCAGTGCTTTGTTGAGAGAATAAATAAAGTACAATTCCAAATAGAATTTGGCTTATTCCCGGCCCCACCTGACATACAAAGTCAACTAGATAATTTTATGTGAACGGAGAACTTCTCCTGTCTCTATCTTAGAGGTCTCACTGACTTTGAGGAAGCTACTAACTTATTTTAAAACTCAACCAAACTCACACATTTTTTTTTTTTGGCAATGCTTAACTAGTAGCACATAGTTGCCTATCTGGTTTGACATGAAATAATTTGTTTTTGGAAGAAAGTTGCCACTTGTCATTGTTCCATTGGTTGGACCATAAGAGACTCCCACATGGGCATTACGTCTCACACTCCAAGGGTTGATGAATCAGTTCATAACCCTCTACAACAATACAAGGCTACAAGTCTATTGGAGCACTAAAGCCATGGAGAGCCCAGCAGTTGCAAGTTGGTCGATAGGATCATATATTTTGCATCACCAACTTGCCTAGTAACTGGTATGACGTGAAATTATTTCACCTCTGGAAGAAATTTGCCACATGTCATTGTTGCATTGGATGGGATGCTATACACTCCCACATGGACAATATGCACTGCTAGCTAGCCAGCCCATATTAACGGGTTTTGTAATGTTCATGAGAAATTCAAGGTAAAAGTTCCAACGCAATCTCTCACGGTGTACTAGCAATTTAGTAACGCTTTAGAAACACAATATTGTCGTTCTCATTAATGACTTTTGTAACATCATTTTTAACATTCTAGTAACACAATATTGTCATTATCAATAATGATTTTTGTAACATTTTTTTTAACATTTTAGTAACAAAATATCGTCGTTATCAATAACAATTTCAGTAACATTAATTCTAAAACCTCACTCTCACAACTTTGTTGTTGTCAGTAACAACTTAGTAACATAAGTTCTAATGCTCTATTAACAGATTTATGATAGAAGTTAAGTGGTAGTTTGGACTTCAACACTAATATGTAGATTACCTACTAGTTATGTGCACATGTGATGTGAGTGGAGTTGACAGCTAAGAACTTGGTTTGGAACCCCATGAGGTCTCAAGTTCAAAATCCCTATGGCTGCCACTTATTCTAAGCTAGCACCCTGGGCACTTGGAAAACTCATGTTGGGCCCTACATGTAGGTAAGTTTAACTACCTACTATGTATGCATTTTGATATTGTTATTACAAAGACGTTGATGGGATTTTCTAATGCGTTATGATATTTTTGTAATGAACGCAATAACGCATTATTAACACTATAGTCACATTTTTGTAACGCATTACTAACAATATTGTCTCAATTTTGTAACGCATTTTATATCAAAAACTTCAACGACATTTTTCCAACATGTTTTCCAATGCCATTTGTAAGTTCTTTTGTCACAGAATCGTTATGGTTTTCTAATGCATTTGTTTCAACTTAAGGTATATTGTCTACAAAACTCAATTGTATTTTCATGATAAAAGCGTTACAATTCTGTTAATAGATAGCTAGCTAGTAGTGACGTGTCGACACTCCAAGCGTTGAACGAGTTCATAACCCTCGACAAGTCTATCGGATTGCTGCTACAGCTGTTGCAAGTATGTTGAGAGGATAATTTGCACCGCCAACTTGCCTACGTAGTTCGAATAAAATGAAATTGATGTCGTGAGAAATTTGCCATGTGCCAATATCGCACTTGTTGGAACCCTCACAGACTCTCATGAAACTTAGATTTTAGTCACCCCAAGCCTATGATCGGGGAGAACCAGCAGTTCGTTACAGATGAACCGGTTGAGTTTGAGAAATAACCGGTTGAAGTTCAAGACTGCAGGAAAATTACCAATCGTTTTAGAGGAATTTATAAAATATACCCCAATTTAATAAAGGAAAACCAGAGGATGTCAACATGTAACCAGTTGGACTTGCAAACACTAGGATCTCAACCAATTATGCCCAAAAATCTCCCCGATCACTGCCCCAAGCATTGAATGAGGTAGTTGAAGCAGTTGGAGCAGTTGCAAGTTGGTAGGTAAGAAAGGTTTGCACTGCCAACTTAATTACGTATGTAAACTCCAGGAGTGCACTTTTAATTATTCCCCACAGTTAAGGCCCTTGTTCCTGCCTGTTGCTTGACAGAAGCCTGCCAGGTAAGGGTACCTTGAAACATCAATCAATCAATCAATCACAAAAATCATTGTCTCTGCAGATATGGGTCTGGTCTCCCATGAGAACTGATGGAGGCCGCTCCGTATACAAAATCTTATGAGGCCAGACAGTACGTGGGCAGTACATGGGAAAATCTATTTTGTGTAAGTTACCCTAATTAGTTCCACCTCTTTCTAAGCTACAACCACAGTTCATCACGAGTGGGGTCACGTCATGGGTGTTACAATCACATATTCATCATCGTCATCTTCAGCCAGTTAATACGATTGCACAAAATTGCTACAATTAATTAGATGAAGAGGTAACTCTGGCACATTTATTTTATGATGATGTCCAGGGACCAGCATTATAACATTATTCATCTTTGCAGCTCGACTTCTGGGAGTCCAGGAATATGTGTCATGAATAATTCGTCATAGATGCTTCTACCTGTTAGATTCAGGCTGAAATTCACGAGCATGGATGGGGAAAAGGAGGATAGCTGTAGATCTTCACACGGAGGGCATTGCCATGTGCCGCTGGCAAGGGGTAACATATTCTTAGAATAGCCAACCTTGCAGGTGACTTGGATGCTTCCACAACAATGGCCGTCTCTCATGCACAAACTGCGAGCACCTCAAGCAATTCCACTCTCGCTTGTATACTTGCCATGTAGATGTGACTTTTTGGTCGGAAATTTGTCAGAATTCTCAAATAGGGGAAACATAACAATCACCAAAGATGTGTGTTGTAAAAGCTCGATCCTTCAAGTTGTGACCTACTTAGCCAACCTCAGCAACCTCCTAACATACCTTGCTACCTCCCATGAAAGCTTCTCTGGGGGGTTGCTTGTAACTACCAAGTACGAGCGACACCAACTCCTAACACCAGCATATCAAAAATACACTCTACCCTCCATCATAACATCACCCTCCTTAATGTCACTCCTTCTCTTCTATCCCGAAACCCTAGGGAATGGATGTTGGCACTTTAAATCTCACTCCTTGTATCACATTTCCCTCCCATATATCACAGGTTTTGACATTGAAATAAACCATAGGTTCGCACGCATTACGTTGTCATTTTTGTAATTGTTGTTATTATTGCACTGTTGACTTTGTGTTATTTCATAATGTCGCATGCTACACTAATTCTCTTTTATTATGCATTCATGTTAACACTACATAACTCCTTAATATCACGTGCACCTTGGTTGTCACAAGCGTGATGTTACAGAGTTTGGAGTGTATTATTCCCTTGCATGTGACTTGCAAAGGAAAGTAGACGGGGTAGGTAAGGTAGACATGCCTAATTTGATTACTTCTCTTAATCAAACACCTATATTAGAGCGCCATGTGGTCTAGTGTTGGCTCCAAGAACAGATATCAAAAAGACATGTATGTGTTATGTAGAGATTGGATTAGGTGCTCAAAAAACACGATTTTCAAAAATTTGAGAGTTTTCCAGTGAATTGAGAGTACATAAAGCAAATTATTAATCCAAGAATGAAGTCAAAACCAATGGAAAATTGTAGAGTTCAAGAAAAAAATGACATTTGATTTCCCGCCGTAAATTGCGGAGTGATGTGTTGCCTAAAATTGACCATTTAGGTCGACTCAACCTAAATTGATTAACATATTGTCCTCATTTAGGTTGACTCAACCTAAATTGACAAACATATTGTCCTCATTTAGGTCGACTCAACCTAAATTGACAAACATATTGTCCTCATTTAGGTCGACTCAACCTAAATTGACAAACATATTGTCCTCATTTAGGTCGACTCAACCTAAATTGACAAACATATTGTCCTCATTTAGGTCGACTCAACCTAAATTAACAAACATATTGTCTTCATTTAGGTCGACTCAACCTAAATTGACAAACATATTGTCCTCATTTAGGTCGACTCAACCTAAATTAACAAACATATTGTCCTCATTTAGGTCGACTCAACCTAAATTAACAAACATATTATTGTCCTCATTTAGGTCGACTCAACCTAAATTGACAAACATATTGTCCTCATTTAGGTCGACTCAACCTAAATTAACAAACATATTGTCTTCATTTAGGTCGACTCAACCTAAATTGACAAACATATTGTCCTCATTTAGGTCGACTCAACCTAAATTGACAAACATATTGTCCTCATTTAGGTCGACTCAACCTAAATTAACAAACATATTGTCTTCATTTAGGTCGACTCAACCTAAATTGACAAACATATTGTCCTCATTTAGGTCGACTCAACCTAAATTGACAAACATATTGTCCTCATTTAGGTCGACTCAACCTAAATTAACAAACATATTATTGTCCTCATTTAGGTCGACTCAACCTAAATTAACAAACATATTGTCTTCATTTAGGTCGACTCAACCTAAATTGACAAACATATTGTCTTCATTTAGGTCGACTCAACCTAAATTGACAAACATATTGTCCTCATTTAGGTCGACTCAACCTAAATTAACAAACATATTATTGTCCTCATTTAGGTCGACTCAACCTAAATTGACAAACATATTGTCCTCATTTAGGTCGACTCAACCTAAATTAACAAACATATTATTGTCCTCATTTAGGTCGACTCAACCTAAATTGACAAACATATTGTCCTCATTTAGGTCGACTCAACCTAAATTAACAAACATATTGTCCTCATTTAGGTCGACTCAACCTAAATTAACAAACATATTGTCCTCATTTAGGTCGACTCAACCTAAATTGACAAACATATTGTCCTCATTTAGGTCGACTCAACCTAAATTGACAAACATATTTCCTCATTTAGGTCGACTCAACCTAAATTGACAAACCTATTTCCTCATTTAGGTCGACTCAACCTAAATTTACTAACATATTGTTCTCATTTAGGTTGACTCAACCTAAATGAGTCGATTCCCCAACTCAACATACTCTCATTTTAATGGAAACTACACATCTGAAATATAATCTAGTATTTATCAACCTAACATGACTTTTAGGTTGACAAATGGACAATATTATTTGAGAGGATCCCACTCTCTCAAAATTTTGAATATTGTGTTAAAAAAATGATAACCATTCTAATCTCAATAGTCAACATAAGTGAGGGGACCTATATAATCCTATAATGAACACAAGAATCTTCACTTTGATAATGAATAAGATATTCTTACGAGTTCCGAAGATCATGAGGACAATGACAACAACCTCAATTTGGATTTGCCAACCATTTGGTACTAATCACGTGTTTCATATCCGAGGAGAGGCGGGCTTGTAATAAAACAGTAACCATTTAAGACCCATCTACCTTAAGATATATTTATATTTTGGGAATGAGACTCGCTTCAAAGGTGTACAAAGTCATGATATTCCGGGTACATAAATGGAACTCAAACAGTAACTATAGGTGAAGTCTTTCTTCGGTGGACAGGTGTCAGCAGCAGCATATAGCCCAAAGTGACTTGAAGCACATTTGAACATTATAAATTACACCTATGGGTGCCCATCTTGCAGTGTTCAGATGGATTTTTGGGCTTACTTGATCAAGATCCTAGTGTTTCCAAGTCCAACCCAGTTACATGTTGTTATCCTTTGGTCATTCTTTACTAATTTGAGGTATACACTACACTCTAAGCTCCGTAGTATCACACCCGTGGCAACCAAAGTGCACGTGATATTACGGAGTTTTGCAGTGTTAACATGGATGCATGATATTATAGAATTAATGCAGCATGTGACATTATGGACTTCCACAAAGGAGATGTGAGGACAATTTGAATTCGTTCTCCCGTCACCTACGTTAGTGTGGTCCACTCCACTTGGCCTTCCCAGGCGATGTGGCGGACGCATGCACCAACATTCAACAAGTGGCAGAAGAAGAAGAAGAAGAAGAAGAAGACACTCCACATGTTGACACATGGTGCAATGCGAGGGTGTGGGTTAACTTCTTGGGTGGTTTGCATTAATGACAAATTTCGTGATATAAGGGAGAGAAATGTGACAATAAGGAGTGAGATTTGAACTACGAACATCTGTTCCCTAGGGTTTTAGGATATTAGAGAGTGAGTGACATTATGGAGGTTGATATTATGGAGTCCAGGGTGCACGGGATTCCTTTAAATGATTGGTAATTTTCCTTAAGTCTTGAACTTCCATTGGTTGTTTTCCTCAAACTCAACCGGTTCATCTGGAACTAGCAGTCGGTTCTCCCCGTTCATTGTGTTGTAAGGGGCCCGACTTGACATTGCTGACAAATTACTTAATGATACGGTCACACCGTCCAATAGCCATCCAGTGTGATTGTAACCGTCAGCAGGCTTCCCCATGACACAAGATGTGTAAGGGCCACTTCACACCAGAGCCCAACATTTTCCTTCGAATTTGTACCCATACCCACCCATACCCATCAACAACGACCTATGCCCACCCATGCCCACCCATAGCATGACGCGTGCCAACCCATGCCCACCCATGCCCACCCATAGCATGACGTGTGCCAACCCATGCCCACCCATGCCCACCCATGCTATTAAAATTGCCGCCAATGTATTCAAAAATTGTGTAATGTGCATTACCCGCCTACACCAAGTCTTGGCCCACCCATGCCCATGCCCACCCTTGCCCACCCATGCCCACCCATGCCCAATAATATCGAACCCTTGCCCACCCATGCCCACCCATGCCCAATAATATTGAACCCATGCCCACCCAAAACCCATGGGCATGGGTGGGTTTGGGCATGGGCATGGGTATGGGCACCCAATGTAGGGCTCTGCTTCACACACGAGACTGAGGGCCCATGACCATTACGCTTCAAGCACTCTCATTGGTAGGAAAAGGCTGAGCCGATCCAAGTTCCCTTCCCACTACGTTTGAGGGACCAATGGAGTAAGTATGTGAATGCTAGTAGGATGTAAAGTCTACATGGATTCCTACATGGCATCACATGGATCATGTTTCATGGTCGCTTGGACTATTTTCAAAATCCAGCTCTTGGAGGTAGGCCTAACACAAAACCGGGAGACCATGGCACTCCAAAAGCTCACAACCATTGATATATTCTAATTTATCATGTGTGAGGACCTGCATGAATAGAAATTCATTGAAAGAGCATTTGGTTGAGGGCATGGTCACATATGACTTCACACTATACTTGAGGATCCGTGACCGCGCTACATGATTTGGGAGGTGTCTTGGGACGGCCATGGGACACTTTCTTTTGGGCTCTCACAATTTCATGGTCACAGCTCTTGGCTCATGTGTGAAGTGGCCCTAAGTGAGCTTACAAAGCTAGTAGCCACTGCTATCCTTATAACTGAGAACAATTGTGAGGCCAAACCCACCACCCTTAAGCGTCCTAGTCCGGGTGATGGTTTTGAGAATCACATGTGTTATACCAAAACTCGTAGTGATATGGAATGTAAGTTCCACATCAATAAGCTCACAACTTACTTCAAGTCATGACGTTTTATTAATGTGATCCTCTTGAATAGGTAAATCTTTGGCCTTTTCAAGGGTCCACCCCACAGCCTTGGCTACACATGCCCTCAAGGATCTTCCTCTTGAAACCTTGGTCATGGTTGATGATTCTTCACTAGTGCTCGTCACCTCATTGAGGCTATGGCTTGTTGATTCCATGAGACACGAAAGTCTTCAATGTACTAATTCCCAATCTTTCACACCATGCCACTTCAATCGTATGAAGCTCACAAACCGCCTTGGTGCTTCACATCAATATTAGCACCTCAGTTCTTTCCATGATAAGGACACAAGTGTTAAAAAACACTTATTCCTCTCATCACTTAGCGTTACTTCCTCTTTCATAGATTCCTCATAGCTCATTCCCAAGTTCACTCATCAATGCAGTCCCTAACCCGGCTAGCCTAACCAACCACACTAATTAGCTAGCCTAACTAACTAGCCACTAACCCAGTTGGTTAATTCAAGCCTAACCCCAGCTAATAAACCTACTTAGCTCGAAACCAGCAGCTTATGCCCGGAACCAACAGCCTCTGTCAGTAACCAGCAACCTCTGACCCGTAACCATCAGCTTATGCTCGAAACCAGCAGCCTCTGACCTTGTAACCAGCGCCTTCTGCCCAAAACCAGCAGCCTTTGCCCGAACCAGCAGCCTCTAACCCAGTTAACCCCAGCCTCTAACCCAGTTAACCCCAGCTCAGCCCCAGCTAATCAGCCCACTTAGCTCATAAGCCCACTTAGCTAATAAGCCTAACCCTAGCTAATAAGCCTACTCAGCTAATAAGCCTAACCTTAGCTGATAAGCCTACTTAGCTTGAAACCAGCAACCTCTGCCCGTAACCAGCAGCCTCTGCCCGAACCAACAGCCTCTTCCAAGTATTAAACCAACAAAATTAAGTGTTCCAATCTAATATAAATCCAAACACTATGAATCTAAATATCGCAAGTCTAAATACTATGAGAATAAATACTATAAGAGTAAGTACAAATACTATAATTCACAACACTAGAAGTCTAAATTCTAGAAGTCTAAATACTAGAGCTATGCACTTGTTTCTAAATGCTTTTAATCTAACACTACATCTAACAATGCAAAGCTAACTTCAAGACTAATTGACCTTGGCTCTTCACCTTGAAACCTTGCACACACACGTGCCCCTCTCTTGTTCCCCACACACCCACACTTATAACACATGGGGTGCCAAAGGAGCACGAAGGAAAGAGAGAGTGAATAGGAACACAAGTGAGTGAAGAAGGTGAGAGAGAGGAATATATAGGGGGAGGGAAGGGGTGAGCACCCCTCAAAGCTCAAGATAAGCCCCTCGATCCTCTCCTACTTTGTAGGCTCTCATCCTATCCTTTAAGCCTTCAACTCTTAAACCAACAACATAGATCCTAATTCAAACATTTAACTCAAGGAGCCACCCTTGGTTCACCACACACAATGCTCACCTAACTAAGGAACTTTCTTCACACCACAAAACTTCTAATCAACCTAAGGTCTAAACATAACTTCACTCAAGCCTCACTCTTTTTATATTTTTGTGAATAATCATAACTTCTAATAGTTTCAAAGGGTTAAGAACACATGTGGGCACCATTTTGGGCTCACAACAATGTGTTCCTTCCAAAGTTGTTACCGTAGTACCATAGCATGTTCGTCCTAAAATAATTCTAAAAATAAATAACATAAAAATTAGAAAATTCTGAAGACAAAAAAACGAAAATAGAATAAATTAGTTTTTGAAATATTTTTCTATTTCTAAGCTATTTAGGGTCATTTTTACTTATTTTTTGCTAAAAAACAAAAATTGAGAAATTCAGTTTTTGAGAGGCGAACCTTATTTTTTCAAAAAAATTAAATATTCGTTCGCCAGGTGGCGAACCTGCTATGGTGTTACGGTAGCAGCTTGTTAAGGGCTGGGGTGAAACAACCCGTACACTGGTTCCTTGGAGGCAAGGGTTTAGGCATCCAACAAGGAACGAGTGTATGGGTTGGTTCGTCCACATCCTTGTTAAGGGCCCTCCATTGTTATTGCATGCTCATACCCTTCATTCATCCATCATAAGGGTGAGAGAAGCATCATAAAATCCATGAAATATCATGTAGTCAGGATGTCTTTTTGAACCGATTCGACACCGAAATTAGCTTTAAAGATCTCGAAAATTAGTAATTACTCTAGTTCAATTTTTTTTTTGAGATGAATCGGCCACAAACTTGTAGTGGGTCAAGTTTTTACACTTCTAAGTTGTATGCGATAAGTACTCCCTGTTGTTGCATAGGTGCAATATTTTTGGCAATCCTTTCTTTGAATGCATCATGATGGTTTGTTCTGCAATCAAGCATATTAAGTATTGCTTATTTTGTATACTAAGGCACGTAATGTCAATGAGCGTTAGTCAGACATTTTTCCTATACACCCAAAACCCGCTTCTCATAGGAGATGGAACACAAAATTAACCCGGGTACGCAACTCCCGTATTATATGGCCCTGATTATAATCACTTATAATGCATTTTAGTCCAATCTCAAGTGATATAATTTGTTTTCATATAGGAAACTCTTGTAGCCTTTCTAACAAGGAATCCAAAAATATAATTATATATAGGAAATGAATATTCCTTGAAGCATAAAATTGCATTAAAAACCTAATTATATGAGTTTTTTTAATACATGTACCATAGGTCAAACTACCCAACTTTTTGGGCTTTTTAATAAAAAATTAAGATTCTTTTATTATAAATAAAACGTTGCCAATGACTTTTCATTTTAATTGGAGGCAACTACTCGTGAGGATCCTTTAAAATTATGCATAGGTATAGGTTAAAAAATAGGTGTTTCAATTCTTTATATATGTTGTGGAGTTTTTAATAAATTAATTAATATGCAACCCAACTTTTTCTACATCTCATTTTATTTTATTTGGTCTTCACCCAACTTTTTGGTCTTTTAATTTTTTATAATCTGATATAATTTTTACAAAAACCATTCTCTAGGCCGTTTTTAATACGATGTCCCCTGCATATAATATGGGAGTTGCGTACCCGGGGTAATTAATGCAAATGACAAGCAAATCCAAATCGTGTGAATGACCATTACTCGTGGTTTTTCGGAACTCATATGAATATCTTCTTCCTTAGAGGCTCCGCGACACTCCACCCAACCATTGATGATAATATATGATTTGAAGAGCAGAAAACAAAAACCGAATAATATTGGTGTATTTATTTGGATTTTTTATTTTCACTATCATATATATATATATATATATATATCTCTCTCTCTCTCTCTCTCTCTCTCTCTCTCTCTAAATTTGGATATTGGGATTGTTTATAAGTTGTTTATTTGAATTGACATGTACCATGGGGGGTGGGGGGGGGTCGTGAAAATTGTTCCTTCTGTGTTCACTTGGAAGATTCATATTCATAGTGATAATAAAAATATCGTGTTTTGTAATATTACCCTTAGATACATGAGGGGCACACTTCCCATATTTTTCAAAAGGGGGCGGAATACAACATAGGGTGGCATTTATTTTTCAAAAATAAAATTACAATAAAATTATAATTAACAAAGGATGGCATCCATACCTAATACTTATGTTAAGAAAACTTAGCCTACTAGTTATTAGGATTTTTTTTAATATTGCAAGTAACATATGTGTACAAATATCTATAGAGAAAAATCAAAATTTGGTTGAGATAATATTTTGCAAGATTACCAACAAGGCCAAATTGTTGTCCAGATCTAATGATCTTTGCCTTATGAGAATAAGCTCTATCCTTATTTCATCTGTTCAAGGCAACCTTTAGGGAAGTACGAAAGACGTTCCCTAAACCCTAATGGGGGGCTCATTTTGATTTCCTCTCTGTCATGTGTTGTGCGACAAACAAGGGTGTGTGGGGGCGAGCTTAGAGTGGTGTACGAGCCCCATTACAAGCAAGTATCTAGTTTGCTCTTTTGTTCATGATACATTGCAGCAAGGAGACACACAAGAGACACACAAGTGAGGTATCGCAAAACTCAAGTATCATACAATGCAAGTTATGGGTGGTGGGTGTCGGACGCAAGAGACACTACAAAAAAACGGGGGTATAAATGACTGTCCGGAATGACTCAATATCTGTCATTTAGGACAGAAATGACTAAGAAATGACTTCAGGCCCCAGAGTCATAACGGACAAGTCATTCTTTTAATGACTGCAATTTTAATGTCACACCCCTCCCTGCCTTGGATGAAGGATGAAAGAGACAGTCGATGTGGCTGATGATGTGGAGGGATCCTTTTTAGGGAAGAGCCGGGCAACTGCCCCTATTCAGTCCACGTCAGCAGTCATGGAGAAGTCATTTATTAGTAATGCGACATTCTTTTAATAGCTGACGTGGACATCCACATCGGCAGTCACGATATAGTTATTTTCAAGTCATGGTTTTGCTTGCCGCAGCCGTTGAGGACTGCCACGTGTGTAGTGAAGCGCCAGTCACTTTATAGTCATGTTGGTATGGAAGTGTTGGAACTGTTTGGAAGTGATGCCTGGCTAGTTGTCCGGTAGTCATTTTTGCGGTTCCACAGAGTCACGACCATCCACTCTAAGTCATAAGTCCAGTCATTTTTGAGTTGAGTGTAAGTGGCATGGGCGGTTTAGGGCTTCTGTTTGTTGTGTTCAATTCTGCGATTGCAGTCATCAAGCAATGTTACTGCTGTAGCCGTGGACTTCCTACGTAGTCGCCACATGCAAAGACATGTACAAGAAATCATGCAACGCTCCCTAGGCAGTTTTATGGCAGTTGCAAAGAAATCATTTAAGAGACCGGGACGGACATTCAATCCAAATCATAACTGGGGCGTCTCCGTCATCCAAAAAGGTAGTGAGCAACAACGATAAGATCCAATTGCCTTCACATGCCAAACATAAGCCTTACAATTGTATCAGTGAATCATCTACTGCATGGACTTATTCCTGCAATACAAGCACGCCCTCATGGAATAGAGTCAGCACAAATCAAGAACTGAATACAACGTGTGAGCCGAAATGCACATAACGGCTATGAGCATGCTTCAAATTTACCCAAAAAATAGCAGATGCTTACAATTCAGAAATCTACAGTGCTCAACATCCGCAACATTTACAGCAAATGTCAGAAAGTCATTCGGTTGGTCTTCAAACTAGCGGAAGTCCGCATTTCCTATCTTGGAAACACATCAAGAATGCACGCTCAAAGAAGTTTCAAGTACTTTTGGTCCCATATAGTGCACGTCCCCTTCACATGTTCAATGTGAGTCTGCAAATCATCATCAAGTGGCATCATCAGCGCCACACCAGACTGTAAAATTTCCTTGATGTCCAATTTGAACCAAGTTGGTGGAATGTCTGTGAAGTGGAACTTCTGCACCCCGGGAAGGCCGCTAATCTTTCCCACTGCCACTTTTTGCCTTGTGGCGCGCGGGTTCATGAGGACCACTTCGTCGCCGAGCTTGTACTGCAAAAAACCATGAATTGCACACTTGTCAGTGGCGCTTTAGGGCTTTCTGCCATCTGCCTCTAAGCCCATTCCTCCTCGCCTACTCTCACGTGACTCTGTAATGACTTGTACACAAGTTCTAGCCAACTTCTCTTCGTCACTGCCCACCACTTTGCTCACAAGAGAGACCCTGAGAAGTCAGTAAAGGAGAACGTACAGAAGTGTGGAACTACTTCATGACTTCCAATTCACTACATAACGACTACTGACTGCCTTCATACAATGCGGATCAGACTGATGACATGGGACTGCGGTTTACATACGCACATTCTTGGTGGATGGTCCATCGCGTTTCCTATCGGCCGCTGATGCAGTCTTCGTCCGCGGCTCCACCTTCTGCCCCTTTCCCTGCACACACATACGCACAACATCAGCTATACAGGTGAGGGGACATCATGCCGAGGGCAGAAGGAAAGACCTTGCTCGACGTGTGTTGCTGAACATGACATCGGAAGGGACTTTTACCTTCGCCGGTGACTTCAAAGCTTTCCTGGTCTTCCTCGGCATCAGATCCCTGTCGATTGCAGCACTCGTAGCAGGCAATTGAGTTGTGGAATTTTGCTGAATTCGAGACTCCACATATTGCTTGATTGGAGCATGCTTCCAAAGCAATTTGGTTTAGGGTTTAGATCTGCAGGTCTACCTAGCAACTCTGCATACTCTGTTGAGTCATCACCTTTTGCAGCTCTGGAGGTCTACCTAGCGACTCTGCATACTCTGTTTAGAAGGATGGAAGCGAAGGGTTTGAAGACGAGGGCCGCACAGAAACTGGGTCGTTCAAAGCGGTGAAAGTTGGAGCCTGTGATCGAGGACTCTCATATGTTCCACTCGGTTTCCGAATGCCTGCCGAGGATAATAGCATCAAAACGCTGAAAATCTCAGCAAGGTTGCAGATTACCCAGGCAACGACAGGCTCGAAATGGCAACGGAAAACCGGGAGAGGGAGGCCATTCTGCAACAGTTGAATATGGTTGAGCAAGAACGACAAAGGCAAGAAAATTTACTAGATATCCATCTATTCAGGTCGTTTATGGGACTTATCAATCTGCTCGTGAACGTAAAGATGAAGAGGCTCTTCATTCTTGCTTGGATCTCCGGTGGGAGCCTGCGTTTCAATCTGTCTATCTATGATGCCAGAAGTGGAGAAGATGCAAGGATTACCTGCGGCAGGTGTCTCCTCGTCGGAGTTCGTGGCCTCGGAGGAAGAATCCCGCACGCTCCGCATGTTGCACGGCGTATGATCTCCCCCCTTCCGTTTTCTCGAGCGCCCCGTCCGTCACTGCTCTCCTTGCAGGCCACCCCGCAAACTGTTCCACCCGAGCTCACCCTCTCTCCGCCCACTGGACGACTTCTTCTGGCACTTTGGCTTACGGAACTCGGCCTCCCTGGGATTAAAAAACGCGCACCTCAGAAACCCTAAACCCTTGTGCACTACACGAATTGCTCACAAACCTAGGAAGGCACTTGCAAAGTGGAACGAGGCGCCAACTGCTTGAGAAGAGAAAACAGAACACTGCCTAGGGTTTTGCATGTCGCCCCCCAACGCACGCCCTCTGTCCACGTGGCCCCCATTCGCGAGCGGCCTGTTGTCATTTCCCCTACATGCCATGACTTCCACTACAGTCCATTGTGACTAAAACATGACTTCATAGAAGTGACAATGTAGTTGGCAGTCATAGAAGGTGACTCCTTAAAGACTGTGACGACACTGGGGAGGCCCTCAACTTGCAACAAAGGAGTATGCATAGTAGTATGCGAATGTAAACCCTAGCGCACCGAACCCTCTGCACCTCGGGAGTCGCTGAGCACGGACAAAGCCTCTCAATTTGAACCTGTTTACGGGAGGCAAGTCTAGAAACTTACAGGTCCTCTTTTGCAGCAACGACAGGCTCCAATGCTTTCTGCAAGCTCGCTACACGTTTGTCGCGGAGGAGTTCATACTCCGACTTTTGCTGAATCGACGTGGGCACGGGGTCCTCCATTTCCCTCTCTTTCACGGTGTGTGAGCCCAATATGGTGCCCACATGAGGTGTTAACCTCAAAAGTTCAATCGACGGTTGCTTTTACCTTTTCTTCAATTAATCAAAATTCCAAAAGAAGTGAAGCTTTTGTGTTGGGCTTAAAAGGGAGGGTTGACTTCACGGCGGGGAGCCGGTAGCGGAGAGCCGGTAGTTGAAAGCTGTGGAGGTCACCACCTACAACCTTCCAGCCTTAGACGGTGTAACCCGCTGCCAGGGTTGTCTATCCCGCCGTTGTGACGGTGTCGTGCCGTCACGACGTGTCGTGTCGTGACGGACCCCTCCGTCACGACACAATAGGGTCCACGTAGGGTCAACATAGGGGGAGCCGACTAGGGTGGGTAAAATACTTACCTTCTTGCCAAGGTGGCGTCCTATGTGGCAGAAAACGTCGACGTGGATGTGCATATTTCCCCTGCCACGTAGACCATTTTGCCATTGTGTTTATCATTGTGTTAAAATCAAAGTAATAAAATATTACTAAGGAGGGTGTGGAGCGGACGGGGGCGGACGGGGAAGGGGGGTGGAGCGGACGGACGGGGGGGTGGTGCGGACGGTGGATGGGGGTGGAGCGGACGGACGGGGGTGTGGAGCGGACGGGGGAGGGGGGGGTGGGGCGGACGGACGGGGGTGGAGCGGACGGGAGAGGGGGGGGGGGTGGGGCGGACGGAGGAGGGGAGGGGCGGACGGAGGAAGGGGATGGAGCGGACGGGGGAGGGGGGTGGAGCGGACGGGAGAGGGGGGGGGGTGGGGCGGACGGACGGGGGTGGAGCGGACGGACGGGGGGGTGGAGCGGACGGGGGAGGGGGGGTGGGGCGGACGGACGGGGGTGGAGCGGACGGGAGAGGGGGGGGTGGGGCGTCCCACCCGTCCCACCCGTCCGCCCCGCGTTCCCTCCCGTCCGCTACCCTCCGTCCGACACACGTTCCCCACCGTCCGCTCCTCGTTCCCTCCCGTCCGCCCCACGTTCCTCTCCCGTCCGCACGCGTTCCCTCACGTCCGCTCCACGTTCCCTCCGTCCGCCACACGCTCCCCGTCGTCCGTACCCCGTTCCCATCCTGTCCGCACCCGTTCCCTCCCGTCCGCCCCGCGTTCCCCCCGTCCGCCCCGCGTTCCCCCCGTCCGCCCCGCGTTCCCCCCGTCCGCCCCGCGTTCCCCCCGTCCGCCCCGCGTTCCCTCCGTCCGCTCGGAGTTCCCCTACGTCCGCTCCGCGTTCCCTCCCGTCCGCTTTCCGATCCCTTCCGTCCGCCCGCGTTCCCTATAGAGTTCCCTTCACGTCCGCTCCACGTTCCCTCCGTCCGCCACGTTCCCTCCGTCCGCCCGTTCCCCTCCCGTCCGCGCCTCGTTCCCTCCCGTCCGCCCGAGTTCCCTATCGCGTTCCCCACCCGTCTGCTCCTCGTTCCCTCCGTCCGCCCCCACGTTCCCTCCGTCCGCCCCCTAGTTCCCGCCCGTCCGCCCCTAGTTCCCACGTTCCCCATACGTCGTTTTCGTACCCTAAACCCTAATTCCGACCGGGATCCCATAATGATTGGGCTCCTCGTTGCCTATATAAAGCCGTGAGGCTTTAGTTCCTACCACTTTCCTCTCCTCCCACCACATAGGGACCCGAGACCTTGTTGCGTCCCAAAGGACAGCATCACCGCGCGGGTCTCAAGGGGTTTGGGAGGGCAGGGCAAATTGTGGGGGAACCCTCGCAATTTTTTTTTCAGATTTACTCGCTCCCGTGATTTTTATCACGAGAGATTTTCACACTCACTTATTCACGTGATTTTTATCACGACTCATTTTCAGATTCACTCACTCACGTGATTTTTATCACGATGGAGGGGGAGGGCATTGCTCCTTACGAGAACGAGGATTTGAGGGTGCACCGTGCTTGGCTCGTAGGCAATGCATCGGCGAATACTGCCGAGGGTACGGGAAGCGATCCTGGAAGTGGAAGTACTGCAGCACATCCACCACGTCCAGATCCCTTTCAGTTTGACGAAGAGTTCTTGGCTGTTGG
Source organism: Polytrichum formosum (assembly GCA_964035585.1). Lineage (NCBI taxonomy): Eukaryota > Viridiplantae > Streptophyta > Polytrichopsida > Polytrichales > Polytrichaceae > Polytrichum > Polytrichum formosum. Next base: position 15,139,178 of record OZ037941.1, on the reverse strand, counting down.
TCATTCGGGAGGCAACCAAACACGGGGAAGCCGTGGAACACGTGGGAGTCGGGGAAACAGTGGACATAGAGGGAGAACTGGAAGGGGACCAAGCTCAGGCAGTTCCACAGAAATACATGCACCGGCTCGTTCGGAGAACGTGCCACCACAATCTCCGACACGGCGGACATCAAGACCAGAGAGCCCTGCACGTGATGTACCTCAGGGTTCGGAGCAGACTGAAAGACGGGGATTAAAACGCCCAGCAGTTTCGGAAGGGACGGAGGACGGGTCCGCGGCATCGGGTTCGCAATCAAAGAAAAGGAAACATAGAGGCAAACGCGACCCGCGGACCGATGAGGCTCGAAATCATTGCAGGATCGTGTTGTTGGATTGGTTTAGAAGTAACAGCATGGTTTATTTGGAGAAAAAATACCTCAATGATGGTACAAAGGGTTTAGAGTTGGCGAGGAACGAGTTGATGCTTATTCTCACGGAAGCCACGTCTGGACCGGAGTTTGAGGAAGCTAGGGGCATGAGCGATTGGAACACATGGATTGAAAAACAAGCTGTGGAAGCAATCTACAATCCAACGATGTCATATGAGGCTATGCATCCTGGAGAGGGAAGTAGTGGTGGGAGGAGGTCCGAGCTGTACATTAAGCTAGAGAATTGGAAAAGAGGCGTAATAGCAGCAAAAGGCACATCCGCCCGCAACCTTCCCGTTTTTATTGACAGGCAGCTGGCAGACAACATTGCCACTCAGGGCCGACAGGGTGTCATATGGTTGCCTAGGAATGTGGAGATCAAACCCTTGGATAGGGAAATCTTCCAAGGGACCTTCGGAGTGGTGCGGAGAGTCACAATTCATGGAGCATCATTCATCCCTAACTGGATAGAGTGGGCTGGGAAGACCATGAAGGCCACGAATAGTCTGGAGAACCGAAAGGAGCGTTCGGTTGAAGCATTGGCATGCCCAGTAGATCATCCTGGGATAATCAAGCTACAATACCTCCACCCGAAAACATACGAATCCTATTCGATGTGGTGGAATGGAGGCTCCTTGAAGAACATGAGGGTCTATGACCACCAAGTTCCGGAAACCCACGAGCGCACAATCCTTCAAATGCCTGGGGCAGACTTTGAAGCACGGAAACGGTTGGTTGTATATCGAAGGCATCGAGCTTATTTGGCATGGGCTCTAATGTGCATTGTGGATGTAGTGCACAAGCATGACGTGTTGCACAATGACCTTAATCCCAACAATGTCATGCTGCATTTCCCACAAGACCGTGAGAACACGGTTTTCATTGGTGTGTGTGATTGGGGGATGGCATCATGGGGAGATGAAGACGCACCCTCCAACTATGGAAAAGAATCAGTGGATGAGATGAACAAGCACCGCATAAAATACAACTGTGCTGGTCCAGAATTATTCCATGTACGAGGGCAGCGTGGAACATCTACCTCTCCGGTGAGGATGGCTCGGAAACATAGGCACACGTTTCTCTCGGAGTCCTTCTCAGTGGGTGCTTTGGCAAAGAAGATTTATGCCAGGGATTCGACTTCCTCGTTGTTTCAGCTAAACAGTGATCCAAATGGCTTGAAGATGCGGTTTGAGATAGCATTGGATGCATTGACGAAGCCCAATCCAGCGGAAAGGTCAACCATCACACACGTAGTGAACATGTTGAAGTCGCCTCCATACAACATGGTTAACCCGACAATGTGCTTCCGTGACACTGCAAAATAGTTTTTTTTTGTTTTCTTTGCAGCAATTTTGGATCATACCAATTTTGTAACCGTTGGAGATGTAAATAAAGCCATCATTTTTTCATACACAACTTGTATATTGTATGAGATTTATGGATCTTAGTGCAATGTTCATACTCCATGAGGATTTTTGCTTCATAATCGAGAAGAAGTCTATGGGAGACTAACCAAGGTTCTCGCCTCTCGTGAGGCCACATCATTCTTTCACATCGTTGTTATCACATCCATGTGCTAAGTTCAAGTTAACTATAGTTGTTCGTGATATGTCTTGCCAAAATGCAATTACCTATATTTATTCTAATTTTGGTATGCCACAAAATGTAGTCAACTATAGTTATATCTAGTTAACTAAAGTTGAGCACAATGTTGCAATAGTTATATCGGTTGTACACGTGATCCTAAACATCTCTAAATGTTCTTTCTTGTACTCCACACATATTGCACACATACTTCACAATTGCTTATATTTATATTTATATAATTCACAATCACTTTTTTTTGGAAGTTTGGACATAGTCTCGGTTTTTTGGCTCTCAAAAATTCATATGAAGTCCAAAAAATGAGTTCTTGGTATCCATGGATAGGTAATGAAGTCCTCTACAAGAATATGCAATAAAAGTCCTCTACATAATAGTCCCCCCATCCACATAATAAAGTACACTAAAATAGCAATAATCAACTAAGGGTGAACGTAAAGTGGTTAAAAAAATTTCTCTTGGAACTGAGAAGTGGATGCATAGTTTCATATTGCTTTGTGCTTGTTTATCTCAACAGAAACTGTTCGGTTGGTGAATTAAAAATAAATAAATAAATCATAGAAGTGGTACAACATATTATACAAGTCATAACTTTATTATTGCGACAACGTTACAAATGCCCTTTATTAATCATATACATGAACAAACCATGCAAACTATAATATTCCACTTCATTCCGTCATCCCAACCTCGTAGATGCTCCTGGCTTCCGGCGAGGCTCCATTTTTGGAAGAGGATTCGGCTGAAGTAAATCAAAATAGCTAATCGTTCGGTCTTTCATCCGTTCCTTCAATGGTAGCCGATGAGGCGACAATCCTCTCCTCTTCTTACGAATAGACATAGTCTTTGAAGATTCCCCCGCTACCTTGACTATTTCAATGTCGATTGAAGTCTCCTCCACATCCACATCCACATCCCCGGGCTTCTCCAAAATATCCGCACACAAATCAATTAGATCATTTAGATCTCCACCCACGCATTGTGTGTGGTCCTTCTCCACCGCATCGATCTCAAAGTTGTCTGCATATCGTCGTTGTTCCTCCGCCGCCCTCATCCTCCAAGCTTGTGTAGATTGTGAGAAGGGAGTCATGACATACTCATCACGAAATCGATCCCTAGCACTTCTCTCATCTCTCTCACGCTCGGGTGTTGCATTGAATGGAATATGGGGATCGTCTAAATTGTGTATCTCTTCATCGCATTCTACACCCTCAAACATGACTCTCCCCTTTCCCATCCTATCCATGATACTCTACCTTCGTTATATGTATGAGTCTCAATGATCTACTTATATATTGACCTCTAAGGACTTGATGACCATGACCAATAATTGATGTAATCCAATATGTAGAGGATCCAATTCTCGTTAGTAAGATAAAGTCAACGCAATCGGAATAAAAATAAAGTTGGTTAGGTTAAAAATGTACACTTTTGAAAAAATCTTCCGACATCCGCATTGGAAACCTCTTTGATACCTCTTTGAACTTTCCATATTTGATTAGTTATCCACTCATTCAACAAATCACCAATTTGTGCTTCAATCATAGTGGTTCATATGGTTTCATAACCGATGTCACCCATCCGAATGCACTTTCCTTCAATAAATCATTAATTTGTACTTCAACCTTAGTGGTTCATATGGTTTCATAACCGATGTCACCCATCCGAATGCACTTTCCTTCAATAAATCATTAATTTGTGCTTCAACCTTAGTGGTTCATATGGTTTCATAACCGATGTCACCCATCCGAATGCACTTTCCTTCAATAAATCATTAATTTGTGCTTCAACCTTAGTGGTTCATATGGTTTCATAACCGATGTCACCCATCCGAATGCACTTTCCTTCAATAAATCATTAATTTGTGCTTCAACCTTAGTGGTTCATATGGTTTCATAACCGATGTCACCCATCCGAATGCACTTTCCTTCAATAAATCATTAATTTGTGCTTCAACCTTAGTGGTTCATAAACCCTAAACCCTAAACCCCTAAACCCTAAACCCTACGTCATTCCAAATTACTACCACATATGTGCCATTGATTTGTTCTCACACTCATGTAGAAGTGTTTCCATACATGGTTTGAGGGTTTAGGTTCCTAGCTTTCCAACGAACCCACCTGCTTTTTTTTTCGATGCCTACATTTTTCATTATAATAATCAATCATTGACAAGATCTTGGCCGTTAGATTGGAGGGGTTATTTTGAGCAAGTAATAAAGTGGCATGCTCCTTTGAGTTTGGACTTTTGGGCTTGGCCTTTGGAGGCTTCACACTATGCCCAACTAAGGCTACCCTTACTATATTTTATTGGCTATTTAGGGTTCATTTCTTTGGACTCTCAACAAAGTTGGGCCGCTCAATCGCACTTTGATCCACTCCCAAGGGTTAACATTTATAGATGGTGACTATAGTGTCCGTTTTTTGGCTCTAAAAAATTCATATGAAGTCCAATTCATATGTGGTCGCAATTCTACGCTGTTCCCCTGCCGCCCCGTTCCCTCCCGTCCGCTCCGCGTTCCCCACCCGTCCGCTAATCGTTCCATCTTTCATCCGTTCCCCCCCGTCCGGTCCACGTTCCCCACCCGTCCGCCCCGTTCCCCTCCCGTCCGCGCCACGTTCCCTCCGTCCGCGCCTCGTTCCCCACCGTCCGCTCCTCGTTCCCATCCGTCCGCTCAGCGTTCCCCACCCGTCCGCCCCGCGTTCCCTCCGTCCGCTCCTCGTTCCCCACCGTCCGCTCCTCGTTCCCACCCGTCCGCTCAGCGTTCCCCACCCGTCCGCCCCGCGTTCCCTCCCGTCCGCGAACATGGAGCGGACGGGAGGGGAACAGGGGGCGGACGGGGGGAACTGACGGCAGGGGAACGCGGAGCGGACGGCAGGGGAACGCGGAGCGGACGTAGGGAACGCAGAGCGGACGGCAGGGGAACGCGGAGCGGACGGAAGGGGAACGCGGAGCGGACGGCAGGGGAACGCGGAGCGGACGGCAGGGGAACGGTGGCGCGGACGGGAGGGAACGCGGGGCGGACGGGTGGGGAACAAGGAGCGGATGGGTGGGAACGAGGAGCGGACGGGATGGGAACGAGGAGCGGACGGGTGGGAACGAGGAGCGGACGGGTGGGAACGAGGAGCGGACGGGATGGGAACGAGGAGCGGACGGGATGGGAACGCTGGAGCGTATGGAGAGGAGCGTACAGAGGGGAGCGTGGGAGCGGACGGGGGGGAACGCTGGGGGCGGACGGGAGGGAACGGATGCGGACGGGGGGGAACGCTGGGGGCGGACGGGAGGGAACGGGTGCGGACGGGGGGGACTCTGGGGCGGACGGGCGGGAACGGGTGCGGACGGATGCGAACGGGTGCGAACGGGTGCGAACGGGTGGGGACGCGGGAGCGGATAGAGGGGCGGACGGGGGTATATAAGTGGAGGGGACCACTTACATACCTTACTCCACTCCTTCTGGGCGCCCAGACAACCCTCCTCTAACACAGAGTGCGGGGTAGCGGGGCTCTCGGAGGAGTTAAGGATCCCTTTTTTGGGATCCTTTTACACTACTTTTGGCAGGTTGTGGCAGGTTTTGGCAGATCCACGTGGCCGTTATTTGGCATATTCCTTGTGACGCGCCCAGTCAACTGGCCTCTGCGTGAGCGCCGGTAGCGGGGTGCTCGAAGGGTGTGCCGAATAGTTGAACTTTAATTTTTAGGGACATTTTTGAACTAATTCCACAGCAACACTATTTTGAAGTGTATGCTTGGATATTTTGTAGCACTAAACACTATATTCGTTAATCGGAGACTTTTTGATGATTTTGAGACTATTCAAGAACGTGCTTTTCGAATTTGGTCTAGTAATGAGAACATAAAAATCCCATATTGATAATTTTGGGAACAATTATTCGACATAAATGCATCAAATGAGCAAAAATGTAAAGCATACATGAAAACAAATGCGTATGATATGAGAAATTGTTGCCAATGGAAGGGATGATGCGGAGAATGATTGGAAATTGAATCTATTAAATGGGTTTGAAATTCAAATATAATGGAAATACCATTAAAGTCTTCAAATAGAATAAATGACCATACTCTACGTTCTACCCCTACATGCATTTAGGAACCACGTGGACGTTTCTAGTCACACTTGTACGTCACACTATTTTTTTTTAGCGGCCGTGTCCTTGTTTTTTGCGGCCTCCATGGCTTTGAAAATCTCCGGCCCGCGGCTGTAGCCATTTTTGTAGACTTGCCCGGAATATGTGTCGTTCTTCCATATATTTGGACGTGCTCCCGAATTGTATGAAGTGGTATTGTAAGTGGAATACGAGTGCGTTTGCGAGAGGGAATGCCTTGCACTTCTCCGGAGGGCCAAACAACGATCGGACTCGGAAGATGCGGCCTTGAGGGCGTGCCTATCCAAGGAAGAAGTCGAGGAAGGCCGGCCACCAAGCGAGCGGGGAGCCGCCTGCGAAACAACGCCATGGGAAAATAAGAATAAGAATGGAGTGGGGAAAATAGTGAGGGAGGTTTGGGATGGGCGTTCGTAAAGTTCTCGTCACGCGGATGCAAGATAAGGAAAACAACGGTGAACAAGGGGGGGACGAAGAAGGGCACCTTGGATTTGGGGACGTCGGCGCGGGGCAAGATGGGCACTGCGGGGGCGTCGAGGGGAGCATCCGGAGACGATTGAGAAGGGGGATTGTTGGATGACGGTGGGGAATGAGGGCATGGAGGGCCCACGATGGCGGATGGCTTTGCGGCAGGAGGAGCGGAGACAGCAGGGGAGGGGTTGCACCGGGGAGCTTCCATGCGGAGACGACGGCTCGGGCCACGACGAGCGACGCCGTCGACGCTCGAGGGCGACAAACGCCCTAGCCGAACGAGCGTTCGCTTCTCCTTGGAGAGGGGAGAGGGCGACGGGGCGTACGCGCGGGAGGCAACTCTTGGGGGCGGGCTGTTCACAACGCCGTCGTCGATGCCGACGTCCAGGGAGTAATCCACGGCCGAGGCTGCGTCCACCGCCGAGAAATGGTAGAGGGAGGGGATCTGGAAATCCGACACGCCGCGGGAGGGGGAGCCAAGGGACGAGGGGGGACGGGGAGTGCCGTTGAGAACACGGGTGTCACATAGGGGGGCAGACTATGGGCAACAAATAAAAGACATCCAAACATGGAAGAAAGCATTAGATAAGTGAAACACAAGGACACAAACACGTGCAAGGAGAAAATTCAAATCAATTTACTGAATTTAGCGAGCCGAAGGATGCTCTTATATACACTATCGCGGGGGCTGAGTGCCGCGTTGCCGATGGGATTGGACCTAACAAAATCCGGGACACTCCCAGTGTGGAGCACAAGCCTTCTAAGGTAAGGTGCTAGCCTATCTACCAAAAATGTGTCCTTCCTATCGCCGGTCCAAGGGTCGGGGAAGACGACGTTGCCGGGGGGGTTGAGAACGCTCTTGGTGGGGCTGTCGTCGATGAGGAGGGTGTTCTCCGGAGTTGGCCACCACCCGTGGGGGACCCCCTCGAGCGGGGGGACGCCTCGCCAAAGTCTAGACCTGAGGACCTTGAGGAATTGTTGCCCTCCGCCTCGACCGCCGAACTTGGGAACCGGCAGTCCCTTCTCGTCAAGCAGCTCATCGCATGCCTCTTGGCCGAGGACGAGGCAAGGGCTGGGTAGGTCACGGAAGAGGAAGTCGACGATGGGCTCCGTGTTCTCGACGACCATAGAGCTCCACACGACGACGTGAGCCAAGTCGAGCACCTCACGAAGGAAGTCTCGCAAGCCGGGACGGGCGCGGACAGCCTTGCGGTTAATGAGGGTGTCGAGCTCGCCGTCGTAGTCCCTCTCGTCGGGATGACGGAAGGGACGCGTGGGGACCCTGGGGATGTGTTGGGTGTGACACAACACCCCGTTGAGGTCAAAAACTATGAACGGTTTGTTTCGGGTCTCAAGTCCTCTGGCCGAGGGGTTGCGATCTATCTCCGGGGGGTCCTGTGATTAACAATTCGACTAGTTTAATGCTATGATAAAGTAATGAGATTATCAAGAACATGAAGTGAAACATGAAGATGCATTATGAGGGAAGGACTAAGAGCAATAATAGCAGCGCAATGAAAATGTGGAAGGGTGTATTCACGAACGAGCGTTCGTGAATGAAGGCCGACAGTGGCATGGCGCATCATTTACGAACGCTCGTTCGTGAGCGCGGCTTGATGAACATTCACGAGCGGTCGTTCGTGAAGGTGGAAACGGGGTCGCACCCTTTTACGAACGTCCGTTCGTGAACGAATGTGTATTACAAGGATCGAAATGAACGCACATGAACATACAATACAAAAGGAATGCGAGACGAAACAAATTTTGGGAGGCATGGATGCAAATCTCTTTTGCATATGTATTAATTCGATGAATATGTACAATTTCTCAGGTGATAATTCATCACATGTTCCTAAGGCAACATTATGCCGTGTTCTACAAAATTTATCGACCTAAGGGAGCACGCAAAAAAGGCTCCAGCAGGTCTTGGATGTCGATGGAGAGAACGCGCCAAAACACAACGCATGCGGTTAGAAGGGTTACGAACGAGCGTTCGTAAAAGCATGTGGCATTCTCAGAATAGAGTTACCTCGTCATCGGGGGGAGGGGCACCGGCACTGGACCGAGGAGCCGCTCCCTCCTCAGCGATTAACGAACGCTCGTTCGTAACCTCCACCGCCGCAGACGCCTCCGTCTCCATGACATCGTCCGCTCGCTCCGCCTGGGACGCCTGGGTCTGTTGAATGGGCTCCACTTCGTGGTTGTCGCCCCCAAGGTCGAGTGCCTCCATATTTACATCCTCCATGTACGCGGAGGGCTGACGGTCAGGGCTGTCCTCGACCTCCATTCTTTGGACCCCTGCCGTGTCACTCGGGCTCGCCTGCGTGTCCCTCACAATGACCATGTCAGTGTGTTGCGCAGTGTCATCGCCCTCCCTACCTACTCCCCTCTGGACGACCGCGAAAGACGCTGTGTCCGTCTGTGAAGGCAGTCCTACCCTTGACGGGGGAGGGGTGAGGACTGCCGGACCTGCAGATTCACGAACGAGCGTTCGTAAATCTTCGTCCTCTTGGATGGCCGCCGCGACGGCATCGTGGGTGATGGTGGTGGCCGGCGGGAGTGGAGGAGTCCCCACCGGCGTCGGGTGGGGTGGAGCCGGGAATGACGGTCCTCCAGCATAAGGGAGATGTGGGGGGTATTGGCCGGATGGGTACCCAGGAGGGAAGGGGTACGCTGGCTGTGGAGGAGCCGCAAAGCTCTGCATCCAGCTCAGCATCTCCAGGATTGCGTCCGTCTTGGCGTTGGAGGCCCTTATCTCCTCCTGAATGACGGACATCTTCTTGGCATTTTCTGCTGCAGCGGCCGCCATGTCCTCCTTCATCTTCTGCTCGAGCTTGGCGTTGAGCTCGGCGACAGAAAGAGCCTCCTCCTTGACCCGCTTGTTCTTGTCGAACTCCACCCCCAGCTCGACCATGATCTCCATGTCCCCCTCGTCCTCGTCGGAGACCTCGATGACTGCTCCCTCGGGCAACTCCACGTACGGGGTCTTTTTCATCCTCCGTCGCGTGTTGCGGAAGTGGTCCAACGATGGACGGGAGCGCTGGTCCAGCACATCCAGGTTCTCCATTTTGGGCACCTGCAGCCTTGGTCTTGGGGATACCGACGTTGAACACCCGCCAGGCGTGCCGAAGGGGTCCGCGCCAGAGACGCGCGCGGGGAGGACGTCTTGTGCTGCCCCCGCCGACGATCCCGTATAACCACCGGGAGTGCCCTGCGCGTCGGATGGATTACCCGACGGGCCCATTATTTGAAGCGGGGGGATGTCGAAGGACCGGATGATGGAGTCCACGTTGACGGATGGGGCCGGCTCATCCTCTTCTACCTCCATCACGGGCACGCCCTCGTTGGCAGACACGCTGACGTCCGTCCTCGTGGCGGTTATGTCGCCCAAATCCATGGTCGACGCCTTCGACCTGTGGACCTTGTAGTCCTCCTCGTCTATGGCGTCAACGTAACTGTTGACGCACAGGCCCAACATCTGAGACACAGAAGGAAATCGGTTAGCCATATACGAACGTGCGTTCGTAAACATCAACCCTATGAGCCGAGCAGTATACATTACAACAAAAATAGTTGAATTTCAAAGATGCCTCAGAAAATGGCATTTACGAACGAGCGTTCGTAAATGAGATCTTACCATTGCAGCGTACATGAATTTGCTGCCTCCACACACGTTGTAGACCGTCTCACCATTCGTGGCCAGGGCTTGGAGGACGGAGATGTAGAACTCCATCCTGAGCTCCAAGGCGGGGAAGACCGTGTACAGCGTCTCCTGGAAGAGATCTTTGGGAGGGGGGTGTGGAATGCTGTAGATCTTCTTGAAGGTGTTGTTGGCCTTGATAGGCGCGCGCCCATGCCTTGCCGTATTCAAGGTCAAGAAGATGAGGCTCACCGCTCCCACCTGCTTGTTGCCCCTGGCCTCGTTGATGGCCACGATCCCTTCCGTCTTCGCAGGGACATACGTGCTGTGGAAGATGCTGTACTCGAACTTGATGGTGTCCTCGTACAGCTCCGTGACGACGGAGGCCTTCTCCTGTTCCACAATCCATAGCCACACGTGTGGCTCCCTCATGGCCGGAGATCTGTACTCCATGAATTTGGCCATGAAGGGGTTGTAGAACGGCACCCCCTTCGCACCCTGCCTTGCGGCACCCGGGATACCCCTGAAATCGATGAGTGCGAAGGGGCACCCCCTTCGGTCCTCCCTCACCTCAGCCCTGCTGATGGTTCCGTCCCACTTGGAGAACGAGGTCCTCTCCAGCCCCGTTGTCACCACGCAAAATCTTGCCACCCCCTCAAATGTAGCGTTCCTCTTCCTCTCCAAGAAGGAGATGTACCGCTGCAGCTCCACAGGTTCCGTCTCTGTTTTCTTTGTTCTTTTATTTCCCTTTAGCTTCAAGACAACGACGTGCTCCTTTACCAAACTGCGCATCGATGCGCCGTTTATGTTGTACTGCACCTTGAAACCCTTCCAATTTGCCCAATTGACGTCGCCGTCGGCATGGAAGAGTTGCATCTCCGGCAAGAGCCCACTCAACTCCCGGATCGCAGCAGTCTTGAGCTTCCTGTGGTCGCACCACTCCTTGATGGAGTACGTGCCGGGCTTGTGCTTTGGTCTCTTCAAAAAAATCTTGGGATACGGGATGGTCCTTCCCACTGTATTCCCAAGAAGGTGGACCGCACATCGCTGCAGCTCCGACTCTGTGAGTCCTTGCAATGCCCTGAAAAATTCCCTCAATAGTGGAGGGGCTTCCGCGCTCTTGTCGACGTTGTATTTCTCTTCAGTGTCGGGGTTGACCAGATCGCCCGAGCTGTGAGCGTCGAAAAAGTGGGTCCACAAATCCCAGGTGTTGTTGTTGCAGCAAATCAGGCGGAGCTCGCCCTTGAGCTCCAGGACTGATTTCGTGGTGGTGGACTTCATGTCGATGGAGGAGAATTTGTCCACCATCGCGTCACAAAACGCCTGCAATACACGAACAAGGATCAGTGTTGTAAATTAAATACGAACGCACGTTCGTAATTTCACGAAAATGCAATTGATGCCTAATTGCGAGTTGGGAGAAACTAATTGCAGCCCACACTTTACGAACGCTCGTTCGTAAACTCACCTTCCACTGTGGAGACTGGCTTTTGGCGTTCTCCCTCTCTTTTGGCGGACACCCGTGGGCGACCCATACGTCTCTCGCAGCCACTATGTTTGCCGCCCAGGACGCCTCAAAAGCCTTGATCTTGTTTCCGGAATTCAGGTATGTCGATATTTTCCGGAGCTTGTCCCAGTCGTCCGACCACACCAAGAACGCCTTCCAGTACCGCAGCTCCGCCTTGAGCTCGTGTTGGAAGTTATCGTCCTTGAGGATGATTTGCGACGCCTCCAAGCTGTGCTGACCATCGATAATCCAGAACTCGCCATTCTGGATTCGGGGCCAATCCCTCTCCGTGGGACGAGAAGTTAAACCCTTGGGCATGACGCAGACAGTCTGCCTATCCCACTTCACGTTGTTCATGAGATTGTTGATCTGCCACTTCACGCCCTCGCTCTCGCGAGACCTAACCACCCACTTGTTGGGGGATTTCTCGCACTTGAAGCAGTCCACGTTGAAGGTGAAGTGGCGCCCCATGGGCCAGCAATCCTTCGAGTAGTTGTTGAACTCTCTCAGGATACGGGTCGCCTTCGTCGCGTCCGGGTTCTCTCCTTTCTTCAAAGGGGTGGGCATAACTGGCGGCGAGCTAACCTCAGCGGCTTCGGTCACTCCCGACCTCTCCAAGTCGTCCCTCGACCTTTTGGATGGCGTGGATTGTCTGCTTGGCCCCTCCGGCAACCTGCTCGCGGAAGGCACTGGCCTGGGTGCGCTCCTGGAACCTCCTGCCCCCGATGCAGATGGTTTTCTCGGACTTTTCTTTTTCTTGTTGGCTTCCGCGACCGCACTGTTGTACTTGGAGATGTTCAATGCCAGTGCAGTCAATTTCCTGGCAGTCCAAAATTGGCTGAGGATGTACTTTGAGAATAGATCCTCCAGGTTGAAGTGTTTTGCATCTGGTGCAACATTCAAGCACGCGTAGACGTAAGAGAAGGAGTACTTCAAGTAATGCAACAGGAGATTGATGTGGTCTTTCTTGTTCTTCATGTCCAAGATAACATAATCTCCCTGGGCCTCTATGGATTCTATCTCCCACGTCTTCATCTGCACCCACTGTTCTGGCTGGTCTGGCCTTGTTTCCAGCTCGTAGGTGAAACGGAGCGCGAAAAGACCGTCTTCTATTTTTGTTGGTATTGCCGTCCACTCCCCCATGAAATCCTCTTTTGGGACATAATTCGCGTTACCGTTTGAGTCCGCAACGGAATCTGGGAGGCGATCAATGGGCACGGCGAACAGGTCAATTGCGCTTCTGGTCGATCTGGCCATCTGCACCATAACAAAACAGTTAGGATCGTTTTACGAACGTTCGTTCGTAACATTAGCGATTGGCATGTGGGTAGGATCTGACTAAGATCTGTGGAGTATTTATGATCGTCATAAATTGTATTCAACCAAGTGTTCCAGCAGATTTTTAGGAGATTTACGAACGAGCGTTCGTAAATGATTGTGATTTTCAAGGCGGTTAATTAAGTTTACTACTTTACGAACGCTCGTTCGTAAAGTATTGTACTTGTATTTGTTTGCTCATGTATGCGTCTTACGTGATGCATATTATCGAAGGTTATTTGGAAATGCAGCATGTTGATGTTATTTGTTATTTGTTAATGTTCGCATTTTAGGTATATATTTACGAACGAGCGTTCGTAAATATTGAGCCCCCAGTTTGTATAAATGTTTACGAACGTACGTTCGTGAAAATGAGGCACTGGATTTTGGGTACGGTTGTTTACGAACGCACGTTCGTAAACATGAGGCACTGGTTTTTGGGTACATATGTTTACGAACGCACGTTCGTAAATATGAGGCACTGGGTTTTGGATACGGTTGTTTACAAACGTGCGTTCGTAAACAGGGGTTGTGTTGAACGCCGTCTACCCATTTACGAACGCTCGTTCGTAAATGGGTCATCTTTTGTGTTTATTGGAAATATTGTGTATAAATATACGTATACGTATACGTATATATACGTATATATATATATATGTGTACGGATACGTGTACCAATTGCTGCTCGATTGGGCTGAGCAATGCTTGCATTCGTGCCTGCAACGCATGGTCAGAATAATGAAACTGCAGAAATGAATAGATTCAAACAAAATTGAGTTTCAGAATGTGATGAGGAATTCAGAATGAGGATCATAGCTTAACTTGCATACAGAACAGGCCAAAGCTCATCATGCATATAACAAAACACATGTATCTCAACAATGATCAAACTCAAAATGTGAGGGAAGAGTTCAAAAGGATTACTGTACTCACATTGAAATGTTCTACACCAAAAACCTGATCTTCCACCCTTACTGGAAAACCCTGAGAACCTCACAAATGTATACTTTGAAATGCACCCTTGCACCTTCCTCACACTTAAGCCCTCGCAAGTTATATACAAACCCTAGCAACTACTCTGATGTACATGCAACTCCCAACCTTGCAACTCTGAAGTTTGTGACTCAAGCTTGCTGCTCCAAACCTTGCAACTCTCAACCTTGTACTTCTTGCGCTTTACACTCAAGCTTGCTACTTGAAACCTGCAACTCTCAACCTTGTACTGCGCTTTACACTCTCAAGCTTGCTACTTGAAACCTGCAACTCTCAAGCTTGTAACTCTTCCGCTTTACACTCTCAAGCTTGCTACTCAAAACCCTGCAACTCTCAACCTTGTAACTCTTTCGCTTTACAGTCTGAAGCTTGCTACGCAAAACCTTGCAACTCTCAAGCTTGTAACATAAGCACTTTGCCCTAAACTCTTGAAACTCGCGCCAACAAAACTAATATCTCTCAACACACGCACGCACAATACTATTAAAAGACGAGAGGAAAAAACGCAAGAGCTTCGCTCCACATCTGCTCGGCGCTCCGCTCCTCTCTCTCTGCTCCAAATGACAATGAGGAGGAGAGCTGAGGGGGCGCGGGGAGGTAGCCGCCGCCGCTAGGGTTTTCCCGCCGTTGACACGTGGCCTCCCCCCACTGGGGGGGCCGGGATGAGAGGGTGATGGGGGATGGGGGGATGGGGAGGTGGGGGATGGGGGGATGGGATGGGGATGAGGGGATGGGGGGATGGGATGGGGGATGGGATGGGGGGATGGGGGGGATGGGATGCGATGGGAGGTGGGCATGGGGACGGGGACATTGGGGGATGGGATGGGATTGGATGTATAAGAAAGGCATGACATAATCATGCTTTGTAATATGTATATGTAGTGGATGCGTTTATCACCTTAACCATAAGAACTTAGTATAAATACATGAATTTTGATTGGTGCATCCCCCTAGTACATCTACATTCGGATTCCTTGTAAACATCTTTTAAATAGGGAACCGGTAATAAAATCGTAGTGAACAATGCACGTCATTTAGTAGGGATTCGAAGAAGAATTCAACCCCAAGGATGTTGATATGGTCTTTTGAAATATAGTGTTTTCATGAATGAGACATCTTTCATGTTGTTCGATGGTTCCTCAAATAATTACTAGGTTCAAAAAGAACCCAATTTGAGATTGGCAGGAGGCGGTGTCCTTTTCTTACAAGAGGTGGATGAAAATTCAATTTCCAAAAGGTCGTCAATTCATTTAATTAGGTGCCAACTTGAACTAGCACATTTGAGCCATGTGGTCGAATGTTTGGCTAGCATCAAATGTGAACTACACATAAATTAACAAGTTATGCCCCCTTCCCACTTGACTTTAGCTAAGACTAAAAGTATTTCCCAGGAAACGGGTAAAGATCCCTCCCTTATAGCGGAGGCATACGGCTATCCCAATGCACCTACAAGAACTTGCTTTGGAGACTTTCAAGTAGGTTTTCTCTAATTACCTTTCACACATCTTCATTGTTTTATCTACCAAGCAAGGATTGTTGGGCAGTTTTTGTCCCATCCCCAAATGCCTTGCCACTCACCTAACTGACCAATGGTTTTTGTTAACGGAGCTCCTTGTGCCCTCATAGCTAAGACTAAAAAAACCAATGACAAGGATGGGAGGCACCACTTTTAAACGTCCTAGATTATTGCCTCATGTTTAGGTACCGATGGGAGGGTTGGTGCTTGAGGCTTAAGACCTCCACTTTTAAGCCATGCCACATCATTTGCAAACTAGGCTCGGCAATACATAATGTCGATGCTGTGAAGGCCGGGTTGTTAGAACCAACTTTTAGTGTTACCTAAAGTCAGGTGGGAAGGGGGCATTAGTGCGATATGGGTTTTTGATAGGTCAATGTTGTTTGTGTGTGTACTAATCTATTGTATTAACTACTAGACATGCACAACTTCCACAAACCCTAAACACTAACCCCAAACCCTAAACCCTACATCCCTAAATCTTCAATAGTGTTAAGTGCAAATTGATTGATCACACAATCCATGACCTTATTATAACATGCATATGTTAAGACTAGTTTAAATCAACACTTTTAGCTATGCACATACTTCTCGTGGGATGCAAAACACACAATTATAAGTGTGGCTCCACCTAGGTATGGTTTCAATCCATATGCTTACTCTATCTTATGCACGATTCCAAAGTAATTAAACCTTTCCACACATGCCGGATTAATTCACTCTTTCCACAGCTAGGGTGGGATCTGAAATAAAACCCACATTTAATCTAGGTATGGTTTGAATTCATATCCTTAATCTACCTTACAAGCCATTATAATAATGGATAAACCTGCCTTTTATTGGTGTTCACGCACTTTGTGAGCGTATTACGGGCATGTTTTGATGTGAATCATATGATTATACCTACAAGTTTAAGGGCCTCCACAATCAATTTTTACCCACTCTTACCTCATTGTCTCTATATATATATCTCACTTAGACCTTGGTAATATATAATAGGTAACAATATTAATTGACAAAAAACTTGTACTTCACACCTTGGTTGCAGATCATTTATTCTATCTTAACCATCATCATATTTAGATTACATTAACTATTACAATACATATATATATACACCTATATATATACACATGTATATACACACACACACACATATATACATATATATTTACACACACACACACACATATATATATATATACACATTTATATATACACATTTATATATACACATATATATACATATAAAAATTATAATTTTTTTTCGGCAGACCTTGGTAACAAGTAAGGTGTATAACCAATGTACATATTTTGAATATGTTGCGTGCATGCCATTCATGTTCCATACATAGGGTCATGTATGTTCCGCATGGATAGAATGGCATATTGTTAGGTCAAAGTAGGCGGCGGGAATCCGCTTTTTAAATAGCATCCAAGGGCCCTTGAACCACTCCAGAGAAGTACTTAAAGCTCTTCCCCCCCATAACAGAGCTCTTTTTTGCGGCAGACGCCAAGTGTGCGCCCTAGAGACCCCACGGAGCGTGCTCACGCCATTCTCCTGCGCATCAAGCGTACACTCCCCAGGTACAAGACAACGTACAGTCACCGCATATACCGCCGTTAATACCGGAGCTTTACGAACGCACGTTCGTAAAGATGGAGCACGCTTTAGTGGGTGGATCATAGGATGGCCGACAGTATTTACGAACGTGCGTTCGTAAATACACCTGGGATTATGTGCGCAAACAGCGACATCCAGACATTCATGCAGACAAACAATAGGTCAGAGATACGAACGCACGTTCGTAAAGCTTAAGTCCACGCATTTGTAATTGGATCAGACATAGGAGGGTCCTCTGTTTACGAACGTGCGTTCGTAAATACACCTGGGATTATGTCTGCGCAAACAGCGACATCCATACATTCATGCAGACAAACAATAGGTCAGAGATACGAACGCACGTTCGTAAAGCTTAAGTCCACGCATTTGTATTTGGATCAGACATAGGAGGGTCCTCTGTTTACGAACGTGCGTTCGTAAATCCACCATGGATGATGTCTGCGCATACAGCGACATCCCTCCAGGCATTTATGCAAACAAACAATACGGCAGAGATACGAACGCACGTTCGTAAAGCTGGAGCACGCACTGGAGGTTGATCAGACACATGATGGTCTTGAGTTTACGAACGGACGTTCGTAAAGACCACCGAGGATTACGGTATGCGCATCCAGTGACATCCCTCCTACACATTTATGCACTGACAATATGGCAGAGATATACGAACGCCCGTTCGTAAATATGCCATCAAAGGATTTACGAACGGACGTTCGTATGTCGCACACGCATTTGTCACTAGTTCAGACAATGATGGTCGGGAGTTTACGAACGTCCGTTCGTAAATGCACCTGCGTGTGGTCCACACCAACACCATGTCCAGATACGTATGGCGATGCATATGCTGAATATATCATTGATATACGAAATGGATTTCGTAAATATGCCACTCAGGAGTTTGCGAACGGACGTTCGGATGTTGTACACGCATGTGTACCAGTATAGCATGTGGAGATAGTATACATATGGCTATGCCTAGGCACTCTATGTCAGTGATATACGAACGGGCGTTCGTAAATACTTCAATGGCATATTTACGAACTCCCTTTCGAACGATGGCCTTGAGTTTACGAACGTGCGTTCGTAAATACCACCTGAGAGTATGTTCTGCGCAGCACTACATCCCTCTAGATACATTTATGAAAATACACCTAATGGTAGATATATACGAACGGGGGTTCGAAAATATGCTATTGTAGGTTGGACGACTTGACGTTGTTTTGTCGCACACTTATCCATTTCGTCCAATACACAGGATGGCATTTCTTTTATGAATGAACGGCCTGAAACACCACAATGGCGATGGTCCATGTTGTAGTTGACAGAGTATGGCCAGGAACATACAGCTGTTCGTATTTAGACACTCCAATAGTAGCATGGGTTGTTTGCGAAGTTCGGGCCATGTATTTGCAGATATTGTGCGCTCTTGTATGCTTGGCATCCGTTCTTGTATGCGTGGCATCCGTTCTTGTATGCGTGACATCCGTTGTGTGGTTGGTCATGACATGGTTGTTTGTTTAGGTGTGATGGCAGTGGATGATGGAGATAGTGCATTTGAGTTTTTGACGAATGCATCGTCCTCCGATATTGAATGTGACCTCTCGTCCCCGTCTGCGGACACTAATGACGGGACGAACGGGGTGGGCGTGTCTGTGTATACCTCCTCCCATGAATCTTTCGAATTCCACGAACAATCTCCACATTCTGGGGATGACCATGATGACATTCCTCTATGTGCTGGTTTCGGGAGGGAGGAATGGGTGGGCCTAGATGTTGTTCTACTAAACGAGCTTGGTGTCCCGGTGGCAGATGGCATATGTAGAAACTCCGATCCCCGTGAATGTGTTGATGTCAACCCCCTTGGTTTCGATGATGTGGGCGTGTGCATCTTGAATTCCTTGGCACCGTGTGAGGTCCCGTTGACGTGGAGATTTTCCTTGCGTCGATGGCCCCTTCGTAGGGTTCTCCATGAAGAAGTAAGCTTGTGGGATCATGGACGGCGGCACAAGCAAACGCAGTTAGCTTTGTTGGGCACAATTCGTCCTCGCAAAGGCCTACGTAAATACGATTCAAGTCGCGTGTCTCGCGGAGATACGGAGAGACGGCGGGATCGCATCTTGGGAGACGATTCTATCCGTCTCGTTTCTGGAAAGGATTGTTGCACGATGAAATGTTGCCAATTTTTTCCACGCGAAAAAATTCGGTCTCTTCGTCAAGAGATGTGGCTTGCGGATTTTCGTATGCGGTCGGCAAAGAAACTCGAGGTCCACAGAAATTTGCACATTGATACCCATGGCCGTAAGGTCGTGACCCTTGAGAATGTGGACGTTTGTTGCACAGCGTGGTATATCATCCATGCGGTCTCCAAGGCTGACTTCTATAGGTTTCGGAAGTATTCTTTGTTGGGTCGCCGATCTCGATTTCATGGCAACTCTGGCACAAAGAAACCTAGGGAGGCGACACTCCAAGCATCCGCGACCCTCTCCACCATCATAGTGCCATTGGCCGATGCAATGCCCCACAAGACGAGGACATTGTCATCAGGTGAGAAAGTTGTTCAAATGGTGTTGCCCACGGGCACGAAATGGAAGAACATCTTAACGGACATCAACGAAGTGGGTCGCATCGCGGGATGTGGGCCCATTTCGTTGTCCAAGTTGAGTGTAATTAAAAACCAACAGTTTGCGGAATACATTTTGAAGAGACCTGGGGACAAGTTCGCTAGGTGTACGGCGTGTGAGAAATACAAAGGTCTTCGAGACGCCCACCCTATAGGCACTGAATCCCATACTAGACACCAGAGAAAATACATTGAGCATGTCAACAACCAGGAGGCACATCGTCAAGATTACTACAAGAACCGTGCACTATCCATAATGAGGCCCGCGGAGGTTCTAACAGTGATTCATGATAAAATGGACCATGCGAAGACCGCATGTCCTTGTTATGCACGCAAAATAAAGGCCACGGATGGTCTCTTCAAGTTGCCTGTAGCTGTCACAGGTTCGTATAGAATTCCACATGTGTGTTGAAAGGATCTCCGATTTGCATTGGGTTTGTTTTCCAAATGACCAACTCCATCCATCCGGTGTGTAGTTATTTCATATTTTTGTTGTTCACGCATCGTTTGTTTTTCTTAGGTATGATCGCCCATGGACATGTGGATGTCAAATATGCCCATTATGGTTTGGATTTTTACCCTGGCGATGCCAACCACACGGTCGGTTCATTTGCAAAACTATTGCGCGATCTCGAAAAGCCACCGGTACACTCTTCCCGTGCCCTTTTCGATGGTTGTGGAACGACACCCCTTTATGAGGCAGTGCTACAAGGGAAGGAGGTTTGTATGTCTTCATTGCCGGAACCACCCGGAGAACCCATTATTGCAAAACCCTTGCCTCCAACTCTCCATGTTCAACTTGATAATTGTGCTAAAGACAACAAATGCCGATACGTGTTTTGTTTTTGGTCGATGCTCGTGGCAAAAGGCATCTTCAAAGAGGTGTTTGTGTCTTTCTTGATGGTGGGGCACACGCACGACGATATTGATGCCTCATTTGGCCGTTGGAGCATGAAGTTGCATGAAGAGGATTTTCCCACCATACCACTTCTCATGAAATCATACATGGATTTGGACAATGTGCCGGTGATCCCGCACATGATTGAAGAAATACCAAATTTCAAGGCCTTCATCAAGCCATACATGTTGAAGGGAGTGGACCGTCTGGTGGGACATACCAAAGCACAACAATTCCGCTTCTATATGAGGGATGATGGTGTCCCCGCCATGCAGTTCAAGCTTTTGTGCACATCTCTAAATTGGGGCCCGGAGGATGGTATACTCGTGTGGCGTCAAGACAAGGATGGGAAATGTTTGCTTCCGGATGGGGAACCAAAGCCTTGCAAACCCGATCCCATGAGGAATGGGCCGGAAATCATAAAAGGCATATCCGGGTTCATTGAGTATTGGAAAGAGTTGTGTGAAGAAGACATCACCAGACGTGTTAGGGATACTCATGAGCCGTTGATCGCGTATTGGGATCGCATACGCTCAGCCTTGATGACCGTTGGTGTCGACACCCGTACGACTTTGACACAAGGATTTTGGCCACAAAGTCGTTAGACAGTTGTGGAGTCCGATGCTATGTTCTTTAGCAATGGAGACGTCCGTGAAGAGTTTGCAATGGACGAGCATTACGTTGGCCCTGCGCGCAATCGTCCGGCTCCGTCGTTTCGTGTGGGTGTTGATTGCCACGAGGGTTATATGGTCCTCGTACGAGCAGGAGATGAGGAGCACCCCAAACCAATTTGGTTGGTGAAAGCATTGTCTTCACCCAATTTTGTTAGAACTAGCCCCAACTTTCGTCAAATTGAAGTGGAATATTGCCGTCCGAGCACCAAAGACCAAAACGTGCTCCGCACCTATTTAGGTTGGGACACCAAAAAGGGTTTCAAGTGGACAGTGGACTCCGCGTACGGACCGGTTTGGATAAACACGGATACCATCCTTTGTGCTTGGAAGCCGCGCAAAGGTTCTAAATCGGAAACAATGACCATCCCCCAAAAACATATAGATTTTGCCAAAGACAACTTGGTACGTATTGCAGCTGCGGAAAATGATGCCGATAATGGATATGAAGCGGAAGATGGAGATGGGGAAACATAACGTAGGTTGGAATTAATGTGGAAAATAGGGGCACTTTGTAGACTTGGTTTTATTGCGGATAGTATCAAATTTATACATACGTTTGGGATGTGCCATCCAATTCCATAAGACCCTTATATATGGGATGCGCATCCTAAACTTTATAAGGACATAAAAGCATTTGTTTTTGGGATTCGATTGTTATTTTCCACTTATAGTTCATGTTTTGATTATGATTTAAAGACTTACTATTTTGAGTGTTGTGCATATTCTTTGCATGCGAAGTTGCAAACCGTCATGTTCCCGATGTTCCCGATGTTCCCAATGTTCCCAATGTTCCGCATGCTCATAATATTGGCATCCCAAACTATGGGCGTATTTCATTTTGAGACTTTCAAAAGTCTCCAATTAACGAATATAGTGTTACTATTATGAAGTGCAATTAGTATTTTAAAAAGTAGAGTTCTAGATTAGAATTAGAAACTCCAATTTGGGTGGAATTAGAATTAGAAACTCCAATTTTCAGACATGGCAAGTGGAGGAACTGGAGACATGGCAAGTGCAAGTGGAGGATCTAGTTCTGGGTGTTCCAGAGGACATGGACGCAAGGCCGTTGATTTGGAGTGGAATGTTTACGATGATCCCTCCCAAAAAGCCAGGGTAGGTTGGGAGAATGTACCACAACCGTGGTCAGCGAAGACTGCAATGCAGTACGTGGGCTTCCCTCACTTTGATCGGTTGTGGCCAAGACATTGTCACGAGCGACATTGCAAGGCCGTCAATGCGAGCTATACGCAGCTTGAAGACGTGGAGGCAAAATGGAGATTCCTAACGATACTTAGAAGTATCTCCAATTTGGATAGATGGCCCAAGAGTGCAATTCCAAAGTCGGTGGCGTGTATGATGTATGCGGAGCACGTGTTGCGAGTTAGGGTGGATTGGTCAAGTTTGGGTGCTCTGCATGATCAAAAATTTGGGGGTATTGGAATTGCATTCACTAAATGCACAGTTCCGGATATTCCATACACTCCCGTTCCGGAGTGGTTCAGGAAGAATCCTAAACTAGTGGATGAGCCTGGGGCACCAATTCCAGAAGGTCGGGAACCCAAAAAACCACGTACTCGCAAACGACCAGCCAATGACGTGGAGATGGCCATCGAGGAGGCGTTTGAGCATATGGATGAGGAGGGCATGGAGGTAAATGTCGATGTGGTTAACGAGCTGGTTAACCAGGTGGTTAACGAGGCCCTAAACGAGGTAAACCCTGGTCAACTTGGTGCGGACATGATGGAGAGCAGAATGGAGGCATTGCGCCAGCAACATGCCGAGAAAATTCGTGAGTATAAAGCAAGGATTCTCGAGTTGGAAAATCGACTTGCAACACTTACGATGGGGGAGGCTGGCAGTTCAAGTAGTACACCAATTAACATCCAGTCTTTGGAAGCAGAGAGGGATACAGCTTTACAGGAGGCCATGATTGCAAAGTCACAAGCAGCGGACGTATGTACGAGGAATGAAGTAATGCAAGGAAAGATGGAGGCTTTGCAAAAGGAGGTGGTGGACATGCAACAACAACTTCAAGTGGTCAATGAAGTGGTTGTCGATCACGAATCCAAGATTGGCACACTGGAGGAGCAGAATGCAAGGTTGAGGAAATTTCTATCGGATGCGATCGTGGAGCGAACCAATATGAGGACAGGGACATTGCTTTCTATGGCCAAGGCTCGTCAATATGAAGCTGAATTTGAGAGCATCCAGCGAGAATGGAACCGCAATCATAGATTGCGGAACTTGATGCTCACGTCATGGCCAGATCAAGAACATATGTACCCTAGTAGGTGGGATGATGAGGATGACTTGAAATTGCCTAACGGGAGCTTGGATTGGCGGCAACTGATCGACTCCGATCACCATTGGGATGTGACCCAAGTGCATGAATATCCATACAGCATGAGGGGTGAGTTGTTATGGCCGGGTCCACATCCAATGGTCTTCGACGGATCCGTGTGTGGGATTTGCGGCAGTCCATTTGGCCCAGAGGGATGCTTTCAAGTTGGATCGTGTGGGGGCCAATTCCATCCACAATGTCTGATAGTGACAATGATCAGGAGACGGCAATGTCCCCATTGCAGATCACCCTTCCACCCTCGTTTGTACCTCCAATTTGGCCTTCGGGATTACATGCCTAAGGACTGGGTGGTAAGGCCAACGGACTATCCCTTCAACCTTTGCGAGTTTGATGGGACTTCTGTTGAGTGGAATTGGTTATTCAATCGTGCAACGGTTGAACTTTGGAACGATAACAAAGATGGCGAATGGACACAAAATCCACGTCAAATTTTGTATGTTGCAGACGAGTTGTTTCCCAACAAGCCCCCAAACCATGGCATGAAAAGATTTTTGTACCAAACTTTTGGTTGGCATTGGGATGCGACAACCATGCAATTACGGAGAGGCATTCAACCTCCTTTTTACAATGCAAGTGGTGAACTATCAATATCGGAGCATGAGTTGGAAGAAGATGCACATGAGATGCCCATGGAACGGGATTCCCATTTTGAAGCGCACTTAGAGCAGTCGTACCACAAACACAGAACGCAGTTGGAGGCAGTTGAAGCACTCTTGAATAGAGTTACGGATGATGCGGTATTGAGATGGCTAAATGGGGGGCCTAGACCACGTAATGCCACTCCACTGTCTCCTGGAAGTCGTCCATATCTCACCCGTGAAACCACGCGAATGATGGAAGCCGGGGAATCATCACGAGCACGACGAGGATCTACTTCAGCTGCAATAGACCTCGATTCAGATTCGGATTAGGCATTTTTGTAGCATGTTTAGAAAGTTGTATAGGAACGGAGGAAGACTTTGTACACATTGAACATATTTCATGTTCAAAGAATATGTAATATAAAGAGGAGTTACCGACAAGTTGTCATTTCTAAGATCGTGTAAAAGATAGCATATGGATGTCACATGTTTTAATGTTATTCGAAACTTTTAAAAACTCACTTGAATATTTGTAATTCATATGATAGTCTAACCAAAAGTACTATTGACTACATAGTCAATATTGAATACCACATAAAGATATAATTATATAAATATGCAATAAATAATTTTAAAAAACATGCAATAAATAATTTTATTACTATAATAAAATGATACAACTTCGAACGTAACGTTCGCTTTGTGGTCTAAATGTCTTACCGAAGGCCCTAAGGTTGTAACTTGTATCAATTTTGACGGAAGTAATAAATTATGGGAGTACGTGGGAGCACCGAAAGAACACATTTGTGCAAAACCATTACGTTCGAATTCGTACTGTAGGATCATTTGCTTCGACACATCTTGGGTCCTCTTCAGACTCGTCTGTGCTGAAATCATCATCCGTTTGGGGAGTCGCGCTTCGAAGATGCAACTCTCGGTCACGTTGTGAGAAAATTATCCTCTTGGTCGGCCGGGAGCCATCTGCATCTTGTATGCCATTTTTATCTAGATGTGGTCTACCCTCATCTTCATTGTAGTCTTCAGCAGTAAACGGAAGCGATCGTCCCTGATACCTCTTCCTAGTACGTTTGACACCTCTCGTAGTTCTCTGGCGCCCTCCACCCGTACCACGACTTGAGTGCACTTCATCTCTACTTCCATCTATAAAAGCATCCCCCGTTGTACTTCCGCCTCCAACTCCAAGACCACCTCTTCCATTGGATTGACTGTGTGGAAGTGAAACAGACGCGGGTGGAATTGCAATTGGTATGTTCTCAACAACATGTCGTCGTACAGAAGGACGACGTGGCGCCTCTATAGTAACATTTCTTGAAACATTGTGCATAGCAACCAAAGTAGCACCCACCGCAGTTGCACGTGAAACACCCAATCTAGAAGTATTGGCAATACTTCGAGTGAGAGGACGATGTTGACCTTGTGCATGCAATTGCACCGTAGAGGTGGATGCAATCCTTTGAAGAGCACGGAATCGAGTTGTAGGCATTTCAGGAACATTGGGCGTTGGATCTTCTATACGATGGTTGGATATGAGGGAGGCATCCATGGATTCAGAATGTACTCGGGTTGGAAGTGGATCATGTTGGACGTGCGTTGGCTCATTTACGGGTAGTACATTGTCGCCTTCACCAAATGAAAGAGAATCGCTCCGATGTTGCAAGGAATCTACTTCAATTCCCACATTCTCACTTGCCCCCATAGCAACATTATGGTCAGATGGAAACCCTTCTCCAGTGTGGAGAGTTTCAACATGCGGTCTTCCAATAGACCCCTCATGATCGTCATGCATTCCGTCGTTATGTTGGGGGACATCCGGTTCATCAAACTCAAACACCCCAAGGTTTCCATCACTACCATTGCCATCCTCATCTTCTGAACCATGATTCTCGGAATCGAGGTCATCCAAATCAAAGTCGATGTCATCAACATTGTTGTCTTCATCATTTCCAGCCCTACCAGTTGGATCCACGTCATCTTCGTTGTCATCTTCTTCGTCAAGGTCATCGTCAGAATGGACCTCATTCAATTCGTACCATTGAGCAGGTCTTGGGCCCCTCCGATGTCGAATGAGCCTACTATTGGTATATATGTAGACGAGGTCCTCAGCACGACTATGCTTCAAGCGATTGCGACTCTTGTTGTGAACGTATGAGTACATGCTCCAATTGCGTTCACATGCGGATGCGGAACATACTTGTGCAAGGATACGTCTTGCTATTGTTTGGAGGGCTTTAGCTCCACCTCCCATTGCATCCCACCATTCATGGAGAGGTGCGGCATGCACGCTCGGGTCAGTAGAATCAGCAAAAGGCCCTCGATTTTCAAGAAAATCTTGGTACTGGTGGAGGATTTGGACATAAGTATCCTCATCTTGAGCAAGCCTGCAAAGAACTCGATTTAGGATTGTCCTCGAATTGTCATCCTCATGGAGTGGGGCCCAACCACGTAGAAGCGGATTTAACATCGCTCCAGCCCAGTGTAGATCATTCAACATCAACCTCCATCTATTTTGAAACGTTACCATAGCATTTGCAACAAGCTCAGGGCTTAAGCGAAATGGAGGTTTACTGAATCCACGAATATGGGTTTGTAAATCATGCATGACCCTCCAAGCCATTCCCATTGCAGGCGCCTTGCCGTCAAATACACGAAGAGCTTTAACAACCGGGATCACCATATACAAGAAATTTTCGCACGTGTTCCAGAATCCATCAGAACGTATAAAGCTTCGCACAACAGAGCCCTTCATGTAAGAGGTGCCAGATCTCCTCCTCATATCACGCATTAGAGTGATCCAATCCTCATCAACCACCATTCTTTCCAAAGCATTGCGTACTTGGAGAAGACGTTCAATCATGATGAAGTTCGTAGCAAAACGGGTCTCTACAGGTAGGCGGAGTGAGAGATTTGGTGACAACCTCCGGAATATAGCTTGAGAAGCATGATGGTTTTTAACAAATACACAAATATGGCGGGATTTTTTTACCAATTTTTTCACCCATTCCTCCTTCCCCCAATCTTCTAAGAGGAGATCTAGGCAATGTGCAGCACATCCTTGAAAATATAGATCGGGATTTGCTCGAATCAAGTCGCGAGCAGCGGAGGCCATAACTGGGGCATTGTCGGTGCAAACTTGGACCACATTATGTCGACCAACCTTTTCCACAAATGGTTGAATTTGAGCAGCAACGTAGACATGATCCTTGTGATTTCCCGTGGTGTCAATGGTACCCAAGAAAACGTCTCCCTTTGTGCCACATTGAAGAACGTTTAGGAGAGGTCGGTTTTGCACGTTGTCCCATCCATCACAACATATTGTAACACCGTATTTTTCAACGGAATTCCCCAGCTTCTCCTTCACTTGCCTATCTAGGTCAACCTTTATATCAGTTAACAACTTCGTACGGATGGCATTGTACGATGGTGGTGTGTAGGCTGGCATTCGATGACGGGCAGTTTCACGCACAACATGAACAAATGCAGGATGTCTCACAATGTTGAAAGGAATGTTAGCTTCATAAAAAGCCGTTGCCCATGCTCTATCGAGGAGTTGTTTTGTTGACACATTGAACCCCTCCGTTATGTTGAGTTGACGTAGTTCACGAGGAGGAGTGCCATATATCACAACATCAGAATGTTGAGTGGTTTGGGACATAAGCAAAGGCTCTGTTTCACTAATTACGGAGCCCGCTATAATAGGCTCCAAAGGTACAATATCTGCCACCAGAGAGTCCTCATTTACAATGCCTACATGTAAGGGCACAATGCCTCCGCAATGTTCAAACAAGGCCCTAATATGCGGGGGTACCATCCTACATGTGGAAACATCAGAAGCACCCCCTACATGAGGTCTATAACCAAGGTGGGCCAACATTCTATCTCCTCGGTAAGATATGACGAACGGGCAAAACCTACATTTAACCTGCCTTTGTGATTTACCGGGAACCCTCCCCTTATCCTCGTACCAATGATCCCATGCATCGTTTCGGCGTGGCATGACTTCAACAAAACCTGCAAATACAAACAAGTTAGAGCAAGTCACTTTGATCGCATATTAGGTCCTGTTCAAGAGTGCCACGAGGGCAACCCTAATTCACAGACACTAGATTGGACAAAGTATACTCTGCATTCGGGTCTCACGCATTCAATCCTCACTCCTCAAAGGAGAATCAAAAGACTTGAGACACACTATGTCAGTGGAGGCAAAAATGGCACCTTGCACCCTCAATTTATAGTGTTCGAATCGGACGGGGGAGCGGACGGAAGGGGTGGGAGCGGACGGGGGTGCGGACGGGGGAGCGGACGGAGGGGGGGGGGGGAGCGGACGGGGGAGCGGACGGAGGGGGGGGGAGCGGACGGGGGGGCGGACGGGGGGGGGGGCGGACGGGGGAGCGGACGGAGGGGGGGGCGGACGGGGGAGCGGACGGAGGGGGGGGAGCGGACGGGGGGGGGGGGGGGGGCGGACGGTGGAGCGGACGGTGGAGCGGACGGGTGAGCGGACGGAGGTGGGGGGAGCGGACGGGGGGGCGGACGGGGGGGCGGACGGGGGAGCGGACGGAGGGGGGGGAGCGGACGGGGGGGGGCGGACGGGGGAGCGGACGGGTTGGGAGCGGGGCGGGGGACGTGGGCAGACGGAGGTTGGGAATGGGAGCGGACGGGGTGGAACGGGGATTGGGAACGAGGGCGGACGGGTGGGAACGGGGATTGGGAACGGGGGCGGACGGGGGGGCGGACGGGCGCTAGTAGAATTTTCCCCACTTTCCCTTTACTTTGCTGACATGTCGTCACACGTGGACAATGTAAATCCTACGTGTCCGAAATTGGGTAATGTAATTACACAAAAAAATCGGTAAAATTCAAGTCCGGCAGGATAAAGACAGCATCCGGCATAATCCGGCATAATGTCGTGACGGATACGTGTCGTGACGGCACGACATTATGCCGGGATAAGCCTCCGTCACGACACAATAGACAACCCTGCACGCTGCTGACCGGTTTACACGGACAGTGCACCTATCCAAATTAGGTGGTTCGCAAACCTCTAAATTCCGAAGGTGGTTTGGTACATTATTTTTCCTAATAAGTGGTATGATGTTTCCTCTTTATGAATTTCTAAGGAGAAAGGAGCCTAAGCTTTCAAGCTTATGTTCCCCTGAATCCTAATGTCAAGGTTAAGTGTTATAAACATAAAGAGTGCTTTTGCAATCCATGTAACATAAAACCAACATTCTTCAATTCCATTTTAATTTCAAATATCCTCAAAGTTTACAATCATACTATCAATCCATCAGTGTAATAACTTCAATGTAAGATTTGACTACTTGATGGTCTTCAAATTCTCTTATTCTCGAATGGTGGCTTTGAAGTTCTCTTAATGTCTTCATTCTTCTAAGGTTCCCTTTTGTCTGGTTTCCCTTTGAATTCTTTACTCATGAGAGTTTTAATCCTTCATCTTCAAGTATCTCTAAATTCCTTGGAAGGAATCTTCTCTAATCTATCTATTCTCTCGAGTGCTTAGATCTTGGAATCTCTACGCAATCTCCTTAGTTCTTCAGAATGAGCTTTGGATCTTGTCAAATTCTTAGTAACTTTTACTTTTGATATCTTGACATCTCCTTAGTTCTAAAAGGGTACCTTAGACTTCAATGGAAAAGTCCCTCTAAACCTTAGTCGTCAAAGGGCTTCAAACTCGCGGGACCTTCGGTCTTGGGCTCGCGGTCCTTCAGCGCCGTGGGCCCTCAGTCCTCCAAAATCTTCCGAACGAACTGCGGTCTTTAATCTCTTCGATCACATCCTCAGAAACATCTTCAGTCTATAATCTCCTCTCCCACGGTCACGTGGTCCCTCAGCACTGCGGGCCCTCAGCAACGCGGGCTCCCAGTTACCAGACTTTAGTCTTCTTGCTCAAAACCGTCCATCTTCAAATATCTTCAAGTATCTCTAAGTCTTCGTCTTTGACTTCGCGGTCTCACGGTCCCTCAGCCGCAGGCCTCCAGTCTCGCGACCCTCGGATACCAATTGGTCTTTTTACTCGAAGTCTTTCGACTTCGAGTACCTTCAAAATATCTCGGAATCTTTGATCGTCGTTCTCGCGTTTCGTGGTCTCGCGGGCCCTCAAGGACACGAGCTTTAGACTTGAAGATCGAAGAAGACGAACTTGCGGACCTTTAAGCAAGGCCGGCTTCGTTCGTTGTTGCGGACCTTTAAGCAAGGCCGGCTTCGTGCAAACTTGCGGACCTTCAAATCAAGGCCGGCTTCGTGCAAACTTGCGGACCTTCAAATCAAGGCCGGCTTCGATGATGCTCACGTAGGAATGTTGGAAATGATTAATGAGGTGCCATAGGGGTTCGTAGTGCCCCTTTATATAGGTTTTGAAATCTTAAAATTGGTTGAATTAGCGGTTAGGTGTGGCCCTTAATGCCAAATGTCTAAATAGGCTAATTTTAGTCTGAATTAGGGCTACAGTCTAAATTTAGGTCTGCCGGATCTATTTACAGAACCCACACGTGCTAATTATAGATGTTATTGTGGGGAAGATTGGTTATGTTCTTCTAATTTCCTAGATGTGCCTAGGTGTGTTCGGTTACCATTCATGAGCCATCCATCCCAAATCTCATCCTTTCATTGCTTAGATGGTTAAAGCGGTTAATGTCATCCAAGGGATGGAAATCCCTTGGCATTGTCTTCCATCCACACGCGTTAGTAAGTACGTGTCCACTCATTGTTGGTTAACTACTAAGTGGTCACTTCCTATAATCACTAAGTGCTTGCCTCCCATCCACGAAGTGACTACATCATCACTAATCTCTAACCTAACTTACTAATGTCTTCATCCGTTCCCTAAGTACTAGGACGTGTTCCCGCCGCTTGAAGGTCGTTCCCGATGGCATCCGGTCGTTCCCTAAGAACTAGGACGCGTTCCCGCCGCTTGAAGGTCGTTAGATGGCATCCGGTCGTTCCCTAAGTACGTTCCCGGGCCTAATCCGTTCCCGGGCCACGTGGCCGACGTCTATTGCTTCTCCGTTCGCCTCCGTGGCTCCCTTGAGCCACGTCATAAATACCCGGCCTTCTGGGTATCAACCCAGCTTTCTCCATCCCGGGTTTCCTCCTTCCGGGCTTCTCCCTCCCGGGTCCCTCGCCAGCTGCCACCTGGCTCTCTCTCTCTCTCCGCTCCTTCGGTGATCAGCTGCTTCTCGGTGCTCCGGTCCTCGGCCGCTCGGCTCCTTTGGCTCCATGTTCCTCTTGTTGTACTGCTCTTCTATCTGCTTCCTCTCGGCACTCTGAATTCTTTTCGGCTACACAAAAGCCGGTAGCGGAGAGCCGGTAGTTGAAAGCCGGTACCCGGGAGCCGGTAGTTGGGAACCGGTATCCGGGAGCCGGTAGTTGGGAGCCGGTAGTTGGGAACCGGTACCCGGGAGCCGGTAGTTGGGAATCAGTGTCTGGGAGCTAACTCTGGTGGCAGGGGAAAAGAAAGGACGAAGGCGGAAAGGAGACAAAAGGGGGGCCCAAGGCGGTTCAACATTAGGCCTTGAGGCACATTAGTTTGAGATCAAGTTAGGCCTTGAGGCACATTAGTTTTGAGATCAAGTTAGGCCTTGAGGCACATGGGTTTGAGATCTGGTTAGGCCTTGAGGCACATTGGTTTGAGATCAAGTTAGGCCTTGAGGCACATGGGTTTGAGATCTGGTTAGGCCTTGAGGCACATTGGTTTGAGATCTGGTTAGGCCTTGAGGCACATTGGTTTGAGATCTGGTTAGGCCTTGAGGCACATTAGTTTGAGATCAAGTTAGGCTTTGGGGCACATTAGGCTGAGATCGAGGTTAGGCTTTGAGACATATTAGTCTGAGATCAGGTGGGCTTTAATCAGGTTGAGGCCTTTGGGCAGACTGGATGGAGATTGGGTTTCGGCCTTGAGGTAATGTGAATAGAATTCAGAGCTACGGAGGATTTATGCTTCGTCCTGGGCAGCTGCAAGGGAATTCGGAGCTAAGAAGGACTGAGGCCTCGGCCTGGGTCAGCTGCAAAGGGGGTCAGGGCTGGGAATGTAAGCCAGAAGTGTGAAGTGGATTCGACCTCTTGAAAATCAAAGGGGGAGTCATTTGGGAAATAGGAGGTTTTAAGTTGAGTTGATAATGGCAGGGTCCCAATACCTTGCAATGTAGTAAGGTGGGTAGTGGGCATTTTGAAGGATACAGTAGGTAGGGCTTAATGTACTTTCAGAATGTGGAAAGTGCCCTCGGGTTTAGGAACCACATTAGTGATTCCGATGACACATGCAATATGTAAGAGGTTAGAAGAGGAAAAAAATGGACTGTGGTTGTGAGTAAAATGGGTGCATATGTATTTTTTCAATACTAATGCCTTATGAGGTTGAATAAAGAGAGTGTGCTTGCATTTAAGTCATTGGGTTATGAGTATGGAGGTTCCCACGCTAAGTTTCTACAAGGACATGTGAGCCATGGATTCCCATCCGGACCACAGACGCTAAGGGTGGGGATTTATGGCTGACATAAATGGTGCGTCCACCGGGAGTGAAGCGGGATTAGGAGTCAAGACTTGGAGGCGATTAGGGAAGACTTGGAGGCACGACCTCGTGAGAGAGGAAAGAGCACTTAGCTCATGGTAAGTGTCTTACTTAGAGTTTTTGATCTTTGTCATTGACTAGTTTATTTCATTTTCCTTATTTCCTTGGAATGAATTGCATATTTCCTTTATGCATTTTGTTTTGAGGAGGGAGCGCGGCTAAGGTATGTCCTCAACCTTTTTGGGGATTTGCTAAAAACATAAAAATAACCTATGATCGTTAGTTCACTAAAACCTTAGAGGGATAATTAAATTTAGGAAGATTGGACTTTGATACTCACCACGGGGTGAGTCTCCCAGTCTTGATATTTGAAGTTGATGTTTTAGATTAGAATTGTTGGTTTAGAAATTGTTGTGGTTGATGTCACATCGAGTCACGGTCGAGGGTGAGTGCTAACTTGCAGGGGTAAGCGAATTGCTTAAGGTATGACATTTCTTCAAAGTGAATTGGCTAAGTAATTAAGGAATGATTTTAGTACTCGTCTTTGTTGTTATCTGTTGTAGAGGGTAATTCCCTAGTCATCACATTGTGTTGGAGACGAGAGGGTGATTCCTCGGTCTTCAATGTGGTATATGACGAAGGTCAGCCCCTCACTCTCGGTATCGTGGTGAGTGTCAGCTGGAGGAAAGGTTTTAGAGGTGATGCTCTAGCCCAACCAAAAATTGACATGAACATGCCTATCCCATGTTTGGGATTTTTCACTTAAGTGGGCTTGCAGGTTCTTTTTCCTCACCTCCCTAATATTTAAGTCACACCAAGAAAAGTGATAACATTAAGGAGTGAATGTGGTGAGGATTATGTTTGGTCAAGTGAGGGTTGATCGATTTCGTGGGAAATGCAAGGTAAGACTCGATCTCAAAAACCAAGCTTGATATTAGGATTAGACAAATCCACACGTAGAAGGAGATTATCTAAGATTAGTGAAGTTGTAGAAGAAGTTGATGTTAAATTAGAAAGTTGTTTGAATGTTGAGCCTAGTTTTAGTCCATTGCTAGAGACATTAGAATTAGAGGCTCAATCTGAGAGAGAGGTGACTCCCTCTAAGTTGAGTGGTGAGACATCATCGGAGACTTATACATTTGGGAAGGAAATTCCGGTGGGCATTGATAGAGAAGTAGAAGAGAACACACCAGTCACCATGGATCAGGATCGCGGGCCGGATCCGCCACCCATACCTCCTATGCTACCCATTGATCCGTTGGTGAGGCCGAGAGGTCTACCCATCGTGGTTCCACAAAACTTGCCGGCGGTGGACATGCCATCCCACCTCCCCAAGTTTTATGGAACTAAGGATGAGGATCCTTCTAGGCACATGGAGAGGTACATTGAGAGGTTGGCTAGCTCTCTTGTGACTAATCCGGGATATTGGTTGGTATGGTTTCCTACCACTCTAGAGGGTGAGGCTTATGAGTGGTATAGGGACCATGCCGAGGGACATTTTAGAGGATGGGAGAAATTGCAAAGGGAGTTTTTGAATGAGTTTCGGCCGGAGGTTGGTCAAAGCACGGCATTGAGGGCATTGGCTTCGTTGAAGCAAGGTAGGGAAGAGGAGATTTTGGCCTACATTAGGAGGTTTGATTTGGTGTGTACACGCTTCGTGGGCACTATGCTTAACGATGACACCCTTAAACAATTCTTCATCCAAGGATTTTTTAAGGCGGGGACCATTCGAGGTGTATTGGAGAGGAATCCTCATACATTGGCGGATGCCAAAGCGGCGGCTAGGGAGATGGAACGTATGGACAGAGATTACGAGAAGTTGTGGCGAAGGGAGGATGGATCAATACCCCAATTCATTCCCATTCGACCAAGAGAGGTGGAGGGACAATTAGGTAGGCAAGGGAGTCAAGGTCAGTATGCCTTCATGGACACAGGTCCACGGCCGCTAGCAGCTAGGGAGCCGGCACCACTCTTAGCATTGCCCGCCCCAAAGATCGATGCACACATTGAGGAGGTGGAAAAGAGGCTAGGTGCTAGTCGGTTGGGATTTCAGGAGGCCATGATTAAACAGATGCAGAGCCTTATAGACCAGATGTCATTGATGATTAGGAGTCAGCAGCCAGGTCCTCCGCCTCCAGTTGAGTCGGGTAAGCATGCTTCGGGATTGTGGTGTGTGCAGTGTGGCCAACCTGGGCATACCAGGCAGTTTTGTCGAGTTGGGTAGACCCGCGATCAAAGAAACAATGGTGGCCCACCTCCACAAAATCAGAGAGGCCCAGGTCAAAATCAATATGGTCAAGGCAACTATAGGGGATCTCCTCCTAGAGGACAAGGTGGTCAAAATGTGGAAAGAAAGGAGTTCCATCCTTTTTGTGGGAGATGGCATGCACTGGGTCAGTGTTGGTCTGAAGGACCAGGTTATGGGTGTAGCAATTGTGGGGGAAATCATCCTTCGGACGAGTGTCGACAGCCTGATAAAGTCATTAGCATGCCCAACACGGGGGTCAACCTAAAACAACAAGTTAAAGACAACATGAGAGGGGCTAGGCCACAGGGCGGACCTCCTAACGAGCTTATGCCACCCAATCTATACTATGACCATGGAAATGCAAGGCAGACATTCCATCCCCCTACGGAATTGCAAACGGCAACCGGATACATTCCGATTCAGAATAGACCAGGTGGTCCACAACAGTTCAACAATAGGAGGCCAACTCCTCCCACCGATCCGGGTCCGTCGAGTTCTCAGGATGTTAGGTTCGTGGATGGTGTCACTGAGCCGCATTATGATGAGTCTATTGCCTACCAAGTGGGTGTTGAAGACGAACAAGGTCAATGGCCTCCACACACCAACGCCATCACCTACGAGTTGAGGAGTTTGACAGATGAGGTCACTCATGAGGCTCCGGCATTAGCAGTCACCACTAGAGCTATGCGGGGAAACATTAAAGTAGAAAAGGTTGTGGAAGGACAGGAGGATTGCTCTTCGGACGAAGGACCTAACCTTTCGGATTTGGATAAAGTAGCTAGAAGAGCCACTAGGGAATTAGAGAGGGAGAATGAGATTGTTCAGGATAGGGATAGGCCAAATGTCATTCATGATTTACATGGCAGTGAAATGGGAGAATGGGAAGGACCTAGCATCCCTTTGGATGAGTTTGATAGGGTAGAAAAGACCAAGGTCGGAAGACCTGAGGGATATGATTTGTGGGCTGATCTTAGCTCATTGAAGGCCGACATAACCTTCGGCCAATTGTTAGAGATATCACCCATGGCTCGTAAAACTCTTAAGGAGGGTATGCCGGTAACTAGGAGGACTAGGAAGGTAAAAACTAGAGTGGCCGCGAGAGTCCAACTACAAGGGAAAGGACGTGACCTCAAAGCAATTGAGATAGAAGTGATGGTGGTGGACAAGGTGGTTCCAAAGGTGTTAGTTGATGGAGGTAGTGGGTTAAACATTTTGCCGGAGCACACCATGAAAAAGTTGGGCCTTAACCTTACTGGTCCGTCACCGTTCATCATCAACATGGCGAATCAAACTCCGGCGGTGCCTCTGGGAATGATAAAGGACTGTAGGATTAGCACCGGAGGGGAGGAGTATGTGGTTACTTTCCATGTCATCAAAATGCATTCTAACAAGGATACATTTCTCATTTTGTTGGGTAGGCCTTGGTTGAGGATGTCGGATGCGATAGTGGATTGGGGAGGAGTTAAGCCGTCCATTACTTATGGTCCTAAGGACAATAGAGTCAAAGTTTCTATAGGGTTACTAGGAGGTTGGGTTAGGGAACAACTCTCTTCATCATCCGAGGATGAACAAGAAGGCAAAGAGAAAGATGAAAGTAGTAACAAGAAGAATGAGGCACTAGTTGGAGTTGTCCATTCAGACGGACAGGGGACTATGGTAGATTCAGGGTCAAATAGCTTGGGCCCCAGCTTCTATTATTTGGGCGACAATGGGGAGTATGCACAGTGGTTGAAGGACTATCCCGAATCGGAGTATAACATTATGATGATGTCCTATCATGTCTGTTTGAACGAGGAGAGGCTTAGCTCAAGGAGGGCGGAATATTCCTTGTTGGAGCCATGTGAGGTGCTTACCGAGGAGGAATGGATTAGAGGAGGATTGACACCTTGGGTAGATAGTGTGGATGAGAGTGATGTGAGTGTAGTACATGTGGATGGGACTCAAGATGAGGGGGCTATCATTG
Organism: Polytrichum formosum; assembly: GCA_964035585.1. NCBI lineage: Eukaryota > Viridiplantae > Streptophyta > Polytrichopsida > Polytrichales > Polytrichaceae > Polytrichum > Polytrichum formosum. Next base: position 15,102,096 of record OZ037941.1, on the reverse strand, counting down.
AGGCCGCAAGGTTGGAGGAACCTTGCACTTCAAGACCACATCAATGGGCATCGTGGCGGGTCAAGATGTTAAGGATTACCCTAAGGTACCTCCGGATTGGTATAGAAACAAGGATGAGCAAACACATGTGTCGGAGGCAGATTGGAAATATGTGGACGTGAGAATGAAGAATGGGAAGGTTAGACAAATGAAAATGGGGTCTAAGTTGGGGGAGAAGGAAATCAAGGAATATGGTGATTTGGTGGACGAGTTTAGTGACACCTTTGCTTGGTCGTATGATGAGCTTAGGGGTATCCCGAGAGAGATGGTGGAGCATCGCATTCCTTTAATTCCGGGCGCTAGGCCAATTAGACAAAAGGAAAGAAGAATGAACCCACAATTACAATTGTTGGTTAAGGCGGAGTTGGAAAGATTGTTGAAGGCCGGGTTTATCAAGCCAGTGGAAATCACGGATTGGGTCTCTCCAATGGTTTTGGTGAAGAAAAAGAACGGGAAGTTGAGGGTGTGCGTGGATTATAGGAAGTTAAATGCATGTACCCAAAAGGACCACTTCCCACTACCATTCATCACACTATTGTTGGAAGAGGTAGGTGGTCATGCGAGGTACACATTCATGGATGGATATGCGGGCTACAACCAAATTTCTATTGCCCTTCAAGACATCCACAAGACGTCTTTCACCACTCCTTGGGGAACTTTCGTTTGGGTGGTCATGCCATTTGGGTTATGTAATGCCCCGGCCACATTTCAAAGATGGGTCATGTACATCTTCACCGACTTATTGTTCAAATCCATGACTGTATTTGTGGATGATTTTAGCACTCAGAGTGATGCTAGTGACCATTTACAGTGTGTTAGGGAAGCCTTGATTAGATGTAGGAGGATGCGGCTAGCGTTGAACCCGGATAAGACTTTCTTGGGTGTGAGTCGGGGGTGTTACTTGGGTATGTGGTTAGTGAGAAAGGTAGGAAACCGGATCCGGAAAAGATTGAGGTCATAAGTGGGTTGGCACCTCCAACCAATGCCAAGGGGATTGCTAAGTTGCTAGGTCATATGGGTTGGTATCGGGACTTGATCCCTGACTACGCTAAGATTGCGGTTCCTATCACTCAATTGCTTAGAAAAGATTGTAGGTTTGAGTGGACCGAGGCATGCCAGAGGGCATTTGAGGAGTTGAGGGATAAGTTGAGCACTTATCCGGTTTTGAGACCACCCGATTGGGATAAACCTTTCCATGTGTTTTGTGATGCTAGCAATGTGGCGGTAGGTAGTGCACTTTGTCAATCCACGGGGGAGAAGGGTAAGGATCAACCCATTGCCTATGCTAGTAAGCAATTGACACCGGCTGAGAGGAACTATTCTACCACGGAGAGGGAATGTCTGGCTATGGTGTTTTCTGTCAAGAAGTTTAGGCATTATCTCATGTGCAACCCGGTCGTATTTTTTGTGGATCACATGGCCATCAAATACTTGGTCAACAAAGCGGAGCTAAGCGGAAGACTAGCTAGGTGGGTTTTGTTGCTGGAGGAGTTTGATTACACGGTGGAATACAAACCAGGGCGTATGCATTTACAAGCTGACCACTTGTCTAGGTTGTCAGAAAATGTAGGCATTAGCCCAGTGGATGATGGGTTAGTTGATGACAATTTTTTTGTTGTTACCGCACAACCCGAGTGGTATGCCGGTATTGTGGAGTTTTTGACAACTCAACAGTTGCCATTGGATTGGACCAAAGAGGATAGAAGAAAAGTTAGAGTTAATAGTAGACACTTTGCAGTGGTGGGCCATAGGTTGTTTAGGAGGGGAGCTGATGGATTGTTGAGGAGATGTGTGTCGGAGGCAGAGGTGCCCTCCATCTTGGCCGCATGTCATGATAGTGCCTGTGGGGGGCATTTCTCCGGACAACTTACGGGTCAAAAGATTCTTAGAGCAGGTTACTTTTGGCCGACCTTGTTTAAGGATGCACATGAGTATGTTAAGCGTTGTGACGCTTGTCAGAGGTATGCGAGGAACGACCTCCGAATGGAGATGCCCCTTCATGTGTCCTTACCTCTAGTTCCCTTTGAGAAGTGGGGAATTGATTATGTGGATAAGGTTCATCCCCATTCCTCAAAGGGAATGGCTTACATTGTGGTCGCCACCGAATATCTCACCAAGTGGGCGGAGGCTAAGGCGGTCAAGACCGACACAGCTGCACATGCAGCCGCATTCATGTATGAGAACATCATTTCGAGGTTCGGGTGCCCGAAGATTTTAGTGAGCGACAGGGGGACTCATTTCTTGAATTCCTTAATTCAAGAAATGACTGACAAATTCCAAATCAACCATAGGAAAACCACTCCTTACCACCCGCAGACTAATGGTCAGACGGAGCGCGTCAACGGAATATTGGTGGGCATCCTTCGCAAGACGATTCTTGATTCTAAGAGGGATTGGGACGTTAAGTTAACCGCGGCATTGTGGGCGTATAGGACGACCTTCAAGGTGACAACTCAGGCGACCCCTTTTTCATTGGTGTATGGATTGGAGGCCACACTTCCCATCGAGTTTGAGGTGGAGTCACTTAGAGTCGCCATTGGCTCACGCCTGACGGATAGTCAGTCCTTGAAGAATCGATTGACCGACCTTGAGGAGTTGGACGAGAGGAGAAGGATGGCAGCTCAGCATGTTGAGGCCATCCAACGACAGAGGAAGATCACCTTCGACAAACATCACAAGAAGAGAGTCCTACGGCCAGGTATGATGGTGTTAATTCAAGATGCCAGGAAACTCGAATTCCCGGGTAAGTTTGATGCAGTTTGGTTGGGGCCGTACCTCATTCGGGAGGCATTCTCGAACAACTCGTTGCAATTGGAGACATTGAATGGCGAGAGCTTTCTAACGCGCACATCCGGCAGTAGGTGCAAGGAGTACAGGGCCTGAGGTGACGACTTGCCTGCGCAACAAGTGATTTTGGATTCATTCCCCGATGGTCGCCAATTATGTGAGCCCAATATGGTGCCCACATGAGGTGTTAACCTCAAAAGTTCAATCGACGGTTGCTTTTACCTTTTCTTCAATTAATCAAAATTCCAAAAGAAGTGAAGCTTTTGTGTTGGGCTTAAAAGGGAGGGTTGACTTCACGGCGGGGAGCCGGTAGCGGAGAGCCGGTAGTTGAAAGCCGGTACCCGGGAGCCGGTAGTTGGGAACCGGTATCCGGGAGCCGGTAGTTGGGAACCGGTATCCGGGAGCCGGTAGTTGGGAACCGGTACCCGGGAGCCGGTAGTTGGGAATCAGTGTCTGGGAGCTAACTCTGGTGGCAGGGGAAAAGAAAGGACGAAGGCGGAAAGGAGACAAAAGGGGGGCCCAGGGCGGTTCAACATTAGGCCTTGAGGCACATTAGTTTGAGATCAAGTTAGGCCTTGAGGCACATTAGTTTTGAGATCAAGTTAGGCCTTGAGGCACATGGGTTTGAGATCTGGTTAGGCCTTGAGGCACATTGGTTTGAGATCAAGTTAGGCCTTGAGGCACATTGGTTTGAGATCTGGTTAGGCCTTGAGGCACATTGGTTTGAGATCTGGTTAGGCCTTGAGGCACATTAGTTTGAGATCAAGTTAGGCTTTGGGGCACATTAGGCTGAGATCGAGGTTAGGCTTTGAGACATATTAGTCTGAGATCAGGTGGGCTTTAATCAGGTTGAGGCCTTTGGGCAGACTGGATGGAGATTGGGTTTCGGCTTTGAGGTAATGTGAATAGAATTCAGAGCTACGGAGGATTTATGCTTCGTCCTGGGCAGCTGCAAGGGAATTTGGAGCTAAGAAGGACTGAGGCCTTGTCACCAAAATTACTCCACCCTTCGATTGCGTCCTAGCCCGAGTGGAATAGTATTGATGATACTTAGCAAACTCCTTCCTTAGTAACTCAATGTATCATTCCAAAATGGCTTTCTTAGTCGGCAACTCTTGAAAATACTTCAAAATGTTATATCTCCTTCCCATCTACTCGGAATGACTTGAAATTTGTACCACAACTAGAAAACCTAAGAACAAAACATCCCTCAAAATTTCATGCGTTTCCAACCTCTGTCCAGGAGTTATGACCGTTTTAGTCTGCAACTCTTGAAAACACTTCAGAATGATATATCTCCTTCTCATCTACTCGGAATGACTTGAAATTTGGACCACAACTAGAAAACCTAAGAACAAAGCATCCCTCAAAATTTCATGCAATTCAAAGCCTCTGTCCAAGAGTTATGGCCATTTCAGCTCAAAAATGTAGGCAAAGTTCAGAATGTCATAACTGCTGCTCCATTGCTCCAAACATCCTCAGATTTTGACCATGTTCATATGAACAAGTTGTTTACTAACCTTCTAAATTTCAACGAAGTATCTTCTTCTGATCGGAAGTTATGCCCCTTACAACCTAGACTACTCAAAGGATCTCTCATTTACCAACTCTTGAACCACTTCAGAATGCTATATCTCCTTCCCATCTACTCGGAATGACTTGAAATTTGTACCACAACTAGAAAACCTAAGAACAAAGCATGCCTCAAAATTTTATGCAATTCCAAGCCTCTGTCCAAGAGTTATGCCCATTTTAGCTCGAAAATGTAGGCAAAGTTCAGAATGTCATAACTGCTGCTCCATTACTCCAAACATCCTCAGATTTTGACCATGTTCATATGAACAAGTTGTTTACTAACCCTCTAAATTTCAACAAAATATCTTCTCCTACTCGGAAGTTATGCCCCTTACAACCTAGACTATTCAAAGGACCCTAGTGTGTGAGAGAGAGGTCCAAGTGTGAATGGAGAATGAGAGAGGAGAATGAGCCTCCGTGCTCTCCTCCATGGGACTACCCCCTCCAACCACCAAGCATTCACCACCGTAGATCAAGCCATACCTACATCTAATGGTTGGCATCCACGGCCTCCATCATCCTAACCCTTGATCAAACTCCAAGATCCCACGGTTGGCATTCACGGCCGCCGCTCAAGATCCAACGGTTGGCATTCACGGCCGCCGCTCAAGATCCAACGGCCTTCATCCACCCTAAACTCCTCCGCTTGATGTCATCCTCCGTTCGTCTCCGTTCGTCCCGTTCGCCCGTTGTCATTCGTTGTCTTCCTTCATACTAACTACTTGCCCAAAGATAATTACTACTCACTAACTTCCTCTAACACCAATCCCAACACACAACCACTTATCACTTCAAACTAACTCTTAAATCAAAACAACAAGCTTCACTATTTTTATGATTTTAAGTACTTGAACAATTGTCAAGGACCAGTTTTACGGAACTTAAGAATTAACACAACATGTGAGCATCATATTTGGCTCACATAACTGGCGACCATCGGGGGATGGATCCAATATCTCTTGCTCGAGGGCAAATGGCCCTTATGCCTTGTACTCCTTGCATCGACTGCCTGAAGTCCGCGTTGGGAAGCTCTCCCCGTTCAATGTCTCCAATTGTAATGAGTTGTTCGGAAATGCATCCCGCACAAGATAAGGCCCCAACCATACAGCATTAAACTTACCCGGGAATTCGAGCTTCCGTGCATCTTGAATCATTACCATCATTCCCGGCTTTAGCGCCCGCTTCTTGTGTCGTTTGTCGAAGGTGATCTTCCTTCGGCGTTGGATGGCCTCAACATGCTGAGCCGCCGTCCTTCTCCTCTCGTCCAACTCCTCTAGGTCTGTCAGTCGATTCTTCAAGGACTGACTATCCGTAAGGCGTGAGCCAATGGCAACTCTAAGTGACTCCACCTCAAACTCAATGGGAAGTGTGGCTTCCAACCCATACACCAACGAGAATGGAGTGGCCTGAGTTGTCACCTTGAAGGTTGTTCGATAAGCCCACAATGCCGCCGTCAACTTCACGTCCCAATCCCTCTTAGAATCCATGATTGTTTTGCGAAGGATACTCACCAATGTGCCGTTGACCCGTTCCGTCTGACCATTAGTCTGCGGATGATAAGGAGTGGTTTTCCTATGGTCTATCTGAAACCTGTCTGTCATTTCTCGAATTAAAGAATTCAAGAAGTGAGTACCCCTATCGCTAACTAAAATATTTGGGCATCCAAACCTGGAAATGATGTTTTCGTACATGAATGTAGCGGCATGTGCCGCCGTGTCGGTCTTGACCGCCTTAGCTTCCGCCCACTTGGTGAGGTATTCGGTGGCGACCACAATGTAAGCCATTCCTTTTGAGGAATGGGGATGAACCTCGCCAACATAATCAATTCCCCACTTCTCAAAGGGAACAAGAGGTAAGGATACATGGAGAGGCATCTCCATGCGGAGGTCATTCCTCGCATACCTCTGACAAGCGTCACAACGCTTAACATAATCATGAGCATCCTTAAACAAGGTAGGCCAAAAGTAACATGCTCTAAGAATCTTTTGACCTGTAAGTTGCCCAGAGAAATGCCCCCCACATGCATTATCATGACATGCCGCTAAGATGGAGGGCACCTCTGCCTCTGACACACATCTCCTCAACAATCCATCAGCTCCCCTCCTAAACAACCTATGGCCTACCACTGCAAAGTGCCTACTATTGACTCTAACCTTCCTTCTATCCTCCTTGGTCCACTCCACTGGCAACTGCTGAGTTGTCAAGAACTCCACAATGCCTGCATACCACTCAGGTCGGGCGGTAACCACAAAGAGATTGTCGTCCATCAACCTATCATCCACCGGACTCTCCCCCATCTCCTCCAACAATCTCGACAAGTGGTCGGCTTGTAAATGCATGCGACCAGGCTTGTACTCAACGGTGTAATCAAACTCCTCCAACAACAAGACCCACCTAGCTAGCCTTCCGCTCAACTCCGCCTTGTTGACTAAATACTTGATAGCCATGTGATCCACAAAGAAGACAACCGGGTTGCACATGAGGTAATGGCGAAACTTCTTAACTGAAAACACCATGGCTAAGCACTCCCTCTCTGTGGTAGAATAATTCCTCTCGGACAATGTCAATTGTTTGCTAGCATAAGCAATGGGCTGGTCCTTACCCTTTTCACCTGTTGACTGACACAAGGCACTACCAACTGCTACATTGCTAGCATCACAAAACACATGGAAAGGCTTATCCCAATCGGGTGGCCTTAACACCGGATAGGTGCTCAACTTGGACCTCAACTCCTCAAATGCCCTTTGGCAAGCCTCTGTCCACTCAAACTTACAATCTTTCCTAAGCAACTGAGTGATAGGGACCGCAATCTTTGCGTAATCCGGGATTAAGTTCCGATACCATCCCACATGTCCTAGCAACTTGGCTATCCCTCTTGCATTGGTTGGAATGGCCAACCCATCTATCACTGCAATCTTATCGGGATCCGGCTCCCTTCCTTTCTCACTGACCACATAACCAAGCAAAACTCCCTTCTGAACACCCAAGAACGTCTTGTCCGGGTTCAAGGCCAATTGCATTTTCCTACATCTAATCAAATCCTCTCTCACACACTGTAAATGTTCGCTAGCACTAGACTGAATACTAAAATCGTCTACGAACACGGTCATGAATTTGTACAACAAGTCGGTGAAGATATACATGACCAACCTCTGAAACGTCGCAGGAGCATTACACAACCCAAATGGCATGACCACCCAAACGAAAGTCCCCCAAGGAGTGGTGAAGGCCGTCTTGTGGATGTCTTGAAGGGCAATAGAAATTTGGTTGTAGCCCGCATATCCATCCATGAATGTGTACCTCGCATGACCACCTACCTCCTCTAACAATAGTGTGATGAATGGTAGAGGAAAGTGGTCCTTTTGTGTGCACGCATTTAACTTCCTATAATCCACACATACCCTCAACTTCCCATTCTTTTTCTTCACCAAAACCATCGGAGAGACCCAATCCGTAATTTCCACCGGTTTGATAAACCCGGCCTTCAACAATCTTTCCAACTCCGCCTTAACCAACAATTGTAATTATGGGTTCATTCTTCTCTCATTTTGTCTAATTGGCCTAGCACCCGGGATCAAAGGAATGCGATGCTCCACCATCTCTCTCGGAATCTCCCTAAGCTCATCATACGACCAAGCGAAGGTGTCACTAAACTCATCCACCAAATCGCCATATTCCTCGATTTCTTTCTCCCCCAACTTAGATCCCATTTTCATTTGTCTAACCGTCCCATTTTTCATTCTCACATCCACATACTTCCAATCCGCCTCCGACACATGTGTTTGCTCATCCTTGTTTCTATACCAATCCGGAGGTACCTTTGGATAGTCCTTAACATCTTGACCCGCCACAATGCCCGTTGACGTGGTCTTGAAGTGCACAGGTTCTTCCAACTTTCCAGCCTCAATGACGGCCCCCTCATCTTGGGTCCCATCCACATGTACGACATTCACGTCGCTCTCATCCATGCTATCTATCCAAGGTGTCAATCCTCCTCTGATCCACTCCTCTTCAGTCAGCACCTCGCATGGCTCCAACAAGGAATATTCCGCCTCCCTTGAGCTAAGCCTCTCCTCACTCAAACATTCATGATAGGATGTCATCATAATGTCATACTCCGACTCGGGATAGTCTCTCAACCACTGCGCATACTCTCCATTATCACCATGGAAATAGAAACTAGGACCCAAACTACCTGACACTGAATCTATATGAGTCCCTTGTCCGCCGGGATGGATTACTCCCACTAGTGTCTCATTCTTTTTGTCGTCATCTTCACCTTCCTCCTTGCCCTCCACCTCTTCATCTGAAGACGAAGAGATTTGCTCTCTCACCCAACCTCCTAACAACCCTATGGAGACTTTGACTCTATTGTCCTTAGGACCATAAGTAATAGACGGTTTGTCCCCTCCCCAATCTACTACCGCATCCGACATCCTCAACCAAGGCCTACCTAACAAGATGGAGAATGTATCCTTGTCAGAATACATTTTGATGACATGAAAAGTTACCACATACTCCTCCCCTCCGGTGCTAATCCTACAATCTTTAATCATTCCCAAAGGCACCGCCGGAGTTTGATTCGCCATGTTGATGATGAACGGTGACGGACCCGTAAGGCTAAGGCCCAACCTCTTCATGGTGTGCTCCGGCAAAATATTTAACCCGCTACCTCCATCAACTAAGACATTCGGAACCACCTTGTCCACCACCATTACTTCTATATCAATTGCTTTGAGGTCACGCCCTCCTCCTTGTAGTTGTACTCTAGCGGCCACTCTAGTCTTTACCTTCCTAGTCCTCCTAGTCACCGGCATACCCTCCTTAAGAGTCTTACGAGCCATGGGTGATATCTCCAACAATTGGCCGAAGGTTATGTCGGCCTTCAATGAGCTAAGATCGGCCCACAAATCATATCCCTCCGGTCTTTCAACCTTGGTCCCTTCTACCCTATCAAACTCATCCAAAGGGATGTTAGGTCCCTCCCATTCTCCCATCTCACTGCCATGTAAATCATGAATGACATTTGGCCTATCCCTATCCTGAACAATCTCATTTTCCTTCTCTAATTCCCTAGTGGCTCTCCTAGCTACTCTAGCTACTTTATCCAAATCCGAGAGGTTAGGGCCCTCATCCGATGAGTACTCCTCTTGACCATCTACATCCTTCTCCGCTTGAACATTTCCCCGCATAGCCCTAGTGGTGACCGCTAATGCCGGTGCCTCATGAGTGACCTCACCATTCAAACTCCTCAACTCATAGGTGATGACGTTGGTGTGAAGAGACCATTGATCTTGCTCTTCTTCAACACCCATTTGGTAAGCAATAGACTCGTCTTGATGCGGCTCAGTAACACCATCCACAAACCTAACATCGTGGGAATTCGATGGACCCGGATTGATCGGAGGAGCTGGCCTCCTATTGTCGAACTGTTGTGGACCTCCTGGCCTATTCTGAATAGGAATGTATCCATTCGCCGTCTGCAATCCAATCGGAGGATGGAATGTCTGCCTCGCATTCCCATGGTCATAGTATAGATTGGGTGGCCTAAGCTCATTAGGAGGTCCGCTCTGCGGCCTAGCTCCTCTCATATTGTCTCTCGCCTGCTGTTGTGGGTTGACCACTGGATTAGGCATACTAATGACCTTATCAGGTTGACGACACTCGTCCGAAGGGTGATTTCCCCCACAATTACTACAACCATAACCTTGTCCTTCGGACCAACATTGACCCGGTGCGTGCCATCTCCCACAGAAAGGATGAAACTCCCTTCTCTCCATGTTCTGACCACCCTGTCCTCTAGGGGGAGGTCCTCTATAATTGCCCTGACCATACTGATTCTGACCTTGGCCTCTATGATTTTGTGGAGGTGGGTGTGAGGCCAAACCCCCCACCCTTAAGCGTTCGTAGTCCGAGTAGTGGGTTTGGGCTCACATTCTTCCGTGGCATTGGCCTTGGGCTCACATTCTTCCGTGGCATTGGCCTTGGGCTTGGATGAGTCCTTTGATGACTCAAGTGTCCAATTCCTTGCCTTGTACGCGCAAGCCCAAGCGGATATTCCTCTCTTTCTTTTACCATTGATCACCTTTACTTCCTTAGGGTCCTTGAGCTCCTCACTAGGCTTAGTGGGTGAGTCCATAGTGCAAGGATCAACTCTTCATGTGACTTTGTTCTAAACTACTTCACATACCAATCCATGAATGTGGAACAACTCATTTTTTTATTTTTTTATGCGGTTATCAATGCAAAGTATTAACAAATACTTTTCACATCAAATTTCCCACATCACACCATCCTCAATTTAATTAACTTAGCACTCCTTGAGCCAAACTACTCTAAATGTGTCACACCAAACTACATTCCCCATACTAGTTCAAATCCCAACCTTTGGCTTGAACACCACCAAAGTTGGTCTTGCAAATTCAATGATCTACCTAATTTCTCAAGCCACACACCATTACTTTACTAATCAAATGCGTTCCCCGATGCATAACAACAATCAGTCTCACCCTAGCTCATCCTTTTTGCAGCAAAGTAAAATCTCACTCCGAAATTCTACGCTGTTCGATGCAGATTGACGCCCGTCACCGCCCGTCAATTTCTTCCTTGAGGCACCTGTTTCCCGCAGACAGAGATCAGCTCCTTGTTAGCCCTTCTCAAGTTAGGCTAGCCTCGAATTAGCTAGCTCCTTATTTGCTCGGCCCTTAATTAACCAGCTCCTAGGTAGCTAGCTCCTAACTAGCCTAGCTGCAAATAGTCCATCTTCTAACTTGCCAGCTCCTAGTTAGCCTAACCCGCAATTAGCCTAACTCCTAATCAGCATGGCCCATGATTGGCCTAGATGTCCCTTAAACAACTTGTAACCAACTGTCGGTTCTCCCTGATCATAGCCACCTTCCCTTAATTAGCTGCCGTCGGGTAATCTCCTCAATCTCAGCTTGATTAGTGCAGCTCCCTTGGCTCTGGCCGCTACGGTTCCCAATTCAGGCGCAGCTAACCCAGTTCACAGTCTCGGCTCTGCATTACAAGGTCACGGCTCTTGGCTCATGTGTGAAGTGGCTTTAACCAGCAACTGCAGCTGACTAGGCCCAGCTGCAGAGCTAATCCCAGCTTACAGCTTACCCAGTCTCGGACTCCCAGCACCTTCTCCAAAAGCCCAGCTCCTTCTTCAACAATTCAGGCCTTTGGCCAAATATTAAACCATTCAAAATAAGTACCATCATCTAACACTAACTGAGTGCGCCAATTTAATGGTTCAAACTAAGCTCTATAAACTAAATGCTATGAGGTGAACACTATGAACTAAACACTATCACTAAATGCCTTAAGTCAAATACTATATCTAAGCAATGCAAAACCAATCTAAAAACTAGTTTGCCTCGGTTCTCTACCTAGAACCTTGCACCACACGTGCACCCTTCTTGCTCCACACACACCCACACACATAGCTTCAAGCTTCTTAAGAGCTCGCTCCCTTGAGAGCACTTGAGAGAGAGAGAGACCAACTAACTACACTAATTAACTCCGCTAATTTCCCACACATTGTCGCTAAGTTTAAGAGTTTTTCCTACCAACTAATTCACAATCTCCTCATGAGCTCTAAGAGCTCCAATTCCTAACACCACACACGAGAGATCGAGAGAGAAAATGAGAGAATCCCCCACCTTACCTCGGACCCCCTTGGGATGCTCAACCCAAACTTAGCCTCCTTCACTTTCCGCCGCCATAACTTTCTCCCCTTACCTTCCCAAATTGTCACTCACCACTTTAATTCAAACCACGATGCTTAAATCGTAATTTGATTGGTGCTTTTAGAATTTGCTTATCCTCCACCTTGCGTTCTTCCTTGGACCTTCCCCATTAAGTGGCCACGATGAGGTGGTCCACTTGTGCGTTCAATGTGATCCTCCATTCATCCCAATTCGAATACACTTGCCTCTTGAGTCACCTTGGTTGTCTCCATCCATTTGTACTAGCCTACTCACTAACTACTCAATCCAAGTTCTTCTTACCTATCCCTATTCACTCAAATCCTTTCCTAAGATAAAAACACACTAACCTCTCCACTTCAAGCCCCTTATAACATTGTACTCCTAAGGCTAACAATTCACTCTTTTTATATTTTTGTGAAGTGACATACCACTTCAAAGCACACCGACTAATATTTTCTAAAGATTAAGACTAAATGTGGGCACCGCTTTGGGCTCACAGTGGGCCACCATTGTTCTTTTGATTATGATTCTGCCCCACTTGACAAAACTGCCTAGTATGCCCAGGTTGCCCACACTGAACACACCACAATCCTGAGGCATGTCTACCCGATTCAACTGGAGGAGGAGGACCTGGCTGTTGACTCCTAATCATCAATGACATCTGATCCGTAAGACTCTACATTTGTTTGATCACGGCCTCCTGAAATCCCAACTGACTAGCACCTAACCTCTTCTCCACCTCCTCAATGTGTGCATCGACTTTAGGAGCGGGCAATGCTAAGAGTGGTGCCGGCTCCCTCGCTGCTAGCGGACGTGGACATGTGTCAATGAGGGCATACTGACCATGACTCCCCTGTCTACCATGTTGGACCTCCACTTCTCTCGGACGAATGGGAATGAATTGAGGTATAGATTCGTCCTCCCTTCGCCACAACCTCTCGTAATCTCTGTCCAAGCGCTCCATCTCCCTAGCCGCCGCCTTGGCATCCGCCAATGTCTGAGGGTTTCTTTCCAACACACCTCTAATGGTACCCGCCTTAAAAAATCCTTGGATGGAGAATTGTTTAAGGGTGTCATCGTTGAGCATCGTACCCACAAAGCGTGTACACACCAAATCAAACCTCCTGATGTATGCCGAAATCTCCTCTTCCCTTCCTTGCTTCAAGGTTGCCAACGCTCTAAGAGCCGTGCTCTGACCAACCTCGGGCCTAAACTCATTTAGAAACTCCCTCTGCATCTGCTCCCATCCTGTAAAATGACCCTCTGCATGATCTCTATACCACTCATAGGCTTCTCCCTCTAGAGTGGTAGGAAACCACACCAACCAATATCCCGGGTTGGTGACAATAGAACTAGCCAACCTTTCAATGTACCTCTCCATGTGCCTAGAGGGATCCTCATCCTTAGTTCCATAAAACTTAGGGAGGTGGGCTGGCATATCCACCGCCGCCAAGTTTTGTGGAACCACAATGGGTAAACCTCTCGGCCTAACCAATGGATCAATGGGTGGAAAGGGAGGCGGACCCTCTCCCTCCTGAGCCATGGTGACCGGTGTGTCCACTCCTATTCCCCTATCAACTTCTACATGAATTTCTTTCCTAACCGTATTAGTCTCCTCCGATATCTCGTCACTCAACTTAGAGGTAGTAGCCTCCTCCTCAAGTTGAGCATCTACCTCTAAATTTTCTAACACTAGACTAGTAATAGGATCCACATTCAAGCAACTTTCTATCCCAACTTCTACCTTTTCTGTAACTTCACTAATCTTAGACAATCTTTTCCTACGTGTACTCTTTCCTAATCCTAACTCCAATTTAGGTTTGTGAGATCGGGTCTTACCTTGCATTCATGCACATTCGATCAACCCTCACTTGACCACACATACCCCTTGCTACCTTCACTCTTTTTAATGTTTTCACTTTTCTTGATGTGGTTTAAAATTGAGGAGATGAGGAAAGAGAACCTGCAAGCCAACTTAAGTGAAAAATCCCAAACATGGGATAGGCATGCTCATGTCAATTCTTAGTCAAGCCGGAGCATCATCTCCGACTCTTCCCTCGAATTGACACTCACCACAATACCGAGGTTGAGGGGCTGACCTTCGCCATGCACCACATCGAAGACCAAGGCATCACCCTCTCGCCTTCAACACGATGCGATGACTAGGGAATTACCCTCCCCAACGGATAACGACAAAGACAAGTACTAAAATTCTTCCTTAATTAATTAATTCACTTTGAAGAATATCTTACCTCAAACAATTCGCTTCCTCCTGCAAGTTAGCACTCACACTCGACCGTGACTCAATGTGACATTGACAACAACAACTCTCAATCAACAATTCTAATCTAAAACATCAAATTCAAAATCCCTTAACTTGGATACTCACCCCAAGGTGAGTGTCAAAGTTTTCTCTTCCTAAAATTAATTATCCCTCTAAGATTTAATGAGCTAATAATCGTCCTATTAATGTTATGTTCTTATGCCATCCCAAGAAGGTTTAGAACATCACCTCAAGCCGCGCTCCTTCCTCAAAACAAATTGCATAAATAAAAATGCAATTCATGCCAAGGAAAAAAAAATGGAATTCAACTAACCTAACCCAATGCCAACAATCAAAACAAAATGAAATGCTTACCACACACCATGTGCTCCTTCCTCTCCTTCAAGTTCGTGCCTCCAAGCTTCCAATCCTCCTAATCCCGCTTCGCTCCCGGCGGACGCACCATTTATGTCACCAAAATTACTCCACCCTTCGATTGCGTCCTAGCCCGAGTGGAATAGTATTGATGACACTTAGCAAACTCCTTCCTTAGTAACTCAATGTATCATTCCAAAATGGCTTTCTTAGTCGGCAACTCTTGAAAATACTTCAAAATGTTATATCTCCTTCCCATCTACTCGGAATGACTTGAAATTTGTACCACAACTAGAAAACCTAAGAACAAAACATCCCTCAAAATTTCATGCGTTTCCAAGCCTCTGTCCAGGAGTTATGACCGTTTTAGTCTGCAACTCTTGAAAACACTTCAGAATGATATATCTCCTTCTCATCTACTCGGAATGACTTGAAATTTGGACCACAACTAGAAAACCTAAGAACAAAGCATCCCTCAAAATTTCATGCAATTCAAAGCCTCTGTCCAAGAGTTATGGCCATTTCAGCTCAAAAATGTAGGCAAAGTTCAGAATGTCATAACTGCTGCTCCATTGCTCCAAACATCCTCAGATTTTGACCATGTTCATATGAACAAGTTGTTTACTAACCTTCTAAATTTCAACGAAGTATCTTCTTCTGATCGGAAGTTATGCCCCTTACAACCTAGACTACTCAAAGGATCTCTCATTTACCAACTCTTGAACCACTTCAGAATGCTATATCTCCTTCCCATCTACTCGGAATGACTTGAAATTTGTACCACAACTAGAAAACCTAAGAACAAAGCATGCCTCAAAATTTTATGCAATTCCAAGCCTCTGTCCAAGAGTTATGCCCATTTTAGCTCGAAAATGTAGGCAAAGTTCAGAATGTCATAACTGCTGCTCCATTACTCCAAACATCCTCAGATTTTGACCATGTTCATATGAACAAGTTGTTTACTAACCCTCTAAATTTCAACAAAATATCTTCTCCTACTCGGAAGTTATGCCCCTTACAACCTAGACTATTCAAAGGACCCTAGTGTGTGAGAGAGAGGTCCAAGTGTGAATGGAGAATGAGAGAGGAGAATGAGCCTCCGTGCTCTCCTCCATGGGACTACCCCCTCCAACCACCAAGCATTCACCACCGTAGATCAAGCCATACCTACATCTAATGGTTGGCATCCACGGCCTCCATCATCCTAACCCTTGATCAAACTCCAAGATCCCACGGTTGGCATTCACGGCCGCCGCTCAAGATCCAACGGTTGGCATTCACGGCCGCCGCTCAAGATCCAACGGCCTTCATCCACCCTAAACTCCTCCGCTTGATGTCATCCTCCGTTCGTCTCCGTTCGTCCCGTTCGCCCGTTGTCATTCGTTGTCTTCCTTCATACTAACTACTTGCCCAAAGATAATTACTACTCACTAACTTCCTCTAACACCAATCCCAACACACAACCACTTATCACTTCAAACTAACTCTTAAATCAAAACAACAAGCTTCACTATTTTTATGATTTTAAGTACTTGAACAATTGTCAAGGACCAGTTTTACGGAACTTAAGAATTAACACAACATGTGAGCATCATATTTGGCTCACAGGCCTCGGCCTGGGTCAGCTGCAAAGGGGGTCAGGGCTGGGAATGTAAGCCAGAAGTGTGAAGTGGATTCGACCTCTTGAGAATCAAAGGGGGAGTCATTTGGAAAATGAGAGGTTTTAAATTGAGTTGATAATGGCAGGGTCCCAATACCTTGCAATGTAGTAAGGTGGGTAGTGGGCATTTTGAAGGATACAGTAGGTAGGGCTTAATGTACTTTCAGAATGTGGAAAGTGCCCTCGGGTTTAGGAACCACATTAGTGATTCCGATGACACATGCAATATGTAAGAGGTTAGAAGAGGAAAAAAATGGACTGTGGTTGTGAGTAAAATGGGTGCATATGTATTTTTTCAATACTAATGCCTTATGAGGTTGAATAAAGAGAGTGTGCTTGCATTTAAGTCATTGGGTTATGAGTATGGAGGTTCCCACGCTAAGTTTCTACAAGGACATGTGAGCCATGGATTCCCATCCGGACCACAGACGCTAAGGGTGGGGATTTATGGCTGACACGGTGCACGTTGTGCTGCTGCCAGGCTCGTTAAGGACTGAAATGCGACCCTTCTTCTACAAGCACTACCGGAGCATGCCCGCCATGAGTGTGGATAGAGGAAAACAACAAGGAAAATAGACTACAGAGTACGTGACTCCGCAGCGCTCCGACTGTCGACAGGTTTGCTTCTAGCGATTGAAGTGCTCCAATCGAAATGTGAGGCCCGAGATAGCATGCCGAGGAGACACAGATAGGAAGTCCCCTATTTCCAAGGTCTAGTATGCTCTTGGCCGCCCTCATTGATGGGAGTCAGGTTGAACCATGTTTTGGCACTGAGGATTCTTAACTAGTTCGTGTTTTGAATTGAATATTGTTCATAAAATGAGGTGGACCTTCCTATGATTTAATTGCATCCAAACTCCAAAAGAATTGAAATGTCCATATAGACGTGCATCTCATGCTACCAACAGGGAGTCTGCATTGTCCACATGCATGCCAAAGTCATTTTTTAGTAGCACCTTGTGATGTTTGCCTCATTCAGTACTTGGAAAGTCACTATGGAGTAACACCTTCACATGTTTCCCTCATTCCATAGTTGCAAAGTCATTTTACAGTCACAACAAAGTCTTTGTGGACATGTAGGCAGCAAGTATTGACAGTCAGGGAGACATATTTGACAGAAGAAGGATTTATTCTCCCAAGGAATGGCATATTTCAAGAACTGTCAAGGAGCTCAGAAATAACAGTTTGCTTACTGATTGTTGTGACCCAAGTGGCATCATTGAGTGCCATTTCAGTGCCTCAGTTCAACTCTATTGCAGGATCTGTCAAAAAGTAATCATCAAGGACTAGTGTCTTCTCTTTGTGGTTTCTTGCGGTTCTTCCACTAATCCACATATATTGTTGTTTCAGGCTGAAGTTGAACTCCTTTCAGCCACTGTAATGTTCTTCACCAGAGTTGGCATCACATCTGATGATGCGGGGATTAAAATTTGAAATCGGAAGGTATTGCCCCCTTCTTTTATATGCTTCACCTAGATAGCTTGGGAAATGTTCCTTACAGATAATCATCAAAGGAGGAACTGTCCGCCATCCATTTTAAACAAACTTTTGCTCAAGGGGGCTTGTTGCCTCTACCCTCAAGCAGTTCCTGCCTATTTTACTGCAGGTGTTGGAAGCAGTGCTGGAGAAGTATGACATTCCCAAGGAATCATTTGTACATGTCTGTGTGATTGTTGATAAGGTATTACCTACATTTACATATCAACAATGGTGTTTTGGATTGCCTGCAATACATCTTGCTTTGGATTTTGGACATTGTTTGGACATTGGGAAGTGAACTTCAACCCTCAGTTTAATTAGAATGAATCTATTTCAATGAGCTCTGACTATTAAATATTTAGGGTTGCGCAAAATAATATCGCAAAAGCATATTACATTTACTGAGTCGTTTCCAGGGAAGTTCATGACTTCGGGGAGCACAGGATTGACTGCTCCCAGAAGATGGCCTCTTCCAACGGAGACAACAAATCTAGTGGGAGCCATTGAATTGTCAGCAGAAGAGAACTTACTAGCACAAGAGGACTACTAGGATACCATGACTTGAGCATGACTAGGAATAGTTAGTTCAAAGTCGTCTGGTAGTGACGATGTAGCACTGCTATAGTCATGTGCAATGAAGACAGAAGCGCCTGTGAACGGATCCAGAGTTCAAATTGAAGCCTACTCAATTTATGGTCGGCCTTGTCCTGAAATCAATGTCCTCTCGCCTCATGTACTGTTTAGTAGCATCTTCTTACATAGACTCTTTTCCTTAGTGGCAGTATGGCCTATGGTTACGCTTGAAGTCGCTTCTGTGAAAGCAGGGATAATATTTTCAAGCGCTGTCCAAGCGGGCAGAAGGAACCAATATGAACATGGCGTCGGACACTCAGCACTCATTTTGTTGGTGAGCATGAAGTGGCAATGGAATGACCTAGTAGTAGCGCCCACTATGATCCCCGACTGAGTTGCAATTGCAAGTGACCGAGGCGCAAATCTGTCGACGATTGTAGGCGCAAGACATGGGGGCTAGTTCTCCCCATCCACATCAGCATGCATTCGAAGCACATAAAGTGGCGAGAATAATCCTAAACTACTCCCGAAAACGATGAAGTCATATTGTAGTCGCCATACAGTAACGCACTGTGACTAAGAAATGACATGCTACTACTACACAGTGATGTAATCATCCACATTGGATTCCCGCCAAACAACCAACGCTTTTCTTGACGAAAAGCACGCTTCGGCAGCTATAGTTCATCAGCTTTTCATCTCCCAGTGACAATTGCGACTGCTGCGTGACTGCGACAACGCAGACAAAGCAGAAGTGGTGCTATTACAGAGGACCAGTCATTTCCTAGTGAAACCGGACTTCTAGTCATTCCTCCCCAGTCATTTATACCACCGTTTTTTAGTAGTGAGAGGGGTCGAAGAACTCAAAGGTCACGCAACACAAGTTATGTATGGTGGGCATTGGATGCAAGAGAGGCACTGAAGAACTCAAGAGTCACACAACGCACATTATGGGTGGTTTTTGAGGTGGCGACCTTGAAAACATCTTTCGGTAAGTCCCAAATTGGTGTTGTGGCGGTGGCAAGATAAGTGGGGATGTTTTGGGTGAATTTGTATTGGAATCTTGAAAAAATGTCTTTATTACTTCTAGTCTTACTTTCAATCTTTTTTATTTCTTAAGATAAATATACGGTTATAAATATGAATGCTTCAAAATTTACAATTAAGATACCATCTCATCAAAAGACTTGAATTCTAATATTACATAATTGAAGGGTCCTCAAAATGTAAGCCAAAAATAATAACTCCTCCCCCCCTCCCAAATAAATCAAATATCGCACATATGTACAACATTTTACACTAGGTGCACCCCCTCAAGTGAAAGAATTTAGAGGTAGAATGAACTTTTCAAAGCATTGGGGTTCCAAGTCAAAGTTAAAGTTGTATCATGGAATGTGATTTAATTAAAATTCTTGCTTTGGAGTGAATATACAAAAGAAAGATGTACAAGGTGAATTTCAAACCACGTCCAAATATATAGTTGGAATGCACACCATCATTTTTTCCATCAAATATTTCCATAAAACTTTGTTTGCAAATAAAAATATACTAAGTGACCCGACCCTCGAGTAGCAGTCAAAGATGGATGATATATATTGCCTTCCAAACCCTTATTATTTGTTGTACCTCCTTGGACTCTCTCTCTCTCCCTCTCTCTAAAACCCCAGCCTTTGCACCTTCAATCTTGTTCACAACCAATTATGTTGAAAACTAGAGGAAGAAAAGCTACACATATTGAACTTCGACCTCCGAAATTCCTCATATATCTACAATTGAGTATACAACACAATATTGGGATGGGGGCCATCAAATGAGTATGAGAACAATGCCGGTGAATGATGATAAGAGATCCCAAAGCGAAAACTATAAAATGTGAAAGTTGGTGAAATCAAATCATTTTCATGCTAGGATCTAACTGAGTCAAGAGAAGCACTTAAAACTTGGCAAATCATGACACTACAAGCATACTTTCAAGAAATCAAGGATTATGCTATGTGATTGCCCAAGACAAAGATGCAGGTCTTTATATCATATAGAAGCCTTGACTCTCAAATAAAGGACTTCAAGTTTAATTATGTGTTTGCAATGTCACACATGCCCATTTATGTCACTCCTCTTAAATACTTCAACATCTCCACTTTGGTTCTTATCCATGCTCAAAGTGTAAGTGAATACCCAATGATTATCACTTTGATAGTATCACCCAAACTCAAAAAATCACAAGCTAGTGTGTAATTTATCTACAAACAATTATAACTTTAAGAACATTTTATATTGGGCATAATTCTTCTCTCCACTTGACACTAGAGACAAGGTTCTTAGGACTTATTCTCTTTTTAGCTACAAAGGATTCACACATGTACATGGTATTCACTCCAAACGAAGGTGGATAAGTGCCATGGCCTCAGATAACACCGAGGATTTTATCTTGTCCATAACATTATTAAGATCCATAACAATGTTTTGTGGGATTGACAATATTCTACAAAATATTCTTCACATTCATATTGAATATGAGAAATATTCCACAGAATACTCGCAGTCCCATAGAACACTGTTATGGATTTGAATAATGTTATGTTACCCCGGAGACAATTGGTAGTATTATTTATGGGGGGTCTCCGACTCTTACATGGATTCTACTAGCTGGCCGAAATCGGATGCATGGATTGGATTAGGGTATGCGTACAATGAAATGGGCCACTTTGCTTCTAATTGACGAGTATACTAGAATGTGTGGCCATGTTCCTCATAATTTTCATCACTTGGTAGCCATTAGGAAACACTTGCATCACCTTAAAACTTGAATGCAACAGTGGCAAACGCCTAAGGGAGCCTTCTTGGATTGAGCTTTAAGGTAGATGTGCCTAATTTGGTTGCTCATCTTTATTGAACACCTATATTTGAGTGGTATGTGGTTTGGTGTGGTTCCAAGAACAGATATCGGAAAGACATCTTTGTAAGGAGATTGGACTACATGCTGAAAAAAAAAGTGTTAACCAGTCTAGATTCAATAGTTGATCTAATTGGGGAAGGCTTACATGACCATGTAAATGAGCACACGAATCTTCACTTTGATAATGATGGAGATATTGATAGAAGCTCCGAAAATTACAAGGAAAGTTGCTACAGCCTTGATTTAGATTTGCATGTTTCATATCCTAGGGGAGTGGGCCAATCGTAAAAAGCATCCATTTGAGACCCATCCACCTCAATGGCAACAGAGAGAGGGAATATCGAATATGAGTGTACCTCTCATCCATCCAACATAATAACTTGACCCATGTAAGTTTGATGCCGATTCACCTTAAATGACTTCATGTAGACTAATTCAGGGTCTTTATACCTAATTCCTGTGTCAAATCAGAAAGAGAGAGGAACTTTGGCCCGAAGGGCTAGTGTGAATGAAGAGTATGTTGGATTCCGGTGTCAAATCAACTTTAAAAAGTGACTACCGAGCTGCATACTATTTCAAGGCTTTTATGTTGGATGATCGAGAGGTACGCTTGTATACGATAATTCCCTCTCTCTAACGGCAGCTGGGGTCTTAGGAAATAGCAGATGTGAGTGTGCAAAGCAAAGCATGGTTTTTTGCCAGGTGGCGACTTTATGAATAATATAGTGATGAAGTGTGAGTAACCAGTAGGAAATAGCTTAGATAGGATGATTCAAACTGGTTATGAGCTACTACAGTGTGTGAACATGCGTACTTCACAAGTGGTTCAGAGTTTTTTGCAAATTCCATCCCTAATTTTTTTATGAGACAGAAGGCCGACATGCAAGCGCCAAAGCACATGAGGCAGTTGACCACCTAGCAAGTTTCTGTCAAGTAGAGAGGAGATTTCACAGCCAGGAATCGAACCGCCAACCTCTTCCTTAACATTTGGGTATCTCTCCACCATCATCCAGTAGTTTAGGGTCGTCTTGGACCAAAATTCCATCCCTATTAGGTAGGGTCGGATGAGGAGAGACCTCAAGTGAATCAAACCCAACCCAACCCAACCCATGTGCAAACGAGCAATTTATCTCCTCCTTTTCATTTGATGTCTCCTTTTTCTATCATACCACAACTATTAAAAATGTGAAGAACATGTTCAGTTTAACCCTAGCATCGAAATCTGAAATTAAAATACATACATGTATAGAACATGCCCAAAAATGGTGGTTGAAACCTTATTATGGTTGAGGACTTAAGAGTTCATCACAAAGGACATGAGCTGTCTTCGACTTGAGGTCGTCAATGGAATTACCACAATGAAGATTCTTGTGCTAAATGATCATATAGGTCCCCAATTATGTTGACTATTGAGCCTAGAATGGTTGACATATTTAGAGCATGTAATCCAATCTCTTGTGAACGAGTGTCTTGTTGGCATCCATTCTCAAAGACATACCTAACCACACACCACTCAAGTATACCAAATATGGTATTTTTTTAAGGCAAACAAAACAAGACTCTTTTCATTGCCAAAAATCCAGACAAGGTCACTGGGACTTGAAAAAAAAAACAGGGAAACTCTCTTGGTGCATTTGGTGAAACCACAAGGCTGCCAAGAGGGTAAATAACCTAAGCATGATCAACTAAGCCAATAGTAGGCGAGCAAATGTGTCACATGATTTGAGAACTTCATCTAGGATAGAGGATGTTGTTGCCACCCCAAGTAGTGTAGGACCTGCCAGGACACCATCTTAGATAGCTTTCCTTGTCAAGAGTTAAGCCCTTTCTCCCACACATTTTTAGCATATCAGTCTATGTATCACTTTGCAAATAACACATCTAAAATTACTAAAAGTTAGGTCATTCCTTTCGATCCAAATGGTTTATCGAAGCAAGAGCCGAATTCTAGAGCGCTTGCTAAGATCCGCCAGAATTTTCTTGCCAAATGTCCCGTGATACAATAGAGCACTATCCAAGGTCCTTTCTGATTAACTTTCATAGAGTTGACATTGCCAATGGAAAAATCCTAAGCTCTCCTTGCAATCCCAAAATCTTTGTGCGATCATCTCCAATGTGTCAAGAGCACACATGCAACATTTGTCATTGATACCTGAATTGAATCTAACTTTTCATAAGTTGATAGCAACTTCCTTGTGCCAAAGGGTCCAAATGAAGGCCCTTCCTTCTTCTTTTTCTTTTTTATCATAGTATCAATAACTTCATTTTGTATCAACAACCTCCCACACCCAACCTGAACTTTTGGCCAATGCTTCTAACTGGCATAAATTGTGTATGGTTGACATCCCAAACATCTCCAATTGTTCCGAGCCCATTCATGGTGAGTTGTGTTGCCTTAGTGTTAAAAAAATCCATACCCAATGCCTTTGATATTATAGGTATGCCACCGAAGTGAGGTAAGGAGGGTGTGAAACCCATTCGAGGGGGTTAATATCCAAAATTCAACAAGTACAATGCATTTGCATATTGATGCGTGAGGGTTTTCGATCCTTAGAGATTTCCGTTTGAAATTTGAAGCTAAAAACATCCACCATTTTGGGAATTCAAAGTTTGGACAAAATGTTAAGACTTTTATTTTTCAAGTGCTTACGTAATGACAACACACTTGCGTTCCAGGGTTTTGCAAATTACTCGGTGAGGGTCTAAGAAAGTTGGATATTTCAGTCTCGATTTTGAGACAGCAAGAAGATTGAAATGTTGGTCCAAATTTATAACTAGGTTTTGCAAGTGCTTACCAAATGACGCCACACTTGCGTTCTAGGTTTTTGCAACTTAATGAGTGAGGGTTTCAAATTATTTGAGTATTGATCACTATATTCGTTAATTTGGGACTTTTTTGGCATTTTGAGATAGTTACAAATATAAGAACATGGATAAAATCACACAAATATTGGAGAATGTTGTAAGATGCAAATACTTTGAAGCGGGTGTTCATATTAAGAACTCATATCAAGATGGTTTAGGTAGGACGACCCAAACATTAGACCATGTTGTTGTGGTCCATATATTAATTTGAGACAAGAGAAAGTCTCAAATTAACGAATATAGTGAATTTGTTGGTATTGAGAATTTTGGGAAAATAAAAAGTTGGTCCACAGTGAAACACTTTTTTGTTCAAGTGCTTACCAAATGACAATGCAGTTGTGTTCTAAAGTATTACAAGTAAATGTGTGAGGGTTTAATCTCGTATTACCCCCAAGGACTCCACCGAAAAACAAACCAACCAAACCAAATATATTTATTAAATAAATATAAATAAATAAATAAATAACCCCAGGGTGGCATCAAATTATGCACTTTTTTTGCAGTGTCATTCCTGTGGTGCGCTACTTAATATAAACTTCCCGGCATTTTGATTGAAGAGAAATGAATTTCATCTCTAAGAGAAGTGAGTTTCTTTAGCTTTTTGATGCTCCTCCCCTTTTGCGTTAGAGCCATGCAACTCAACTCACGAGCTCTTGCCTGGAACACATATTGAGCTCCTCCCATTTGTTGGCAGGCAGGCATTCAGGTAGCCTGTCGGAATTTTTGTGGATATCAAGACCCCCATATGTTTTATACATAATCTTGAGCTCCATCCGGTCAAGCAAGTTTGACCAAGTCTAACTCGCTCATAAAGAGTTCAAATGAAGAATTGCAAAATCTCATGATATATTTATTTTCATGATGAACGTGAGTATGCAAAAACTTTGAGAGTCTATGCCCAATCTGTCACCCAAAAATAGAAAACTAGCATATTTTAAGAGTTGCCCTTACTTCACCCCATTGATCGTTGGCACAGTTGGGTCTTCTCATATTTCAATGGAATTTGGATTTTTTGAACCATTGGATGTTTCCTCAAGTTGGTGCTAACAAGTGCCTGATCATCCAAAACGATGTAGGAAAGTCCAGTTGGAAATAAACAAACATGGGAAGTGGTCTAAATTTTCAAGTTTCCATGGGACATACCGTGACACAACACCATCTACGGCATTTAGTGTGGAGTTTATTATTTGAAATCAAGCAATGCAGCTTTGCTAAAAATTTCATACTTTACTGACAAATGTCAAAGAAATTGTTGGACACTATAGACCATGAAAGACTTTAATTACTTGGTAAACACTAAGGGCCACTTCACACACAAGACTGAGAGCCCGTGACCATTACACTTCAAGCACTCTTATTGGTGGAAAAGGCAGAGCCGGTCCAAGTTCGCTTCACACTACAGTTGAGGGACCAATGGAGTATATAAGTGAATGCAAGATGGATGTAAAGTCTACATGGATTCCTACGTGGCATCAAATGGATCATGTTTCATGGTCACTTGGACTATTTTCAAAAACAACCTCTTGGAGGTAGGCCTAACACAAAACTCCAAATAGTAAGTTACTATAATTGATGTGGAAGGTTGAGAAGAAATGAGCCTTTTCATTTGTGGGAGGCTATTATGCTTGTTTGCTCCCAAAAGTCAAGTTTACACCATGGGGAGGTCACTATTGAAATTTTATTAAACCATGTGAGAAATAAATATATGTTATTTTTAGTTCAATGGAACAATTTTTTTTACAAATTGTAGAGTTATTATAGCTTGGATGAAATGATCCATATAATATTATATCTAAAATAGGGTAGTGAAATGTATAGGTAGCATGTGAGTGAATTTATAAGCAAGGTCTATAATATTTGGAGGAATGTAGAATTCATGTGAGGTTCAATGAATGTCGTTAGATTGGATGAGAAATAGCTTCAATTGACTAAACATCATCCAATTTAGATGTTGGCTATGGATGAACCTTAGATGTATTGATAGTTGAATCATTTGACTTCAAGGGGAAGTATGCTCGTGACAAATATGACATCAAGTGACCGATGAGGTTCAGTCCCTTGGCTTTTCATTTAAGTTCTCATGATTCATAATAACTTATAGCTTTTTATTGTAATATTTTTTGATAAGGGAGCTTACAATACAAATCTAAACCTCTATCTCTTTCTAACAAGCTCGACTCTTTCCCAAGTCTTTAACAAGCACCCCCACACCTAGGGGTTGGACTCTCCATTGGAAACCTAGATGACATGCATAGTATGTAACTCAACCGTGAGGGTAACTGATCTCTTTGATAAGGGAGCTTACAGTTATGACAACAACCATAAATGTTCATTAAGGAATCAAAATGATATCTTAGATAACCCTATTCCTTGTAAATTAACTTTGTCGGTGTACTCATTATGGAATACTAAATGTAGGTATGATCCAAAGTATGCTCCACAATACAAATCTAAGCACACCGACTATGTAAAGTTATCTAATTTAGTCCTTAAACCGTTAGACACCCAAAAGTAGTACCCCAACTGTGAATGCCCCCTGGTGTAAATCATATTTACATGTAAGGTCTCAAAAAATACCTCAAGATGCCATTTTATCTACCAGGTGCTAGTTATTCAAGGAAATTTGGATAAATAACCCATTTTTAATCAACCCCCGACCGCACATGGTTACAAAATGAACATTCTACTTAAACACAATATTCAAAATTTTGAGAGAGTGGGATCCTCTCAGAATAATATTGTCCATTTGGACACCTAAAAGTTATGTTAGGTTGATAAATACTAAATTATACTTCAGACGTGTAGTTTCCATTAAATTGAGAGTATGTTGAGCTAGGGAATCGACTCATTTAGGTTGAGTCGACCTAAATGAGGACAATATGTTAGTCAATTTAGGTTGAGTCGACCTAAATGAGAACAATATGTTAGTCAATTCAGGCCGAGTCGACCTGAACTGTCATCCTAAATGGTCAATTTTAGGCAGCACATCACTCCGCAATTTATGGTGGGAAATCAAATGTTATTTTTTTACTTGAACTCTACAACTCTCCAGTGGTTTTCACTTCATTCTTGGATTAATAGTTTGCTTTATGTACTCCCAATTCACTGGAAAACTCTCAAAATTTTGAATATTGTGTTCTTAAAAGCTGATGGTTTCACAAGGTTTACAAATGTTTGGATGATGCCTTAATAGATTCCATGTGGATAGACTATATGATAATCTCTTGGTCATTTTTTAATTACAAGTTCTCGATGAGCATGGTCCAATCTAACTCGCATTTGAAAATAAATCTAAAAATGAATTTGTTCATCTTGAAAATGTTCACTAATTTGAAGATTTATTGTAGTGAACCCATTAAAGAAACATGGCCCTTGAAGTTGGTCAATATTAGTCCCAAACTGACCTTGCCATATAAAGTGGTTCAAAACAAACTTTCATACATGTGTGGTTAAAGGTTAGTTCGTGTCTAGGACATCCAAGGGGGGCCATGAGGTCCAAGGTTCGAATCCCTTGGCGCCCACCTTTGGTCTAGGCTTGTAGCTGGCTATGTACCTAGGGATCCCCTAGGCAAAAAAGCTCACCAATGTGTTAGGCATTAGGTAAGACTTGTGATGAGATGAACATAAATTTTCAGTTTCAAAAAGGTTATAAAAATCTACCTTGAATTTCCAACAAATTTTATTGCCAAAAAATTACCATGAGCTAAAAAATTACGTTGTAAGAATGAAGAGTTTGCCATTGCTAAAGAAATATTTTTTGGTCGGTGGCCCAACCTAATAGAAAGACATATATTCAAGATGACTGATTTGACATAGGTTGCCTCAATTGACCACACATGTCATGCTTGACCATATATGGTTTTTTGATGTCAATAGGATTGTCTTGAAGACCCCCTCCTACTACACAAAAAAATTATTTGGTGTCACCTCGGGTGTCACCATTTCTATTAGTCTTTTGTGAGGCCAAACCGCCCACCCTTAAGCGTCCTAGTCCGGGTGGGGGAATGGATGTCACATTCGTTTTGCATAGCTCCCTCTTACCAACATCCGAGATCCCTAAGCCTCAGTTGCAGTCGCACCAATCCTTCCTTTGTTGTTGCTCCCTCAAAATCTACGATTGATAAGGTTTAGGGCATCATTCTTTGTTTTGTAGCAACCTTAAAGCTCCTGCACTCGCTCTTTCACAAATTCCTGCAAAGGTACCGAAATTGGGTTCACGAGCTTTCTCTAGTTGTGTCGATTTAGGGCCGTTGTCGTCAGGTATAGCGCCTCAAATCAGATTCCTTGGGTACCGAAATTGGGTTCATAACCTTGGGTTCACAAGCTTTTTCTAGTTGTGTCGATTTAGGGCCGTTGTCGTCAGGTATAGCGCCTCGAATCAGATTCCTTAGGTACCGAAATTGGGTTGATAACATGGGGTTCTGTGAGGCCAAAACCCACCGCCTTTGCCACGCATGCCCTCAAAGATTTCCCTCTTGCAAACTTGGTCCTGGCTGACGATTCTTCACTAGTGCATGACACCTCGCTGAGGCTATGGCTTGTTGATTCCATGAGGCACATAAGTCTTTAATACAAGTGTTAAAAAACACTTATATAACTTATCATCGCCTCTTCTTCCACAAGTCCCTCACAACAACTTCCCAAGTTCACACCTTAATGCAACTATGAATCTAAATATCGCAAGTCTAAATACTATGAGAGTAAATACTATAAGAGTAAGTACTATAATACTATAATTCCCAACACTAGAAGTCTAAATTTTAGAAGTCTAAATACTAGAGCTATGCACTTGTTTCTAAATGCTTTTAATCTAACACTACATCTAACAATGCAAAGCTAACTTCAAGACTAATTAACCTTGGCTCTTCACCTTGAAACCTTGCACACACACGTGCTCCTTTCTTACTTCCCACACACCCACACTTATAACACATGGGGTGGCCTTCAAGTCTCTACAAGTATCTTCAAGTCCCTACAAGTCTCTATGAATTCTACTAATTCCACTAACCTTCTACTAATTCCCACACAACTCTAACTCTAACACTCAATTCTATGAGAGGAACAACAAGAGGGAGAGAGAGAGAAGGAGAGGGGAAGGGAGAGGGTGAGCACCCCTCAAAGCTCAAGATAAGCCCCTCGATCATCTCCTACTTTGTAGGCTCTCATCCTATCCTTTAAGCCTTCAACTCTTAAACCAACAACATAGATCCTAATTCAAACATTTAACTCAAGGAGCCACCCTTGGTTCACCACACACAATGCTCACCTAACTAAGGAACTTTCTTCACACCGCAAAACTTCTAATCAACCTAAGGTCTAAACATAACTTCACTCAAGCCTCACTCTTTTTATATTTTTGTGAATAATCATAAAACATCAAAACATAACTTCTAATAGTTTCAAAGGGTTAAGGACACATGTGGGCACCATTTTGGGCTCACATCTTTCCTTGTAGAATCTTCGGGGCATTATAGATTTACAATGTTGCAATTACTGTCACTTATTCATCCAAATTGTAATCATCCATGACAATACTTCACAGAAATATTCGGATGCAAAATATACCAAACTAAAAGTGTATAAATATCAATTACATTATGTCATATATGACATGTGAATATAAACATAATGAAATCTAATTACTAATACCCAATCAAAATATCAATCTTGAAGTGCTTGATTCACCTGCGTACATTAATTCATCAACTACAAAATTTAGACCCTTTTTAACATAATGTCAAAGATTATAATTGAAGGTAAACTTAGCAATTGAACAAGAATTAATATATATAAACATGTCCAAAATTTCAAAAATGAAGACCTACTTACCCTTCAAAGAAGTGGATGAATTCTTCTATTCTTCATGTTTCTCCAAACAAACATCACTACATTCCAATTGATGTTTTCAACTGGAACATTTGCACATGAAATGAAGAACTTCAAACTAGTATGTAGATGACTTTTGATTAGGTTTTGTTTAGAAAACCCCTCTCACATATTGCAGTGCATGACACAAAAAGGTAGGTTGAATCTCCTTGACCGTGAAGCCTATCATTTTTTGTTCAAAAAAAAAAACTCAAATCCTTCACCCAAAGTCATAGAAGTATGCAATAATAAACGGTTGGTTGAATTTCAAAATAAATAAATAAATCATAGAGCTGGTATAATATATTATACAAGTAATAACTTTATTACTGCGACGACGGTACAAATGCCCTTTGTAAATCATATACATGAACAAACCATGCATAATCTAATATTCCACTTCATTCCGTCAACTTGACTTCCGTGGCTTCCGTCGAGGGTCCGTTCTTGGCGGAAGAAGATCCGGCCGAAGTAAATCAACATAGCTAATCGTTCGGTCTTTCATCCGTCCCTTCAACGGTAGCCGATGAGGCGATAATCCTCTCATCTTCTTATGAAAAGGTAAAGTCCTTAAAGATTCCTCCGCTACCTTGACTTCTTCAATGTCGATTGAATTGTCCTCCACATCCACATCCCCGGGCTTCCGTTCCATATGCGCACTCAAATCAACCACATCATTTGGATCTCCACCCACGCATTTTGTTAGGTCCTTCTCCACCGCATCGCACTACAACAAAATCGACAAAAAACGACTTTGTTTATGACTGTTATTTGAGTCGTTGAGGACTACAATGACTATTAATTTTTGTGTTATTACGGACGACTTGTAACGGACAGACAGTCGTTGGGGACGTGACGTGGGAACCTGGATGATATAGTCATATAGGGTAGTCGTAAACATGTTGAGCAGACGTGGCAAACCGTGATGACGCAGATTTCACGTGGCATTACGTGGCATCCACGCCACGACCTAACATCCAGGTCATCATCTGACGTGGCATCCACGCCACGACCTCACATCCAGGTCATCATTTGAGTTGGCTCTCACGCCATGTCAACAAACACGTGGCTTCCGAGTCAATTGGCCATGTCATCGTTACATGTGGGCAACTAATATAATGCCACGTGTCCATAAATATAGTTCTTGTGTAGTCATTTGCCGGTTGCCATGTGTATCCTAAACGACTATTATGTTACTATTGAAGAACTACATGCTAGTGACATGTGCACGGGTTTTAGGCCATCTGTCAGCACATTGAGGCTTTGTTTACTCTTTCATTAGTGGGACATTTGAGTGCGTGTGCCGACGTGTCAGGGGTACACGTGTCATTTGTAATGACTCAATTCTCCACGTGGATGCATAAATGACTAGAATTCGACAGTGGCAACAAATTTTTTGCTTCCCGTGCGGCCATAATTGTGCCATGACGGATCTGTGTCATGCCATTTTGACTGTGAGGTGACTCTGAATGGTTAACAATGACTACACGCAAAATGTGTGCAATCATTGATGTACATTTAGCATCCATCCCAACTTGACAGTGACTACAAAATCTGCTACGAACTTGACCTCAACGACTACAAAATTGCTACTCAACGCATGCCAATGACAATGAGAAATTGCGTTAACCATACCTTTCAAGCATGCAACTACCATTCAAGCATTAAAGAGGGAGACTCAATGGGTGAGTGGGGATCATATTTGTACAAGAATACATATTTCAAATTTATTGTTCAGTTCCCAACAAAATGCGTGGGCGTGTTCATGAGTGGGTTCAGAGTTTACGACACGGAAGCCCTCTATGTCCTCCCTGATAGATTCGTGGGAGGAAAATCATGCTGCTCTCAAGTTCCTTTCGTTCCACAGTGTGTAGCCTCCCACCACATCTTGCACTAACCATTGGTCTCCGTCCTCATGTGGATATGCAAGTTTCACGTCACCTAGGTAAGCAGTGGTCATGTCCACTTTGTAACAAAACTCTGGAATGACCTTAAAATGAAACTTATCCACACCCCCCACACCGCTGATTTTACCAATGGCCACCTTCCGTCTCTTGTTTTTCGGGCTCATCATATGCATGGATTGCCCAACATTGAACTGCACCCATACACCATCCACAAAACAATCAATGGCATACCTCATACAATGTAAATATCTAATCAGCAATGTGTCAGCAATCAGTCCTTCATGTGGAACTCAATTGTTTTCGTTGCCCTGCAATGTGACATCCATAATGGACTCAAAAACCCACACCAAACAATGCATACGACATTTATACGGTTCTAAAAATGTTCAGGGATGGATTGTTGAATGACTCCTGAATGACTGCTGAAAGACTGCTAAAATACTGCTGAATGACTACTGAATGATTTCTATAAATGTTCAGAGATGGATTGCATGAACCGGGCGTGCAGGCAATGTTGTATTGCCAGACGTGCTATCCCCTGTTTTCGCACCCCTTCCCCGCAATTCCATCCCGGTAACCACCTACACATGCAAATAAAATTCAAATTCAATTAGTCATGGACCAACTAAGAGGAGGGGGGACAATGTTCATTGTGAACTTGAAGTTCACAACTCCCCTCACCTCCTGGAACCTCCACAGTTGTCTTTGCCATGTTCTTCGAACATTGATTCAGTTCACACACCCCTGCTTGCATTCTGGATAGATTGAAAGTCGACCAAAAACTTCCAACGTCTTGGTGCACATAGAGGCCTTCAAGAGCTGGCCATAAGTTTTGCTTTAAATAATCTTTGTCCTCAAATAAATCCTTCATATTTGCAACAAAGAAAGGGGGGGAGTGATCACATTCGATTGAGGGTTGAAGTCCACCCTAGGCCCATGGTGGTCTATGATAACAGTGTTGGTAGCATCCCAACATGGCCATTTCTTCCAAACCTTGGTCAAGGGTTTCCCCCACAATAAAACCTCATCACTCTTTTGAATTAACTCGCAATCCTTTGCTAACCACGTGAAAATTGGTATATGGCCTTCCAAATGTGAGAACACTGGTAGGATCTCCCGTAGAACCTCTTCCATATACTCACTACTCTTTGTACCCCAAAATGCTATTTTGAACATTTTAAAACACCGGCCCAAGAACTCCATCATCCATGGCCTGAACACGAACCTACGTGTGTAAGTTCTTTTGGTCACACGGATGTTGCAGTTTGGATTGGTTGAGTCAATAGGCTGGTGTCCAGAAGTGTACCATGCACATTGAAGATCAACAATTTGGTTGGATTGTAGGGTTCCGCTATTGAATTCATACGGAAACTTAGCGGCAGGCTCACCTGACCACCATGCGCACTGTTTGAACCACCAATGTCACCTATCTTGCTTGGTGACATGGTCTTGGGGTTTTTGCTCACAGATTCCGGAGAAACTCCCTTCCCCTCTGACGCAACAAGGGATGCAGCCTCAGCCAACACACCTACGTCTCCGCCCTCTACATGGCATCCTAAGGATCTCATAATCACACTCTAAATCAGCTACGCATCGCTTGCAGATGCGCATATAAATGTGGATGAAATAAGCAAATATCTTCCAAACCAATCCAGATTCAGAAAGTAACAAATCCCACACAAACTGGTTGCATACTTTGGTATCGGTATGCATCAGTCACAATTTCGCAAATCATATGAAGCAAACAATAATAAGATATAAATTGCAAAAAATTCTTTGAAACCCCAGCCTCCAGTCATTAACACAAGTTATTTCCCTGCACCCATTCCTCGTCTAATATGCAACTTACAATTATTGGAAAGTAACCAACAGATCCAAAGCGTGCCTGTGGCCATTTCCCTTACAACCATAGATGTATATTCCCTTGTATAGCAATATTAACCATGTACCATATCATGTTAGTACTCACCGAAATATTTCTCAGCGCATCAGGTTTGCATTCATTGGAGATTCTAGTGCCAGGTGAGATTTATACATTAAGTATCCCTTAATTCATCCTCCATCGCCTCAAATGCTGCAACTGGAGACTCTGGTTTAGGGCTGATAAGACATGGACAACACAATTTTATGAGGGTCATGAAAGAATAACATCACAAAATCAAACCCTAAATCAAAGTTTTTCAACCCCACATGAACCCACCTAAACCTGTAACCTCGTTTTAAGGTTTATACACATATATGAAACCAAAGAAAGTAGGAATGGCCACTCATAACCAAGGCTGCCAAAGGCATCAAGAATCGAACAAACTACTTCTGTCCTCTCTACAGATAAACCAAGTACCTGGAATGACACACACACACTTGTTGACCCTCATACCGACCTTTTGTCATGCAGCTACACCAAGTACCTTGAATGACTGTGACTAAAAATATTGTTTGGACATCATTGTGTATCAACAATTCAGATGTACTTCTCATAGTAGTAAACCCCCCCAACCATCCTCAGAACCAGCCCTTAACCCATCAAGCTCCCTGACTGGCTTGGTTAACCACCCTTGTTCAATAATCGTTAACACTGAATATAGTGTTAACCATAAGAAAACCATAAGAAACTTTCAGTTCCTCTCAGATATCTAATATCTCAACTCTCTTTCTGGATTATTGTGGCAATAACCATCAGACTCACTTCTGACTAGCAACACAGACTCACTTCCTAGAGCAGCTTAGCATCACTCACAAACGCCATTGCCCTGTTTTCTTAAGAACTTACATGAATGTGGCATCACACCCTAAATCAGATAAATAACTAAGCATAACTCACAACAGCACATAACATCAAGATTAAGGGTTGTAAGATGCACAACCTGAACCCTAAACCCCATATTCATTCACAATACATGACACATTCAGAGTACATAGCAGATTCACAGAAAGGGAGATGGGTAGTATGTGTGATGTGTACTACAACCGACGAGCGCAGGGTTCCGCTATCGACCACGTGATGTGCGCTCCCGACTCCTGCTTGAGACCCACTGTGCGTTTCCAAAACCCCAAGCAAAAAAATGAGGGGTCAAAATCGACTACACATTGGGACCCCTAGGGAGCCACAAAGAAGTGGACTCCATCTGAACCGTCCATATGCATGGCTGCGATTTCGCCACGTGCCCCATGCGACTTAGTCTACATCCTCTACAGAGCTCCAAAAACCCCAAAATATACCAAACCCCGACTTTGCGGAATCAGCTGGCCGCGGAGCATCTGGTGGCCCCAGGGTGGAGCATCGCCGGAGTTGGTGGCGCCCACAAGTGGCTGACAATTTCTCGCCACATTTCGGCAGATTCGGCTCCAACCTGACAACAAATTATTGTGGTAAGAAACACTTACAGACTCGCTGCCGCTT
This sequence comes from Polytrichum formosum, assembly GCA_964035585.1. NCBI lineage: Eukaryota > Viridiplantae > Streptophyta > Polytrichopsida > Polytrichales > Polytrichaceae > Polytrichum > Polytrichum formosum. The sequence continues at coordinate 15,066,700 of OZ037941.1, read as the reverse complement.
GTTCCATGGGCTTCATGAGCTCCTTGATTTTCGCAACGCGCTTGTCGCGTTCCAGCTCGTAGGGGCACTACAATCCAGGTCCCCATTGTCCTCTTCCATATCCTGAAGCTTAAGTGGACAGATTCGCACTCACTACCTCTATACTCTCTACACATACGTCAAAAATGCTAGTCACCCATTGTACCTCCCAAGTGATACTACACAATGTTCTCTCGATTGCATTTGAGTCTTGGAGCCCTTTCCCTTCAGCCCAGACGTGTAATACGCCATGGCCATGGACGGCATGGTATTTAGGGGCGGGGACCTAATGGATACAATTCCAGGCACTAGGGTTTGAATATGTAGATTGTTCAAATTTGAAGAACGACTAATTAATGACTAGATAGCGACTTTCGTGCGACTGGCGAGTAAACATTGTTTGACTAGTGAATGACTACTAAATTACTTTCCAATGACTAGTTTATGACTAGCGAATGACTAGTTTCATTCGAACCCCCGATCACAATAGCAATTGTGAGCCACATACAACGTCCGGGCCAGTGGGGTAGATAGCCTCGGCGCCGAGGGCTCTCAGTCCATCTCTTTGGACGCTATCCGCGCACTGACTGCACGCTGCCATATTCGAAAGCTATGGATAACCACTAGAAGAAAAACGGTCCTTTACAACTTGTTCATAGTGACTTAAATGATCCAGAACGACTCAATTCTTGCGGAAATAAGTCATTCTAGACCATTTAAGTCACTATGGACAAGTTGTAAAGGAGGGGTTCTTCTTCTAGTGAACTTTCTGTTTTGCCAGTGGAATACTTGCCCAGAAATGTCCACTTAGTTGTGGAGTTGCTTATAGCTGTGTGTGCGTCCACTTCATCTTTCTCAGGCATTATTATACCCTTTTGTAAATTTGTGTTTTGATTATCTTATGTGCATTGTGTAGTGGTATCGTTCAATTGTTCCGTGTTGAACATTATTTACAGGCTTGCAACAAGGTGCTTGTAGTTTTGTGGGTTTTCTCAGTTTCAAACTGACAAACATTTGTGTGGGTTGTTACCCTATATTCAGGATTGGTGATTAGATTATGTGTGAAAATTGAGAAAGAAGGGGATAGCTTTAGCTTTTTCATCATTTCAAAGAGCTTGCAGCGCTGGACCCACCTCGCTCAGAGTACTATCAACATGAGGTGTAACAAAATAACAAGTGAGGAAGAATGCATTCTGGCCTATTTGTGCTCTTGGTTACACCTTGGACCTCTTTGAGTCAGACTTGGTAGCTCTCTTTTTGTCTTCTCCTGGTCCGATGTTCGCTTTGATGTCACGGACGACAACTCTCCATTATAAGTGACGTCACTAATAACATACACCCTGTCATCATGTGCTATAAAAAAACCAATTTCGCATGAGAAGAGGACGTTCTATTTGATGTCACTGAAAACAAGGCTCCGTTATCGGTGACGCCACTGAAAACATACGCACACGCACACAATTTTCTTAAAGTGACCGACGTGGCAGCTGATGTGGAAGCGCCACGTCACTTTTTCTCTCAGCCACGTCAGAATTCGCGCTGGTCCACGTCACTTCTTCGGGCAGTCCGAAGGGAAAAAAAAGGCCTCTTCTGCCCTGAAAAAAGCTGAGTTGGCACCGTTGACCCCTCCACGTGTCCCATTTTGGGGACTTCAAAACACGCTAATTACACGTGACGTCATGTGAAATTGGTCGTGTTCTCCGTGACGTTCAAGGCAATTCTGACATGTTCCACACGTCACGAAAAAAAAAACAGATTTTGGATCATATCCTCGGCGACGTACTACCTGTTCAAAAGCACGTGACAGCGTGTTTTGCTGAACATCACAAAAATCATTGTTTTCTTATAGTGAAATGTCCCACGTGGGTTGTACTCAACAATACTATGACTGAACTACAACTCCACTATGACTTACACGTCCACGTCATTGATTACGTGGCATGAAAAATGAAATGCATTGTTCGTGCCCAGTGCCCGCCATTAAACTTATGATTTCAGACCTCCATCACATGTGCACCTTGCCAATGAATATCTTCCATATACGTCAATACATGTACTAAGCTTATGTTATCGATGACACAGCATGCCACCTCATCGTGTCAAACATGTTTAGTGACCAATATGTTGTGTTTGCAATCAGTATATTGTGTCTCACATGTGTACTCATCCTTTGTTGTGATCGATCTCCAATTTGTCCGCATATCGTCGTTGGTCCTCCTCCGCCCTCAACTTCCATGCTTGTGTAGATTGTGAGAAGGGGGTCATGACATACTCATCACGAAATCGATCTCTAGCATTTCTCTCATTTCTCTCACGCTCGGGTGATGGATTGAATGGAATATGGGAATCTCCTAAATTCTCTATCTCCTCATCCCGTCCTAGACCCTCAAACATGTCTCTCTCCTCTCCCATCCTATCCATGATACTCTACCTCGTCATATGTATGAGTCTAAATGCTCTACTTATATATTGAGCTCAAAGGACTTCATGAAATATACAATAATTGATGTAATCCAAGATGTAGAGGATCCAATTCTCGTTGGTGAGATAAAGACAACACAATTGGAATAAAAAGAAAGTTGGTGAGGTCAAAAAGGTAGTTGCACTTTTTGGAAAAGTCTTTCGACATCCGCATTGGAAACCTCTTTGATACCTCTTTGAAGCTTCTATATCTGATATGTTATCCATTCATTCAACAAATCACAAATTTGTGCTTCAACCTTAGTGGTTCATATGGTTTCACAACCCATGTCACGCATCCGAAGGCCACTTTCATTCAACAAATCACATATTGGTGCTTCAACCATAGTGGTTCATATGGTTTCACAACCCATGTCACGCATCCGAAGGCCAGTTTCATTCAACAAATCACATATTGGTGCTTCAACCATAGTGGTTCATATGGTTTCACAACCCATGTCACGCATCCGAAGGCCACTTTCATTCAACAAATCACATATTGGTGCTTCAACCTTAGTGGTTCATATGGTTTCACAACCCACACGCATACGAAGGCCACTTTCATTCAACAAATCACATATATGTGCTTCAACCATAGTAGTTCATATGGTTTCACAACCCATGTCACGCATCCGAAGGCCACTTTCATTCAACAAATCACATATTTGTGCTTCAACCATAGTAGTTCATATGGTTTCACAACCCATGTCACGCATCCGAAGGCCACTTTCATTCAACAAATCACATATTGGTGCTTCAACCTTAGTGGTTCATATGGTTTCACAACCCACACGCATACGAAGGCCACTTTCATTCAACAAATCACATATTTGTGCTTCAACCATAGTAGTTCATATGGTTTCACAACCCTAAACCCTAAAACCTAAAACCCTAAACCCTAAACCCTAAACCCTTTCAAATCACAAACCCAACAACAATATTGCTTCCAATCTATCTTCAATTAAGGCATTGTGAATTGTACATTGTACATTACACTCAAATTGAAGGGGATCTCTGCATTTTGCAAAGTCTACCTCAAATCATCCCAGTGTCAAGCTAAGATGCCTCATAATCAACCCAATATTTAACCAGCCAAAGCATCACTAGCATGTCAATTGACGTGTGGTTTTTTCTTCACAAGTCACAGTACGTGTCAACTTCTCAATTGTGCATGTCAATTGACATGCATTTTTTTTTGCGAGTTTTTGCGTGTCAAAAGTGAATAACTTGCAAAAACTTTGTCAAACATACAAACTGCTTCCCCCCATCCCCCAGCCTTCCCCCCTATGCTCCCGTACAGTGTGTAAGTTTGACAAATTTCATTTGACGTTCAACTCCAAATACAAAATGTCATGTGACATTTTAAAAAAAAATGAATGTCAAAATGACATATACATTTAATTCTAAAATGTCACCTCAATTTTGGGTTACACAACATTTTAGAAAAACTAATATTTTAAATAATAAAAAATACAATCTTGATTTGTAACAAAAAACTATCAATCGGGCATAAGGGCCAAGTTCCATGTACCGGTCCCGATCCGTTTATTTTGAAATAAATGGGTGGGCCGGTGAAAAGAGGGTGGTGCCATGTGCCCATCCCTCTCACCCAAGGACTTCCCTAAAACCCGGGTAAAACTCCCTCGGTTATAGCGGACACGTCCGGCTATCCCAATGCACCTACAAGAACTTGCTCCGGAGATTTCCAAGTAGCTTTTAGTTAAGTAGCTTTCACACATGGTCATTGTTTTATCTACCAACCAATGAATGTTGGATAGTTTTTGTCCCATCCCCAAATGCCTTAATCCTTACCATCGGTTTTTGTTAATGGAGCTCCTCGTGCCCTCATAGCTAAGACTAAAAGCAACCAATCACAAGAGCGGGAGGCAACACTTTTAGAGGTCCTACATTCTTGCCTCATGTCTAGATACCGATGGGAGGGTCGGTAGTTTTAGCTTAACCCCTCTATTTTTAAGCCATGCCACATCATTTGCCAACTAGGCTCGGCACTAGATAATGTCGATGGTGTGAACGCTCAGTTTTAAGGACCTACTTTTAGGCTTAGCTAATGTCAAGTGGGGAGGGGGCATAAGTAACATATTTATATATAGAGGAAAAAATCAAAAGAAATATTCATAAAATAATTAAAAAATTATTTTGGTATCATTTAGGGGTTACAGTTCAATTGTAGTAAAATAATCACATGATTATTTGTTTTTATGTAATAGTTACATGGAACTCGGATTCCAGCGAACAACGTAGAATTGCAGTCGCACATTCTCTTGCAGTACAAAAGTTATTTCATATTTGTATAGAGGACTTCATTACCTATCCGTGGACACAAGAACTCATTTTTTGGAATTCATGTGATTTTTTGAGAGCCAAAAAACCGAGACTATGTCTTAAAATTTCCAAAAAAAAGTGAGAAGGTGCTGATTCCAGCGAACAACGTAGAATTGCGGTCGCACCTTCTCTTGCAGTACAAATGTTATTTCATATTTGTATAGAGGACTTCATTACCTATCCGTGGACACAAAAAACTCATTTTTTGGAGTTCATATGATTTTTTGAGAGCCAAAAAACCGAGACCATGTCTTAATTTTTTTTTTAAAGTGAATATCCCGCCCGTCCGCGCCCCGTTCCCCCCCCCGTCCGCTCCGTTCCCCCCCCGTCCACCCCCGTTTCCCCCCGTCCGTCCACCCTGCTCCCACGTTCCCCCCCGTCCGCCCACCCCGCTCCCACGTTCCCCCCGTCAAATCCGACCGAGATCTCATCATGATGTGGGCCCCATCATGATGAAGCTCCCCTTTACCTATATAAAGCCGGGGGGCTTTAATTGCAATCACTTTTCCTCTCCTCCCACCACATCGGGACCCGAGACCTTGTTGCGTCCCAAGGGACAGCGGCACCGTGCGGGTCTCAAGGGGTTTGGGAGGGCAGGGCAAATTGTGGGGTAACCCTCGCAAATTTTTTTTCCAGATTCACGCACTCATTTCTACATTCACTCACTCACGCGGTTTTTTTCACGATGGAGGGGGAGGACATTGCTCATTACCAAGACGAGGATTCAAGGCTGCACCGTGTTTGGCTCCAAAGCAATGCATCTGCGAATACTGGCGAGGGTATGGGAAGCGAGCCCGGAAGTGGAAGTCCTGCAGCACGTAGAGCACGCCCCGATCCTTTTGAATTTGATCAGGAGTTTTTTGCTGTTGGTCATTCTGGAGGCAGCCAATCACGGGGAAACCGTGGAACACGTGGGAGTCGGGGAAATAGTGGATATAGAGGGAGAACAGGAAGGGGACCAAGCTCAGGCAGTTCCACTGGTATACAACACGTACCACCACGATCTCCGACACGGCGGACATCAAGACCACATAGCCCTGCACGTTATGTACCTCAGGCTTCAGATAGTGATGAACGACGGGGATTGAAACGCGCAGCAGATTCGGAAGGGATGGAGGAGGGGTCCACGGCATCAAGTTCGCAATCAAAGAAAATGAAAAATAGAGGCAAACGCGATAAACGGAGCGATGAGATTCGAAACCATTGTAGGACATTACTTTTGGAATGGTTTAGAAATAACAGCATGGTTTTTTTGGAAAGACAATACCTCAATAATGGTATAAAGGGTTTAGAGTTGGTGAAGAACGATTTGATGCTTCTTCTCACGGAAGGCACGGCTGGAGCGGAGTTTGAAGAAGATAGGGGCATGAACGATTGGGACACCTGGATTGAACAACAAGCCAGGGAAGCAATCTACAATCCAACAATGACATATGATGCTGTGCATCATGGTGAGGGAAGTAGTAGTGGCATGAAGTCTGAGCTGTACGAGAAGCTAGAGAATTGGAGAAGAGGCGTAATAATAGCAAAAAGAACATCTGCCGCAACCTTCCCGTTTTTATTGACAGACAAATGGCAGACAACATTGCCACTCAGGGCCGGCAGGGTGTCATATGGCTGCCTAGAAATGCGGAGATCAAAGCCTTGGATAAGGAAATCTTTCAAGGGACCTACGGAGTGGTACGGAGGGTCACAATTCATGGAGCATCATTCATCCCTAGCTGGATAGAGTGGGCTGGGAAGATCATGAAGGCCACGAATAGTTTGGAGAATTGAAAGGAGCGTTCAGTTGAAGCATTGGCATATCCAGTAGATCATCATGGGGTAATCAAGCTACAGTACCTCAATATGAAAACATACGAATCCTATTCGATGTGGTGGAATGGAGGCTTTTTGAAGCACATGAGGGCCTATGACTACCAAGTTCCGGATGTCCACGAGAGCACAATCCTTCAAACGCCTGGGCCAGACTTTGAAGCACGGAAACGCTTGGTTGTATATCGAAGGCATCGAGCTTATTTGACATGGGCTCTAATGTGCATTGTGGATATAGTGCACAAGCATGATGTGTTGCACAATGACCTTAATCCCAACAATGTCATGTTGCATTTCCCACAAGACCGTGAAAACACGGTTTTCATTGGTGTGTGTGATTGGGGCATGACATCATGGGGAGATGAGGACGCCCCCTTTAACTATGGAAAAGATTCAATGGATGAGATGAACAAGCACAAAGCAAAATACAACTGTGCTGGACCTGAATTATTCCATGTACGAGGGCAGCGTGAAACATTCACCTCTCCAATGAGGATGGCTCGGAAATATAGGCACACATTTCTCTCGGAATCCTTCTCAGTGGGTGCCTTGGCAAAGAAGATTTATCACAAGGATTTGACTTTCCCCTTGTTTCAGCTAAACCGTGATCCAAATGGCTTGAAGATGCAATTTGAGGTAGCATTGGAGATGCATTGACAAAGACCAATCCAGCGGAAAGATCAACCATCACACACATAGTGAACATGTTGAAGTCGCCTCCATACAACATGGCTAACCCGACAATGTGCTTTCGTGACACTGCAAAATATAACTTTTTAGTTTCTTTTGCATCAATTTTGAATCATACCAATTTTGTAACCGCTGGAGATGTAAATAAAGCCATCAATTTTTATACAAAACTTGTATATTTTTTGGAGTTTATATGATTTTTTGAGAGCCAAAAAACAGAGACTATGTCTTAAAATTTCCAAAAAAAGTGAAAAGGTGCTGATTCCAGCGAACAACGTAGAATTGAGGTCGCACATTCTCTTGCGGTACAAATGTTATTTCATATTTGTATAGAGGACTTCATTACCTATCCGTGGACACCAAGAACTCATTTTTTGGAGTTCATATGATTTTTTGAGAGCCAAAAAACCGAGACTATGTCTTCAATTTAAAAAAAAAGTGAAAATCCTCCCCCCGTCCGCCCCTTCCCCCTCCCTACCCCCCCCGTCCGCCCCTCCCCGTCCGCCCCACGGTCCACCCCCATCCGCCCCTCCCCGTCCGCCCCACCCCCGTCCGCCGTCCGCCCCACCCCCGTCCGCCGTCCGCCCCACCCCCCTCCCCCGTCCGCCCCACACACTCCTTAGTCATATTTTACTACTTTGATTTTAACAGAATGATAACAGAATGGCAAAATGGTTTACTTGGCGCTAGGCATATCCACGTCCACGTCGGCCTTTTCTGCCACATAGGACGCCACCTTGGCAAGAAGGTAAGTATTTTACCCACCCTACTAGCTGCCCCCTAGGTTGACCCTACGTGGACCCTATTGTGTCATGACGGAGGGGTCCGTCACGACACGACACGTCATGACGGCACGACACCGTCTTGACGTCGGGATAGACAACCCTGTATCTCAAACAAAAAGAAAATGAACCACATAACATTATTTAGATCCATAGCAATGTTAATATGTGGGACTGACAATATTTCACAAATTATTCTCCACATATAGTCTAAATATGAAAATATTCCATGGAATATTGTTAGTCCCACAAAACATAGTTATGGATCTAAATAATGTTGTGTACTTATAGTCGAACCACCTGTTCTTGATCAGGACCCATCGGGAATCTATAGGCTGACATACTTTTGAATAGGCTTGGACAAAATTTCGATCAAGTTGGAACCAATAGTGCCATGACACATGTGATCCATGTTTTGAGTGCTAAAGTGAGGAGAAATGAGAGATTAAAATGAGCAATTACACCATACTCTAGACATTAATAATATGTTCGGGCCAATTTTTGGCTTCAAAAATTCACAATAACTTCAATGTAGGGAATTAAATTAATTACCAAAAAATTTACAATCCTCCTAATTCTATCTTCCTACACAAGAAAAAATTGCACTACCTTAAATACTTCTCCGGATCTGGCACAAAATCTCTTAAGTGATCGGTTATGGGCGCCTCTACTCTAGTTGCCTATGCTTGATTGCCGACCATGCTACGATTGGGGAGAACCGGCAGTTAGTTACAGATGAACCGGTTGAGTTTGAGAAATAACCGGTTGAAGTTCAGGACTTCAAGAGAATTACCGATCACTTTAGAGGAATTTATAGAATATACCCCAATTTAATATAGAAAAACCAAAGGATGTCAACATGTAACCGGTTGGACTTGCAAACACTAGGATCTCAACCGATTATGCCCAAAAATCTCCCTGATCACTGCGACCACGTCCCTTGGAAGTTGACTCTGTGGCTGCTTGCTGCCAGTGTGTATGTTTGACAAATTTCATGTGACGTTCAACTTTAAATCCAAAGTGTCACATGACGTTTCCAAAAACAAAAATGAATGTCAATTGACATATATATTTTATTCTAAAATGTCACCTCGATTTTGGGTTACACAATCTTGATTTGTAACAAAAAAAAACTATCAATTGAGCATAAGTATCCTTCGGTCTCACATGTTTCTCCAAATGTTGAAGATGGTAGCCCAATCCATTGTGTCCACTTCAAGCCCACAAAGAGAGACCCGTATAAGAGCATCAAGGGTCTTCAAGTTCAACCTATTGCGCAAGTGGCTTTTGATTGCATTTTGTTTGGAAAATCCTTTCTTACAAATAGCTACACTTGATGGAATGAGTATAATTTTCTACCAAAGTTGCATAAGTTTAGGCCAATTTGTGTGCCATTCCAAATTGGTACCACATATGCGCCAAGCCTCAAATATCGTTTTGTACTCACACTCATGTCGGAGTGTTTCCGTAATTTCCAAGAGTTCTCCCTTACACATGTCACTTTCTTCTTTAGTGTACTGAAACTTCAATAATATCCTTTCGGGCCACAATTTGGAATTTGTGATTCAGTCACTATCATCGCTTGGATAATTACAAGGGCTAAAAAATTTGGTTGCATTGAATACTGGAAGGTTTGGGAAATGATCATTCCAAGCATGAACAACTCTTTGCACATAAGTTGCACCCAATAATATGAGTTGTTGTAGTTCATTGGGCCCATCAATTGCCAATACATGAATAATACAATCTCTTGTATTGTTTTCATAACTCAACTGAAGATTTTTTGCAGATTCCCTCAAGAATTTCCCAAATTCTTGCTTGTACGACCAAACATAGGTCCATTCCCGGATTAAAAATGACGTGATAAAACTGAAATAGTGATATTGATGGTTGCACTAATAGTTGTGATATCAACCATATCATATTGAAATGTGATATTCAATTTATTCAACTCTTGTAAAACATTTACAAGTAAAGTTCAAGTAAAATGGATTGTACATTAAACACAATTTGAAGGGGATCTCTTAACTATGCAAAGTCTACCTCAAATCCTCCCAATGTCAAGTTGAGACATCTCAAAATTAACCCAATATCCAACAAGCCAAAGCATCACTCTTTGAGATATGTTGGGGCAAATTGTTCATTCACATACCTACACAAAACAGTCGTGGATCCGCAAGAGACCAAGAACAACGGTCTTGTCGGCCTTGTACTTAGCCTCCACCACCTCTCTAATCATCATCTCAGCTATAGAGCCTTCCTGGCTACAAAGGAAATTACAAGAACAAGGTTAATCTTAAGTATGTAAGTGAGTGTAGGAAGTTCTCCTACTATTATGGGTTATGTTTTCCGGATACTTGAGTTGCAGTTTATAGTACTTAAGTTGCCTAGTAATACGTGTCATTTCAATTTCTAGCATGTCAATTGACGTGTGTTTTTTCTTTCTTTCTTCATAAGTCATAGTACGTGTCAACTTCTAAATTGTGCGTGTCAATTGACGTGCAAATTTTTTTGGTGCAAGTTTTTGCGTGTCAAAAATGAAAAACTTGCAAAAACTTTGTCAAACATATACACTGCTTGCTGGTGTGATTACATAAGTTAGACTTATTTAATACTATTCTTGCAGAGCAATCCCGTGTTTTTGGCTTTTGGCTTGCCAGAGTTGAGGTAGAAATCCCAATGACGCACTCTGTGTCAGTGTCCGGCGAGAGTTTTTGGGCATAGTCGGTCGAGATCCTAATGTTTCAAAGTCCAACCGGTTAAATGTTGAAATCTTTGGGTTTTTCATGGTAATATGAGGTATATTCCACAGATTCCTCTAAAATGTTTGGTGATTTTCCGGAAGTCTTGAACTTTCAACCGGTTAATTCTCGAACTCAACCGGTTCATCTGTAACCAGCAGTCGGTTCTCCCCGTTCATTGCTCTGTGTTCCCGATGCATGCCGACGGTTTCTCTTCTCTCTATGTACCGACCTGTTACCCAGTTTGCACACACACATTCAACAGATCAAGATCAAGCGAGGGGGATGCCAATTAATTTAGAGTTGATTTATCCGTGTGTTCTGGAGTGTGCCGAGTGTCTGCTGCTGATTCTGCTTGAAGTGACCGTGTTGAGTGTGTGTAGCCTCAATCGACACTCAGTGGGTGAACCAACGTAACAGGAACAAATTTCTAATCAGACGATCTCTCGATAGGGAAATGATTTCCAACAACATTACTTTTTTTCACAGGTTTCTTTAATTCAAAGTTCCACGTAATAAGCCTTTGTATTGCGTAGACAGATACAGTTACACAGCTACTCAATTACTGCTTCTTATCCCTCACAAGAATATCTTCTGTATGATTGCAGAAGCAGCAATGCCGAAACTCATTTAGTTGTTGCCGCTGTTGTGGCTTTTTTTTTGCCGTCACGGCGATGGCGAGTGACGCAGACCACATCAACGACTTACTGCCCTACCCCGCCCCGCCGACCTGAAGAGCATGCTCACCGTCAACGGTCTCGCATGCAAGGCAGCCAAGGAGATTACCGTCCAACATTTTTGGTTCTCTGGCTTCGAGGTGGCCGCTATTGTTACTCTGGAGGCATTGCCATAACCCCGGGCTTTGCTGGTGTCGACTTCCCCGGATTGAACACCTTGGGGCTTCATTGGCTCGCATCGACTACGCCAAGGGTGGTCTTGTGCCTGCGCACACTCCACTCCAGGGTCACCGAGGTCCTGTACGTGTTGATGGGAGAGATCTACGTGGGATTCGTGGATAGTACTGCAGGTAAATTGTTCGCTGCCACCCTCACGACCGGCGACGTGTTCATCTTCCCCAAGGGCTTGGTGCACTTCCAGCTGGAGACTGGCAAGGGGATGGCTGCCTCAACCTCCGTTTTGGGAGCCCAGAACCCAGGTGTCCAGCACATTGCAACATCGTCGTTCGGAAGTCAGCCAGACATTATGACTGAGGTTTTTGCCAAGAGCTTCGGCATCACCGACGCTGAGGCAGAGATAATCAAGAAAATCTTCCTGCCTGCTGGGTACCACTAAAATTTATGCAATTGACCTTGGTCATCCGTCAAAGCACGAGTTTGGTGATCGAATTTACCAAAGTAGCAGCATGAGTGGTCGATTCATCCCTTTTCCCGAGGAGGCTGAGATTATCAGAAAAAAGTACTAGCCCTTTATGTGAAAGTGATGAGGTTGTGGGGCAGACATAGTACAAAATGTTCGAATATGGAATTTAAGCATATAGAATTGGTCATGTCCATTGAAGAGCAAGAAATTATCAGAGCCGTCCAACGAATGCTGTTGGTTGATGTGTCACCACTCCTAGATGTTGAGAGTTGTGGATTTCTTCACAGAAAGATTGTCTCAAAGAATTCTTCTTGTCCATGTTACGCTTGCGGGTACTTTAATGTGTATGAATATAATATTTGAATTGAACAGAGCAAATTTCAAAAGAGAAATCGTTCTCAGGAAAATGGGTTCCAGGATTTGAGTCCATTCTTCTTCTATTACGAGGAGTCGTTGGGTATTATTCCAAGATTTTGTAGCCTCATCAATTACTTCCCGAAGGTTGCAATCTCGTTTTGGCTGCTCCTACTGTCTCCTGACCATGATGACCTCTCAGAAGGCACTCAAATTGTTTTTCACAGGTATCCAGGATTTGAAGGCTGTAGGCAACGTAGACGACGGAGAAATTTAGCTGGTTAGCAGAGTTCGACTTCTCCCCAGAAAAAAATCACACTTAGCTATCAAATTAAAAACAATCCAGAAATGTGGCTATGGCTTTGCCATAAACCTCTATATCCCCTGCAAAATGTCGTCAAAGTGGTACGGACTTCATCTCTTCATATCTTCGAGGACCAAAAGCTGGACAAAGACCTGAGACCTTCAACGTGGTGATATTGACTCAATGAAGAGCTGCGCCCATTTTCCACCCTGTGTATCTGAAAAATATCCAAATGAGGTATAACTATTAAACTCCTTGGTAGATTGAGATTCTTCTGTATTCAGGTGCAGAGATCTCATCTATGATTCTATCCTGGAAAAATTTGGCAACAACAAAATGCCTCAAATCCTTGTGGAATGTAGTGGAATGAAAGTGTGCATGTCTGAAAAAAATGGGGCTCAGAGACTCAGATTGGTCAATGAATTTCAAGAATTAGTACATGTGTATGTGAAAATTCGAGAGTTAAGTAGCCCGTCTCATACAGTTCCTCTGTCCCCCAAAGTGATTCAATGAGATCCCCCTGTAGGTATACCTAATCATAATTACCCTCTGTCCTGTAGCTATTTTTATCGGAAGATTTTGAGTATGAAAGAGCAGATTTGACCTAATCTGATTGCAACAGCAGCCTACCAACTGTATGTCTTCTTCCTCGCACATGCCAATTGGAACTACTCCAATCCCACTCCACTCCAAATGGCATTGTGTTCCAGCACCTTCATTTGTGGAAGGAATTGATGAAACAGTGGAAGGAATTTTTGCATGTGCTGCTTTTTCCAATCAATTTGTTGGTACTCCAACGAGAACTCTATCAGGAGCAGGGATACAGTGATGTTTTATTGAATTATTTGGTGACTTTTTAAGTAGAATATGTGATTGTTTCTCCCGTGTGTCACTTGTATCATCGTTGCCGATAAATCAGTAATCTTGGCATGATGGCGGGTTAAGTTTCATTTTGTGTTTTCAAATGTAACTTGCATGGACAATATGGACGTGAAGATTAGGGTAAGGCTAGGAGAACAGCATCGTTGCGAAGGACTTTTCCTTCATAATGAGTGTCCTGGCACATCTGAACAGCAAGAATATTTTTGTCCTTCCCACTCGGCCGAGTGTCATGACCGACCAAATGAAGGGTGAGGATATTTCAGGTTATGATCCACATTCTCAGTTGCAATTACAATCCTGATCTACAGTTGGTCCTCATTTCAAGTTGTTTCTCTTCGAACATCGTCACCAACCGAAGTTGAATATTCACTTCATCACGATACCATTAACTAATTAATAATTCTCTGTGCAGCACAAAACTCAGGACATCCTTAGCTCAAACGGGCAACATCCATGTGAGTACTACGCAGTCAAAATGTTCCCGAATTGCAGATCTTCTACCGCCATATACTCTCACAAGATCAGAATTCTCATAGGTTGCTTGTACTTGATCTTAGGTGAAGTATGAGAATGCAATTCGACACACACGGTATTTAAGAAGAGGTGCAGTCTGCTATGGATACAAAACGCCAGAAAATACATTTTGGGACCTAGAAATCATTCAAACCCTACAAGTGCAGCTTCCAGCAAGCATTCCAAACGGCGCCGGTGACAGGGTAGGTATAAGAATTACAATGTAATATGCGCTCAATTAAAGTCAAGATGCTTGCAAGATGTCCTCCAGCTTCTTATGAAATATACATCTACGGCAGCTGTGAGCATATCATGTCCTCCTACTTCTAAGTACGAGGTATACTCTACGTCTTTCGGCACATAAGCAGCTGGTTGATATTCATCAGTGGATTAATGATTGACAGTATTTACATGGTATGACTTATAAATACTGCTGCATCTGATCCACTACATGATTCTCGAGTTCCATCAAAGAAAATTTCAGCTGGTTCGGTCTAATCTATTGTCGATATGCCTGGATGCCGCTCTCCTCAGCCCGTCGGAAATAAAGCAGGTGCTGATCTGCTTATGATAGGCCAAAGATACAAAATGATGTCCGGTACTCGGACAGGCTTGCATTGCTTGATTGTTCTTGGTTAAGGACAATTTTTCGATTAAGGAACCTCAGTTATCCATTCAATAACTCACATTCTTCATCTGTTGGTACAGCTCGATCTATCGATGGTCACTTGTACACTGAGTCAGGTGTCCTTTGGCTCTAGTTTGCAGATTTTGAGTGGCATGGCTGGCCGTAGCCGATTGTCCACATGAGCGAATTCTTCGGGCATTGTGAGAAACACCTCGAGCTCGACTTCGGGCTGATGTGGTGAAGAAGATTCTCCGCCATTGTAAACATGAATGAGTCCAAGCTCATTCACTCCCATTTGCGCGTCTGGACGCTGCACCTGACCAATGCCAGCTTGACCCGAGTGATCATTCGTTAGGTTATGATCAGTATTCTCTGCCTCAATGGAGGCTTGCACATCGTGGTTCATGTCCAGAAGTTTGCCTATTGGCTCTGCGGACGCTTCTCTTTCAGCCTCAGCTCTGACCTCCCGTTCGCACTCTCCAGCCCCTTCCCGCATGAGTTCATCCTTATACATTTCTTCCACCATCGGCTTCCACAGCCGAACTCTTGCATTGATGAACCAATTGGAGACCTGCAAGCACTCCACCGTCCAGCATCGATCAGCCCACCTTCATTGAATCATCGTCATCTGAATAAAGAATACTATTGGAATGTGACATGACATTGCTGAAAGAATTCCTGCAATTTTTGAAGAGCTTATCGCTCACTAAGAAAACGTATAAGAGCTGTAATTCGAGTTCATACCTGGGACCTGGACAATCCAGTTTGGCCGGCCAATTCCGTTTTATCCTTGTCTTCGGGATAGCTGCAAAACATGACAAGTCACGAAGATAGAGATTTTTGCAAAGATTGCAAAACATTAACTACATGCTCTTAATAAGTGAAACATATTCCACATTGAATGCATTTATTAATGTTACCACGAATAACATGACCTAATGCGAACTCGCCCGGTGAAATGGATAGAAGCCCCGAAAAATGCAAACTGTGATCTAAATTCATGTAGATACAAGGTTGGGGGACACTCACGGATGCAAGAAGTGCTCAAACAACCAGCCGCGTAGAAGCCCAACAGCAATCTCGGGAAGTCCTCGCTGGGCCCTCCATGCATTTGATGCCTGAGGAACTAATGCACCTGGCTGGGCAGCTCTGAACACAAACCTGATATCTTCTCCGAGAGCTCCCCGCACTGCCCGAAGTCGACGAACTATTGCATTTCTCAAAGCTCTACGACAAATGGAAACGCAAAGTAAATGAGGCGCTCGTTCGGACTATCACGAAGTGGGTTAAAAGACTTGTAACCCAAATTATCTACTGCTTTAATCAAGGAGTAAAAACACCTAGAGGAATGAGCTTGCAAAGAAATCAAGTAGGAATATAACCCAAAGTTACGCCTCAATGTCAGCTGGACGATTGCAATATACAGTTCGGCCATGCCTTCCCCTGCCTGTTCGTTGAACTGCTTAGTGAGTCTCTCAAGTCTCTCCGTGTGCAACATGTATTTGTTAGTCAGCTGTAAGACACCAACAAAAATTCAGTGTAACATTAGATTGATAAACTTGCCACAATGCATCCTAACTCACTTCATGTCTGAATTTGTAATACCTGTGTGATCAAATAATTCGATAGTCCACAACCGAAGCTTATAACTAAAATCTGGGCTTCAAAAGTTAAAGATAACACACAAGTAAATGGACGATGTACCGAAACTTCTAATGAATTAAAGGTTTCCACTATTTGGAAATGTATTGCTGTATTGATGAAACAGATAAAATCAAGTTGATCTTGGAGTTGTTGAAAGATTTTACCTCCTCCAGCATCTTCAGAAGTTTCTGCATTTCAGTCTCAAGCTCGATGACGCTTGCCGTCTCGAGCCTCAAGGGTACAGGTCGGTTTGCTAAATTGGCCCTTCCAGCCGCAGGAGCACGCGCTGATCCAAGCCTGGGATCTGCTGCAGGATCGAAGGCCTCTCCTTCAACACTTAATCTCGCACCTGTTTGTCGAACTGCGGGATGACCAGGGCGCTGACGAACTTGCTGGACAATTGTGAGGTGACAAACCTCCTGGAGGATGTCCATTATGGGTTTCATGAATCGAGAATTCTTCGGAGTTGTTTTCTGCTGATCGCCATCTCCTGCGGAGAGGTTGGCAGCCATCCTGGAGTTACTGGAAATTTCTATAACCTGATCGTTGCTCTTTGGGGGCGATGGCTCACTGCCGTTCGGCGCCGTCAAGGTGGGTGCGGAGCTTGCGACCCTTGTAGGGATATGGCGGCTCGAACTGGCACTTGCGAGATAACTTGCTTGATTTGGCGAAATAGTCAAGCCCAAGTCAACTACAATCCCCTTCTCCTTCTTCTTGGCCCTAAGCTTCACAGGATCTGGGATTACCAACGGCACCTGACCAACGGCGGCTTGGGTCTGGAACAACGAGGGAGAGAGGTTCTGTGCACTTTGAAATCCAGAACCCCCTCGCCTTGCTGGACGCTGTGCTTCCGCACGACCGACACCAGACCTAGCACCGACACAAACAACCTCTTCGACGATAGCGGAAGTCTGCTCCTGCTCCTGATTACTTTGATCATTGGCAGGGGAAACCTCGCACCCTGGCAGCAGAGCAAGCTCTTTAAGACTTGACCGTTGGCGAGTTATCGCCGCTGTTTCGTTGCCAGGATATCCTTCCATAAAAGAAGATGACCCTTGCCCACTTTCCAAGGGGATGCCCGGAGGGAACCAGCAGGTACTGATGTTCTGATCCCCACTGTAATGTTGCTGCATGTATGCCTCCGGCTCTACCACTGGGACGATAGTGGGTAAGAGACATCCAGGACCGTAAGGCTGCGGAAAGTGGCATCCTTGGTTAAAAGGAGCTGAAGCTGCTGCAGCAAGTTGCAAAGCTTCCCGCACGTTCCGATCAGCTTCGGTATGGTGAGCGGCCATAGAGTCTGCGTAGAAGTGCGGGTGAAGTGTGTTCACATAGAATATTGCTGGCATTCGCTCTCGATATATGTGATGAGTTGGGTCGACATGCACTGGCCGTTCGACATGATACTCTCTGACATTTTGTGCGGAGCCTCCGGCAGCTCCATTGCCAATTGTCGCCGTGTTGTCTTCGTAGAATTGCTGGATGTCCTTCATCTTCAGTACGCGTCGGCTGTCGAGGCCAACCTGCACGTTGTTCCTTCGGGGAGGTCCTGACCTGGTATACTTCGCAAAATCAGAATTGAATCGAAACTATGATGTTATAAAATTGAAATCTGAACAACTCAGGTTCGATCATTTCTCGAGCGTATGCAGCCTAGAGCTAATTGCTGCTAGGTAACCAAGTGTGAGATTCTATACTCGACAACCACCCATTACGAACGACGAGCCCTTGGGCGGCCGGCTCTACGTGATCAATTAATGTAAACATGACCAAGTGAATATTGATAAACCTCAGAAGATTATCTACAAAACCATTTACAATCACACAACCGCTCCTTGCATCACACGAAACATCCATGAACCCTGCAAGGACATGTTTGTCTTATGTGCAATATTTCATGGAACATGAACAGTTATATGTGGATAAAACTCGGAAAATCATCTACAAAGCCATCACACTATATTGTGCCATCACATGACTACTAGCAGACCACTTTTTTTTTTTTCTTTTGCGAAAATCTTTCCGTTACTGAACCGGAATGTACCGTTTACAAATCCAACCGACTCAAATATCATCACATACATGGGAAGCCAGAAATACAGCCCCTACGAATGATCTGAAGAATGCCTGATGTGTGGCATGCATGATTTACCTGGGCGGTGGGGGTCCCATACTGCCAGTTACGCGCGGAGGGTTCCCACCGTCATTGGGAACAGGGGAAGAAGACTTGCGCTGGGTCACTGGAAGTCATCAACGGAGAAATGATATGATCAGGAACATGCACCCACGTCTTATGTCTATCTTGAGGAATAACTCTACAACGAACACTTCCAGAAGTCATGCTCCTTTGTGACGTGGCCGTGACGATGACAAGCGTACCAATAGACACGTACGCCGCGCAATCTGTAAGCATGCGCATTGATGGGGCGAATCCATTTGGCATGCCTGCCGTCCTGGCCGTGATGTAAAGGACCATGGTTTCTATGGTGATGCAAGTATGCTACAAAGTCTGCACAACCGTGAGTCTCCTCAAACCACATCCTAGTGTTAACAAAAGTAGAGGGCGTCAAGTCTTGGAGAGATTACTTACTCTTGACCCCAATATGCATGCACTCGGGATATATGGGAACTGAGTGGTTCAAACAAGCGAGGTGCCTGAGACGTCAGAGTAACAGATAAAACAACCCATTATCCATGGCATTTGGAAATTTCGAACAATACTAAATACTAATTGCAATAGCCAGATGACCATGATGACAAGAGTGGAGCTGTCATGCAGCGGAGTGTTGGTGTTGGCGTCTCACATAACATACAAGAGTAATAACATCAAGGCGTGACTCATATTCTGTAACATCATGTGCACATCAAGAGTGACCTACAAATCACTTGCCTTTAAGCCTCGAGGGTCAAAGGCAGGCTATGTTCACAGCATATGAGAAGCATATGGGATGGTATGCGTTTTATATATACCTTCAAGAGCCCCGGTCAGAACATTTGCAAGAAACCACTTACAGAGAAACCATCAAACACCTTGACTCTAAATGACACCCACATCGGTGAGAGTGCATGCATCTTCGGCTACAATCAGCCTTCTGGAGTTGAATGGAAAGGATCGGGTAAGGCAGAGAACTTACTCTTTCAGCAGTCGCTGCAGATTTCCTTGCCCGCTTTGAACAATAAGGCCAGCACAGAATAAATTGTATAGCTCGCTGCAGTCCGATGCGTCCGCACCCCAAACAAGCAGCCTGACATCAACGCGACCGTGAACAATCAGTCTACACAATATATAATGTGCATCTGAAAAGAAACATTCGATATTTTGAAACTCCACTCAATTTCGCTCCAATATTCTATTCTCAGTTTCATCACAAATTAGCAACAGCACAAAAGAGGGCGGTCATAGCAGTAAACGTCAACGCTACCTCTGTAGCGGCCTTGACAAAAGGCCTGGCTCAAGTAAACTCCGACCCCCTTGCCCTCACACACACACGCACACACGTACATCGACACATTTACCCTGACCACGGCGCACGCGACGCTACGACGCCCCCTAAAACACCACTTCAGCAACGATAATCTAGTTATTGATTCACCAAACTGGTCGCAACCACTTCATTCCATCAACAAATGTCACAAACCAACCTTCAATCACCCATGACCGGCCACATCGACACATTCAGTTTCCTGACCACGGCGCACGCGACGCTACGACGCCCCCTAAAACACCACTTCAGCAACGACAATCTACTTACTGATTCACCAAACTGGTCGCAACCCCTTCATTCCATCAACAAATGTCACAAACCAACCTTTAATCACCCATGACCGGCCACATCGACACATTCAGTACCCTGACCACGGCGCACGCGACGCTACAACGCCCCTCAAAACACAACAGTGGCAGCAACAATCTAATTACCGGTACACCCAACCTTCATTCCATTAACAAATAACAAACCCACCTTCACTCACACACCCGCCTGTCGATGAGCTCTCTGCGTAGATACTGCAGTCACCCGCCTTCTGCCCACGTCCAAGCACCGGCCACCGCCCCTTGCAATAATACTCGCCTCAGCAGCAACAGCAACAGCACCAGCAGCAACAGCACCAGCACCAGCACCAGCACCAGCAGCACCAGCACCAGCAACAGCAGCTGTCAATTGGCTCCGTCACTCCCCCCCTCTCGCTCGCTCTCTCGATCGGCCTTCCTTCCAGTCAAGCAGAAACAAAAGTTGTCGAAAAGTCCACCGCTTGAAAGGAAGATGGTGAGACAACCCTTGATGCCGAGAGCTTTAAATCCGGAAGAGAGCTCGACGAGGCAATGTAACTTAGTGACCTCCTTCACCTTCTTCTACCGAGCTTCTCGTTCCTTCTTCTACCGAGCTCCCTTTTACCCCCCCTGCCCTGCCTGACTCCCTGACTGCCTGTCAGCCACACTGTGCCGCGAGAGAGCAATCAATTCCAACTCCTGCAGGCAGGCAGCAGCAACATGGCTGTCAATTGGCATGCACCGCTATCACGGCCTAGCGGCGTCTCATCCCAGCCTTCATCACAAGCTTCCTGCAGCGGCCGTCTCCGTTTCCGTTCCCGACTACAGCGGCAGGCAGGGCGTTTGTTAATTCCAATCCACCTCCATCTCCATCCCCAGCCTAGCCTAGCCTAGCTTAGCTTCCGTGCTTCCCTGCTACGCAGCTACTGCAAAGTCTCCAACCCGCATAGATCTTCCCAGCAGTTATCGCCCTCCCCATGGCCGCTGGAATTTAAGCTCCTGGCCCCGCAAGGCAGGCAGGGAGCTAGGCTCGGCTCACGGACGAGCGTCGCCCGTCACCGCCCGTCGTCGCCTGCGGCCGTCTCCTGCCATTAGTGGCGCTGATGTTGAGACCTTCTTGCAGTGCATGCGGCTACAGTAGCAAGCTGGCCTTGGCAGTCCTTACGTTGAAGGTAACAAAGTACCAGTGGGGTATGAAACAAACATTCCGCCTAGTTAATCCCATCTGGATATTTAGGGCCATGGGAACAATGGGAGCCATGGGAACACTGGGAACACTGGGAGCCATGGGAACACTGGGAACAATGAACGGGGAGAACTGACCGCTCGCTAGTTACAGTTGAACCTTACCCATCATTTTAGAGGAATCTATGGAATACCGTAAGCCGATAGCAGGATGGGCAAAAAATATTTCATAAAATCAAGCCAAATTTTTATGGAAATTAATGAGTCAGATGATCTAAATGGAAGTAAAATTAATCATGAAAATGTCAAAATATTAGGAAAATGTCCATATATTGGTGTGTTCTAGAATGAGGTCAAAGTCAACAACCACATGAACTGACAATACTACTGTACCTATCATGCGCATTCACTCTACCATTCACATCGAGTGAAGCTAGCATTCACGCATTACAAGCTGAACAACATCTCAAAATCAAGAGTCCTAAAAGCTTGAGAGAAGACGAGTCTACTAGACAAGTGTGGGAAAAGTTTAGATAGGATATGTCATGTGCCTAAATACACCAATGACCAACAACTTCATGACTAGTGTCGCCTCACATGACACTCGGCGTTGAAGTACTTGCTAATATCTTTGGCATGAGTATGCTCAATAGTGTTAGGAGGCGTATGCCTATGTTGCACACCCAGGGTGGCAACAACTAGGATTTTAATACATAATTATTAATTTGTATATCACTTTATAATGGTATCAATATGATTATTAACTTAGCAGGTTGTTTATATGTTGATAAAGAGAAAGTCAAGATGAAGTTCTAATATAAAATCTAATTTTTTTAAGTTGTATAATAAGGTATTCTTATATTACGAGGGTCTTAGTCCATACCTGGAAAACTTTCTTCATCTTATTAATAATTATAACATAATCTTACAATAAAAATTAAGTATTAAAGTAGAATATGCAAGCAATATAGTATTTCCAATTCATATCATGTTTGGAAGCCTGTCACCAAAAATCCTCCACCCTTCGATTTCGTCCTAGCCCGAGTGGAAAAGTTTATAATGACATGTAGAGACTTCTCTCTTTGTAACCCAATATATAATTCCAATCTACCTTTGGAATATACACAACTTGATTAACACCACACTATGTAGTTTTACATTCCTTAATGTCGGGCAAGGTTATATCCTTAGCCTTTTCTAATGTCCACCCGGCCGCTTTGGCCACGCATGCCTTCAAAGATATCCCTCTTGTGAATCGAGTCCTTGCCGTCGACTCCACACTACTACATGAGTTCTCGCTTATTGATTCCGTGTTATCACATGTCATCGTGGTTGATTCCGTATTGGTACATGACACTTCGCTTGTGGATTCCATGAGCACATAGGCTTTAAATACAAGTATTAAAAAATACTTATATACTTATCCTTGCCCTTCCTTCTCTAAGTTCTTCTTGATGTAAATCTCTATCAATGTCTTCCTACTAAACTTCAGAATAGTATAACTCCCACCCAACTTATGTTCTTCAAGTGAAATTTGATACACTTGTTAAGTACCTTATCAAAAATCTCCACACCAAATTTTGGCACAAATAGAGTTCATATGCAAAAGTTATGCATGAAATTCTAACTCTAATTACTTAGTATGAATGCTGTGATAAACTCTAATAACTTCCAACTCCTACGTCCAATCAATCTAAAATTTTGACACAAGATAGATATCTAAGTTCAGAAGGTAGTGTCAAATTTTGGTATCCATATCTATAACCCTCTAAGAGATACATATTTTCAAACATTGCTGCTTTGTTCCTAGACACCCTCCCCTTCAACTTTTAATAACTCTTTCATCCCAATGACTGAAGCTCTCAAATTTTTACCACAACTCCCATACTTTATAATAAACAATCCCTCAAATTTTCATACCCATTGAACACTCTGATCATCCATAATTGACAAATCTCTCACTATAAAGTTCTGCTCAAGTTCATAACTAATAAAACACTACAAGTAATGCACCTAGTACAATCTAGTCACTCTAAATACCACAAGTTTAAACAAGTTTGAACTCTCTCATTTCAATATGAATCTCAATGCAACAAGTTGAAGTTTACAATCAAACTCAAAATTCCTTAAACCCAATCTACTTCTAACAAGAGGTCAATCCCTCTTCAAGGCTAAATAGCCTTGGCTCTTCTCCTAAGAACTAAGCGCACACATGTGCTCCTATTTTGCTTCCCACACACCCACACTTATAACCCGTGGGGTGCTTAAGGAGCACGAAGGAAAGAGAGGATGAGTGAGGGAAGAATGAGGGATTATATAGTGAGTTGAGAGGGAGAGAAGGTATGAGGTAAGGATAGGGTGAGAGGATAAGAGCCTCCAATCACAACCCCTTAACCTTCTCCTTCTAAGTAGGGACTCATCCCATCCACAAGGCTCTCGATAAGCCTTCGAAATCTCCTCCTACTTTGTAGGCTCTCATCTTATCTCCTAAGCCTTCCTCCCTCAAATGATCAACAAAGATCCTAATTCAAACATTTAACTAACCTTGGCTTTCTACCTACCACACTTTACCAAGGTATGTCCTCATACTACTTAAATCCACTCCACACAAGCCTAATGCTTCAAACTTAGCTTTCTTCAAGGTTCACTCTTTTTATATTTTTGTGAATAATCATAAATCAACAAAACACTACTTGTAATGTTTTACAAGTGTTAATAACACATGTGGGCATCAATTTGGGCTCACAAAGCCCTATATAATAACTCTATGATGCATTATTATAGAGCCATTATCAACACTCAAATGGCATTATTATCCAAGGACCCTTGCAATATATCCCAGATGTTGCCACTCCAGGATTGTGCAACAAATGTACAAGTTGGCTAAAATGTACACAAATGACACTTGACTTTAGTATGCTCAATAATATCTTCCCCTTGCATACTAAAACACAAAACTATCATCTCAAATACCCCGATTCGCTAGACTAAATGTCATAATGTAAAAAAATTAAAATTTTCAAAAACTATCACTTAAAAAAGTTGCTTATGTTGATGAATAGTATCATATTGGCAATCAACGGACGTGACACTTTGAGACCTCTAGGCATCTAGTTTGGGCCCTTTGTAAGTAGTGTGTGTGACACTAAATACCACAAACAGTGTACTGTAGTACCTTGTCAATAGCTTCGACACCGACTAATTCATATTGGAAACAGTGTGCCATGTGTTGCAAATCTATATTGGCCGAGCCATGTTGTAGGGTTAATTTGGCACCAAAATGGTTTTAGGGTTCAACATGCAAAGTGCTAACCATGTTATAGCGCAATTATCATTACTTTGAATTATGTATCACTACCAACAGGGATGAGAAATTTTAAAACTACTCAATAAAACGGTTGATGAAATTATAGTCATTAATAACCATGATAACTGGGTGCAAGCATGGTAAAGTGGACAGCTTTTTGATTTGTGCAAAGGTTGAAGGTGGGAGTGATTAACTGTAACTATATACTACTAACCTTGCGTTTTGTGAAGATGAACATCATAAACATTTTAAAAACATATTGATCTACAAAGTCACGAAATTTATGGTGACAAAAAGAAATTCCCCAAAAATGGATACATTTTTTAGAAGATCGTGTGCCAAGTGGTGTGCAAGTAGGTGATAATATTGAACAAGTAATTGTTTATAGTTTGTTTGAAAACGTGACAAAAGCACATTAAGTTGATAATTCTTATTTCTTTTTCATGATGCCCTCAAGTTTGTAATGGATTCAAGGAATAGAAAAAAAGGATGAAGCTCAAAAAATTCAAGGTCATGAAATTTACATCCAAAACCAAGTTTAGCCATTGACTTTTGAGGATTGAGTTTTAATGATAAAATTTTGAAGATCTCATCTTGATATTCTATATTTGAGTACCTAACAAAATAATAAAAGGCAACATGAAAAAAATTCCAATAAAAAAAAAACATTTTAGTCCAAAAACACATGCATTCGAGACTTATTTTGCGGTGTTGAAACATGCGGCAGTACATTGCAAAACGAGTTAATTGGGGGAAGAAAATTATAAGTATGTGATGAAAACTCTAGTAGATTATACTGCAGATTATTTGACACTTTAGAACTAAATTATGGCATCAAATCACAAACCGTGCAGGTCAAATTGCAAACACTTGTAATGTCATAACTTCCATCACGTCAAAAATTTATACATAAGTGTACATATTTAGTAACTTAATATAATCTTAGATATGATTGCAGCTGCGACACTAACTGATTCATTTTGGAAGTGACGGTGCCGCATGTCACAAACCTATGGATCAAACCCCATTAAAAGCTGATGTGGCACCCACAATAAACTGCGATTCGACATGCAAACTTAGCATGGAGCATGTTAGTACATGCCATGATGCTACTACAGCCTGCGACCGTATTCTCAATAGATAAGGCTGACAATCTATAATGCTTACTTCCAACATTTTGGGAGCCAAGTTGAATATAGTGCTAAAGGGAGGGATTGCATGGTCGTACCATTGGTTACCAGCAGTGTTCAAGATTGAAGCCCTCATATGAGTTTCATTTTGAAGGGCTCTCAAATTTCAGCTCTTCAGTTGAAGAGCTGGTTCAAATCCAAGACGTCAATCCAAGAATATAGAAATGAAATACAAAACTCATATTAAACTTGTGCATGAATTATATGGTACATGTTTCTAGTACAATGTGAAGACTTAAGAATCAACCATCTAACTCTACTTCTTGTAATGACAATGCCCTACACTTGTTGGTTATTGTGGCGGGCATATTTTATTGAGGACTTCAAGTGATGTCTTCATTTTCAATTTGGGGTTGCGTTTTGAAGGGTTGTTTTGAGAGAGGTATATTTTGAAGGGCCAAATTGCGTTTGAAGGGCATTGAAGACTTCAATCTTGAACATTGGTTATCAGTCACTAGATGAATTCATGATGAATGAAGCGCCCAAATATACGATGAGAGTGATACATAGTGTGATGTTTAGGTGCACATGCCTTACCTTTTTTTTAGACAAATGAAATTGCTTTATTCATCTACCTATTGCCAAAATAAACCCCAAATTTAAACAACAAAAATTACTCCCTCCGTCCTAAAATGATTGTCTTACCCCCCGGAGTTCTCTGTCCCAAAATGATTATCCGAGATCAAATGTTTATTGATTTTGTTGATGTAGAAAATTGTTTGGTAAACCCAATTATTTGACAAACTTTTGGTTTTTCTTTATGAAATCGAGGTATACTCTCAAGATCCCCCAAAATGATTGGAAATTTTCCTTGAGCAAGTCTTGAACTTGCACCGGTTATTTCTCAAACTCCACCGGTTCATCCGTAACTAACGGTTGGTTCCCCCCGTCCATTGGATTGATGTGGGCTCCACCATCACCCAGCCATCCCAATCCGAGCTTAATATTATTCCCGACGGCCAAGTCTTTTCAAGGGTGAGCGAAAGCATGGGACCGGGAATCGGATCCGGTCAATGAAAGCGGGGAGGCAAAGCAAGAGTGGGTGGAGTGGAGTGGAGTGGAGTGTGTGACATATCATGTAAGAGGTCTAAGAATAACACATGTAATGGACAGAATACGAAGCATGTGTAGTACACAAAAGGAAAACAATATTATTTACATCTCGTCCATCTCTATTAAGCAGCTGCACTTTCCTCTAGTGCCTACCTCTGATTTCTGAATCATGCTTAAAAAATGTGCACATACTAGTACTCTAGAAAACCAGTATAGGTTGAATATTATACACATACTATTAAGAATCCGCTTAATAAAGCTGGGTGTTTTACCCTTAATTGCCCTCGTTGATTAAAGGGGTCTTCTCTTGGAAAGAGCGTGTTTTAGACCATCGCCCCAAGTCATCATCTACCCCCCCCCCCCCTTCAACCCACTTGGTATGAAGATTCTTATATGCTTAAAGAATAGAACATGGTATTCGTGAAAATGTCACATGGCACATGAAAATGTCATATATGTTGTTTTCTCGAATGCAAGGAAGGTTGGCTTGAATTGGTCTTTGGAGACAGTTTTTGCCAGTTACACAAGTTTTTTGTCAACTACAACTTTTTTTCAAAGTTGAAGTTCATTTCACAAGACTAGAAGCTGAGTCGGCCTTGGAAAAAAAGGTCACATGTGATGTGACATTTTCACGAATACTTATATGTTATAGGTAGTGTAGATCATGTTATATTCTTCTATGATTTGAAAGAGCAATGTTTAGAAATAAAGTTGATGCTTTTAAATAATCACAAAGATTAAAACAAAGAGACCAACAAGTTTCTTGCATGTGGGTGTTGCCCAATAAGTAGTGTGTTTGCAGGCTCATTAGCCAAGTGCGCCAAGGTGACATTTCTTTGTAACGGAATCATCTAGTTGGCCCTTGGTTTGTTCAAAAAATGTGGCATTGTGGGCCATGCAAGCCACATGAGAAAAGTGGCAAGTGTCATCAGTGTGTATGTTTGACAATTTTCATTTGATGTTCAACTTCAAATCCAAAGTGGGACGTGACGTTTTCAGAAACACAAATGAATGTCAATAGACATATACATTTTATTCTAAAATGTCACCTCAATTTTGGGTTACGCAAACTTTAAATATATATATATATATTTTGAATAATCAAAATACCATCTTGATTTGTAACAAAAAAAACTATCAATCGAGCGTAAGTATCCTTCGGTCTCGCATGTTTCTCCAAATGTTGAAGGGGATCCGTGCACTATGCAAAGTCTACCTCAAATCATCCCAATGTCAAGTTGAGACGCCTCAAAATTAACCCAATATTTAACCAACCAAAGCATCATTTTTTGAGATCTGTTGGGGCAAATTGTTCATTCACATACCTGCACAAAATAGTCGTGGAAATACATCCACAAGAGACCAGGAACAATGGTCTTGTCAGCCTTGTACTTAGCCTCCACCACCTCTCTAATCACCGTCTCAATTGTAGAGCCTTCCTGGTTACAAAGGAAATTACAAGAACAAGGCTGAATTTAAGTATGTAAATGAGTGTATGAAGTTCTTCTACTATTATGGGTTATGTTTTCTGGATACTTGAGCTGTAGTTTATAGTACTTAAGTTGCCTAGTGTTCATGCACAAGAGCACTCACATGCTTGCTTGGAATATTTTGAAGCTTTTGTCACTATTGCAAGTGATGGGGTGGACATTGATATCAAAAATTTGGTGAATTTGAGGAGGTTTATTGAAGGAAACAATGTATTGTTGATTCGCTCACTTGTGCTTTGTTCAAAGGGAAGGTGCATTGACTCACAAGCAATTTTAGTTGGTTGTGAAGGGTAATTTCAATAGTTTACATGTCTCCAATAAGAACATCAAGGTGGCTTTGGGATGGGATCAAAATCCTCCTACGGGGCATGTTGTCTCTTGTAAGAATTTGATAGATGAGGGATTGCACACATTTTTGGGCATGGTTGGGTATTGCACGAAGGACAATGGGGAGGATCACTTTGGGTTTGTGCATCACAAGTTCCCCCCCCCCCTGATGATTTGAATGAAGGAATATTGGAGTAAATTTGGCAAGGTAGGTCTTAAGAATCATATGAGTTTATCTCACAACAACATTCTTTCAAAGGGCCCATCAATGTGCAAGATTTTGCATGAAGTAATATCAGGGTGTGAATATTCCTAGTACATTGTTTCATATGTGCAATCGGGTGCATGCATGGTACAGTGCACAACTCATGATCCATGTATAGGTTTAAGTGAAAGTGATTCAAAACTATATACTAACTTTGAATTTTGTGAAGAAAAAATCATTAACATTTAAATAAACATATTGACATACAAAGCAAAGCAATTTAAAACTAAAAAACACATTTCAAAAAAGATCCACATATATATTAGAATCTGGTGCAAGTGGTGTGCAAGTAGATGATATCGAACAAGTAATTGTTTAAATTTATTTAAAATATGATAAAATTACATTAAATTGATGGTTTTTAACAAAATAGTTTGATAATGCCCTCAAGTTTGTAATACACTCAAGGAATACAAAAATCCAACTTCCAAATATTTAAGGTCATGAAATTTATGTTTAAGACCAGATTTAGCTTTTTTAGCATTACTTTTCATGAAAATTTTGAAGACCTCTTCTTGATATTCTATATATCAATATTTAACACAACAGTAGTGGTCACCATGAAAAAATTCCAATTTAAATAGCACTTTGCTACTATGTTGACCAAAAACATTATGATCTTAGTATTCCGGAGCACTTTGTTGGTCCACTTTCACCATGCTTGCATGGTGAGGAATAGACAATTCTATCCACTCCCTACATGGGTGATTTCTTTGAGACCTACAAGGACGGATCTTAAAAAGGTTGGCTTCCATTTGGAGATAGTGATGAATTCTCATGACATTAAAATGAAATACATTTATAACGTGTTTTCTAACGCTATCACCCGGGTCTCCTACATGAGATACTTCAACAACAGCAAATTGCTCTTGATCATAGGGTGGAGGAAATAAATATCAATGTGGCTTTGCACAATCATGATGAAGATAGGTTGCAATGGGAGGTGATCGTAGAGACATTGCTTTGAGAGATCTTCAAAGAACATTGGATGTAGGAAGACATTGTGTGTTGGTGTAGCTAAAGGTGTTTGTCATTCTAGTGGCGGCGGCGGTTAGCGGTTCTTCGCGGCAAGCTACAACACTCCAATGGCCTTTGTTAGTGGGGCGTCGCCAGGCCTAGGCCTAGGTAGGTCGGGCCTACCCTGGGCCTAAAGGGCCCTCCTGAAAGCCTAGGTCACATACAGAAAATGACATTTTTCCTGAAAAAATATGCACGTGATAAAATTCGATTTTCCGAGTGGGCCTACCCTAGAAATAAAGGTTGTCGACGCCCATGTTTGTTAGTATACCATTGTGAATCGGTGGTTGTACAGTTGGGAATGGAGCTTTCTTTGCTCGCTCTGTATTCTTTCATTTGTAGATCTCAGTGCAGGGTCTTTGCAAAGTCATCATGGAGGAGGCATTTTAAGCACTTTGTTTTTGGAAAATAGAGCTTCTGCATATGGACATGATGACATGTGACTCTCTACTCAATCCTTTCCTGCTATTTAGATTATTGGCAGCCGCTAATTATTGAAACTCCCAATAAGGTTTCCATAATTTGTAACAGTTAATTGGACAACACCCCAAACCAAGCATGCTTGCAAGATGGCATGAAGAATCATTGGATCTTCTCAAAATTGTGTTGCAATGAAGACTCCCATACATGTTGCAACACAATCATATAGTTTTGTTGCAATGAGTTGTCTTTTTTCCATATTATATAGTTGGTTTCAACATCCAAGTAGCCAATCAAAACAAATGCTAGTAATCGTGGATTCCAATGCCCTCGACATCAAAGGTACATGGTATGGAAGTTCCAAGTTCATCAGAATGCACCCCAAAGAAATTAATTCTTATAATAAGGGCACACTTTCATATGCCAGCATAGTTGGAAAAACCGCTAGATGACAAAATGTCAAACCCCCTTCCACATGGACGTGTATGCTAATTTTCTCTTGAAAAAAAAAAATTGGCGGCCAACACAATTTAAGGGGGATGATGAAGTTTAAGGAGAGAGGAGGGGGGGTGATTGCCTCTATATTTCATAACTGGAAATTGGCTTTCTTTTGAATGAAAAAATGGATTTTCTTAAACTTGTACGTGTAGATAGTGGACTCTGATATTTCATTCTTATATTTTTTTTAACCTTACCCCAATTTTTCAAAAATTTTGGATTTAGGTTCATGTCTTTAGAGTGTCAAGATTTAAATTAAATATAGATATTTAAGTAGTTTAGACATATAAACTTCGCTATGGATATACTGTAAGAATCATGGATAGAACACCATTTTAATTAAAATGAGACTTTTCAAAGTCTCATTTTGCCAATCACCTTAATAGCGTACATTAAGGTGAATAATTGCGGAGGATGTGAACGTGGTGGGGGAACACTTGTAGGGAACTTTTGGTACTTTATCATGTACCCACTATGTACCCCATTGGAACTTGGCTTATGGGAACAAAGTTCCCCTTGGATTTCGCCTTAAATTTCCTTTAAGGTGCCTCGAAACGTCACCTTAATTTTTTGTCTCAAAATGGCCAAATTGTCTCATTTTTATTAAAATGGTGTTATAGTTAGCATTGGTTTTGGCCACTCGAGGTAGATTTTAGATATCCAAATCTTTTGGTGTAATAGATTTCAATACTTAAAATCTACCTCGAGTGGCCAAAAACCAATGCTAACAACCTATGATTCTTGTAGTGATAAATGCGATGACATCCACATTCTAACTTGCATGTTTGCTAACAAGACAAATCTACTCTCTCATATCATGTTGACCTTCCTACTCCACATAAAAGTGCTTGGCCAAGAAGATGGTTGAAGATACCAGCCGTAGCTTCGCCGACATCGACAAAGACTCGATTCTATCTTAATTCGCCGGAACATTCGTCACATGGAAATGTGCCCTAAAAGGATGTCTAGAGGGTAAGAAATGTTGTGGATGGCTGGTCCCAACAGGGAGGAGGTATATTACACTTGCTTGAATTCTAGGGCTGAAGCATACAGGCTTTGAATTGAGCCTTGCAAAGTGTAAAGTTTCCGCTTGAAGGGTTTTCCCATCACATCTGTTTCTTCACCTAACTTACGTGAGGTAAGTTATAATTGAGAGTATACATCTCTAATTTTGAGCTGTAATGGTCAGACTCGGCAATATCACTTCTTTGCTGATAGCCATTAAGTGGCTTGCAGGCTCACCTCCCTTTCGAATCTTTCCTGATGCTCCTTGATTAGACTGAAATGACAGGAATAACCAAAAAGTGCGAATTTGAAGTACTTCCAGGACTAATCACAACCGATGAGCAACGTTTCCTCAAAGGCAGGTTGGGTTCGATCAAATACCTTGATAACAATTCTTAGGATCAGTGGCCGGGAAGTTTTTGGGCATAGTCGGTCAAGATCCTAGTGATTCTAAATCCAACCGGTTCCATGTTGACATCTTCCAGTTTTGCCTTATTCATTTGAGGTATATTCCATAGATTCCTCTAAAATGATCAGTAATTCTCTTGAAGTCTCGAACTTCAACCGGTTATTTCTCAAACTCAACCGGTTCATCTGTAACTTGCTGTCAGTTCTCCCCATTCAATGCTTAGGACATATTTTAACAATTGTCAATCTTAATCCCTGATTATTCAAATGCTCACTATCAACCATCATTTCTTCTTCTTCTTCTTCTTTTCTCAATTTTTGAACATGTTGATGGGTGTGATTCCTAACTATGACTAAAAGATCCAGAACTTTGGTTACATGTGCCAAAGTGGAAATTTCAACGTCTGAAAAGAAATGAGGTTTGCCAAAGTTGCATGACTTTTATACCTGTAACCCTTAATATCCATAGGTTTTAATGTATTTTCAAGATTAGTTATAAACTTAGATTTTGCAAGCTTGATTCTTGAAATATTCATGGGTGCAAGCATAGTAAAGTGGACCAAAAAAGTGCTCCGGTATATGACAACCATGATTTTCTTGGTCAAACGCCTATAAGTAGTAGCAAAATGTTGTTTAAAATAGATTATTTTTCATGATGACCTCTATTGTTAAGTTAGGTACTCAAATATAGAATATCAATATGAGATCTTCAAAACCTATCATCAAAAGTGACGCGTAAAAGCAATTGACTAAATATAGTTTTGAACGTAAATTTCATGACCTTAAATATTTTGAACTTGGAATTTCTTTTCATATTCCTTGAATTCATTATAAACTTGAGGTCATCGTAATTTTTTTTTCAAAAATTAATCAATTTAATGTAATGTAATTGTATTTTAAACAAGTTTTTGACAATTATCTTTTCAATGACACCCACTTGCACCACCACTTGCACCGTCTTCTAAAATACATATACGTTCTTTGAAATTGTTTTTTGTGAACATAGATTGCTTGGCTTTGTAGATTCATATGTTTTCTAAATGTTTATGAATTTTTATTTCATAAAATTCAAAGTTAGTATATTGTTTTGGATCACTTTCACTTAAACCTGAGCAAGGATGAAGAGCTGTCCACTTTACCGTGCTTGCACCCTCATTCATGAAGAAAAGTTCTCAATACACAATCAAAGATCACATCCATTAAAATTGGACTTTCTATGTAAGATCATGAGTTGCATGTGGTCTTATTCCTTTGGAATTTTTTTTGTTTTCTAGGCAAGGATGGTGGGGAACGGTGGGACAATGGCCTCATTACCATCACCACATCTTCCATTGTAAACATATTTTTTGAAATGCAAGACACTCATAGTTATTGTATTCTTATCTACATATGATTCATACTAGGTGCAAGCATGGTAAAGTGGACAAAAAAATGCTCCAGTATCTTAAAACAATAGTTTTTTTGGTCAAACACCTAAAAGTAGTAGCTAAATGTTGTTTAAATTGAATTTTTTTTATGATGACCTCTATTGTTGTGTTAAGTATTCAAATGTAGAATACCAAGGTGAGATTCAAAACTTATCATAAAAGTAATGCTCAAAAGCAAATGGCTAGATCTAGTTTTGGATATAAAGTTCATGACCTTAACCATTTTGAACTTGAATTTTTGTTTTTATTCCTTGAATTCATTATACATTTGAGGACATCATCAAATAATTTTGTAGCAAATTATCAATTCAATGAAATTTTATCATATTTAAAAAATTGACAGTTATTTGTTCAATATCACCACTTGCACACCCACTTGCATCGTCTTCCAAAATATATAGACGGGAGCAAGCACAGTCAAATATACAAAAGAAGTGCTCTGGTATACTAAAACCATAATTCTTTTGGTCAGACACCTAAAAGTAGTAATGAAGTATCGTTAAAGTTGGATTTTTTTCCATGACGCCCTCTATTGTTGTGTTAGGTACTCAAATATAGAATATCAAGATGAGATCTTCAAGACTTATCATTAAAAGTATTGCTCAGAAGGCAATGGCTACATCTGGTTTGGACGTAGATTTCATGATCTTAAATATTTTGAAGTTGGATTTTCTTTTCATATTCCTTGAATTCATTATAAACTTGAGGGCACCATTACAAAAATTTGTACAATAAAATGTAACTTTCTTGCATTTTGAACAAATTTTCAATAGTTACTTGTTCAATATATCTACTTGCACACTACTTGCACCGTCTTCTAAAATATGTAGATTTTTCTTGAAAAATCATTTGTCAACATTAATTGCTTGGTTTTGTAGATCACTGTGTTTTTCAAATGTTTATGATTTTTTCCTTCACAAAATTCAAAGTCGGTATATAGTTTCGAATCACTTTCACTTAAACCTATCTAGGGCAATGGAGTTGTGTACTTGACCGTGCTTGCGCCCAAACTTCTTTTGAGATTGTTTTTGTCAACATAAATTGCTTGGCTTTGTAGATCAATATGTTTATTTTAAGTGTTTATGATCTTAATTTTCACAAATTTCAAAGTTAGTATATTGTTTTGAATCACTTCACCTAAACATGTGCAAAGATCAAGAGTTGTCCACCTTACCATGCTTGCACTCAATAGATATTAAGAGATTGTAGGGTTCCAAGTATAATTCAAAGATATCAAGAATAGTTATTTAAGCATATTTGGACAAACCACTCGTCCAAAAATAATAAGGGATGTGCACTTCTAAGGACAAAAACATCAAATGATAATAGCGAAAGCAGCAACCACAACTTCAGATGTTTGTATTTCATTTTGTGTAGTTTGTGATCTAGTGTATGTCATGTCGGCGATTGGAATTGTCCAAAAGTGGACATGCATAAATCCAAATATACTTAAACCCTATTTCAAGAGATGTGAGTAAACTTGGGTTAGAATGTACATCAAAACTATTACATTCGACCAGAGCAGACATGACTTTGAGGACAAGAAAATGAGATTTTGTTGTTGATAACTTAATCTTTAGTCATCAAAATTAGCTAGTTTGAAAATCAGTAATTTGTAGTACTAAAACCATCCATCATACCTATAATATATTTGCATTTGGTAGGAAATAATACAATTAGCCTAGTGAAAGTCTCAGGTCCATATCCATCATTATCTTTCAGTTGAAAATATTTCTCTGCACCTGTCAGTGTCTCAAAAGGAGATGTGAAGGGCTATGTACTCCACATGTTTCTGCAACTGCTCCCGTCTTCCAAGTTCCGGACTGTCCTGCAAGAGTATCTGAGTGGAACTCTGGGCATTGACTACTTAGAAGCACACCTGTTGCCGTATCATTACTCAGAAGGAACAGATACCTTGTCAAAGCTTTATGCTATGTCTTGACCCATATTGATTAAGACGTAGAGATCTGGGAACTCATAACTAATCTGATCTCAACGTTGGTTTCAGGTCCCTAAAACCAAGGACAGATATTGGCCGCAGTTTTATAATTTTGGGGACTCTTGAGAGCAGAGTAAAGGCAAAAGTAAGCTTATAAGCTACCATATTATTGCTTCTGAAATATTAAAATCTTGACCTTGTGGTCCCATCAAAAAGATGGGAAATTTTTCTCTTGTAGCTATGAACTTTGCATTCATGTTATACTCAAAGACAGATGGATTATTCGATAAACAAGACCAGACTTTCACATATATATATAGGTCTATAGCGAACCAGCCCCATGTTTGTAAGTTGACTGTGGCCAGGTGAAGGCCATGACATGAGGACACTCCACAAATCACATTTATTCATACACCCATGTGGAAAACGACATCATGGATTTTTGTCATGTCTTGAGCCATGTTCAAGAAACAGATCTTGAACAAATTGACTATTGGTTTCAGTTGACAGGTTTTCTGTATAGCTCAAGCCCAGTTCACAGCAGCCATGTATTTTCTGGACTCTTGATACCCTGGTATAGTGAACTTATAAACATTGTTATTGCTCATGATCTTCACTTCTTGATCTTTTGATGCCACAGAAAAAGATGGAACAACTTGTATTGAGTGGTGAACTATTTCACTTTTCAAGGAGTCAAAAGACAGATAGATCATCAAGTTCAGGCTAGTGACATACTGATCACTTCTCACAAACCAAGCAAAGGCCACATTCAAGGACACTCCATGGGGCACATTCAGACCATTCATTCATACTACCCATGTGAAACAAAGCCAGGATTCTGAAGGATGTTGCCAGTAAAACTACTTGTGGACTCCAAAGGCACCAATATTTGATTCTTGATCTTTCGCTCTCACGAAAAAGAAATGATAACCTTTTCCAAGTTCTGAACTTCTCTGGCATGCTCTCAAAGGCAGCCCAGTATACTTTGTATAGTTGAGCATTGCCACCAGGCAAAGGCCACATGTGAACACAGTACACTCCATGAAGCACATACATTCATTCATTCACAGCACCCATATAGAAGCCAGAATTCTAATAAATAATGTTGCCACAGCAAATCATAGTAAACTCCAAACACCGATAATCAAAGTTTGATCTTTTGACCTCACAAAATAAAACGGATTAACCCATTTTGAGACTTGAACTTCACTTTCATGTTTCAAAAAACATATAGATTATCCAAGTTTTAACAGATCTAATATACTACGGAGCATGTGCGCACAGGAACTGGTGGCACTGTCGCTCCACCATTGCTTGCCATATGGAATTGGTTTGGATCATGGGTGGGTATCAGGTTGCCGTGATTCATAATTCATATACACATGTCCAAAGAAGTGGGATGACACAGGCCCAAGCTAATATATTATTCACAAACCAGCTCGGTTTAATTTGCATAGTTGACTGTTGCCAGGTAAAGGCCACATGAGTACACTCCACAAAGCACATCCAAATCATTCATTCATTCTACCCATGAGAAAGAAAGCCACGATTCTAATTCCAATTGATGTTGCTGCCAGTATAGATGCCAAAACTCGTTCCGATTAGGCAACCCAATTACAATGGAGGCACACGTATCTAAGCCCAAGTGCCACATCGATTACTCACAAGGAGTCTCCATCACTACCAAGGTCATGCAACAGTGTTGAATTGCCCTTTGGAGGCCCACAGGAGAAGGACGCAGGCACCACTAGATGCGTAGAGCTTTGAGGTGATGGGATGGGAGTAGCTGCCCTGCCTTACCTTTCCCTGTCACCCAAGTCATTTCAACGCAGAAGAATGATCATGGAGTCTTCCACCACACAAGAACAATCAACTTGACCCGGGGTGGCCACTCTCCGCCTTCGAATGACTGTTTCTAAATCCTTTCTAAGCACCTGGCAAATAAGTAGGCAAATAAAGGCCTCATTTCGTAACACTATTCAGCTCCTCTTGTAATGCTTTGTGCATTCAGGAATCTTATGGGCGTTGTGCTCCCAATAAATCTAGGTGGCCTCCTTTTTCCTCCTTGCTCAGCCTGAGCTTATTATAGACTTGGAAGCTGCAGCCACTAACAACTGGTACGCTT
Source organism: Polytrichum formosum (assembly GCA_964035585.1). Classification (NCBI taxonomy): domain Eukaryota; kingdom Viridiplantae; phylum Streptophyta; class Polytrichopsida; order Polytrichales; family Polytrichaceae; genus Polytrichum; species Polytrichum formosum. The sequence goes on along the minus strand of OZ037941.1, from coordinate 15,028,781 downwards.
GAGGCAATGCCTACCGGCTCTCCTTGGTTACATTCAGAGTAGCTTCGGGGCTATGATCGGGGAGAACCGGCAGTTAGTTACAAATGAACTGGTTGAGTTAGAGAAATAACCGGTTGAAGTTCAAGACTTCAGGAGAATTACCGATCACTTTAGAAGAATTTATGGAATATACCTCAAATTAATATAGAAAAACTGAAGGATGTCAACATGTAACCGGTTGGACTTGCAAACACTAGGATCTCAACCGATTATGCCCAAAAATCTCCCCGATCACTGCTTCGGGGCACTTGTCTCCAATTTGAGACTAACATTCTTTTGTAAGGGCATTCACCAGCTTACCTGCTCCTACTTGGGGAAAGAAAGCTCGGTCAGTGATCGGTGTTAGCATCGACCCCGAAATCCTCGACTGATCTCCTTTTTGCATATTCCTTAACTAATACATTTGAGGAAAGGGAGCCTTGTCTTCTCACAAAGGAATGATATGTGCACCAAACCAAACTTGGTTGTCATGAAAGAGATGTGTTTTTTTAAAAGATGGGGTCAGGTGGAGCTCACATGGCGTCTACTTGGTGCCACCATATTGCACTCACACATTCAATGCCTTCATCATTCATTTACCTCCTGAGAGGAGTGTGTGGGGTACTAGGGTTTCGCCCCATCCCAAAATTCCAATCCTCATTTTTGTGAAATTTAAACTATGATGCTTGAGATGCTACATCTAATGGTTGGCAATTGTCAAGCTGTACCTTCAAGCCCAACCCCTCCTTTGCCTGCCCATCCGTCCACCCTATTGTATAATTGTCTAGTAGACATCTTAGCTCTATTTGTAAAATGAAAAGTACGGATTGCTTCTAAGGTAACTTGCAGTCTTGAACAAACACTTTTAGCTCTGCATCCACTTTTTGTAGGAGATGAAACACACAATTAGCACAAGATGACTAGCAAATCCTAATCGTATCTGTGATTACTTTTGCATAATTTTCAAAGCTCATATGAAATATCTTAATCATTGTCAAAGTGAACATTCTCTTTCTCATCAAATGACCATATAGATCCTGTGTAATTATGTTCATTGCCAAGTGTTGAACCTAGAATGGTTAAAATGTTTGAACGCATCTTATGAACCAATATTTTTTTGGTGTCTATCGTTGGATGGATGAGAGGTACTACACAGTTATGCAATAATTTCCTCTCTCCTCCATCACAAAAAGCTTCACGAGTAAGTGCAATGTGAAGGTGACCACTTTGCACATCCACTCTTTCTAATTTCCATCCCGGTTCAACCCCATCACCAAAACTGGCCACACTCAATCTCAATCATTCTAGAACCTCAAAGCTACGGTCACACTAAAGTATGTGGACCTTTATGTGGTCACTCTCTAGGTAATTGGACACCTGAGTTACCAAAGTCTATATTGAGTGGTGTAGTTAACAACGGACACTAAGAAGACACATTTTATGATGAGATTGGAGTATGTCATCCATTACATAGAGTAATTGGGAGGCTTAGTACTTAAAGAGAGAAAAATAAAATAAAATAAAATAAAATAAAAATCACCTTTGACTTTTGATAACTAAGTTTTGTATCATCTCACTTCTGATTCTAAAATTTGAAATGACAATTTCAAGATTCGGAATTAAGATCTAGATGATTGATAGACCCCGAATTAGTGCAATAAAGGGTGCAAGCACAATAAAGGAGATAGCTCTTGATCCATGCATAAGTTTAAGCAAAAGTAATTGAAACTATGTACTAACTTTGAATTTTGAAAAAAAATAGAATATTAACATTATGATAACATATTGATTTACAAAGCCAATTTAGCAATTTAAGTTGACAAACCAATTTCAAAAAAGGTATACACATTTTAGAAGATGTTGCAAGTGGTGTGCAGGTAGGTGACATTGGACAAGTGATTGTCTAGAATTTGTTAAAATATGATAAAATTACATTATATTGATGAATTTCTACTTTATTTTATGATGCCCTCAAGTTTATAATCACTTCAAGGAATTTGAAAAGAAGTCCAAGTTCAAAGTATTTAAGGTCATGAAATTTACGTCCACAACTAGATATAGCCAATTGCTTTTGAACATTACTTTTAATGATAAGTTTTGAAGATCTCTCATCTTGATATTCTATGTTTGAGTACTTAACACAACACTAGAGGTCAACATGAAAACAAATCCAATCCAAACAACATTTGCTACTACTTATAAGCGTTTGACCAAAACATAATGGCTTTAGTATACCACAACACTTTCTTGATCCACTTTACCACGCTTGCAAAGGAAAATTGAGACGTTGAATCAGCAACAAACTTATAGGGGCCATTGTGTTTACTTTTCCCTTCGGTAAGTGCCCGTGTTGTGAAATGAAGTCATAATAAGGTCATGTGTACACCCACCTCTATCTTCTTCTTAATCGACTGACCTGCAACAACTTTAGAAAAGGAAAATTGATCAGTTGGTGTTGTGAGCGCGCAAAAGTGAATGGAGCATTTGGTGGCAAGTCTAGCTTTTTTGTGGAGGTTTTATGTAATAAATATTTCATAATCGGAGAGGTTGGGACTCGGGAGCAAAGGCGTGGCCTTTGCTTTTAGCAAGCGGTCCCAATCCCGAGTCCTAGTCCTCTTTTTTGGACACTACGATGGCTTGAGGAACAACTGCTGATTTGGATGGCAAGGGCATGGGGGGTACTTGGAGTGAAACGCATGCATTGCAAGGCGGGTGGTCCGGCAGTCGCGTTCGGCCCTTCCTTTATATCTTGGAATGGGAGACCCCGAGTCCACAAGGACGCGGGAAAGCGAAGAAAGCGAGAGGGGCCGGGCAAAGCATGACAAGATTGCAATTTAAGGCCTTCCCAAGAGGTGGGTAGTTGGTTGTAACAACTACGTTGAAGGCGATAGATTCATCTTGAGATATTTTGTTGCATGGTCGTCTTATCGGCTTTGAAAGGGAAGTTAACATAAACTAAACCAAACTAAACTAAACTATAACAAGCATGTGGGCCTTATGTGGTCATTCTTCTTCATTCTTACAAGTTTGGAGAAGTCGATTCCAATCACTTTTTGACTTTGAGGTCATGGATGGGATTCGGGTAGGTTAGCTTGAGATATCGAGACAAAATTTGTTCTATCTGTAGGGATGGACTTCTTCAATCTAGTCTACTGCATCTTTAGAAGGTACATAGGATTAGAATTGTCTTCTATGATGCTTTACATCAATTATATCTCTTTCTTAACTTTCTTGTGAAAAGGGAAAATATTTGTTTTAACCCCACATGTAATCATTTTTCTTTGAGCCCAAGAGAATATCAGCTTGGAAGCACATAATTTTCTGTAACTTTGACTAGGATTGAACTCTCAACTCTATTGTGTCATTATCTTACGCATTTTGAAGCCAATTTCTTATAAAATCGAGTTATGAAGCTCATGAATGTATGTTAACAGGATAGTTACATGATATTATATAATTATGATTATTCTCTACAAATTAAATTGGAGAAAGGTAAATTGTCTGAACACGAGATCTAAAGAGGTGGACAGAAAAATGAACTGTGTGTATAAAGCTTCAATGTACACTTGAGACCTGGTAGTCTAAGATCATTGTGGTTTTCTTTCTTTGTTAAAAAAATTAGCATGATAAAAATTTTCCTCATAGATATAAACAAGATCATGTTTCATGAAATGCATATTCTCCTCTCCATTTTTGCTACACTTATAAGTTAGTCCTCAATCTTGTGTATATATGCATAGCCATGCTCCAATGAACATCACATGGATGTTGGACACATGAGGTCTTTCAGTCAATAAGGAAGCATAAACCTCCTCTGCAACACATTCTTGCACCTTATCAAGATCTCGGAATAAGTTCACAATGTCATCGCAACCTTCCAAATCAGAGTTATTTTCTGAAATGAATTCCATTAATGGTGTGACAACTCTGTCCTACAAACAACCAGTGTACATGCACATCCCATATGTACCTATGTGAGTGTGCGCCAAGGACTCGGGTGAAAGGGCCACTAGATCTTGTGGGTAATCAATAAACTGGGCTTTTCACTGCTACAACAAATTCTTTTGTTCGAGTGGCGTAAAGGAACGCTCCGTATATGAGGATCAAGGTATATATGAACCCTGCAGTACTGTCAATTGGACCACCAAATGCCAGGTCATTTCATCAGTTTCTAATCGTGGTGCTTTGACGAATCACAAGGAAACGTCAACTGTCTCTGTCCAAGAGGTATCACTGACTTGAAGGAAGCTACTAATTTACTGTAGAATTCACACAATGTCTTTGCAATACTTCACTAGATAGTATGGAGTCACCTATCTGGTTCGACATAAAATGATTCATTTCTAGAAGAACTTTGCCATGTGTCAATGCTGCATTGGTTGGACCCTAAGAGACTCCCACATGGACATTATGTCTCACACTCCAAGTGTTGATGAACTTGTTCATGACCCTCTATGACAATGAAAAGCTACAAGCCTATTGGATCACTACAGCTGGAAAGCCAAGCAGTTGCAAGTTGGTTGGTAGGATAATATTTTGCACCACTAACTTGCCTAACTGGTTCAACATGAAACTCATTTACCTCTGGAAGAAATTTGCCACATGTCATGGTTGCATTGGTTGGGACCTACACACTCCCACGTGTGCAATATATGTCTACAGTCCAAGCATTAAACCAGTTCATGACCCTCTACAAGTCTATCGGATCACTGCTGCAGCTATGAAAGCAGTGATCAATAGTATGGCAAGTTTGTCAATAGGATATTTTGCACCGCCAACTTGCCTGCATAGTTCAAATAAAATGAATCGGATTACATGAGAATTTTGCCATTATTGCGTTTGTCGGAACCCTCATACTCTCATGGACATTCAATTTCAACACTCCAAGCATTGAATGACGTAGTTGAAGCATGGAGAAAGGGAATTATTGTATACAAGCGTACATACCTCTCATTCATCCAACATAAAAGCCCTGCAGGGTTGTCTATCCCGACGTCATGACGGTGTCGTGCCATCATGACGTGTCGTGTTGTGACGGACCCCTCCGTCACGACACAATAGGGTCCACGTAGGGTCAACCTAGGGGGAAGCTAGTAGGGTGGGTAAAATACTTACCTTCTTGCCAAGGTGGCGTCTTATGTGGCAGAAAAGGCCGACGTGGATGTGGATATGCCTAGCGTCAGGTAAACCATTTTACCATTATGTTTATCATTCTGTTAAAATCAAAGTATTAAAATCTGAGTAAGGAGGATGTGGGGCGGACGGGGGACGAGGGTGGGGCGGACGGGGAATGTGGGGAAACAATTACTAGCCCTCGTCCGCCCACCCCGTCCGCCCCTTTGTTCCCACCGTCCGCCCCCGTCCGCCCCCGTTCCCCCCCGTCCGCCCCCGTTCCCCCCCGTCCACCCCCGTCCCCCCCCCCGTCCGCCCCCCCGTTCCCACCCCGTCCGCCCCCGTTCCCCCCCCCCCCCCCCGTCCGCCCCCGTTCCCACCCCGTCCACCGCCCCGTTCCCCCCCGTTCCCCCCCGTCCACCCCATGTTCCCAACCATCGGGAACGTGTTCCCCGTCGTCCGCCCCAATTTGACCCCTTCACCTTTGAAGGGCCCTAGCAGCCTCATTTTTCATCCGTTTGTTGTGTTTGAGGACATTTTCGGCATCTACATTTCATGAGGATATCGAAAATGTCCTCAAAATCAACATTTGGATCAAAAATGAGGCTTCTAGAGCCTCCCAAACCTCCCATCCGCCCCCCCGTCCGCCCCCGTCCGCCTCCAAGTTTGGGAGGCTCTAGCAGCCTTATTTTTCATCTGTTTATTGCGTTTGAGGACATTTTCGGCATCTACATTTCATGAGGATGTCGAAAATGTCCTCAAAATCAACATTTGGATCCAAAATGAGGCTTCTAGAGCCTCCCAAACCTCCCATCCGCCCCCCGTCCGCCCCCGTCCGCCTCCAAGTTTGGGAGGCTCTAGCAGCCTCATTTTTCATCTGTTTATTGCGTTTGAGGACATTTTCGGCATCTACATTTCATGAGGATGTCGAAAATGTCCTCAAAATCAACATTTGGATCCAAAATGAGGCTACTAGAGCCTCCCAAACCTCCCATCCGCCCCCCCCTCCGCCCCCGTCCGCCTCCAAGTTTGGGAGGCTCTAGAAGCCTTATTTTGGATCCAAATGTTGATTTTGAGGACATTTTCGACATCCTCATGAAATGTAGATGCCGAAAATGTCCTCAAACGCAATAAATAGATGAAAAATGAGGTTGCTAGAGCCTCCCAAACCTTGGAGGCGGACGGGGGCGGCCGGGGGGGCGGATGGGAGGTTTGGGAGGCTCTAGAAGCCTTATTTTGGATCCAAATGTTGATTTTGAGGACATTTTCGACATCCTCATGAAATGTAGATGCCGAAAATGTCCTCAAACGCAACAAACGGATGAAAAATGAGGCTGCTAGGGCCCTTCAAAGGTGAAGGGGTCAAATTGGGGCGGACGACGGGGAACACGTTCCCGATGGTTGGGAACGGGGGCGGACGGGGGGGAACGGGGAGCGGACGGGGGGGAACGGGGGGGCGGACGAGGGCTAGTAATTTTTTCCCCACTTTACCTCTACTTTGCTGACATGTCATCACACGTGGACATCTTACATCCTACGTGTCCGAAATGGGGTAATGTAATTACACACAGAATTCGGTAAAATTCAAGTCCGTCAGGATAAAGACAGCATCCGGCATAATGTCGTGACGGATACGTGTCGTGACGGCACGACACAATAGACAACCCTAAAGCCCTGAAATAGTATGCAGCCCAAAGATTGCTTTTCTAGTAGATTCAATGCCAGAATTAGTTTTTAAAATCTTGACTTAGTTTACTCGAGGTAATTTGAGATGATTCGGCAACAACCCTATAGGGAGTCAAGTTTTTATGTTGGACTGTGGAGAGGTACATTCGTATAAGATAACTCCCTTTTCCTTCAAAGCAGTTGCAAGACGTTGGTAAGTAGGAAACTTTTGCACCATCAACTTAATTACCTATGTAAAATCCCACAATAACTGATGGAGCTTATTCCCCTTAATTATTCCCCATATTTAAAGCCCTCATAACATTATTAAGCAATGTGTGATTGTTCATGTGAGCCCTGAGAATATAACCATGGAATGTCCCAACCTAGTGCAAGGAGACTTGAATTAAGTATGAAATTGCATTGGGTTGGGGCATCCCATGGTTATATTCTCAAGGCCCACATGAATGAACACACACTACTTAATAATGTTATGCTTCTTCATGCTTGCCAGGTGAGGGCACCTTGACACATCAATTAATCAATCACAAAGTCATTGTCTCCACAAACATGTGTCAGGCTTCCCATGAGAAGTGTAGGAATTGGCTCTAATATATAGTGGAGGCGAATCTACGCAATCAAGACCCATCGGCAATCTATAGGGTACCAAAATTCTAATTAAACTGGGATTGAACTTTGATCAAGCCAGAACCAATAGTGTATGGCGTATGTCATGGTTTTGAGTGCTAAAGTGAGGAGGAATAAGCGGTTAAAATGAGTAGTTATGGCAAACTCTAAACATTGGTTATATGTTTAGGCCAACTTTTGGCTTCAAAATTCACAGTAATTTCAATAAAATTACCAAAAATATTGCAATCCTCTTGATTTCTATCTTTCTACACGCGAAAAATTCCACCGCCTTATACTTCTCCAGACTTGGCGCATAATCTCTTAAATCGATCGTTTATGGGCGCCTCTACTCTACAAATCTTACAAGACCAAACAATATATGAGAAAATATATTTTCTATAAGTTACCTAGTTGGTTCTAAACCTATAGTCAAAACACCTATTCATGATTAGGGTCCATCGGGAACCTATAGGATGCCATAATTTCGATCCGGTCAAAACCAATATTGTCATGACACATGTCCCTGGTTTTGATACTAAGGTGAGGAGGAATGAGCAGTTAAAATGAGTAATTATAACAGACTCTAGACATTGGTAATATGTTCAAACCAACTTTTGGCTTCAAAAATTCATAAGAATTTCATTTAAAAAATTCAATCATTGAAAAATTTGCAATCCTCCTAATTTCTATCTTCCTACATAGAAATTTTTTGCACCCCCTTATCCTCCTCCAGACTTGGCTACCAATTAGGGACCAAAGGGTTGGGTACCAATTGGGGACTCATCCTCACTACCATTGATGTCCCTCATTCTCAGCCCAATCCCCTCGCGGTCCTCGTAGTCAATATTGTAACGCTCATCACCGACATGATCGGAGGTGTCACTCACCTCATGCAATGCCTCACCAATGCAATTCATTATCCCTTACGCCTAGAAACTAAGCTACAATCATGAGTAGAATTTTACACTAGAACTAACTTCAACCGTACTCTCATTTAATGCTCTACTCTAGAAATGAATCGTTGCCAACTTCTTACGTATTAGATTTGTAATATGAACATGGTGCATCGTGGTTTGAAAAACTCTGAAAACCCACAATGGTTGAGATCTAATTTCGTCAACCTTGGTGATAATAAAGCATCAATCAATACACCTAAATTTGCATGGTTGTAGTCAGTTATCCACTTCAAGGTATGGCAATTTTTGATAATACGTTGCCTTTTTTTCAAGTATCATCGGTCTCAATTAGTAAACCGGCCACCACCAATTATTGATTCAGCTATACTATCCACTTGTCATGCATTGGGCCTATTCTCAACATTCCAAATTATAGAATGATTGGTACATGTGTGGAACTCCACAGCTTTGAGGGACTCTATGTATTAAGATTTTTTTTTTGGGGGGGGGGGAGAGGGTTTATTGGAAATGGGTTTGTCTACTCTATACCTTAAACCTTTGGTTATCCATCTTGTATGGCTCAACTTGACATTGCTATCGAATTACTTAATCATGTGGTCTAAGCCCTTATAATTTGTTTTTGAAAAGTAATTGGTTTTGCTACATTGTTGAGTTCAAAACCAGCCAAGTTGGGCGAGCTTGAGATTTTTGTGGAGTTTAGTGTGGCTACATTCAGCTTAATGACAGGGAGGATTTTGTGAATGCACAAAATCTATGTGTCAATTTGGGTGGCGACTTCTAATTGTACATAGAAGAAATCCAAGGTTACATGTACGCTTTGATAAGGTGAAAAATGGCCCCGCTAATATGAAATAAAAGTGAAATAAATGGCCCCATATTTCTATACACACTCTACATATGGCCACACACAACAAAAACTAAAGGGGAAGTTGGCTACGTTTCATGCACTTGAAGTACCTAATGTAGTTCTACACCCAAAGAATTTGGACCAACCCACTTAACAAGAAAATACACCCAAAATGAACATCATTGCTTACATGAAAAGACCACTTATATGTACATTCACACATACAAGTACAAATATGTAGGGAGGGAGGTTGGCCTTTGCATTAAGAAATTTGTATCAAAAGGTCCAATTATGATTTCAAAATTTGATGCTCCCAATAGGTAGCAAAATCTCCCACGATCCAAACTCAACTTTCAATTCCATTCCATCAATATTATACTCCCCCCATTCAAGAATCAATTACCTCATCATAAGGGAAATCGACAAGAACTATGTTTGAAGTGAATCTAGACTTATTCATAAGTTCTAGACAAAATGAAATTTTATTTGTGCACTTCTATTAGCGGACCCTACAATAGAAATGACAGCAACTACTCCTAGATGCACACTGCATCTCTTGTTGTAGCATGTGTTAGTTGCATGCACATTTTGTCATTTGTGAAAAAAATACACATCTAGAGGAATATTTGGATCATATTGCTTCTCAAAGTATGTAAAAATGGGATTTTCATCATATTCTTCTAGTTTCTTCCTTCAAATAATTTGTTGTGCAATGTGCATGTCTTGATTTTGCAAAAAATAACTCTCAAATGCATTATTATTTTTGGATAAGCCTTTTGTCCATATTTACTTACATCCTAGTTCAAGGTTGAATTGCCATTGGGAATACATATCCATTACAAGCCCCAAATGAGAATCTAGTGCATTTCTCAATTTTGACTTTAAAAAACTTCAAGATGAGAATCATCTCTTATTTCCATTAATCATTACTACATTACAAAGGAGACAATAAGGTACAAACAGAGAGAACGAGAGGTGACAACAATAGGGGTGGGGAAAGGAGGAAAAAGTGGCGACACCACTCACCCCACCCAACTAAACCTTGGGTGACGTGAGCCCTTGGATGGGAGGATGGGCTCCATCCACGGCTTATAATGGAGCTCATTGGTTTCTCCCAATAATAGAGCTTAGAGGGAATCTGGTGGGATAGGGTATGTGCCAACTAGCTACTCCCATCTTCTCAAATCCGGGCCCACCTACTAACCTCCTCCTCCCAGTTACCAAGGATGGAGTACTAAACCAACATTGGTTCTCTTGAGTCTTCAACAAGTCTTAATCCTTCGGTGACCGGCACTTGTAGGTTAAATATTCTTTAGTGGGAACATGGAAATCTAGCGGCACATGTCCGCAACCCTCCCCATTCTAGCAGGCCACCAAAATGTGGTCGAATGGAGGTTTGTGCTTAACTAATGCGAACACCTCCAATTCACTATTATCTAGAATCTAGTGGGCAAGTGGCCTACATGGAAATTCACCCTTAGTTTGTTAACCCCTAAATGCTCAAGCCTATACATTCCATTTTCAGTCATTTTCAAAACCGGTGTTGACAATTTTTGTTACGTAGCAAAATAGACTTTGTTTTCTTGAAATCCAACCGTATGGATGTGAACTAGACTACCATTTATTCTTCCTATAAAAATTTGAAGGTAATCGGACCACATTGCTCAACCCAATGATACCCTAGCAGTGCAAGTATGTAATGGTTCCCAATTCTCTACAGTGATTATCCCAACTAGTAGTGTGTGTTACTATTCGGAGTTACGAAGTGCTATAACTATTTAATGAGATTGTAAGATCTCTCCAAACAAAGTCATTTAGTATGTTCCATAATGTCCGAACAACCTATTGAACTTTTGTTAGAAAATTGAACTCATGAATAAGACGTCCTTGCATTGTGTAACTCCAAATAGTAACATGCACCAATTGGGATAATGAGTGTAGTGCACCTTGCCCATCAATATAACATAAGGGTGAGAAAGTGCACTAAATAGTCCTATTAGTGTGGGTGGAAAATTAGCGTGGAAATAATTAAGGTGGTCCACACTTAATTTCTAGTCAAGGTGGAATTAACATCGGTCCAAGATCCCGAGTCTTCCACTAAATGTTCATGAAGACTTCCAACCAACAAACTGTGTATTGGTTTTAGGACAAAAGTAGCACAAAATAAAATCACCTACATTGATTTTCTATGAGAAATGTAGTCCACATTTCTTTTCTACTAGAAATTTAGTGTGGGTTGAAAATCAACGTGGCCCACATTCATTCTCATTGTGAGAATTAGCGTGGACTCTACGAAAATAACGGTGGCCCACAATATTTAGACTATTTAGTGTAGTTATGAGAAGAGTAGATGCCGCGGATCAAGTCTACAACAAACTGCTCCTCTTAGGGCCACTTCACACATGAGCCAAGAGCCGTGACCTTGTAATGGTGAGGACCCTTGACTCTCATCCAAAGGCCGTACCATGGGTGTTGGGAAAGCCGTTTTATGTAGTCAGGGGCCCTCAAGCATAGTGTGAAGTGAGAATGGACCATGTTGTGGGACCATTGCATATTTTGTTGGCGGAAAAAGAGGGGAGGATTTGGTTTAATATAATATGTCTCAAAAAAATTCAATCTAAGAGAATTACTTGGTGGTGTTGGCTGTCATGGAATCTGTCTTGGAATCTATTCTGGAATCTTCCCTGAAATCTGCCCTGAAATCTATCTTGAAATCTGTCATGCTGGAAAAAATATTAAAAAAGTCATGGTCTCCCAGAATTTTCGTCAAGCCCACCTCTTGGAGGTGGGCCTGACGCAAATTCCGGTAGACCATGCTCCCTTATCCACAACATGCCATGTAGGACTCCATGTAGACTTTTCATCCACGAACTTTTCTTTGGGCCTTTAGGCCTTCACCTCCTAGTGTGAAGTGAACTTGGACGGTCTCCGCCTTTTCGACCAATGAGAGCTCTTACATCGCCATGGTCAGGGGCCTTCAGCCTTGTGTGTGAAGTGGCCCTTAGTTGAGGAGCCACGAGTGGTGGCATAAAAGCCTCATGTTTGTTTTGGATACGAGTGTCATGGACTCATATCATGTAGAGATGGAAATGCCGGGACTGCCAAATATGCACCAATATGAACACTCCCACTCACATTCGGGCAATGAATGGGTCTTGTGCCTCACCTTCAATTTTAACAAAAAGAAAGAAAAGAAAACATGCTGCACTAAACATCTAATTTAGTGTAGCCCACTGGCTCGCCCGGGTTGGTTGTACTTTGGTTTCCTTTGCAATTGATTTTCTCAATTTGTGCCAAAAATAATAAGTTAGTGTAGCCCACACTTTTTATAACTGACCCACATTAATTGTGTTGCAATCATTGGGTGGCAACTAGAGAGAGTTTCACATGACACTTGGTGCTACAACAAGTCACAAAGACAACTCTATTTAACATGGCACACCAATTTTAATGTCACGCAAAATCATATGCTTAACGTAGTGTTTTTTGTTCACAATGATTTGGTATAAGGTAGATGTGTCTTATATGTTTACTTTTTTTACAAATCCACTTCTACTAGGATATGAAACACTCAATGAGTACAAGATGGTTAGCAAATCCAAATCAAGGCCATAGCCACTTCCCTCCTAGCATTTGGAGCTCAAAGGAGTATGTTATTCATGATTTAACTAAAGATTCTCATGCTCATTAAATGCTCATATAGCCCCCCCACGCTCCCCCTGCTATTATGTTGACTATGGAACCTAGAATGGTTATCATAATTGAGTAGGCAATCCAATCTTTTCTCAACACATTACATCTTTTTCAAAGACATTTTTGGAGCCATACCAAACCACATACACCCTAAACTCTGTAATATCAACCTCCATAATGTCACACACTCTCTAATATCCCAAACCCCTAGGGAACATATGTTTGTAGTTCAAATCTCACTCCTTATTGTCACATTTCTCTCCCTTATATCACGAAATTTGTCATTAATGCAAACCACCAAAGAAGTCAACCCACACCCTCGCATTGCGCCACGTGTCAACATGTGGAGTGTCACCTTCTTATTCTTCTTCTTCTTCTTCTTATGCCACTTGTTGAATGTTAGTGCATGCGTCTGCCACATCGCCCGGGAAGGCCAAGCGGGTGGACCACACTAACATAGGTGACGGGAGAACAAATTCAAATTGTCCTCACATCTCCTTTGTGTTATTCCATAATGTCACATGCTACACTAATTCACTAGTATCATGCATCCATGTTAACACTACAAAACTCCGTAATATCACGTGCACTTTGGTTGCCACAGGTGTGATACTACGGAGTTTAGAGTGTACCTCTCAAGCATAGGCATCCTAATAGTACTAAATAACCGAATAAGGGGTTGTCTACCTTTATTGTGAAATTATTGATGGAAGAATCTTTGTGTGTGTGGCATGTGGCACTTATGTGTTCATTAGTGTACATCAAAGTACCATGCCACTTGGCATGGTCACACCTTCATTACGTAAACCATTTGGCAGCCTTGTGACACATCATGCCACGTGTCCTAGTGTTGATGTGACACTATCATGTAAGTACTCCACTCATGCTCAATCTACTTATCCCTCAAAGGACGTGGGGCCTCAATATACGGTCATATACACAACTTATAGTATGGGCTTCACCAAGTTCATGAATTATATTTGTATGTTGATATATTTCATAACATTATTCAGATCCATATCAGCGTTCTGTGGGACTGGCAGTATTATGCGGAATATTCCCTGATATTTCCCACATTCAGACTGAATGTGGGGAATATCGGGGAATATTCCGCATAATACTGCCAGTCCCACAGAACGCTGATATGGATCTGAATAATGTTATGTTGAAACCTTATTAAACACATTGCCTTATGTCAAGGAGAAATATATATACTAATCATACTAGACATTGATGATCAAAATATAACATATGTATTTGCCAGCATCCGGGGAGTTTTTTGAGCATAATCGGTCAAAATCGTAGTGTTTCCAAGTCCAACCAGTTACATGTTGTGATCTTTCGGTTTTTCTTAATTAATTTGAAGCATATTCTACAATGATCGATGATTCTCCTGAAGCCTTGAATTTCAACTGGTTATTTCTCAAACTCAACCGGTTCATTTGTAACTAGCGGTCGGTTCTCCCCGTTATTGGCATTTGCATCCAAGGGCACCTAGACTGTGCATTTGAACTCAAATCTTCAACAACATTGAAGTGGTTAACTTACTCAAATACTGCACTTTGAAAAATAAGTTGATTTTAGATAAGATCATTTTTGACATGGTTAACTTAAAATGAAAGTATGTAGCTCAAATATGCCATTTTGTGCTTGGGGAGGCCCAATATGGGCCTCTTATCGCTTAGGAATTAAGCAACTACATCTCATCGAAAACTTCGTCTGACATATATACTACAACTCACATCCTGACAACTACAGGACATCAGTCCTTTGAGGCGTCCTTAAATGCTCTCACGTCCCACATTTTGTCACCACCTGATCTTCCACGTAATGCGACCAGGCTTTGCTTCAAATATCTTCTTCGGTAGTCAAGCAATTCCAATCACAAGCTAGAGCATGCTGAACCCAAAAACCAACACCATAAATCTTGAATTATGAGTGCACATTAATTTTGAAAATGCTAACCACCTCAACACTACACTAAATATGATATTTAGTGTTTGATACACTAAAAATGAACGCATACACTAAATGTCAATAACCCTATGAAAGAAAGTAACATTATATGTAAACGCAAACACTAAATATCAACTCTGGTAATGTGTGGAAGTTACAGGTTTGCATTTCATGTAAGTAAGGATATGAAAAAAAATTAAATATAACGATGATGCAAGGAGAATTCTAGCATATCTTCTAGCATATCTTCTAACACTAATCATCAAGAAATTGAAAATTAGTGTTGAGCAGGGTAGGGTGGTAACAACATCAAATATAATCAAACACTAAATATCATATTTAGTGTAGCCCTCCATGTTGGATTTGATCGCCAATGTAGAACTTGAGAACCCCTATAACTTTTTATGTATGAAATTCAAGTAAGGCATAATTTTGGTGTGTTGAAATCCCCTTCCAATTGTTAACAAGTAAGAATCAAAAACTCTATTAATATGAGAGTAGTAAATGCACTCAACGTTGAAAGTGAAGATTCTAGCACTATCTACCTTAGTTGAAGGTGCTAGGACTTAGCTCATGGTAGTGTATCCACAAACCATAGCATCAATCCTTACACATCAAAACAATGAACATGCATAACTGGCCGGTAGTTACAATTGGAATTGGTTGAGTTTGAAAAATAACCAGTTGAAGTTCAAGACTTTAGGAAAATTACTGATCGGTTTGAATCAACACTAACTGCAGCATCCCATGGTTATATTCTCGGGGCCCACATGAACAAACGCACATTGCTTAATAATGTTATGCACTAGGATCTTGACCAATTATGCCCAAAAATCCCCTCCAAACAATGCATCAAAATGCATGGGTCAAAACTCTGATGGTTGGAGTTGGTCATTCAATAACTTTGTAGGGTCATATGGTACAATATTTGAATTCACAACAAGGTAAAATTTTGTGACACCCACCATGGGGGAGGATTTCGGCGAACCAACCCATACACTCGTTCCTTGTTGGGTGCCTAAACCCTTGCCTCCAAGGAACCAGTGTACGGGTTGTTTCGCCCCAACCCATGGGGGAGGATGAAAACGTAGAGAAACATAATATCACCCAGTGTTCTTATTTAAGCCTAACCGGCCTCTAAATCAGGCTCATAGACTTTGCTTTGGTCTACTGAGACTCAATTGGAATGAATTAACAACAAACTTGGGAGGTGTCATGAACCAAAAATCTTCTCAACAAATGAGTTTTTTGCCACTTCAGGTGTTTTAATGAGCTTGAATTGGTCCATGTCTTATCAAAAGTTACATGTGTTTGTTCAACATTTATGTGAAATATGAAGCATAAAAATAATCATGCCAAACCTTAACCCTTGATGTCCCATATGGAATATTTGGAAGGGTGGGTGGGGAGTCAAGATGCAAATGAACTCATTTTGCTTAAATTGTGTGTGACAATAGATGAAGAAAAATGAATTCTAATTTTCATGAGGAGATATCATTTTTTAATCACAAAAACGTTAAAACTTTGTGTGCGACTAGTGAACATTCTTCACCAATTGAATGCAACGGAAACACAAAATCCTTGAAAATTCTTGTGTTTAAATGTCATTTTCTACAAGCAAAAATTGTAAGTAAAGTTTTACATAAGACATTCATACAATTTATACAGGGCATAGACCCTAAAATTTTCCAATATTGAACTAAATCAATTTAAACATTTACATGATTTCTCAATTAATGTAGATTAGATCACAATCAAAGGAAAATACACAATTGGACATTTATTGTCATTGTTCAATCCACTCATATGAGCACATGTTGTCCCCACCTATTGCACTTGGACACATGAACTAATGTCCTGGACCACCCCTTGCAATGTCCGCTCAACACACCACTATCAACAACTAATATTTTTGAAACGGTGGTTGTGTGATTACATTAAATAATCAATCATATATAAATAATCATTAAACTCTCATATTTTGATACATCATAGGGCCTACATTTGCTGTGAACAAGCTAAAGAGTGTCAACCCTAATCAATGTAATCTTCATTTACTAGGAGTTTGGTTTTATTTTAAAGCTTAAATGTGTACATGGAGTTCAACAAGTTCTTTGAGGACTTCAGTATGGATGTGATCTTTAGATGGACAATATCAACTCACAAGTTTGTTTTACATAATTTCACTTTAGCAACCTTGGAACCTTGAACATTTCAAAGCAAAATGAAGGATTTGTGTTGGCATGTGAAAATGGGCTTGAGCCTTAAGGCGTTAAGGGGGACTCCAAAATACCATACATTCCACCTCCAAGACCAGTAATCCCTTCTGGGGTAGGCAGTGATCCTTAAACTATGTCAATTTTTGTTGTCTTGCAAGGCACTTTTTAATCTCCTAAAGGCTTAAGGATGTTTCACGTAATGACACACATTATTCATGTGCTTTAAAGCAAAGTTTGTGAGGTTAAATATACAAGTTTTGTGAAACCAGGAAGGGGGGGGGACTCCTGAATTTATAATCTTAAAAAAAACTAAGTTAGAATCAAGGGTGTATTTTATTCATGGGAGATAAATATTATATTTAAATTCAAATTAACAAAGCATTTAGGAATTGCAATAGTTTCAATCATATACCATGGGTTAAACTATAAAACAAAGAGTTATTTTTTAGTATAGTTTAAGCTTAATGAACGTCCCACATACCTTCAACTAGTTGGCCATCAGCCCATCACAAATGCATAAAAGTTTTGCTCTATCTAGAGTGATCACTTATGCCCTCCCAATCATGTGGACAATTGAGCTCGATTTGTTGAACTTGTCAAGTCACTTGCATGTTCCTTTCGTTTGGGGGGGGCTCGTGAGATTTTAGAATTAAAAACAAGAGCTAAAATGAAGGGTTTATTTTATTCATGAGAGGTATATTAGGGTCTACTTAATGTAGTATAGGGTTCATAAACATCCCACATCCATTCAATTGGTTGACCATCACAATTGCATAATTAACTTTTCTCTATCTAGATTGATCACATAGGCCCTCCCAATTATGTGATCAATTAGCCCTAGTTGTTGCATTTGTCGAGTTTGTTTGCATGCCCCTTTGGTGGATGGTCATTGGCACACGACTACTCTTGCCAACCTCCCCATTTCACTTATTGAGATGTAGCCCAAATTGTTTAGTATCTATAATAGTGATAATGATATGCGCCCAAGGGGTGCACTTAATGTGGTCAAATGAACATAAGTGTAGAATAATGGTAATAATTCTTAATGTAAATGGGTAAATCTCATTATTAGTGTCCAATCTTTTGGATATTGTCTCATTACTTGTTGTTCTTCCATTTTACAAAAGGCCAAAGCATGGTAAAGTGAACAAAGTTGTACCCTATTAATTTAGGGGGGCGAGTAGCTGTATTTCGTAGTTACATAACTCAAAACAATAATAAAGATTAAGATTACTAATAAGGTGGATCGTGATGTTTTCATAAGTATTTTTACAAACTACATGATTTACATCCATAAAAGTAGATTTCAAAAGTTTGTAGAACCGTTTCCATAATTATCGGTTTTCAGAAAGTGAGAGAGAAGTAGATCTTGAGAAAATGTATGCTACTTCAAAATTTGTGGCACACTAACATACAATATGATCTTGCCAATGACTTCAATCATACAAACAAATCACAACAAATTTTGAAATGAAGTAGGTTTTAGCTCAAATCCACCACTTAGTTTAGGATCTACTTCACACGTATCTCCATAACACTAATGGGGTACAAGTTAAGTATTATATTTGGTTCAAACCCATTGGAGGGCTTCATGGTCTCAAAATGATATTTTGTATAGATTTGAGCCAACTTTCCTTCCTTTATATGAAAAATGTATCACATTTGAAGGGCATGCCAGTTTTCTTGTTCATTTTACCATGCTTTGGCTTCAAAAACATTCTAACCAAAAATAGTTTGAATAAAAGTGGCCTTTATTTCTTAACCACATAGAATTTGCGCAAGATTTAACATGTATATGTTTTCCTTTGCATTTTTTTCATATCAATTATAAATGTACATAGGGGATCAAAAGTACGCATTCACGTGCTTTTGACCCCCTCTAGCAATTGCACTCCTCAAGGGTATGTAGCATAGTTATGGTCTTATATGTATTGTCTTTTTTTCTTTTTTTCTTTTTGGCAAACTTTGTCCATTGAAACTTTAGGACATGCAATAAGGTCAAAGAAATTTATCCACAGGAATATCTTCCATCAAGTGCAAATCTACAACTTTTGTTCCTTAGATTTTCATTTGGACACAACATTTCTCTATTTTATTAAGACATTTGTTTCATGTTGCATTCACCAATTGAAAAGTATTTGCCAATTTCACATAAATTTTCAACATCTTTGAATATTGAAGGTACATTTTGGTAATTCAAAATTTCTTGGGGGAAAAGTCAGATATGACATGGATCAGGAGACATAATCTGAAGCAAAATGACTTCATTTACATCAACACCCACTCCCCAAAATTTCTCATTTGGACAAAAATGCCCTCGCAGATATTTCAGGATTGCGTATGCTACAAAGACACATACAATTCATATTAGATGGATGATCAACTTTGAAGCCTATTTAAGGGCAAATCGCTGCTCAAGATCTATCAAATGAGAATGGTGTTAATGTGTTTGAAATTTCAAATATTGTATGAATGTTGTATGAAAACCCAACAGGTTGGTTTTGATTTTCAAAACCGCACATGCAATTTGCCACTTTCCTCCCCAAAAAAACAAGCTCCAATGTTGCCCAAATCAGACCTCCACCCACAGAACCTGCATATCCTCCTAAACTACGCCGCGTGAAATGTTGTTGACAAAGATGCAACTCCATGCTTTAATCTCTTAACATCCGTAAGGTTGTATCATCTCCAAAGTTCCTCGATCTCCCTCAGCTTAATCACTAAATCAAGTGCTTCAATATATACACCATTCTGGAGATTTCAACACGGTCCGCAGCACGTATGTAGGGGTTAAGAAGAATGAAATCAACATGGATTCCAAACTCCATCAAATATATTGAATTGTTGAGAATCTTGAAGGCTAGCTAGTAGATCATTGCACTTATGCATAACATTTATACTGGAACCTCCTGGTGTCATATTTTGAGACTTCATAATTAGAAGAAATCATGTCCACTGCAAACTTAACCAGTTTTGCTATCAATACATGTACTAATATATTCTCACTCCTTCAATGAGGTACCCGGTTGAAAATGATCGCTGTGTACTCTCTTCTTATCTCTAACGGGCAAAGTTGTCCTTGACTTGTATACATATAATAAGGACTGGAAGGAACTGCCAGAGATTCGTCAAATCAAGTTATCACATTTCTCCTCCTGGAAATTGTCCAATGTCACTCACATGTCAAATCTTAAATCTCAGTCTTTATCTTGTGTGGATTTTGTTCCAATAGGGATGCAACTACTTTGAAACGACGCTAATTCTTAAGAATTCGGTGCTTTGTATGCTGCATCTTTGGCGTCATCAACTCTGGAATGTATAGAAGGAAATGTTCATGAAAGCTATCATAACATTCTTCAGCCATGACTCATGCTCCGTGTTCAGTGTTCAATTTCTATTCACATTTAACATTGTCCTCCCTTGTCACAGATTGCAAATTCATACTGATTGTCTAACATATACCCCTGTTGATTCTAGCAACTACCAACATCTACTTAACCCAATTCTCCGAGAAGCGAACATGATGATCTCACTGACGAACATTGTTTATGGTGAGAAGGAGGTGAAAAATGATACAAAACCAAAAAAAAGGAAAAAGAAAAGGGAAAAAAAACCCCCTTCCTTTCCAATCTCATGCATTCAGCCAGCTTGCCTCTCCTTGCATCTGATCGTTGGAAGCTCACGACAGTTCTTAGACCTACGACAGTCTCATGATCACTGTAACATGATGTATATATTCAGGACACAGTTATTTCAAGACTCGCAGGGCCACAGTAAAGTATCAATATAATGTCATACTTCAGCACAACATTCTACAGAAGCAAGCAACTCATCTTGAATCACCAATCCGCTATCTTACTTAAAAATAGCACTACTGAAATCCAGTGGATATAATGTCGTATTCGTTTGCCAACTTTGTGACGTTCTTAGTTTCCACTGAGAGAAAGTGTCAAATTTGTGACATTATTGTGCTCGATAAGTTGACATTAATGCGGTCAAAACGCATTAGTGTAGACTGAAGTACTGTAAGGCAGATTTATGATGCACGAGCCTGGTTGTCAACACACAATCAATTACTTGTGACTGCAGCAGAATTTCAATTAAACGCCTTGAACGAACTAAACTCTCACCCATGCACTTGAAATTTGGCACAAAACAGGTGTGTGTCAAATTGCTTGATGAGATAATAACGGTTCGTGTCAAATTGCTTGACGAGATAATAACGCTATTGGCAAGTTGATCAAGTGCAGTGAGCCAGTAACACCATTTTAATTAAAATGAGACAATTTGGCCATTTTGAGACAAAAAATTAAGGTGACGTTTCGAGGCACCTTAAAGGAAATTTAAGGCGAAATCCAAGGGGAACTTTGTTCCCATAAGCCAAGTTCCAATGGGGTACATAGTGGGTACATGATAAAGTACCAAAAGTTCCCTACAAGTGTTCCCCCACCACGTTCACATCCTCCGCAATTATTCACCTTAATGTACGCTATTAAGGTGATTGGCAAAATGAGACTTTGAAAAGTCTCATTTTAATTAAAATGGTGTTTCAGTGTTATTCCCAAGTTTCTTCCACGTCGGGAACACGTCTATTACAACCATTCTGTCAAAGTTAGCAGTCCAAATTCCGTTTCGTTTGTCACACTTCCATGGATAAATTTTGTAGCTCCCTTCTTATTTTGATTCAGGTTGGAGTTGTATCCATTTTGAGATCTGTTGTGGGAAAATGTTGAGCTGTTTTTTTAATCTTTTTTAACAAGAATCACTTGCATTTACATCATTGATTTAGTAAGACAACCATGCCCATATTTAGGTCCATAGATCATCAAAAACTCTCTATATTTATTTTTGAATCTTAGGAGTTAAACTCCTTGACCTACATACAACTAAGTATCAATGTGTCATGCTTGTAGTAAAGTTTAGACTTCATCTGTTTTTCAATGTGCATCCTCACAAATTTGTGCACTGTTTACATAGTAAAATTACTCCAAGAATATCACCAAGATGCAACATGAGCCCTAAACTACGTTCAACCCCGTATTCAAGGAAAGACCAAACAGTGGTTGAAAAATGTAGGACTGGGGGCAAATGAGCCTTGCATTTAGCACATACATGTTTCATTCAATTTCCAAGCCTAACGGGATGGGTTAGGCATGCTGGTGCTTGTTGTGATATGCTTCATGTTGCTCAGATGCTTCTTCTGTGATATCTCCAATGGATATTTGATCTATTGAATTTCTCATGTACAAATTTTACCACAATAGGAAAGCCTACTGTTTTGTTAAAATATACTATTTCTTTGCAAACTACACTAAACATGATATTTAGGGCCACTTCACACATGAGCCAAGCGCCGTGACCTTGTAATGGTGAGGACCCTTGACTCTCATCCAAAGGCCGTACCATGGGTGTTGGGAAAGCCGTTTTATGTAGTCACGGGCCCTCAAGCATAGTGTGAAGTGAGAATGGACCATGTTGCGGGACCATTGCATATTTTGTTGGCGGAAAAAGAGAGGAGGATTTGGTTTAATATAATACGTCTCAAACTTTATCAATTTAAGAGAATTACTTGGTGGTGTTTGTATGTCCTGGAATCTGTCCTGGAATCTATTCTAGAATCTTCCTTGAAATATGTCCTGAAATTTGTCCTGCTGGAAAAATATTAAAAAAATCATGGTCTCCCGGAATTTTCGTCAAGCCCACCTCTTGGAGGTGGGCCTGACGCAAATTCCGGTAGACCATGCACCCTTATCCACAACCTGCCATGTAGGACTCCATGTAGACTTTTCATCCACGAACTTTTCTTTGGGCCTTTAGGCCGTCACCTCCTAGTGTGAAGTGAACTTGGACGGTCTCCGCCTTTTCGACCAATGAGAGCTCTTACATTGCCATGGTCAGGGGCCTTCAGCCTTGTGTGTGAAGTGGCCCTTAGTGTCACCAATTCTAACTGTCTTGCTCAATACTAATTGTAAACCATGATATAGTGTCACCAACACTAAATGTTCACCCAACATTGTTGGTTTTTCCTTGTAAATTTTAGGCGGATTATAGATTTGCAGGGTTGCAATTACTTACTAAGTGAATTTTCATCCAAATTCCAATAATCCATGAAAATATTTCATCACAAGTTGCTGACAAGAGAAGGTAGGGTTTTGGCCAATGGATGAATTCATCCATCATCCATGACAGTATTTGTAGCCTTATTCATAAGATGTGTTATCCAAAAAGTTACCATAGTGACATAAAGTACCATATGACACTAAATATCATATTTAGTGTGGCTTGTAATTTCCTACTATACGACATTGTTTCTTTATTGAGCTATTTGGAGTTAATTGATATTATAACTGAAGTTTCCATTATTTCCAAGAAAATATAAAAATGATATTCTTTGATTAAGTAAATTAGAATATAGCATTACATAACTCTGAATATTCTTCCACACTAATTAGATGATTTAGTGCACCTTTTGCAATATCCATACTCAACCAATTTCGCCAAACTCCGAGTGACTTGGGTAACGCATATAATCATCTTACATTCTTAAATGCAAAGTCTTTGAAATTTATTGGTAAAACAATGTACACAACACTCTCTTGCTACATCAATGGTTTATCATGGAAG
Organism: Polytrichum formosum; assembly: GCA_964035585.1. Lineage (NCBI taxonomy): Eukaryota > Viridiplantae > Streptophyta > Polytrichopsida > Polytrichales > Polytrichaceae > Polytrichum > Polytrichum formosum. Next base: position 15,005,100 of record OZ037941.1, on the reverse strand, counting down.
AGTTGATGTAATTTTGAAAACAAGAAAAAACATCTTTAGGACATAGAGTGTGAATGACTAGTCGACTATGCCCATTTGTAAGAGCATGTTCACGGGTTGTGCAACAAACTGAAATTTTCAAGGGCCTTTTTTAAGCTGGGGCCTTGGTTGCCCCATCCAGTATATTTTCAAGACTCACAGGTTGTGCATCACTTAGGCTCCGAAATTGCCATCCAAAGGTCCCATTACTGGTTGAACAACATGTACAACATCCACTGAGGGAAGCATGGGCAACATCCACTATGCCAGCAGGTGTGGCCTATGTGGCAACCCATGGATGCATGGATTTCATCCACAAAGTCTCGTTGTTTTCATCCTCTACATCCTCATGGCTTCATTCACTGAATAATGTTGGTGTCATCCACATAGGCCCAACGTTTTCATCCACAACATCCATACAAACGGTTAAGATTTAGGCAATCAACCTAGCATTAATCACCCATTAATCACCCCACTGACACGCATTCAAATTGATTGGTGCCCTTTTTAATGTGGGCATTTAGCGCACAAATTTTAGAGAAGCGGATGGCTATATGACAAGAACAATCTATTATATGTTGTACAAATAGTTTTGGTGTGGACGTTTTGCTTTTAAGAGCCCATTTTCTAGTTGAAATTTTCTTCTTCTTTGAACATGTTTGTTGTGCACGTAGAAATAGCCAACAATATTATCTAATCTCAAATCATGTATATATGGGATATGGTTAGGGTTTACGGTATATCGTCATGTACTTCTCTTTTTCTCTACTTCTCTTACTCCCGTCTTCCCTTTCTCTCGTTCATTTTATTCTCATATTAGCTCATTTCTTTCAATCAAGTGTAGTATCCTTCAAAAATGATAGTAATGGCTTATTATGGTCATGAATATATCAAGCCCAATTAGAGGAGGCTCTAAGTTATGATTATGATCAGGATCACTCTATTCAACAAACATTGGATGTTTCTGTTGAAATGGTGCAGGACTTGTATGATGATGACGTGGGTGCTGCTTCTAGCCGTCACGGAGGATCATTGATCGGAAGTTGTGGTAACATAGATCGGGAGAGAGTAGTTGGACATGCAAAACTCATGAGAGATTACTTTGATGATCCTCCTCATTGCCCAAACAATAAGTTCAGAAGAAGGTTTTGAATATGTAGATTCTTGTTCACATGTATCATGAGAGTTGTGTATGAGAACGATGCATATTTCATGCAATGATATGACGCTACAAACCGATTGGGGTTGTCAACAGAGCAGAAGTGTCATGCAGCCATAAGCATGATGTTTGGTTATGGAGTAGCTTCAAATTTCTTGGATGATTATTGTTGCCTAGGTCAGTCAACCATCGATAGACTATGTAAAGATTTTGTATTTATGTGCGAGAAATTTTCGAGGGTGAAAATTTGAGACAACCTACCCATTTGGAAATCTTGCGTCAAATAAGCATTAACAAGAGTCGAGAGTGGTTTGGTATGTTTGCTAGCTTGGACTATATGCATTGAAGATGGAAAAGGTGTCCCAACTCGTGGGTAAGGACAATATGTGAACAAGTCCGGTAATAAGTCTATTGTTCTTGAGGTTGTTGATGATCAATCATTGAGGATATGGCATGCCTATTTTGGCGTGTCGGGATCCAAAAATAATTTGAACGTCTTAATTAGATATCCTTTATTTTAGAGATATTATTAGTGGAAAAAGTGATGGTAGTAGCTTTAGGGTAAATGGATATGTCTACAATAGGTATTACCTTTTAACTGATGGTATCTACCCACATTGAAGTTGCTTTGTGCAAACCATCCATGAACCACAAGATGAGAAGAGAAAGTACTTTGCCAAAAAAAACAAGAGACAACAAATAAACATGTGAAGAGGGCGTTCAGAGTGTTGCAAGCACGTTGGGCCATAACCCAAAATCCAAGAAAACAATGGAAAATTGAAACCCTTGACAACATCATCAAAGCATGCATCATAATGCATAATATGATTGTAGAAGATGAGCAACAAATGTTGTGACCTTGAACTCTCATACAACTCGAGTGTACACAACCTTTTTCTCTGAGGGTTGAATTATTGAGAATTTGTTCAAGGAATTGTTGAAATCAAGGATGCAAAAAAAATTTACAACCTCCATGTTGATCTTATAGAACACTTTTGGGATTGACTTGGAAGAATGCATGATGATAATGAATACTCAAATTAGTAAACCCATGGTTTTATATAAAATATTGGCATTATAAAATTATGTCATTATTGTTCTATTTCATAGTCTTGTGTTTCGATTGGGGAACCTTGTTTTGAAATGGGCAAAAATTGCCTCTAGGCAAAAAAAAATTTGAAGAAGCCATCTTTTTTTGCCTCTGCTCATCATTATTTTGAGTGGACAACCATTTTACACCACTTATTAGCATTGTTTTCAAGAGGGCAACATTTTTTCCTCACTGTGCAGCTATGTTTTCAAGCAAGCAACCTTTAAATTGGAGTGGGCAGCCTCCTTGCCTCCCTATGCATGTCCATAACCTACGTGGCATCCTCATTGGCCAACCATGTAGTCTGCCCAGGTTGGGAATTTTGAGTTACATGCATGTCCAGCAAAGGTTGAAGGCTACACCTAGTGCTACAACTCCGACCAAAAATGAGGTTGCACATAAACTTGGCCTCAAATGCTTGTTGATGTGCGGAATTTGTTTTGGAATTCAATAACTATTTCCTAACCTTAACACACATAGCTTCATTATATTCCATTACTCAATTCAAAACTTGCATCACACAAAAACCCAACAAAAAAAAAACCAAGAATGAGGGAGCGGTTTGTTCAATGAAAAAACACAAAATTTATCTAAAATTTGGGCACATACATTGAAATAGAGCACACTAGTGTGCTCCAATGGCATGTAGAACACCAGTAATTTAAGCATTTATTCAATTGAAGAGTTCATATCAAAGTTGGACCCAAGTTGATGACTACAGCTATTAGCCCTAGCACATGAGGCCAAGGCCGCTCTAGCTGTGGAGCTATGACCATGGTGGGCCTCGCCACCGGCACAAATTTTGGCACTTGCTCCGCCTAGGCTACAAGCGGCTAACGCAGGCACATACCACTGCCACTAGCGCTCAGGCAGTAGGAGAGGTAAATGGACCACCACTATTTTATTGCCTATTACCCCCAAACTTCCAACGCCCAATTTCCCTCAAATCCGCCCAGAAAATGTGACCTCAATATTAGCGTTCATAGCCAAATATCTAAAGATTTGTTGACGAATCAAACCATACGGATGTTTCCAAGTTAGAGTTGACTACTCACAATCCAAATTTTAAACAATGAAGTTTTGTTATGTAGCATATTATAATAGGAATGACAATAGTGGTCTTGAGGGGCAACAATTTAGAAATTCAATTGTTGTTAGTTTTTTTATCGAACCTCCATTCAATGAATCTCCAAATGACAAAATGTTACCCTCATCCCAAAGAGGGGGAATATACCTACTCAAATTAGTTCACAAATCTTGAAACCATTATTTTGTGATTTTTTGAGAAGCTTTGCAATTTGAGGCAACAATGCCACAATTGCATCTTCCACATGAAATCCAAACCCACCAACACATGTCCAACTAAAAATTTCAACGGTTGATGTTTAGGGCATGTTGCATTTGAGTGCCATGCAAATTTTCATATCAATTGGGAATCATTTGCACATACGGATCAACAAAAACATGTTTAGGATATGTTCTCCATAAACCGCGGAGGTGACAAATGTCAAGCACACTATGTGGTGGATTCATGTTCTCCAACATCTACTAGTTGGACTTACACAACAAAACTCATGTTGCATTAGCAAATCTACGATGAAACATCTACAAAAACCGGGTTGAAAATCATACCTTGTCTAATTTAGTTACTGAGTTTAGGGTACTTATCAATATTTGAAGACATGGTCCACTCTCTTTTAAACACGTGCCTTAACGATGTGCTCTTTGATCCTCACTAAACCACTGTAGGGGTCCGATTAAGATATGAGCCACTTAAGACCCATCTACCTTAGGCCATAAGCACCTTAGCCAGGAAGACGATGCAATCTTATGTTACAACTTTTCTTAATTGATCCCCTATACTTGATTGTATGTGATTCAATGAGAATCAAAAAGCAAACATGACAAACTAGCATGTTTAGGGTTTAGTGGATTTAGGTATGTGGGTGTTATTTTGTTTGTTTTTAATGTTCTCCAAATGTAATCAAATAACACTTGCAAGAGGCTAAGCCTCCTAAAGCCTTAGCAAGGCTGCACTAAATATTAACCCTAATGTGTTGAAGTTGAATATTGAATAGAATGAACCAACGAATACCTGCATACCTTAGTGATTAAACCTTAAGATAAGACTTTCTAAAACTTTCGGGACTTTCCATGAAAATTGAGTTCATTAACTTCGCAGATATTGTCATGCATCATCGAATGTTCAGTCACGACCTACTATGTTTATGTAAACATTTTTTAATAATACATAATTAAAGCTAACTTTGGGTTATATAATTTTATGAAAATTGTTATATTTTGATACATTCTATCTTACTCTCAATAGTTTAGTTGAATTATTAATCGCACATGTAATTTGGTTGTTGAGAAATTGTTACAATGGAGACCATAAACATTGTTATTGTTTTCATATTAATGTGTTTGCTTTGACCACACAGACATTGTCGGTCATTATAAAGGTATAGAAGGGGTACGGAGACCCTCCACGTTGAGGATTCCCCTTTGTTCAATCGTTCTTTGCCTATAACATTTGCTACAGTGGCGCATCTGGCTAGCAATCCCAAGCTCAGCTAGTGGAAGGAGCCTAGGCAATATACTAATTATGACGTCATTGAAGGTGATGTTTGGCATCATGATCATCAATTTCAAGATCAAAAATATAGAGAAGCCTATAGAATGAATTTTTTCATTGTAGTTCTTAGTTTCTAAAATTGAGGCCTAGATCACGTCTCAAGCTTTAGTGTTTGTGCGGGAGATTCCCTATATAGAAGGTTGCAAGATTGGTAGTTTATAGGTTGACACATGGAGGATCTGCCAACTTCATGATAGACAGGTTTTGCGTAGGCGCATCCACAATATACAAATATATATGGACATTATCATTGATGTCATGTCTGATGGGCAAACATTATTCGCTCTATATTTCTATTCCATTTTCAATTTACTTGTAGTCTGCGATATGTGGTTGGTTCCATTGACAACACTTAGATAGCCTTGGTGGAAAAACCAAGTACACGTGACCCAATTGTCCTTGTTGTTTTTTATTGTGCTATATAGGGTTTCAATTTTGTTGCACTCCAAGTTGTGTGCGACGCAAATAAATTATTTTGGAATGTATGTTGCAATATGCTCAGGGGTACGGTTGACAGCGGGCCTTTCCAAAGTTCATTTGTATATGATCAACTACGGGCGGATAAAATTCTCAAAGAGCATGTTGTACTAGTCCAAAGGCCATGAGGTGCATCCTTATTTGCTGGCAAACTTTGGGTATCCTCTTAGGGATTATATGCTTGGAAACTTCAACCCCTTGATGGTGACTTGAATAAATTTAGGCTTGATAAGCAAATGAATGGTGGATATATTGATACTGAAAATGCTTTTGGTTTGTTGAAGGATAGATGGTGCATTCTCAAATTGGCTAGATGTTAGGTGAGAAAACTTCCCCAAATCGTGTCTGCATGCTATGTTTTGCACAAATTTTGTCAACTCATGGGTGAAGCACCTCCGGGTGGTAGACCTAACGTGAATGTGGACCCTCGCGTATGGTTAGTTCGACAAATATATTTACATAGAGAGGGATGTGGCATTGGTTTGGCGGAAGAAGCCTTGAGAAATGCATTGTTTGTTGATTTCATGGCTATGGAACAGTAGTTTATTCCTACTTTGTTGTGAAAGTATACATGATTACTCATATGTCTTGTTAATGAATTAATTTTGGATTCATAATAACTTTGAGTTCTTACTCATATTTAAAATTATGATTTGTTCTATTTATCCCAAAAGTTCTTGATTTTCATATATGTCATAGAAAAACAGTTTATTAATATTGGAGTTTTTAAAATTATGTTCTATTACTGATCGTCTTTTTTGGCCTCCTATTTGTTTTCAAAATATAATCACCCATATTTGTGCATACCCGTTGACGGCTAACCCATACATGGTTATTGTTTGAATTAAAAACGTTTAGTGTTAAGGTGCATTTCAAGTGGTCAAATTATGAGAGTTTCAAAAAATGTACAGCTTGGTCCGAGATAACCCTAAACTACCGGATGATGGTGGAGGGATACCCAAATCTCAAGGAAGAGGTTGGCGGTTCGAATCCCGGCTGTGAAATCTCCTCTCTACATGACGGAAAACTTGCCAGGTGGTCAACTACCTCTTGTGCTTTGGCGTTGGCCTGTCGGCCTTCTGTCTCAACACACACAAAAAAGTACAGCAAAAATAGCCTAAGGTAGAGAATATTTTATTCTATGAATGAAAATATCTTACGAATTAGTAAAGTTGGCTATCTAAATGTATAGGCAACTATGATTCTGGCCGCACTAACTAGGTCAGTGGAATGACTGTTAATATGAATCACTCGAATAATAAACTGATATGCTAGCTCCGATCGCACACCTCCATATCCTCGTTAACAACAACTAAAGCTATGTCAATTTCAACAAAAGATAAGGCTTACTAGCCAAGGTTATGCCCAACCTGCCAAAGTTTTAAACTTTGTGTTGTTTATGATACATTATAATTTCATAAAGCAATCACTTATATTTTATTTTAATTTAATTAATTAATTAATTTCATATTATATTTAAATTTTTGGTTATATGGATAGTAAAATTTGATTAATTATACAACTAGTGTACAACATCTTGTAGCTTGATGCTCCCCCATTTTGTCTCTAAACTTCTAGCCATTCTACTAGCAATCGAACACAACCACCTCCAATCCAAATGCCTTGAACCCGCAACCAAAATGAATATTTTCTTTTCTTAATTGGAACTAATTGGGTCTTGGAAGATGGCAAAGTAAGGTTTGCAAAATAGAGCCTCCTCTACAACCATGATTTTTTTTTCCTTTCACCTTCTAATGGCGGCAGCAGCAGTTGCATTGCCCAAAGGCAAACTTGGTGACGTGGCAGCTATGTGTGGGGACGTGAGCACAAAGCTAGAAAGGCATTAGCTTATTGCAAAGACGAGATTCATTTGTTGATGTGGGTTGGTTATATTTTAGTTCAGGGGTTCGGATCTAGGGGGGGCACTGGCAAAAATGTAGAAAACCACGTGCGAGAAAATGTAGGGTGGATTTTATTCAAAAGAAATAGTTTTTACAATTTTCTTAGATATACAATAGCACCCTCTAAATGTGAATTTGGGAATTATATATAATGTACAGTGTGGTTTAAGTTGTGATATTTTTTATTTAGATGTAAAGTAGCATAAATAGAATTAAGTTTAATTTTATTCATTTATAGGTTCAACATAAATCATCTGCCATTAGTGGCATTGGATGAGAAATAGGCAAAATGTATGTGGACATGTGGATGGATTTGTTGAAACGGTCACCTTTGGATGAAAAGTACTGTCATCTTGCAATGAAAGGGTTGGCTGGTTTATTTAGGGTATCTTGGGGGGTTCAAGAACCATACGCAATATGCTAAAGTTTATAGTATGATGGTTGTATGTGTGTAATGTGCAGAGTAATATCTGCACCATGTAATGTATGCATAGTGTATTGTATGCGTAATGTATGTGCAGATTGTTCACACAAAATTTCTACTACTTATAAATAAGATAGGGTGATAATAATTATGCAACTCTAAAATTCATATATAATGTTAGGGCGTTAGAAAATACAATCTAATAGAAATTTAGCTACTTATAGGGTGGATAATATTCAACCAAGGTAAATACCCCCCCCCAATTATATAGGGGTTCTCGCACGTGTATACATAAATCAAGTGTAGGTGCACCCCTTGTGGTTCAGATGGAGAGCTGGGTGCCCACCTAACCCGCAATAAATCCATTGCAAGGTTTTTGACAACAACCCATGAATGTACTCTAACCCTCAATCACATGTGCAACCTAATCAAGGACCGACAATTTGTGGCTCTAACGTATTGGAGCTTGTATCCCATGCTCTACAATCTTTCACATTGGAGTTGTGCCATTATCCATAGATGTCATGTTCGAGGAGGAGGCTTATAGTCCTTTCCCGAAATGCCGCCCTCTGAGGCGGCCACGTCACCTGCTTTACAACATCACAAGGGTGTCTAACGCAAGAGTGGCACATATCTCATGTCCTAGCCTGGTTCCTCGAGTGTCAAGGTGTTTGTGGCTAGAGTAGATCATACAATTGCCTAAAGTATTTATCTTCAGCACAAAACATCCTTGAGTCTTAGGGCCAGTTTAGACTACGGTGAAGAAGTGCACTAGTCGGTGAAGAATTTGAAGGGTATGGAGTAATGTGATTGGCTACAAAATGGGCGTCAGCCATAAACCCCCACCCCTTTGCGTTTGTGGTCCAGGTGGAAGTCTATGGCTCACATGTCTTTGTTGATTCTTAACTTTGGGAACCCGTGCTCATGCTCCAATGCATTTAAACATTAGGCACACTCTTTTATTGAAACCATAGGGCATTAGCATTGAAAAACACTTATGCACCCATGAGGATTATTACACACCACCACTCTAATATCTTCCTCCTCCTTTAATCCTTTGCATAATGCCTATCCTATCCAACCAACTAATCTAACTCCTAGCCCATTACAAGTACCTTCTCTCACATTAGAGAGTTAAGGTCTACATAGCTGCACTACCCATCTATTCTAACCCCTTCCTTGCCACGTTGATCCCAAGCCTTGGTTTTGGTAATCAAAATACCCAACCAGAATCCCTTCGGCACTGCCTCTCAGTCCTGTAACCAGAATGCTTCGGCGCTGCTCTCAGCCCTGTACCAGAATGCTTCGGTGTTGCTCTTAGCCCTATAACCAGAATGCTTCGGCGCTGCTCTCAGCCCTGTAACCAGAATGCTTCGGCGCTGCTCTCAGCCATGTAACCAGAATGCTTCGGCGCTGCTCTCAGCCTTGTAACCAGAATGCTTTGGTGTTGCTCTCAGCCCTATAACCATAATGCTTCGGCGCTGCTCTCAGCCCTGCCATTTCTTCAGAGAAACCCAAAACTGAAACTGCCCCCGGCCGATCCAGGGAGCTCTCTCCTGGATCCCGAAATCCCGGCCTAATCCGGTTGTGTGAGAGTCCCTCCCCCCTTAAAAGAACACCAAACTACCCTAAGACGAACAATTAACTTGGCCTAAGCCGCACTCAAAATCAACACACCCTAATTAATGCCTAACCCCAACTCCAACCACCCTTATCACTAATCAAAATTCCCTAATCATTCAATCCTCAACACTAAGTCACACCCTCACGAACCCTCAATCTTAACTCAAGTCTAAGCCTACAAGTTCTTTCTTTTTTTACATTTTTAAGCACTTGAGGAAACACCAAGGTGCAAGGTCTAACAAATTTTTGGGATTAAAAACAAATGTGGGCACCATATTGGGCTCACAATGGGTTATTCACCAGCCATGGTTTACATTGCAACCAAGACTTTTCCGGTAGAGAACTTCAAGCATGGATGATAAATAATGACATGCATGCCAACAAGGCATCGCTTTTTGCTAGGGGAGTTCTCCAAATGTCGAGTTTTTTGGGCAACCTCAAACCTTCAAACAAGAAACTTGGCCTCCGGAGAACTCCAACTCGAAGCATTTATTTATTTATTTTATTTTCATCTTGTATGCTATACCAACCGTTGCCTCAAATAACCTTGTCTTGGGTTGAAATTCTCAACCGACCAATGCACTTCTTCATCTTAGTCTAAACCGACCCTTAATCTTTCATTTTAATAAGCCTAGAACAAACTTTGTCATAATTAATTCCACATTTTTATTCTATGTAGTTCTACACCTTCTATGTTGGTATCTTTGACACATAATGCATCTACATCATTGAGGGAAGTTTGAAGAGTATCTTTGCCATTTAAGATGTAGCATGAGATGCAGTATTTTTGCCTACAAATAATGGAGGCCTATCTACTACAAGTTTTATTTTCTCGCATACATGTGTTAAAATATTGACTTTTATTTTGTGTTGCATATATGCTCATTGCACTTACCTATAACTTGCTATGTACATTCATTTTGTTGTCCACCCAAAAATGATGTATAGGAGTATTCATTTGAAGATGACGCATGCACATGAGCCATGCTTTCAATGAAGAGTGCACCCCCTTGGAGAATACATTATTCATCCAATAAGTTATTTCTCATTCCTTGAAATCCACACCAACTATTTATGTTGGTTTGGTTAAAAAAACAATGGACTATAGCCCAAAGTCTTTTGGAGGGCACAAGCCCTTAGTGTAAGCCCAAATTCCTTCTGCAAATTTCGTTAGGCCTACCTTCAAGACCGTCCGAAAAAAAAATCTACAATCCCAGCCAACATTATCCATACTTGCCATGTGGAATTTCATCTAAGATTTTCATCCAGTGAAGATGTTATAGTCATGGTCCAAAACTATCCTCATGTAAACCTGAAACAAGGGTCCGTGACACTCTCAACCAATGAGAATTCAAAGATTCTCAAGAGCCATATCCTAATAACTTTCGTGTAAACATGCCCTTAGTGTAGTGTAGACTGGCCCTAAACACCATCAATGACATTATGGAAGTCATTTGATCTAATGAATCAACCACAAACCTAATGGGGTCGAGATTTTATATTTGATGGATGAAAAGCTACATTCATATGCGACAATTCCTTCTTGGCCAAATCCTTGGCCGCACCAGGACAAGCTTTAACTTACACTGCCATGATCATCCACAACAGCATGTTGCGGTAGTCTAATGTCAGGAAATTCTGCACGAGGAGCTACTCTAGTGAAAACGAGTGAGATCGATGTAAGAACTATGTATGTATGTATGTATGTATGTATGTATGTATATGGATGGATGGATGGATGGATGCGAATGTATATATATGTGTATGTGTATGTATGTATTTATATGAGTGTATGTATGGATGTATGTATGTGAATGTATATATTGTATGTGTGTGTATGTATGTATGTATGTATGTATGTATGTATGTGTGGATGGATGGATGAATGAATGGATGAATGGATGGATGTGAATGTATGAGGTTTGAAAGCAGTTAATTAACCATGGTCTTTTCCTAATCATTTCCGAATGCAACCCAAATAAAGCTTCCTTCACTTTACACATGAATTTGTGGACCCCACAGCTTGAAGTCCGACAGTGGGCAGCTCAGCTTCAATCTCTGTCAAATGAAGATATTTCTCATTCCCATACGTACCGCTTATCATCCACATAATTTACAAACCAGCAATTGAACGGTTGCATCAGTGTTGGATTCGTATCGTCCTCACGATTTTTGATGCCGATGGGGTGATGGATATTTGACGGTACTTGTGTTTCCAATACCATTCGGATCTATATATTATGTGAAAACCTTCATACTTAAGTAAATCATTGTGATATCAATATGGTTTAGAGTGGGTTTGATCCAAATAATAACCCATGCATACATATTTACCAAATATCAATATTTGATTGGTATAACAGTTTTGACATCCATGAGTAGATTTTTTCGTACCATTACTGGTATTGATTACTGATACCATGTATTCCCCCATGTATATTGGTCTAGTTTTGGTTTGTGCTTTACGGTCTTTTTTTGTTCATGTGCGCAAAGGAAGGATGCACACCCTAGACCTCAGAGTTTATAATTTATCATATTTTTTAATGACAACCTCTTTCTTTGGAAATAGACCATCATCTAGTTGCTAAGTATGTAATGTTATGTATCTTCCATCCGTGACCAACTTGAGTACCAAAACATATTCAATGTGAAGGGGCTCGTGTTTTGACCCTCGCAATTCATAATATCACTGTTGGGATCAAAGAAGAACACATGGGAACAACATTACATGTGACCAGGCATTGGTCTGAGATGACCCTAAACTACCGGATGACAGTGGAGAGGTACCCAAATCCGAATGGAGGGGTTGGCGGTTCGATTCCCGGCTGTGAAATTTTGTCTCTACCAAGAGCCCACCCAACACAAGGTAAGCAATAAACCATGCCCTGCACCAAGGAGATCCTTGAGCAGGGTAGGGCCAACGGGCTCAAATTCACGTCGGATTGCCCGACGTTTATTATTATTATTATTATTAGGCACACGTTTATTATCAATAAAAAAACATGTAGAGGTTGTGTACATATTGATTTCATCCAACATAAAGTCTCATCCATTAGAAGAACATGTTCCTAATCTTGCATATATAGTGTAAGTAAGATAATAAAGGTTGGTTTAAGACTATGGTGAAGAAGTGCACCAGTCGGTCAAGAATTTTAGCCCAAGACAAGGTTATTTGTGACAACAATTGGTATGGAGGACAATATGGAAGGTAAAAATAAGTAAATAAATAAAACTAAAGTATGAGTTCTCCAGAGGTCAAGTTGGCAATCGTGTTGTTTTTCCATCCATCCTTGAAATTCTCCAACGGATAAGTCTTGGCCATAGTGAAACCCCTGCTATTGAGAATCCATTCCGTAATCAATCATGTTGCTTCATTCCCCTAAATTTCTTGACCAATGCACTTCTTCACCATAGTTTGAAGTGGCCCTAAGTTATAGCTTGATGCTTTCCCAATGCTTTTATTAGGGTCAACCTTTATTATTTGTTAAAACAAAATGAAAGGTTTGGCTACATGTTGAGTTTAAAAGCAGTCAAGGTGGTGAGCTTAAGATTTTGTGGAGTTTAATGTGGTTAAATTTAGATTAATAAAAGGGAGTATTTGGGCAAATGCACATATCCTATTTGTCAATTCAGGTGGCAACTTCTAATTGTACATGGATGAAGCTTTGATAAGGTGAACAATGGCCCCACACATAAAATAATAAGTGGCCCCATATATATATTCATAATCTACACACACACACACACCACAAACTAAGGGGAAAGTTGGCAACATATTGAAATTGGCTACACCAAAAAAAATGCACTAGCCCCTTAAACCTCTAGAGGCTTCCAAGTTCAACTAGTTCGCAAATGTATGAGAGGATCAACATGCACATATCACACGTTTAAAGCACTTAGCAACATCTTAGACCAACAAGTGTTGCAGCAACCCTTCAAAATATCAATATACACCGAAATTGAACATGTTTGCACACATATAAGGTGATTGGCATTGAAACATTATACATTTGAAGTACATGATGCATTGTCTACACCCAAAAAGATTGGACCAACCCACTGGAATAATAGAATACGCCTAAACTTGCCATCATTGCTTAAAAAGACCACTATTATAATCACACATGCAAGTACAAATAGGTAGGAAGAGAGGTTGACGCCTTCAAGCACCACCAATGCGTTCCACTTTGAAACTTGAAATTTGGTACCCAAGATTCTTAAACTCCACTAAAATCATTAGGTGGCGCCATGAATCACCACTACATGAATTAAGAGGCTACAAGGTACAAGCTCAGAGAGCAAGAGGGTGGCGACCACAGGGGTGGAGAATGGGGGAGAACGTGGCAACAACACTTACCCCAACCAACTAAACCCTAGTCGACGTGAGCCCTTGGATGGGAAGATGGGCTCCATCCATGGCTCATTTGGCTCCTCCCAATATTGGAGCTTAGAGGCAGGTCCTAACTTTTAGGCGACTCCACATGTGAAGCTAGTTGATGCCACCTCTTACCCATAAAGAGTGGAGGTGACACCTTACAAGGCAAAAATCTAAGTTTTTTTTTAAACAAGTGTGTAAATCAATTCACTTCAGCGTTGTAAAGTGTCTACTACACCAAATATGATATTTAGTGTCACCAAATTCTAATTGTCTTGCTCAATACTAATTGTAAACCACAGTATAATGTCACCAACACTAAATGTTAACCCGACATTATTTGTCATTCCTTGTAAATGTTTTGGCGGATTATAGATTTACAGTGTTGTAATTACTGTCTCTTACCAAGTGATTATTCATCCAAACGACAATCATCCATGACAATATTTCATCACAAGTTGTTGACAAAGAGAAGGTAGGGTTTTGGCCAATGGATGAACTTATTCATCATCCATGACAATATTTCATCACAAGTTGCTGACAAGAGAAGGTAGGGTTTTGGCCAATAGACGAACTCATCCATCATCCATGACAATATTTGTATAAGCTATTCATAAGAAGTGTCATCCGAAAAGTTACCATAGTCACATAAAACACCATATGACACTAAATATCATATTTAGTGTAGTAGCCGGTTAAAGAAATCTATAAAAAAAAATTTTTTAAAAGGAGTTGATGAGGGTGTGCAAGCATCATCTTGTGTGGAAATAGAGCTTACAAGAAGTTATTACTAAATGGTTATGTGATTCCCATTCAGGGCAGCTGGCCGGCCACCACTTGCACGAAGGAATCTGTTATAATATGGTCACGTGATTTGCAAGTGGGAATTCTATTGTACAAACCCCTAGGCTCTCATCCGTTCGTTCATGTGGGCCAAAACACGTGCTCCCTAGCGGGTATAGGTTTGCAGTCTATTATTGTCTCTATTAATACTGCCACTATTCTACTATTAAAGGCTCCAACAATCGACAACAATGAACGGGGAGAGCCAACCGCTAAGTTAAGGGCCACTTCACACATGAGCCAAGAGCCGTGACCTTGTAATGGTGAGGACCCTTGACTCTCATCCAAAGGCCGTACCATGGGTGTTGGGAAAGCTGTTTTATGTAGTCACGGGCCCTCAAGCATAGTGTGAAGTGAGAATGGACCATGTTGCAGGACCATTGCATATTTCATTGGTGGAAAAGAGGGGAGGATTTGGTTTAATATAATATGTCTCAAACTTTATCAATTTAAGAGAATTACTTGGTGGTGTTTGTCTATCCTGGAATCTATTCTAGAATCTTCCCTGAAATCTGTCTGCTAGACAAAATATTAAAAAAGTCATGGTCTACCGGAATTTTCGTCAGGCCCACCTCTTGGAGGTGGGCCTGACGCAAATTCCGGTAGACCATGCACCCTTATCCACAACCTGCCATGTAGGACTCCATGTAGACTTTTCATCCACAAACTTTTCTTTGGGCCTTTAGGCCTTCACCTCCTAGTGTGAAGTGAACTTGGACGGTCTCCGCCTTTTCGACCAATGAGAGCTCTTACATTGCCATGGTCAGGGGCCTTCAGCCTTGTGTGTGAAGGGGCCCTAAGTTACATAAGAACCGGTTGAGTTTCAGAAATAACCACCTGTTGATGTTTAAGATTTTAGGAAAATTACCGATTATTTTAGATGAATATATGGAATATACCTCGAATTAATAAAGGGAACCGGAAGAGCACAATATGTAAACAGTTGGACTTGGAAACACTAGGATTTTGAACAATTATGCCCAAAAAATTCTCTGGACGCTGATTGACAATGATATATGATTAGGCAACAAAAAATAATGCCAAATAATGTTGGTAGATTTGTGTAGAGTTTATGATTTTCATCGTCAAATGCGTATAAAATTGACTTTGGATATTGAGACCTTTTATAAGTTTCTTATTTGAATATTGACATGTATCATGGGGCGGGGGGGGTGAAAACTATCCCCTACATGTTCACTTTCGAGGCTCGTTTTATTAATAATTTAACAAAATATCATGTTCCATGATATTACTCCTACGTGAACTCAAATGAAAGAATTTAGGAGTAGAACAACCATTTAAAAGCGTTGAGGTTCCAATCCAAATCAAAGATGTATTACATAATGTAATTTAAGTTAGATGCTTGCTTTAAAGTGAACATACAAAAGAATGTTGCACAAAGTTATCTTAAACTACATCAATACAATTGGAACCAACAACATCATCATTGTTTTTCATCAAATATTTCCAAAAACATTTGACTCCAAATAAAAGTAGACCAATTGATCTAGCCCCTCGAGTAGGATCAAGAATGAGTAATTTTCATTGCCTTGGAAACCCGTGCTATTTGCCTTCCCAACCCATGTGCAAACGAGCAATTTATCCCCTCTTCTTCACTTTATCTCTGCCCTTTCTGTTCCTACACCTCCACATGTTCCGCCACAACTCCTACAAATGCCAAGAACATGTTGAATTCAACCCTAGCATCAAAAATTGAATTATGAAATGCAAGTGTATAGAACATGCCCAGAAACAATGATTTAAACTATAATGGTTGAGCACTTTGGGGTTCACGACACATACACCATGTGCAGACAAGCATTTTGCCTTCTTCTCTTCACACTTGATCCTTCCTTTTTCTATCCCTACACCTCCACCTATTCTGCCACAACTATTACGATTGTGAAGAACACATTCAGTTCCACCCCGATGTCAAAACCTAAATTTCAAAATGTACGTGCATATAACATGCCCAACAACAGGGCTGGGGCGAAACGACCCGTACACTAGTTCCTTGGAGGCAAGGGTTTTGGCATCCAACAAGGTATGGGTTGGTTCCCCAAATCCAACAACGGTGGTTGGCTCAACTTCAATGATCGAGCACTTCGGAGCTCATCACAAAAGGGCATCAAGCCATCTCTAACTCCCTTTGACTTTAGGTCGTCAATGGAATCCATTTGAACTCCGCTCAACGGGGCCCATCACTTCCACATGGGTGATTCAAAATGGTCATGTGATGGGGGAATCGTTTCATATTTGCATCACATGTGCCTCTCCGTCCAGCCATGTTAAAAATAACTCTCGATCACACGTCGTAGTTTTATTACACTATGATTTCAACGCCCAAGTTCACTAAAACGAGGAGCCTTTAGGCTGCAACGTACAACTTGCTCTCTCAGGCTGCACCCTCCTAATTGACCAATAGTGTTGGCTTCTCACCTTCCAAAGTATCCATTATTGGACGGTGGCCAGCCCGCACAGGCTTCTCAAGCACAATCAGTGGTTGTTTGGTCTAAAATATGTATGCAGCTACACTAGTGGCAGCCTTTTATTATGTTGAGCCCCAACCTGATGCTTTGCTTTCGAAGCCTGTGGTGTGAGAAGCATGCCACGGACATGCAGTTGGCCGTATGTAACAGTCCGCTAGCTAAGAGATCCTCGCGTGTGAGGATAAAACCCCCGTATATAATAATCACCAAATTGGAATATAGATCACCTAACTTAAGGGTCTAGGGGCCGCTTCACACATGAGCCATGAGCCGTGACCTTGTGGTGGTGAGGACCCTTGGCTCTCATCCAAAGGCCGTACCATGGGTGTTGGGAAAGCCGATTTATGTAGTCACGGGCCCTCAAGCATAGTGTGAAGTGAGAATGGACCATGTTGCGGGACCATTGCATATTTTGTTGGCGGAAAAAGAGGGGGGGATTTGGTTTAATATAATATGTCTCAAACTTTATCAATTTAAGAGAATTATTTGGTGGTGTTTGTCTGTTCTAGAATCTGCCCTGCAATCTGTCATGAAATATGTCTTGCTAGAAAAAATATTAAAAAAGTCATGGCCTCCTGGAATTTGCGTCATGCACCCTTATCTACAACTTGTCATGTAGGACTCCATGTAGACTTTTCATCCATGAACTTTTCTTTGGGCCTTTAGGCCTTCACCTCCTAGTGTGAAGTGAACTTATACGGTCTCTGCCTTTGCGACCAATGAGAACTCTTACATTGCCATGGTCAAGGGCCTTCAACCTTGTGTGTGAAGTGGCCCTAAGAGCCCGTGACCATTGCACTTCAAGCGCTCTCATTGGTGGAAAAGGCGGAGCCGGTCCAAGTTCACGCTTCACACTACGCTTGAGGGACCAACGGAGCATGTGAAGGCAAGATGGATGTTAAGTTTATATGGATTCCTACATGGCATTGTATGGATCATGTTTCATGGTCACTTGGACTATTTTCAAAAACCACCTCTTGGAGGTAGGCCTAACACAAAACCGGGAGACTATGACACTCCGAACGCTCACAACCGCTGATTTATTCTATTTTATCATGTGTGAGGACCCGCATGAATAGAAATTCATTGAAATAGGATTTGGTTGAGGGTCTGGTCACATATGGCTTCACACTACACTTGAGGGTATGTGACCACACTACATGGTTTTGGAGGTGTGTTGGGACGGTCTTTGAACACTTTCTTTTGGCTCTCACAATTTCATGGTCACGGCTCTTGGCTCGTGTGTGAAGTGGCCCTAAGGGAGGTAGTGTTTAGTAGAAGTGTTCAGGGAGATTTTGGATATAATTGGTTGAAATCCTAGTGTTTCCAAGTCCAACCGGTTACATGTTGGTGATCTTTCGGTTTTTCCTCGTTAATCTTAAGCATATTTCCTAGATTCCTCTAAAGTGATCTGTAGTTTTTTTCTGAAGTCTTGAACTTCGACCAGTTATTTCTCATACTCAACCGGTTCATCTGTAGCTAGCAGGTAGTTCTTCCCATTCATTGTTTTGTAGCACCTTCCAAGGGGGAGGGTGAAAACTGTTAATCGCTATGTAGATCTCATTTATTTATATTTTAAAATAAACTTACATCTAGATCATGGTCAAAGACCTTGAATCAATCTACTCTGGCTAAAATAGGATGAATTAACAACAATCGTTTAGGGGGCAGGTTTGGATTGCACCCCCATGTAAACTCATCCATTGAGAAGGTGAAAATTGTTGAAGGTGGAACATTAGATTGCTCGTAGTCATAAAAATGTAATATTAAAAGTAATTAGGTTGTAATAAGCCTACGAGGTTGGTCTGTAGTGGGAGACGAGTTATCCCATATTGTTTGTATCAACCAAGGTGAAAATCAACAATAAAGGCCAAGGCAAGGGGTGGAGGAGACCATCTCACTCCAAGCATTGTTCATACGCCTTTGTGTGTGTGTAGCTTGCTTGTGCAATCTCATCTCTAGACCTTTTGAGTTCCAATAAAAACATAACGAATTATTTTATATCTTCCAATTATTTAATTGAATTTAGAATAACCGTCAAACATAACATTATTCAGCCATGTGGGTCGGTTCCATAACCTTGGCACATGTCAATTATATTATGTGGGGGCCCAAACAAAGTGAGAATATTCTTTTATTGTTCATACATTCAACTTGACACTTGGAAATTTGGGTGAAGTTATACTCCCGGCATTATTCACAAGACTCATTATTCATCCCGGTATTATTCACAGCAACATTGTCACTGAAAATACCAACATTATTCACATAATCTTACTTTACATGCCGGCACTATTCATCATTCGTACCGGTGTCAATTTCTTCCTATTGTCTAAGTTTCTACCCATGAAGGTAAGATAGTGAAGGCTCATGCCAAATGCTAAATATAGAATTGAACACAACCATGTAGCTAAATAATGTTATGAAGACCCCAAATTATATTGGTTCTACATTAAGATGTAGGTTTGTAGTTTAGATTTTGTATAGAACAAACCCAAAGAAACACTCACAGAAGACTTCAAAAATGATCTTTATATTGTCTAGGTGTCTCAAATTAGTTTTATCATGACAAATTTGGGTTTATTTCATGTTATTTAAGAATGTGGTTGACAATTCTTACATTCATAATAAAATATTTAAGAGTATTTCAATCAAAGTACATGCATTGGTGATAGTTTGTCAATTTCACACTATTTCACTCAAGCAATAATCTAGTAGTGAGTTCATTTTAAATAAATAAATAACCAAAGTTGGGCAATCCGACGTAAATTTGAGCCCGTTGGCCCTACCTTCACCTGCCATATAATTGGAAGATTTGACCAATCAAGCACCCACTTTTTACAACTACCCTTCATATAAAGGTTAATGTCATCTGCACATAACCAAAATTATGTAGATACTTGGTTGTTGGAATGAAACTCCTTCTTCAAGCCTTTGTAAGTTAGCATGGGTGTGTCATGTCCCCACTTTGGCCTGGCATGGGTGCGTCATGTCCCCACTTTGGCCTGGCATGGGTGCCATGTGTTGACCTGCAACATTTGGCATTTTTTCTTCAACGGATAAGGAAATCTAAAAACACACCAATGATATTCTAGACACACTAACTCCAACACGCTGGTGGTACGAGACACCACATTTTCATCATATGTGAGGGACTCCTCAATGTGTGCCCTAATATATTGTGTTAGGGCGGGGGATGGAATAATTCACCTTGTTTGGACGACGAGAATCAAACTAAAACCATGGTGACAAATCCAACTTTATCTTGGTTGATCCAAACGATTCAAACCCCTCCAACGCACAAGTCTTTGTATTGAGAGCCTCTACCCCTGAGTAAAATCTCATAGCTTTTGCAAGGAGTTTAGAATCACCACTATGCGTTGTAGTTTTTAACTTCAATGATGCTTAGTTAGGCCCATTTCCCGAAGAACCTCCTTTCAACCATGGTAACTTGCGACCATGGGTGTTTGGGTCATGTCATCCACTGTTGCCACATAGAGGCATCTCATTTTGTTACACGACTGTTGTAGCCACTTGTTATGCATTGTTTTGGCAAGATTGCAAATAGGCATTTTGGCACGTTGCCCCAAAGTAAGATCCCACGATAGTTGATGTAAAGCAAATATAAAAATTGTGTAGTTTGAGCAAGTAGGCTATTCAAGCAAACGAGTGAGTATAAAGACATAAATCTTGGAGATAGCCTTGTAAAAAGGGGATCATCGAGAAAGGGGGACAAGTTTGATTTAGGAAACAACTAAGAGAAGGAATATGTTGACGATAGCACGAAAGTAATAAGACCGTGAGTAAATGGAAGATGGCATTGAGACTAAGTGTAGGTGAATAAAGTCGTTGGCAATCATTAAGAACAAATGATTGTCAAGATTAAATGTTGATTGTAGTCATGAGAGATAAAGATTAAAAACCTAAATTGAGTCAGGTTAAAGAACATGGGCAATAGCATAGGGAGTTGTGAGCCAAAAATTTAGGCTAACAATTTCACTATGAACATTTTATTGATATGTAGATGGAAAATGTACTTCAATGGTAAAAATAGTGAACTATGGACGGAGTTAGGTGGCTAGAACTATAATCATGGGCTTAGGGGCCCCTAGTTGGTTAGAACTATCATTTTCCCCCCTTTGGCCACGAGGAGGCACAAAGAGGAGAGAAAGGGAAACATTTCTTTGATCAATTTTGAGTGTATCATTAAACTTATAGTCTTGTCTCCCTCGACACATAGAATGTGTGAGGTCAATAATTAAATTGTATTCAATAAACAATTAGCAATCACCACATGGATTGGGGCTACATAAGAAAGCTTATTATTGAAATTGAGTTTATATTCTCTTGAAGTGGTCGACAACATGTTGAACTATAGTCTTGGTGTATGAGATTGCTGAACTATTGTCTTATCATTGGGTTACATTTGATTGAATTGTTGAATTATGGGTTTGAGAGGAATGGAGATTAAAAGAAGTCAACCAAATTTGTGACAACGCAAGTCTACGAGATTGAATGTTTGAGAGTTAAGCAAAAGCTAAGTAAACTTGACAAAGACTAATGATTTTGTGTGAGGATGAAAATAAAGCAAGCATATAGAGGATTAGTGTTATGTGTAGAGGGGAATCAAATAGAGTTAATATGAGATATATTAGAACTATTAGTGAGTTGCAAATGCACCTCATAAATTGAAGAGCTTCCATAGAACCATTGGCCGAAGGTGGTGATTGAATGATTACTTGTAATTGAATGGTTAAACTATTGGCCGAGAAAGGCGATATCGCACAAAATGTGTCGAACTATAGCCTACCAACACTCAAAGACATAGAGGTTTGAATGACTAGGACAAAGAGTGTGTGAAGAGCTAATTCAATTGATGCAGAAACAAAGACCATTGTAAAGTAAGATTGAGAGGGAATTACCATGTGATAGAAATGAAGAGTTGCCAAGGGTTACCTAGGAGAAGAAAGTCCATGGTTAAATATAGGGGAAGAAAGTAGTACGGATGGAAACTGTGAAGAAATGACTCTCTACTTCTTGAGAAAAATATTAGAATGATTACTTTTATTAAGCAACAATTACCAAATTTTGAGAAGGCTCGAGGGAACTTGAACCATCCAAAGGGTCTTGATCAACCAAAAAAAGGATGGTATTTAATAAAAAACAAAAAAAAAATTTCAAAAAGAATGATGGGTCTAAGTTAATATAGGAATTATAGGCATTCAAGGTGTTGCAAAGAATACTTAGAAGATAGATGGTGAGAATGAAATGATTGCGCGAAAGGAGAATGAGTAAAAAAAGATAGTTAAGACATAACAAGGTATTGAGATTGAAAGTATACTTGAGGAGATCTTACTTAGGAGGATTGAAAGGAAGTGTTAGTGTAAAAAGAATTAATTGATTAGATATCAAGCAAGACAAGACACACAGTGGATGTAAACACAAGAGATACAATTTCAGCAGATGAAATTTCAGTAATTAGAGTAGATGAAAATTACAATGGATGAAGTTTTAACGAATAAGTTATCAGTAGATGAAATATGGAATAATAAATATAAGGTTTTAGTGGATGGAATTTATAATGAACAAAATTTCCGATAATGGAAAATGTTATGAATAAGAAACATGGAAAATGACTTATTTTAGTACATGAATTACGGAATTAAGAAATTTCTATAAAAGAGTTTGTAAGGAAAAATAAAGAAATTTATATAAAAATTATTTATCCGATATGGAATTTTATTGGAGGGGTCTAATGAATCATACGATAAAAAAGGCGGAGATCAACGGTGTTACCCGGATCTCCTTGTTGAGGATGAATGTCTAACCACCTACAAAACTCCGCCACACTTATAACAAAAAAAAAATAGTACCGACTTGACATCAAGAATGGTACGAAAGGTCCAAAGTCATTGAGAACGCACATGGTGATATAAAAAATAAACTAGCCTACCTTGCGGTGGGTGGGCTCTTGGCTTCCTACCTACGTAGCTAGTTTTTTTTTCGTCAAGTAGAGAGAAAAATTCACAGTGGGAATCAAACCGCCAACCACTCCATTCGGAAATGGGTACCTCTCCACTATCACCCGGTAGTTTAGGGTCATCTCGGACCAAGTTCATTTTAATTGGACCTTATGCAGTGCACAAGCATAGGCACAACCATCATCCATAGTCTTGCATGTAGTAACCCATTTTGTCTCTTTACCAAAGCCGAGGGCACTTTTGGTGTAGTCAATATTAGTCTCGTGTTCATTAGCCTTTTTATTGTAAATTGAATTGGCAATATAGTCATCCTTACATAATTTCCAATCTCATTGATTAAATCTTAATTTCATTACGTTGTTTGATAATTGTTTTTTACATGCTCTTTAGCTATCATCATTGGCCAAAACCACAAAGCATGTTAAAAGTCCATGGCGTGGTTCCTTGACTTGGTCTTTAGAGTATTGAGTATATAACTCATCTTAAATATTTACGACCATGATTGAATTAATAAGAGGTTTGAATCCATGCATGTAATTTAAATACCTATATTTTTTGAGTCATATTTGTACCCTAAGATAAGTTGGCTTTTAGTTACTCATTCAAATACATCCATTAGTCTTTAGATTTGCTCTTTTCTTTATCGGGGAGTATGAAATATTGGAAGATGGAAGGTAGAGACAATTTGGTAACTAGAGGCCAATCTATTGACTATCTCCTTAACCCTTCATCTACAACTTCATGTTTTCATTGATGGCACAAGGAGATGGTCTCCAATGACCAACGACGTCCAATCTCTAGCTAAACAAATATTAAGACAATTAAGACAATTACATGCTCAACATTCAAAGATTCATTCTATGCCAAATATCAACCTTTTTCTTATTTAACCTTTCACTCTACTTTCCATTTTGAACAAATGACCTAAGGTCCGCCATTGTTGCAAGCAATGGCATGAATTCTTCGAGTTATTGGTTAAGAATAGAAATCAATAGCATGTTGACTTTCATTCCTCACCATCAGCCCTCATTGTGAGGAACACACACATATTGTGTCTTGTAAAGTTCATTTGAAGAAGGAATCACTTAATTTCCTTAGGGATCTTAACCCACTTCAAATTTGTTTCTTCTTATCAACAATTGAATCACATGAAATAGTACAAATACTCCATAATATGTATTTGCATTTAGTAGTCTCATTCAATCTTACCCATCTTTCTCATGATCAATATATAGGGAAGAGAAACTCCGACCATTTCATCCACCTCGGAGACTAATCCACAACCTCCTCAAATTAATCAAAAAAATCAACTTGCATTTCATTCTCATACAAGTCTCGAGGTAGACACAAACTAAGGGCCTCGAGGTTATCACATTCTAATTGAATTCATCACAATCGATAATCTAAATTCGGTGTCGATTCCCAATGTCAAACAATCTTCCAATTCCTCACTCAATTAGATATTACAAACGTCAAATTTAAGACATTAAAACATTGTTGTGAAGCACTCACAAAAGATTTATAAGGAAATCGTTTATTCAATACAACATCATGGTTGATCTTCAATTGGTCGAGACAATGAACTGAGGAATCATTCCCCGACCAATAGACATAAATTATGATAGTTTTTCCACAATCTTGATTTCCCCTCGGGTTGCGCTGGTTCTCCCGGGGTGGTTGTATGTTATTTTCTTCTTGTAATTGATTTTTCAATTTGTGTCAAAATAAGAAGACATTTTTTTCCACAATGAAACACCATTCAATTCCTACAACTTCCCAAAGGATCAATCACCGACCCGATGCTAATACAATTATTTAAGAGATGATGGTCATTCCAAGAGAGATTCGGTACAAGAGAGTTTAATGTTTGCACCCTTTTACTTCCCATGAGAAACTAAGAAACTCAATAGTTTTACAAGCCTTTGACTACTCACAAAGTGGGAGTGTTGAAGGTGGAGCATTAGATTGCTCGTAGTCATGTAATTGTAATACTAGAAAGAATAAGGTTGTAATAAGCCTACAAGGTTGGTCCGTAGTGGGAGAAGAGTTATCCCATATTGTTTGTAAGAACCAAGTTGAAATTGAGGAGTAAAGGGCAAGGCAAGAGGTGAGGATGACCATCTCACTCCAAACATTGTTCATATGCCTTTGTGTATGTGTAATATGCTTGTGCAATCTCATCTCTAGTCTTGTTGAATTCCAATATAAACCCATAACATAAACCCTATATTACATAACCCTAGAGCATTGTAATTGTGTATGTTTAAGTCATTGTGTCCAACAACGTTAACAATTGTAGTCGACGACCTTCCTTAACCTTGCGTTGCAAGGGTGCGAAACATTAAAAAAACAATGAGCGTAAAACAAATGAATGCTCATAACTATGCTCGGAATTTAACCCTTAAAAGGACGTAACCGTAGAGGGTGTATCCTTGCACTGCGTAATTGTGGAGCGTTTTGTAACCATGGGTTTCCATGTAATCGTTGGGGACCTCGTAACGAAAAGTATCTATGGGATTGCGTAACCTGGCACTAGAAGACTTGGTATCATGTAACCATGTAACTGCCTGTAACCGAGGAGAATGTATCCTTGTAAGATGTAACCATGTGCTTCCATGTAACCACATGGAACCATGTAACCCAATGTAATTGTGGGACTGCGTAACCTAGCGCTAGAATCTTAAAATCCTGCAAGTCGTTGTAACCATGAGAAAGGTTATGGACCAACGATTAGGTTTCATAATGTGAGGATGCTCCAATCATGTGTGTTTCTTGTAACTTTTTCCTTTGCAACTTCTTATCTACGGATGAATACATTTTTTTTTAATCACAAATGAAAATCTACATTATATTTTGTATTTATTTCAATTGTATCTTATTTACATGAGAAAATCACAACTAATTTAAACATGGTCCAATCGTGTTGAAATTTTGGTTATAGCTTCAAACTACATTTGCCTACTTATGTAGGACTTTACTTAAGAACTTGCACTTCAAGTAAACAAAAACTACTCATATGCTATGCTTTGACTTTCTTGGAAATAGGCCCAGGCAAGTGGGGTGAAATGTCACCACAATCTAATACCGTAGGGCTTTGGGGACAAGAGAACCAAATTTTGTTGTTTTTAACTTCAAAATTAGTTTTTTTTTGGAAACCCCCATATTGAAATGGATTTTGTCAGTGTGATTCTCCAATTAAATAAATAATTTGAAATTAGGATGAAAATACAATACAATAAAATAAATACAATGAACAATTTAATGCAATATCTAGTAATAATAGCCGTCATTTCTACATGCGAGTGTATTCTAGTGCTTTGAACTATGTTGTACATAGTTTAGTTTCCACCTTTGAGACACAATGTCATCGTATAATACCTTGATATGATTTTATTTTTTGGGTGAATATTTACAATCAAAAGCTTATACACGGATGTATGGCATATCAATATGTTAGATATAGATTTGAACCATATGGAAGTAATCCTTATAATTGGTATTTAGATAATTCCGGACATTTTGGCCAATTCTAAAGTAAACTATTATTGCATGATTGCATCACAACTCCACTTTGGTAACAAATGTTTGCACACATCATATCCATAGTCTTTTAACATACACTCACCTACATATTGGCTACATGACAAGTAGAAGTACAAGTAACGATACTTAAAGCACAAGTGTTCGCATTTTCTAAATTACTTTCTTATTTCCAAACTTTTCAAAAGTCCATAATTGCCTCAATACCAAATTTATGTGCTTTGTAGCAACTTTTTGTTGTGCAAACAAAATTTGAGTATTGAAAGTTTTTCAACTTAAATCATCTCACTCTCCAAAATAAACAAAAAATAAAAAATAAAACAACCAATCAGATTAAGGGGTCATTTTATTATAGTCATTTATGCTTGGCACATGTTCTGTATTGAGTTGTGTGAAAACATTTATCATACATCTCAAAATGCACATGGTTGTTAGGGGTGGAATAGTTATAGAATCATTGGCTTCTACTTAGTAAGAATGCATGGTTCATTTGTAAGGTTTGGACCAATAAGTAATTTGTAACCTAGTCAATGTTTATGACCAACAATAACATAGTGGTTTTCATGACCAATAACTTAATGGTTTACTGCAACGGTAACTTATTGCTTTTACCAACCAATGAATTATGGTTTATTGCAATAGTAAGTTATTGGTTTACCACATTAGTAACTTTATAGTTTTATTATGATAATTATTGGTTTTTACTATGGTAAGTTATAATAACTAAGGTAACTTCTAGTTAGGGTTCGGTTTAGGGTTTTGCTACATAAGTAAAGGCAAATGACTTTGGAGGAGTTGTTAGTAGTAGTGGACATGGGTTTGAGCTAGTAGTTGGAGTTACTTTGAGTACTCTCATATTTGAGTAGTTGAATTAGGCTCTTAGCTTAGTAGCAAAGATGTTCGAGGATACTCGTGAGATAAAATTTGATATCCATTTAAGAGATTTTGAGTAACATATAGAAGTAAAGGTTCGAGGAAACCAAATTTGAGGCATTCTCGTAATGGTACACCATTTTATGGTTTTTAGTGTCACATGTGTAACAATGTCACTTACCCTATTTTGAGGTGTATGCTAGGTTATATGGATTAACAATTCCACTATAAGTGTCACCTCATGACACTTGGTGTTCAAGTGCGCTTTCTAATATCTTGGCATTAGCATGTTCAATAGTGTTATGAGGTGCATGCCTATATTACACAATGGTCTACAAGTTGACAAAGGTGTCCACAAATGACACTTGCCATTAGTATGCTCAAGAATGTCCTCCTCGTGCATACTAAGATATAAACACATGACACTTGCCATTAGTACACTCAAAAAGATCTTCCCCTTGCATAGTAAAACGCAAGACTATCAATTGAAGTATCCAATGTGCTACTCTAAACGTCATAATGTAGATATTTTTTCACTTACAATAGTTATTGATGTTGACGAATCAAATCATGTTGGCAATTAGCAACGTGACACTTTGAGACCTCTAGGCAACTAGTTTAGGCCGGTCGCAAATAGTATACATGACACTAAATACCACAAAAGGGTGACATGGTGGTTGCAGATAGCCTCTAACTAGGATTGCAAGAAATGAGAGCTAGGAATGTAGATCTAGGCTGGAATATAGCAAATCCAAGACCAATGATAGTGAAGATGGGTAGATCAGGGCTAGGTGTAGCTTAAAGAAGAACATCACCTCCGTATTTCCATCTAGGAAATCTAAAAACAAAGAAAATATGTTACTAGTTAGGTGTAGTTCAAATCAAAAGACAAAGTTATGGACATTGGTATATCATGTTAGGATCTACCATGATAGCAGGACAACATGTTGATTATGACCATGATTGGTCACATCTCATAAGTTAGGTCACGTCTCGAGAAACCAACGACCTAGATTGGGCGGTGGGGGGGGGGGTTGGAACACATTTTTGATGGAGATTGTTATGACTAGGAGGTTGGGGCCAATAATATGCATTAACAATTACCTATTTTTCTTTTGGAGTTAGTGTTGATGAAAACATGAAGGGTGTTGATATTTCCTAAATGTTGACTCAACTATTAGTTGATGATTCAATCAACATTAAATTCTCTTATAAATTGACTTTTTAAGTCTTTCAATAACAACAAGTATGCACAAAAGATTAATTTGCAACCGTTTTGATTCAATGTTTTAGTTTGATGTGATTAAATTTATTTGAAACTAATGTTCATATGGATTTAGAATCGATACCAAAATATGAGATTTAGGGCCACTTTACACATGGACCAAGAGCCTTAGTGCAACTCACACTATTCAATGTTGACGTGAGTTAAATGTTATACAATTACTCAATGATAACTAGAGCTCAACCAAAGAAGATGTTAGAAAACACTTGGTGCTACATGACAAGCCATTGAGACCACATTAGTTAACACCAAACACCAATTTCAATGCCACAATGTTTATTGGTGACCAACAACCATGACCATTGCTTTCTAATTTTTCTCATTGGTCGAGATTTAAGTAGCAACCCCACTTCCTTTTACACACTAGATCACCGAAAGGGAGAGCGACCTTGTCATAAAATGGATGAGAAAAGTGACATAGAATCCTACATATATATAACTAGATGATGTTTGGTGGTTACTTTAATTTTGTGGTGAGAGAACTCAATGAAGGTGATCAAGTCATAAAAAAATTATATTTATAATAAAAATTCAAGTAAACATTTATTTTTAATATAAATATGTTCATATTTTTAATTAAAAAATTATTTGTTTATCTTCATAAAAAAATAATATGTTGATAGTCTAAGTTCACTTTTACACTATGTCCCTTGCCCGTGGCTTTAGAAAGTGATGTGGATTTCTTTTGGTCACGGTCTTTAGGTCGTTGACCATGACCACAAGACATCCTAAATCAATTTTCTCATGTCCTTTAGTCGCATGTGTGAAACTATGGTAAATCGAATCCTTAATGCAGGGATATAAGTATGTAAGAAAAAAAAGACAACTCCAATGTTCATTATGGTGTTGCTTTGGATATACATAAGTACATGTGTAGTATTGTAGAGGTTTCTCTATTCCGACACAAAATAATTATTTTCCCCTCAGAGTTTTTCATGTGTCTTGCTCACATTTGCTAAATCCCACTTGTATCCCACATGGAAACTATATTCTAGCACATATAAAGATGAAATAGAGAGCCCTCTATGATATTATGGTACAAGGCTATGTCAATAATTCTGTTTAACACAGGTTGCAGCAACTCCTTCGAGCTTTACACCTAGTCAAAAAAGAACACGTGAAATGGGCCTTGAGCAAAGTTGGGCCAATGATTGTGTCCTTGTCTGAAGCAAACAGAGTTATCAAGCACTAAGGGCCACTTCACACACGAGCCAAGAGCCGTGACCATGAAATTGTGAGAGCCCAAAAGAAAGTGTCCAAAGGCCGTCCCAACACACCTCCAAAATCATGTAGTGTGGTCACGGACCCTCAAGTGTAGTGTGAAGTCATTTGTGACCGGGTTCTCAACCAAATGCTATTTCAATGGATCTCTATTCATGCGGGTTCTCGCACGTGATAAAATAGAATAAATCAATGGTTGTGAGCGTTTGGAGTGTCATGATCTCCCGGTTTTGTATTAGGCCTACCTCCAAGAGGTGAATTTTGAAAATAATCCAAGCGACCATGAAACATGATCCATTCGATGCCATGTAGGAATCCATGCAGACTTTACATCCATCTTGCATTCACATACTCCGTTGGTCCTCAAGCGTAGTGTGAAGTGAACTTGGACCGGCTCCGCCTTTTCCACCAATGAGAGTGCTTGAAGTGTAATGGTCATGGGCTCTCGGTCTCGTGTGTGAACTTGGAGTGATTGTATTCTACAGAATATTCCCGAATGTTTCCCACATTCAGTTTGAATGTGGGAAATTTCCAAGAAATTTATGTTGAATATTGTCAGTCCCATAGGACACTATTATGAATATGAATAATGTTGTGTTCAAGTGTTGCAGATTTATCAAAACTTCGTCGCTCATAGATATACTTCTTGGCATACAGGTTGCGGGTGTTATTTTTGTCACTTTCTTAATAGGACACTTGTATTTAAACGGATCGTGACTAGATGTAGATATGAGAACCGACACCATAAATAAACATGATTAATTTAGACTATACCTTCTAGTTTTATTAACTACTCTACACTCAATATTCAACTTATTGGGGGGGGGGCTATGTATTCAATCAAGGAATCAACATACATGCACTTCTGAGACTATTAATAAGGCGAGGTCTTCATTTCAATCCGATTTTTGTTGATGTTTTCTCATGCCCCGAGCACACCAAACTTTCCGTTTGGTTCCAACCATGAAATTGTTGGGGATTATGTTGAGAATAGATGCTCATCCACCACTTTTCACACTATTACAACCGGAGATGCCAACTAATGGTGTCAACACCGGCCAGTGTGATCTGCCCCTCATAAAGTTGTTGGGTGCAACGCATAATTCAAGGCCCAACTATTATGAAGAAAAGAAAAAGAAGTGAAAAGAAAAAACAAGGTTGTCACTGAGGAATACTCATGCAATAAATGGGTGTTTCTCTTGGTGGTGTATTGCCTACATCTAAACATGCAAATATGATCAATAGAAGATGGTGACCAAGAAAAACTAACCAAACAACAATTGCGACCCTTAATCCGTAAGCATCTAAAAGGTCCAATATGGGCCTCTCCATGCATGAGAAACATACAGTTTAGCTACGTACTTCCATTTCTAATCAATTATGTCAAAACGATCTTATCAAAAATCAACTCATTATTCTACTGTATTTATAAAATTGGTTGACTACCTTAATGTTCTTGAAATTTTGTGTTAATAACACCACGGGTGCCCTTAGATGCACAGATATACTTAGTATTTCGATCATCAATGGCACATGTGAATATATTTTTACTTTCTTCTGGAAATAGATAGATAGATAGATAGATAGATAGATAGATTATGGACTTGGTCAAGATTGCAAAAATTGTGTATTTGAGCCCATAGGTCCTTTAAATGTCAACCGATCTTAATGAAATTATCTTGCTATTCATTAGATCTTAGAATACCTACAGTCATGCCATCGTAACATCCATAAGGTAAAGTAGATGAAACCATGGGTTTAGTCCCAAACCATGAATTTATGTGAATCAACACAAAGTCACCCAAATTTGCTTAACGCTTAAACTACCATACACAAAAGTGGTGTCAGACTATTAAAATTCGACTTTCTAAATTGTCCTATAAGAATGGGTGGGCCGTGCTAGCCTTGAAATCATGATAGCTTGTCCTAATAGCTTGTCCTCTCAAAATTATAAAGTAGGAAGAAGCCCCCCAAAATTCACCCAACTTTCAAAATAGCCTCTGATACATGACGAGCTAATGAGCTCCTAATAGAAAGGTTTATCGAAGAACGATCGAACCCACGGTTAGATGGCTCTTTGAGGGACTTTACGACAAAATAAAATAGAATAAAATAAAAGTAACATTGGGGTTTGGATACACCGACGTGAATGGGAGCCCGTTCCTCTATACCCTGATCATGTTTGACCAAGCATCACCGTAAGGGTACTTCCTCCCTCTCGGAAGGTGGGCTCCTTTAGTTTTAAAAAAAAAACGCTATACCTAACCTCTAGGGGGGATCAACAGGGGGTTGTTTGTTGTCTAACTTTCTTTTGTTTAATATCAGGTATGTGAGGTATTTAATGGCAATTTGGTGTAGATGTTTCATAAGTGTTTTGATTTCACTTTTGGGTATTTTGAGTTTTTCTA
The DNA here is from genome assembly GCA_964035585.1 of Polytrichum formosum. NCBI lineage: Eukaryota > Viridiplantae > Streptophyta > Polytrichopsida > Polytrichales > Polytrichaceae > Polytrichum > Polytrichum formosum. Next base: position 14,972,758 of record OZ037941.1, on the reverse strand, counting down.
AGTCTTTAATTGGTTGTTTGTGAATAGCCCCTCTAACGTCGGCTGTGGTGGTGATAAGGGGGTTGACTTGCCAGTTGGCTATTCTGAGTGTTTAGATGAGTGGGTTGTATTTCGCGGTTTTTTCGTTGTGTGCGGTATTTGGGAATTTGTCGTGGCAGTATGTGAATTCAATGAATTGTATGACATTTGGTGGGGTTGGCATTAGGGGGGGTTGGCTTTCGGTAAGGGCGCCTAGTACGCATAGTATGTCTAGTATGAGTCTAGATGGCATGTGCATGGTGTAGTGGGACATGTACATTGGAGTAGCCATTGTGGGATTGTGTTGTCTTGTGGTCTAGAGTTTTGGTTGCCTGCATATAAGGGTATAGAATCTTGTATGTTTGCTTGATTGTAGCGTGTGTACGATTTGGTGGAGTGCTTTATTATGGCATGGTATACGCAATCCCTTTAAGTGTTGGTTTGAGCATGTAGAAAGTAAATGTGGCCATGTGTCTATGGCATTGTTGGGGCATAGTGTACAGTTTGGGTTTGGGTATAAATTAGGCTAGAAGATATTTTTACGGTGGTTGCCCATATATTGGGCATATCGGAATTGTAGAGTTTGTGTAATTTGGGCGTTTGTGGTCGCGGGGTTTTTCCAAAATTGGTTGGAGAGTTTGTGGTTGATTTGGTCGTTGGATGTCCATTTGTCTATATATGTGAATTTGGATTGGGCCCATCTTAATTCTTGGTTTTTATGCTCCTTGTTAATGTACGTTTGTAGGTTGCGCATGGCACCCATGTGGGTACTTGTTGGGACCCCGTTGAGCCAATATGGCGTAGTGTGGGCTGTATGTATCATGGGGATGTTGGTGGGTTTGTCTAGGAGGGCTCCATTATTTGCTAGTTGATCTACGATTTCATTACCTATTATGCCCGTGTGTGCTTTGACTTTTTGAATTGTGATTTTGTGTGCGGACCATGTTATGTGGTTGACGATAGCAGCAATGAGTAATTTATCCGGATGGTTATGTTGGGATGATGGGTGTCGTATGTGGTCATGTATTAGGTATATACTATTAAGGCTATATGTAAAGATGTGTGTATGGTGTTGTGTTCCTTGGATTGCTATTAGGATGGCGTTTAGTTCGGCTCTGAGGATGTTTTGTAGGCTTGGGAGTCTCTCCGCAATTCGAAGGTTGTTGGTGGGGCAATATACACCCGAACCGGTTGTGTTGCCTATGTCGTTTTCGTCTGGGGGGATAAATGATCCGTCAGTGTATATGCATTGTTGGAATTTGAATTTAAAGGGGTGGGTGTGGTAGAGCTCTATTGGTAGGGGATGTGTTGGGTGGTTGCCTTCCGAGTGGTCGTAGATCGGGGCTTTATGCCTGCGTGGGAGAGTTTCACTTTTTTCTTAGGGGGGTGTTTTGGTGTGGGTGAGTTTTGGTTTTAATATTATATAGCTCAAATATGTTGGTTGTGATTACATTGGGTACTTGTGGGTTACCTGGAGGAAGGCTTGGTTGTTTATGCTTATTATGGTGGTGTATTGGTTTTCTAGTTGGTGTAGATATTTACGACAAACTGTATGGTTCATCAAAAAATCAACAATCGCAAGCCTTATTCGACCTTTTGCAAGACCCCAAACTTATCAGCCAGCCATAGACAGGCACACACACTGGTCTAGGAGATACCTCATGGTAGTACTTGGGTAGCGGGCCAATGGAAAGCAACACATCCCTCTTTTTGTGGGCCTATGTACAACACCTCAAGCGGATCAATCGCTCCCTCGCCAAGCATCTTCCTCGTGTAGCATCTAGTCATGGTTTGGGTGGGTTCTAGCTTTGAAAGGGTGAGTTTAGGGCATGTTCAATGTCCACGGAAATTTCTAGGCATAATCGGTCAAAACCCCATGTGTTTCCAATTCCAACGGGTTACATGTTGTGATCTTTTGGTCTTCCTTTATTGATTTGTGGTGAATTCCATAGATTCCTCTAAAATCATCGGTAATTTTCTTGAAGTCTTGAACTTCAATCGGTTATTTCTCAAACTCAACCGTTCGTCTGTAACTAGCAGTCGGTTCTCCCCATTCATTGGGCATGTTCACGCTACCTAGTGACCACAAACTATGACCACCACTTTGTGAATTCTTTCAATGGTTGAGAATCAATGGTGCTCTCACTTTGTTTTATACAAAATGAAAATAGGAACGATCATGTTAAAAACTGAATGAGGAATTGACATGGACAATGTTTGATGCTCACCCTAATTTTGCAGCAAGAGAACCCAACTATATGAAGGCGGCCATGTCGAGAAATCTATTTGCAGCCTATTATGTTTATTTCCGTTTGAAAATTAGTGTATATAATTTGTTAAATTTTTTTGGTGTATGTTAAAAACTCTACATCCCAGTCTAAGTCCACTTTACACAATGCCCCATGAACAAGATTTTTGTAAAATGATTTAGATTCCTCGTGTTCATGGCTTCGTATTGACAAGGGTGACTGTGAGAAATCACAAATCGTATTTTCTCAAGGCCCTTGGTCACATGTGTAAAATGGCTTTTACAATAGAGATCAAGACCAACAAGCTCCAAATACAAGCAATTCTATTGGTAGAAAGTACAAGCGTGGACCCAAGGAATTCACACTAGGGTCGAGTCCAAATTAAGTGTATCTATATATAATGCGGTGCTAATGTCACAACACTGCTTTCCCACCAAAATTTGTCTACCTTAACTCAATAAACTACTCCTCCTAATTTGAGAAACCAATCTTCAAGCTTGAGTCCAATTTTGGGTTTAAAAGTGAGATCCATTCAGGGGTGTTTTGGACCCTAACTTTCATGGACTCAAACCCTAATCGAAACTCATTGACATTAGGCTTTTATTATATGCAAACACTTCAAGCATGTATGGATCTTTAACAAGACAATGGATTGTGAGCATGTCCAACTCCAAGGTGGATCATCTAGTGGTATAACATGAGGTTTGGTGTCACAAGGTCGTAAATTTGAATCACTCGTGATCTCTTGAACTTTCATAGGGCCTTGCTTGGAGGCAATCTTGCTAACATTAAAGTCTTGCCAAATCAAGAGAAATTTGTTGCATACAAGCGTATATCTCATCCATTAATGTTTGTGCCCCCCCTAGGTTTGTGGTTATACAATCTTGAATGTGATCAATTCACTAGATCGATTTGGAACTTTGAGGCGAAATCTAATGTCAAATCAACCAAAAGAAATAGATTCCAAACTAACTAATGTTACCAATGGAAAAGGAATTTCATGGACTCAAAGTTGGTTGTAACCATAGCAATTGTACCATACAAAAGCTATGCAAGAAGTTGTTATTATCCAAATAGGGTGTATGCTCACATGTATATGAAGCAATGCATAGTTATGCCCTTCTACAACCAATGGTTACACTTTCTAGTTTTGATCTATATGCTTGTTTGTAACCATGGAAGTCTAGGGACCACTTGTTCTAACCAAAAGTTAATTTCAAAAACCATGTGTTCTAATCATTCACAATAATGTAACCTTACAATGTTTTTACCATGTACACCGGAGTGTGGCTACAATAGTATTGGTGTTGCTATGCAATAATGTGCTTTGGTACAATTACAAGATGGAGTTTGTATGTATGGTTATGATATTGTGTTTGTTAAATTTTTACATAATTTATATATTTTTGTATGGATTATAGTGCCGTGCTTGCTATTATGGTTACCATAATGTGTTTATTTGTGTGTTTACATTATTGTGCTTGTTATTGTGGTTAACAATTTGTTTGTTTGTTTGTATGGTTACAATATCGTGGTTGTTACTGTGGTTTACATATTTTGTTTTTTTTAATATAATTATGGCACTATGGTTATTATTATGGTTAACATAAACTGTGTTTGTTTGTATGATTACAGTGTCCTTGTTGTTGTAATGCTACAATATTGACTTTATATTGGAACTTGGAATTTTTACTTTGTTTGCTTAATAATATCATGTGTTGGTTGTGTTTAACATGAACAGTACAAAACCTAAGTGCATTTGTTGCAGCCATTGTAATCCAAGTGAACGGTTGGTCATGAGATTTACATCCATGGTGATGTGACCCTAAAGCCAATGACACAAAATGTAAAACTAAGCTTCTAATTACAAAAAAAATCTTCTACACTTCATTTGCTTTGGGACTTCTTGGTTACAAGGCTATGTACACATCCTAATGTAACTATGTTCATCCTATTGTCACTAAGATTGTACACAAACACTTATGGTCCTAACATGAACATCCTTGGCCACCACGCTTGTGCATGACCCCAACTGCCCAATGTTTCCCTGACGAATGCTCTCCTTTCGGGCTTCAGGTTTTGAGGGGCGGTTATGTTGTTCATATACCCTTCTATGTATTGTTTGGGAGGGTCAAATATGCGGTGCAGTGGCAGTGTCTACCTTCTCGGTCGCTCCTCAATGTTGTTGGATGTTGTGGTCACTACATGCCACTGTCTTACAACACACCAATATTTTGTTGGCGGTCACTTGATGTTCTCCATTCCTTCTTTGTTGCTGCATTTTGGTCCTCCTTTATCTGGGCCATGATTGCAAGTTGCGCATTCACATATGTAATGTCAACTTCCTTGATCCTAATACTTTTAGTCGTGGAATAAATGGAGGAATATGACCACATCAACGGTTGTTTACAACAAGCTCATCAACAAAAACATAAATCAACACTACCTGCATCGTTGAAACGGTGCACAATTGCCACTCCACCTATGCATGCTACAAAACATGGTTGTTAATGTATTTCAATGCATATAGGTACGAGTAAATTCCTTATATTTCATATACTTGCACACTACCCTCGAGATGTGGTAGTCTTCGTCTTCTTTGGCACCACTTTGGGTGCACCCTCGTTGTCAGAAGAAAACTCCTCAACTCCTTTAGTCTACTCGGATGCTCGAGGAGGTCATTTAATAACCTCCTTATGCATGACCTTTGCTTATTCTTTTGCTTCAAGCTTGAGTGACTAAATAACACATTATCAAGTGCTTGTGGGTTTCCCAAGAAAAATTAGACCTCATTGCGATGCAAAGAAGACAACTCAAACAAGTTAGATGGATAGAATTGAATGGGGATTGAACTATAAACTTTTAACTAAATTCCATCACAAGAATGTATAGAATGTAAATGATGTGAAACTTCGGCTCAAAACAACTTGTCCACCAAACATAATGAAAATAAATGTTTTGCATGTGCATTATACATGCTAGTTTTGTAGTGGCTTTGGGTGCGCATCATTGTGGAAGAATGGTCGACAAGATTATGCTTTTGGTCGCAACTACCCAACGCACCGAACAACCGACAACCAATTACCGAAAGCACCAAAGCAAAACCGACGATGACAAACAAGCTTCGAAAACACCCAACATGCACCAAACAAACACATAAGGCAAAAGAATAAATGACCGTGTGCATGCAAGGCAAATCAAAGAGAAGGGTGAAATACTCATTCGCAGTATGGTTGCAACTTCTATTCGCCTCCACAATGCCTCCTTCCCATACTCTAGCTGCAAATGATTTCAACACTCCATTGCCTCTTCCATTACAATCTTCACTGTCTTATGCTCTCAAAAACAAATGTCTTTTCAAATGAAGTTGTCTTTGGATGCCCATACAAGTAGTATTGCTCAAGGGCATTGATACAAATATGCAATCATACCTTCGGCCCGTACAATGTGCAACCATGCTACATTAATTGCCCCTAAAGCTTTGTAACCGAATCCCCAATACTCTAACCACAAGAATGGTGTGTAATTTAAGGGTGCTCATGTAACTAGGGCCGTTATAACCATGATGATTAGATACATGTTGTATATATTTGAACCTTTGTTATTATACGAGTTCATATCTTCTTATAATAATTCATTTGACATATACTTATGCTCCGATTGGAAGAATGTATTTCAAGAATGGGCTAATCTTGATAGGGTTGCGTTGACACTTTTTAACAAAAAATATCAATAACTATGTTAACCCCTCCACATGACATCTTTAAACCTGGATAAACAAGGGCCCTTGGACATTTTAAAGGTTGTAGGTTAGAGTTAATTTGCCTAACCATCATAGGATGTCCGATGAGAATCAACGGAGTACAACAAGGCTTAACCCATGCAAAGCACGCCTCCATCCCCCGAAGGCTCCGATATATTAATGGGCAAGACCCAATATTGTCAATAAGCATCTTAACCCCTCCATATGACATCTTTGAACCCGGATAGGGTCTCTTGGACCGAGCTTGGACCTTTAAAGGTTGTAGGTTAGAGTTAATTCGCTTAACCATCATAGGATGTCCGATGACGATCAACGGAGTAAAAAAAAGGCTTAGCCCATGCAAAGCATGCCTCCATTGCCCAAGGCTCTCAACATTCAACTTAGGCCCCCCCCTCCCCCAACTTGGGCAACCAAGCAACCAAGCAACCAAGCAACCAACCAAAGAAAGCGAAGAATAGAAAAAGAAAGAAAAAAGAATGAATGGAGGACAAAAGCATGGAGAGCATCGCCATGATGAAACCCCCTCCCCCACCCCGCCCCCTCCCTTCCCTTCCTGCTGCCCTTTCCTCGTCTCCCTAAGTTAGTAGTCTTGTTGCTGAGCCCACGCACGGGTTGCAGAATCGCCATAGCCGCCCTCCGCCATAGCCGCCATACTCACTCCGGCCATCGTCCGCCATAGCCGTCTCGCCCACCGCCACCGATCTCTCTCCTCCCCAGCGGACGCCAACCCACAAGCTCAATTGCGCTCTCTACCAAGCTGCGCTTCTTTGGAGGTTGTGTCTGGTGGGAGGTTTGTGGGTTCCGGGGAGGTGTGCGGTTGAATTTCGGGGTGCGTTTGTTGAATATATTTTGCTCTATTATATTGCGGTGCGGTCGCGATGCTGCGAGGCGTGGGGACGCCCTCTGCGGCGTCCTGCGCGTGGCAAGGCCTGGTTCCGGCTCCTGTATCCGGGTTTGCGGTGCGGCATTGCGGTCTGGGGGAGTTGAGGAATGCAAGGGTTGGGAGTAAACCCAAGGTTCGGAAAGGAGTTTTGAGGCGGACAGACAGAGCGGTGGTGGTGAAGACCCTTGCAATACAGAAGAATTTGGTTGATCAGGTAAGGGCAGGCCAGGGTGAGAGCCAACTTTTGGTGGTCAATTGTGCATTACTGTGGAAGAATTGGATCTTTTCAATCTATTCAATCTATTCATCCGCAAGCTGCAGTGTTTGGTCATCGAAGTACTTTTTTGTACAGAGCTTCTTGGATGCAAATCGCTACGCTTTTTCGTTTTCTGGCATAAGCCTGCACTGTGACTAGTTGGGACATAAATGTGGATGTGGGTCTATGATGTTGGTAACAGAAGCTGGAACATGTCATGTGTTGGGATCTAATATCAGTTCATTTGGGGTCAATGTGAGAGCATTTAGGATGAAATCATTTTTGGTGAATTGCGCATGACTGTGGAAGAATTGGATCTTTTCAATCTTTTCATCCGAAAGCTGCAGTATTTGGTCATTGAAGTACTTTGTTGTACAGAGTTTCTTGGATGCAAGTCGCTAAGCTCTTTGGTTTTCTGGCATAAGCCTGCACTGTGACTAGTGGCGACATAAATGTGGATGTGGCGCTATGATGATGGTAATAGAAGCTGGAACATGCCATGTATTGGGATCTAATATCAGTTCATTTGGGGTCAATGTGAGAGCTTTTAGGATGGGATCATTATTGGTTGATCAGGTAAAGGCAGGGTGAGAGCCAACTTTGGTGAATAGTGCAATACTGTGGAATTTCCGGATCTTTTCGATTTTGTCTTCTGAAAGCTGCAGTATTTGGTCATTGAGATGCTTTTGTTGTGTGAGCTCCTTGGATGCGAATCACTAAACTTCTTGGCCTAAGCCTGCAGTGCAACTAGTTGGGATACGAATCTGGATGTGGGGTTATGATAATGGTAACCCAAATTGTGAAGGCAATCAGGTGCCACTGCATAAGCTGGAAGACATCATCTGTCGGACTAGTAATGTCAGTTCATTTGGGGTCAATTTGAGAACTTTAAGTACGAGATCATTTGTGATTGATCAGGTAAAGGCAGGATGAGAGCCAACTTTGGTGCATTGTGCATTACCGTGGCATTCCTGGATCTTTCCTGGACCAGTTTTCAATTCTGTCTTCAGAAAGCTGCAGTAGTTTATCATGGAAATGCTGTGTTGTACAGAGCTTCTTGGATGCAAATAACGAAGTCTTTGGTTTTTTGGCATAAGCCCGCAGTGTAACTAGTTGGGACATAAATCTGGATGTGGGGTTATGATAATGGTAACCCAAATTTTGATTGCAATCAGGTGTCACTGCATAAGCTGGAACACATCAGCTGCTGGTTCATTAATGCCAGTTCATTTGAGCTCGGGGTGAATGTGATAGAGCTTTAGGATGTGATGATTGCACATTCTAGTCTGTTTCTTTTTTCTTTTTTCTTTTTCTAATGTAGTGCAAGGTCCTCACAGTCCAGCATCTTTGGGAGTTGTGAGATGGTGAGGCCTAGGATGGAATTATATTAAATCTGCATTGGCGATTGAGCTTCTGTGTCTGTATGGGCGTGCCAGTATGATGGAGAGAACAATGTGACACCCAACCAGAGCTTCGAGCAAGCAGCTCAGGTCCCCTCCCCCCCGCCAATTGCTCAACACATATATATCTTATTTTCTAGGGAATATACATTTGAGGCAATATGAAGTAGTAGTGTAAGGTAACTTTGTGACTGTCAATTGTCTTATTGACAAAGGTTCTCATTGTCTTAAGTTAGTACTCATCTGTATTTCTACATGACATGAATGAAAACAATCTCTTAATTTCTGCAACCATATCCATGCAGTAATTGTTCTAAAAAATAATTCCTGGTTTGTTAATTCACCTGTCTCTGCAATTCTTGCAGTTTGGTCATGTCCTGTGACAAATTGTATGCATCCTTGTAGCATCATAGCTATATTAGTATAAATTTGTTGACCGATGCATTATATAGGTAGGTGCTGAACTCACATCTAATTTGCTAGGGACAATAGAGGCAATATGAAGTAGTATGAGGCGGTGGTCTGATAAGTGTTCTGTGACTGTCAAAAGGTTCTCATTCTGTTAAGTTAGTAGTCATCTGTATTAACACACAACATGAATGAACACCTTGTCTTAATTTCTGCAGCCACATCTGTGCATACATTTAATAGAAAGATTCCTGGTTTGCTAATTGGCTTGTCTCTGCTCTTTGAGTGGGTTTGGTCAAACTGCATGTGGTATTTATAAAAAATTGCTGATTTTTGCAACACAGCAACGGCAGGAACTGTATGCAAGGAGTGCTGAAGGTCCAAGTAGTGAACCACAAAGAGTCTCTCCACAAAATCAAATGACAGCTGAGGTTGTCGCAGACAATGCGCAATCGCCCACTTCTCTGTCTGGAAGGGCACTGGCAACAGCTTGGTCGTCACCGCCGCCTCCGCCCCCCAAAAAAACCCCACGACAAGAGCGTGGGGCTGTCAAGCCATATTCTCCACCTTCATATGATTCGCCGACACCACCAGCCCCTACAACAACAGAAAGTAATCGAGCTTTTCACAGTGCTCACAGCCGTGAGGGCATCAGAGGTCCTGCAGCTGAGCTTCGAAAAGAAAAAGCACAGGCCGGCAATGACGCAGTGAAGGCAACAACAGTCGAAAACAAGCCACCCCCTTTGGCTAAGCATGTGATGAACATCATCGTTGTTGCGTCTGAATGTGCTCCATGGTCCAAAACAGGTTAGTACTTCGACTGAGGGTGGTCCTTGATGGAAATCATAATATGCGGTAATAAAATATATATGGTGTTCCTCGTTTTTATATGGTGCTTATCAACATCATTTTCAAAATATTTTAAGGTAGATCGGTCTCATTTGGTAACTTTTTGTTATTTTTCTACCTTATACTAGGATTTTCGAGGTTGATATTCATGTGTGTCTGCACATGTATATTAAGAAGCCAGGATCAATTCCAGATAGTTTGGGAGCAAATCTCAAATTGTTACGAATCATCAAATTTCACTGACAGTGAGCCATGAGAAGGTCACATAGGTCCTCTCAATTATGTTGACTATTGAGTCTAGAATGTTTTGCAAATTTTGAGCATTTAGTCCAATCTCTTTCAAACACAAGTCTTTTTGGTGTTTGTTCTTAGGGCTGGTTCACACGGGTCCCAAGTCACTTGAGGTTAATCTGTGCAACCTCAGCCCTAAGAACAAATCTATTGAGAGCATGGACTACTTCACTCGGGGTCCCAAGTATGACATGGATGCCTACACAACAACACTTTTTGGAGGTGGGGCTTGGGACTTCTGTTGAGAGTTGGGTTGAGCAAAAGCTAGACCCAACTCTCAACACAAGTCCTGCAAATAATTTTTCATAAAATAATTAAGATCCAACTTTAATGATAACTGACCTTATTTTAATGGTGTCTTGAGGCTCAAAAGTTGGGACTTTGCCTCCATGTTGGGACTTGCTAACATGAGTGGGACTTGGGACCCCATGTGAACCGGCCCTTGGATCTGCACCTTACCAAGCACCACTCAAACATAGGTGTCTGATCAAGATATATAACCAAATTAGCCTACTTACCTTATTCTAACAAAAGACTTGCGTTCCTCTTTCTACAATGGTACTTATCATCATCATTTCTTAATATATTCTACTTCTTTCTGTTTGCTGAAGGGGGTCTTGGTGATGTGGTTGGAGCGTTGCCTAAGGCATTGGCACGACGAGGACATCGTGTCATGGTACATCATTCATCACCTTGGCAAATTACAGTATTGCAAGTCTCGCAATTTATGTTGTGAGCATGAGAGCATTTGTTAATCTTGGGATAGGGCTATTAAAAGTCACCTGTTTCAGGACGACACCCAATCAGTTGAGGATTTAAGTGGCTGATTTTCTTTCGCTGATTTGAGGTTAATTTTCATCTGAATGCAGGTTGTGGCACCCCGATACAGCAACTATGAAGAGGCTTGGGAAACAGGTGTTCGGCGGATTTACAATGTTGCTGGACAGGTTTGTCCACTACCTCTTGGACAATAAACGTGTCCTTCTCAATAATTTTGGTCACTAAATGCTTCGAATTGCCTCTGAGATTGAGATTGCTGCCAATTATAGGGTGGCTTAAACCCAAGGCCTTAACCCGGATCCTATGGGAACTCTAAGGGTAAGCTACCTAAGGCCAGTATAGTACTCGGATGGGCGACCTTCAAAGCACTTGATTTCTGGTGCACCCTACCACCTGTGGTCCACCCAATCATAGTGGGGGTATCTGGGTGAACTGGAAATTGTTAACCAACCATGTGGGAACCTAGGGGCTTGCCCTTGGGGGAGATAGGTGCCAGTTGGCTTGTTTGCGCCTGTTCAAGGTGTTCACCTTGGAAAGGAAACAACAGTCTTTGGGGGCTCTATTTTTTGTAATGCTTGTTTTGGGATCACATATAGACTTAGACCAACTCGAAAATGAAGCAACACCGTAATGCATGCCAGTGGCAACATTGTAGTCATCTTTCTTTTCTTTTCTTTCTTTGCAGCTACTTCAAATTAGATTCTAGCCATCAGGGTGAGCAGGGGTGGTTCTGATATTCTTTGTAGTATAGCAAAAATTTACAAGAATCTACTTGCTTGTGGAAGTCCTAACTTTTAGAAGTTTGTTTGATTCTAAGTGGAAGATCTTTCATTGTAATAGTGACCTTTGCAGATGATTCAATCACCTATTGCTTGTGATATATGTTGTCTTAGCCATAACCTGATAAGAAAGTGAGAAAATGTGGTCTGAAATTTGATCAGGGGTTTCTAGTGGTTTTCTTAGTTTGCAAGGGTTCAGTTTGCTGCTTTTTTTCTAGCAAGTTGATTTATTAGTTTGTTGTTGGTGGATGTGGCAGGATATGGAGGTTGGTTACTTCCACAGTTACAGAGATGGTGTTGATTTTGTTTTTATTGACTCGCCCTTGTTCCATGCAGTTGCATCCAACATTTATGGTGGAACCCGAGAGGTATGGATGTTTTGGCTTCTCATATGTACCAGAATCCTTTGAACTGTCACACTGCTTTTTTGTGGTCTGGATGCATTTTGACACCAAAACAGCGCTGATTGCAAATTTCGATGCTTATGAGAGTGGAAATTGTCTGATTTTTTGCAGGAGGTCTTAAACCGCATGATCCTGTTCTGCAAGGCTGCTGTGGAGGTAACTTTTCGACTCCCTGTCCAAGCAAATTGGTTGACTGGTAGAGATGGTCAAATAGAGATGTTGTCTGTCATGTATCCTGCACCTTCACATCATGTGTCATGACATTTTAGGTTTTAAGGTCTTTGAACCTTGATCACTTGACTGGTTTCTGCATGGGCTGCTTTGCAGTCAATGGAGAGTATTTTGAGTTCATAGATATTGGATTATGTGCTCAAATTTTTGTTAACCATTCTAGGCTCAAAGTCAGCACAATTGGGGCCCTACTTGGTTGCTTTATGGTTCCACACTTTTACTTTTAAAAAAACATAGTAGCAACATGGAAACTCATAAAATTCCACAGATTGTTGGTAAAATCTCATATCACATTTGCAGATCTAAGGACATTGTAACTTTGAGATCCAAGTTGAGAATCATGGCAAACAACAAAACTAACTTTGAAGACCTGTTTACCTTACAGGTTCAAATTTCTATCTTGTAGTTTGAAAATGATGACTGAGAACACCTCTGTATGACGCCTTTTGCCTATTCCAGAGATATTGACTGTTATTATCTCTTGAAGGGAGGCACAATCTTGGTTTAAATTTCTGCAAAGTAAAGTAATGTTTCATTTACTTCGAATGGATGTCACATTTTTCCTCTTGCGGTCACTTCAAATTGTGAGATTGGCTGTATGTTATGTGCAGATTCCATGGCATGTTCCTTGTGGGGGTGTGTGCTATGGAGATGGCAATCTACTTTTTGTAGCCAACGATTGGCACACTGCATTGGTGCCTGTGTACTTGCAGGCTTACTACAGAGACAATGGATACATGAACTTTGCACGATCTATTCTTGTGATTCACAATATGGCTCATCAGGTTAGGCACTTTCCATGTTGTAAAGTTTGCTCTAATTGTGAATTATTTATCACTACCACAAATGCCAAATGGGAGCAATCTCTAGGCTTCCAGCTTAATTTCAGTTTCTGTTTTATATATTTGAATCAACCCTACAAGGGATTTGTGAAGGGTGTAGTAGAGGTTAAGCATTTCAGAGTAAAATTAACAGACACACTGATGACAATAAGAAGTAGGTAAGAGTTACTGATGAAAATTTCATTTGTTTTGCAAGCTCATTTGTTTTGATATCGTGTACTGTGTTTCTTGGGGATGGCTACAAATCTTGCTAATATGGGAGAAGGATACCATTGTAAGGGAGGCTGTCTGTTTCTAAACATTGTGTTGTAGCCTTGAAATTACATGAGTGTGAGAGATGTGGAGGAGATATTAGAACATTCTAATTCAACATGGCTTTTGGTCGGGAGTTGGTTTTTTTGCATGCAATAACGTCCATGTTTGGCAGGTTCCTGGTGCATCCTTGAAGTTGTGTGGAGGTTTGAATGAAGAACATTCTATATCGGCACATTGAGGGTCAAACTCATTTTGGCATGTCAAGAGGTGCTAAAATAAGTTTGCTTCTCAATGAACCAAAATTGGTTGCTCTTCATACTACCTCTAAGCATCACTACAAGTGGAAAGAAATTATTGATATTGTATGAAAAACAACCAATAGAAAATCATAGGGCACCAACTCCCGATAAAAAGTCCTGTTGAATCAAGGGATAACTCTATTTTGTATAGAAAGTTATGCAACGAAGGGAGCTTTTAATAAGTAAATTTTTTGTGCAGGGTCGTGGGCCAATATCAGATTTTAGCAAACTGGGGCTTCCAGATCATTACATGAGCAAGTTCCGCCTGTACGATAAGATTGGAGGGGAACACAACAACATTTTCATGGCAGGTCTAATCACCGCCCACCAAATTGTGACGGTGAGTCACGGGTATGCTTGGGAGGTTCAAACGCAAGAAGGAGGGTGGGGTTTGGATGGAGTGATTCGGGATCACAATTGGAAGCTACGGGGTGTAGTTAATGGCATTGATGACATGGAATGGAACCCGGAGGTTGATGTGCATCTTAAGAGTGATGGCTACAGCAACTTCTCAGTCGAAACCCTTGATAGTGGTAAATCCGCATGCAAGGCGGCACTTCAAAGGGAGCTCGGGTTACCTGTTCGTGCGGATGTGCCATTTTTAGGGTTTATTGGGCGACTTGATTCCCAAAAGGGAATTGACGTAATCGCACAAGCCATGCCATGGTTGATGGACCAAGACGTCCAATTGGTCCTCCTTGGCACGGGACGCAAGGATTATGAAGAAATGTTGCAAAATTTTGAGGGTGCTCACCGAGACAAAGTGCGTGGATGGGTGGGTTTTTCAGTGCAAACTGCGCATCGTATAACTGCGGGAGTCGATATTCTTTTGATGCCGTCTCGGTTTGAGCCGTGTGGGTTGAACCAATTGTACGCGATGCGATACGGAACGGTTCCGGTTGTGCATGCAGTAGGCGGGTTAAGAGACACAGTGCAACCATTTAATCCATTCAATGAATCTGGGCTTGGGTGGACGTTTGATACGTTGAATGTTGATGCGTTTATTCACGCACTTGGAAATGCGATGTGGACGTACCGCGATTTTAAGTTCAGTTGGAAAGGCATTCAGCAGCGCGGTATGACTCAGGATTTGAGCTGGGATCATGCGGCAGAGCTTTATGAGGATGTGCTTCTAGCTGCTAAGTACACCTGGTAAATTTACATGCACTGAAACTAACCTGTCTTTATCCAATCCATCATCTCCCCCCCATGTACCAACATTATATTCATCCTTATTTTACCCAAAATGACATTTCCATGTATTGTCCCGAGACAGGAACTCTCTCTGTGCAACTGTTTTATCAGGTTAAACTTCAATATTTCTAGCACAGTTTCAACTGTAATTGACCACTTTTATGAGGGTGGTTTTACAAGGGTGACCAATCCTTAGATAGCTCTCTTGTACGGAAAATTTAGTTTCTGGTTTGCAGCACGGTTCTCGGGTGGACAAGGATAGGTCGTCAACCTTTTCATCAACAGAGCCCTGAAGGAGGTTTTATGAAGGATTAAATTTCATGGATAGCAAGGTGAACTGAAGGAGCTTCAGACATGTTTTTGAGGTGCCATCTGTGTAAGCAGTGAAAGAGGCGCTTGCTCAGAAGGGGTATTGATAGAAGCAATTGTGCAGGCTTCACTCTGATAAATTGTATCAGGGATCTGATGTGAACTCAATTGTAATTAGCTGTAACGTATTGCCATGGGCATTTTGATCCTTTTTTTTGATCCTTTGGCTCTGACGTTATAGTAGCTGAGAGCACAAGCTAATGGTTTATAAGCGAATATGAAACTTTCCAAGTGCACTATTATTGTACTTGTTGGGTTACACTTCACTTGAACATCACCAACTTGAGCTTTTAGTTGTGAATATTGAGGGACCTTTATGTCTTTATGCAGCTTTAAGGTATGTGGGTGTTATTTGGTTTGTTTTCATATTCTTCAACTTTTACCGATCAGATTTACGCAATGAAACTTGTTTCATATGCAAATCTCCAATGAAGCATAAGCAAAAATTGGAATGAAAATTGGACCTCCCCTGATTTAGTTATGGTTATTGGAATAGCATGTTTGTTGATTTCTTAACTAAATTATACCATGGTCCTCCCAATGGTGAGTAGGTAATAAAATCTGAAGATGTAGTCCAATTTCTTTTAAACATGTGTCTTTGTGATGTTTGTTCTTTTATCCTTGCCGAATCACAGCCCGATCAAATATAGGTGTCTGATTAAGAACTGAATAAAACCCACATACCTTATGGCAGTTGACTTGGGTACTTACCTTCACCCATTTTAAGACCACCTGATTGGACATGAGTGTGAAAGTATATTGGATTTGTTGATGGAATGTGGATTATACTATATTCTGAGAAGCTAAAAGGTTTGGAAATGGAATATAGGAAGTAAAAATACTATGAGTACGTCCATGTTGTAGGCAATGATGTCTCTTCCTATTTCTATGCTCTGTAAGTTTGGAGAAAATCATGTACTAAAGATACTGTATGTATGACCATGATCCTTTTATTTTACTAGAGAGGCAGTATTTGACGACTTATTTTCTCTTGAACACTGATGCTTTCTCATTTCTAGTAGTTTGATTAAGGTAGATGAGGCTAATGTGGACACCTCCAGCTTTGTTGGATCATCCAGCCAATGGATTTGAGCATTAGAAGCTTGAGCATGTTAGCAATTGCAAATCATGATCAAAGAATTTGAAATCATTGCCATCAGAGTTGAGGAATATGCTGATCTAGACTCTGGAATCAAAGATTTTCTACTTCCCAATCTGATGTTATAGGGAGAACTCATTTTATTGTTCAATGTTGTGTAAGTGGACAACATGAATAATAGATTCTATATAGGCCATTTGTGAATGAAAACCAAGTTGAATGCCAATATTGGTTGTGTCATGTCTCTAAAGTGGACAAATGTAAGATAAAATGTTGCCGAATTGCTTTTTCATTATAGAATACCCACAATACAAGTCGGTTGGCACCTCACAACCACATGCCACTTCCTAATTTGCCCAAGTTGCCACCTCCTAATTTGCCCCACCTTGGGCACAAAAATCAAGCATGTCATAGGTCAGTGGATAGCACTTCTCATTATGGAGGATGATGGATGTAGTTTAACTTTTGCGAAGGTGACTAACCCAAATATCATCAATGCTGTGGCTAAATCACCGTGTATTTACTCACCCACCAAATTAAAGCGATTGTACTATTGATAAGTGTTCGAATAAGGAAGCTAACCGAATTAGCCTCATCTACCTCAACTTTAGGTGGATTTGAAACTCCATTTTGACTCCATTCTAGTGTTAGCAATAAAAGAGACTATGAGGAGATGAAAATAACACTCAAATTTGAGAAATGTTGCTTAACTTGGTTACTTGTCTTTGGGTTGTTTTATCTTGGCATTGGCTTGCATGCCTTCTACATTGGTATGTTCAAATAGGTTACCTACGTGAATAGGTTGAATGTTTACTCATGTGAATTACCTTGGGGTCAAAATCAGATCACAAACTTTTAACTTTTTATTTATTTATGTGTATAGCAACCACAAGAAAAAAAAAATTCTTGTATTTTGTTACTGCTGTCATAAATATTCCAATTAGTGTGGAATGTGGGTAAATTAGCATGAGGCAACCAAATTGCACATATCAATGTGATTATCATGAATGACTACTCCAAATCACAAGTCACTGAAGAGACGAGAATCTAACTTGGTATGTACATGTGAAGTGATTCCAATGTACAAATAGAAGAATGTCAAAAAAGCTGTCCAAAATTAAAAACTTCCACAAACTTGTTGGTTGTCACCAGTAACTTGTGTTCAAAATTACAAAGTTGAGCAACATTTGAAAAAAGGTTAATCCTTTGTGACCCGTTGCACCACCTGACCTTCATATTTGATTCATGTTATGCGCAAAAACTTGGCTTGTACCCAACGTTTGCAATGCATGAAATTGATTTTAAAGTCCGGGAAGCCAAAAGGCTTATGGGGCTAAAAGTACATCAAGATGTTGACAAAGAAGCTAGTTCCCTAGAGTAGTGAAGTGCCTCTATGAAGTAGAGTCTAATATCAACTTGATGATCCAATTGGAAGCAAGACTTGAGAGTACCTACTACTAAATTTTTGAAATAGATAAACTTCTCAACAAAGCTGTAGAGGGGACACTCCATCACAAAATATGCCTCATTTTAGACCCATTTTCAACTACATTGTAAGAGCAGAAATGCCATAATCTTTTATCTTGAGGGATTGGATGTGCAATAATAATGGGGGTTGGTCATGTATTAGGTTTAAAATTGAAGCTCTGGGTGATTACTTGAATTGGTGATTCTTCATGATGGTGGGGGAGCCCACACGAGATGCACATGTGAGTTACCAAATTCCACATGCTCCATCCAGCTTCAAACAACACTTTTGTTAAAATTCCTTCACAAACAATAAGACGGGAAAGATCGGTTGAGTTATTGTTGTGTCTTTGCATTGAGTGACGCAGGCGGTGTTGCAAAAGCTGTCGATAGCAGGCTGGTTACGAGCCCACGGTAAATTTGTGCGGCCCGAGTTGACGAAGCAACAACGACAAGACCTCAAAGAATGCTTCGAGCTTATCGACACGGATGGATCTGGTATTCACCTTGGCGCCTTTATCCATATTCCATGTGCACTTCAATACCGAGTTGGCACGAGTGACTCCATCCCTTCTTTCTATTTTCTTTCAAAAAATGCAATGAAGATGTTGACATGCGAGTGGTGTGGGCTTTTACAGGTGCGATTGACGCATGTGAATTGATGACGGCGTTCAATGTGTTGGGAATGCATGTGAAAAAGTCAGAGGTGGAAGCTATGTTGAGCGAGGTGGATGCCGATGGCTCCGGCGAGGTGGGAAATTCTTTCGACCATTTCAAAGGGTCAAAGTTGATTACATTCTATTCCACTTGTGCCACATTGCAGAAATACAACTGTCTGCGTATACATATCCTTTGCCATTGATTAATGTTATCTTATCTTCTATGTGTGGGTGACACTTGGAATTTGAGGTCACTGTAACTGCTCATGGCAGGTAGAGTATCCAGAATTTGTGCAAATAATGACCACAAAACTCGACAAACAACAAGAAGAGAATGCGTATGCTGGACCTAAACCTGGTATGCTATATAACCAATGATACTTACATGGAATTCACATAACATTGCTAAGCATAAGCATGACTCTCCTTTCCCATATAGGGCTGGCACCGGGCAACTTACGGATTTAACCCTGGCCTGCGAATTAACTCCCGGATGGTCATCGAGTCCTTCCCACGTAAGGCCGAGGCCGTCCGCTTGGAAGCACCCTGTCAAAATATGATGGTGTCCTAGTCAAAATTATTTCCTTGTGAAGGGTAAGTGGAATGTCCAGCTTAGCAATGTTATGCAGATCGCAACTGAAAATTTCTGCCTTTTTCAATACAAAATTATTTTCACACGAGGCCCCATGATTGATTGTAAAATAACTTGGTGTGATTTGCAGTCAAACCCAACAAGCAGCCACTGCCGTTCCCTTTGTTGGCACGTGCGTATAGGAGGAAAAAGGTGAGTGTTCTCAAACTTCTCAAGATTGGGCATTTTGCAGAATCTCATATATACGTCAATGCACTCCGAATTCACAGACTAATGCTCACACGATTTCACATTGGTTCCATCACATCAAATTACAGCATTGATTCGCATCCTACCAAATATAGGGTTGCAATTCTAATCTTTTGTTCCTGTATCTTATAGTCGCAAGACCTACGAGGTTGATTTTAAATGAGTTGATTCAATGTTCTTAGAATGAATCATTAGCTCAAGGCTGAGTGGGAACTCATAACATTGTTCCGGTACTTGGGCTAGTTAGTGGGGCTGTGAAACTAATATTTGAAGCTGTCCAAGTATTATGCATAATATATGCTGGGAGAACTCACATTCAGTGTTGAATCTGAGTTTCTTTTACACAACAGAATACCCAAAACATCCTCAACAAATCTAAACCTGTTCCTTTTTCTCCAAGGAGAACCAATCCAAGAAGCTGTATACCCAATGTTATGAACCAAAAATAGTTTAAACCCTCCAGGGCATGTAAGGTAAGTGGGCCTTAGATGGATACTTTTCTCTCTGCACCCACTTCTCATAGGATATGAAACATGCAATTAGTGCAAGATGATTAGCAAATCTAAATTGTGCCCGTCGCCATTTTCCTCATAATTTTCAGAAGTCATATGAATATCTTGCTCATTATCAAAGTGGACATTCTTCCACTCATTAAGCGGTCATATAGGTCCTCCAATCCATGTTGAATATTGAGCTTAGAATGGTTAGCATATTGTGACACGTAGTCCAATCTCTTTTAAAAAACATGTCTTTTTGGTGCCGGTTCTTAGATCCACACCTAACCACATACCACTCAAATATAGGTGTCCAGATTATTGTCGTGTTCGATTTAGGCACGTCTACCTTATCAACAGCAACTCAACATTGAACAATGGTCACTTGCAATTTGAGATTGGCACTTTTGACTGCCACTTCCATTTTTTATTTGTTTATGTAGAGGAGATGAGGATAGCCCATGTGACGCGCAAACACAAAAGGGTGTGGGAGGGATGTTGTGCAGTTGATAGAGGCTGTGATGGGAGGCGACAAAGCCACACAAGAACGGCTGCAATCCCGCGCAGATGCAGCAGAAGCTGAGCGCCGGGCAATGGTTGATGAAGCTACAAACCAAAAAGAGGTTGAAACTTTTCACACAAATTAGTCAAGATATGAGTTACATATAGATATGTAGCTTGAATTGAAGTCACGACATTCTTCAGCAATGTCGAGGATGACCCTTTTGGTAAGAAATAGAAGTGCACATACCCTTACCATGCTTTGGTCTTCAGTCTGAATCTAGGTTAGGTTCCGGAGACATTTGCAGATTGAAATAGATACAATTGGCATCACATAACTCGATGAGTGTTGTGAATATATATTTGCTTAGTCTCCGCAATTTAGCAGATTTGGGGAGAAGAATCAATTGATTTATGACATTGAGCAGGGTCACTACACTAAATATGATATATAGTGTCAGTTACTTTTTGGAGTTACACAGTGCTATATCTGTTTACTATTGATGTAATTTTTTACCATTGTTATATAATGTCCAAATAACCAATTTGGCATTTTTTGGTAAAATATGAGATATACATCAAATAGATATAGCATTGCATAATTTCAAATACTAAGTGACACTAAATACAATATTTAGTGTAGCAAAGAAATTGAAGAATGTTATGGCGGTAACGTGGACAACCCTATTTGGTTACTTTTCTTATAAGGATATCTATATTTGAGTGAAATGTAGTTTGGTGTGCTCCAAGAACGGATACCACAACAACGTGTTTGAAGGAGATTGGACTGTGTGTTCAAATAACATAACCATTCTAAGTTCATTAGTCATCATAATTTGGTGGTGGTGGTGGTGGTGGGGGGGGGGTTACCTATATGATCATTTAATGAGCACAAGAATCTTCACTTTGATAATGAAGATATTCATATGAGCTCCATAAATCATGAGGAAAGTTTTGATGGCCTCGATTTGGATTCGCTAACCATCTTGTACTGATTGCATGTTTCATATTTTAGGAGAAGTGGGCTAATTGGAAATAGTAACCATTTATGGCCCATCTACCATAGACACAAATTTGATGAGTAATTCTTGGCTACATAATTTGGTGCTCGACAATAGGCATTCATGTTCCTTGTCTTTCTGTAAATGAAGATGTGAGGGGGGATTGCATCTTACCAAGCACTTGTTTTTTTGTGAATATGTAGGCCATCAAGAAAATACAACAAAAAGCTTTGACCAGTGTATCAAGTCAGGTATATACAAACCGAACTTAACATCATTAACATGAATGCAACGCTAAGACCACAATGGAGAACCCTAAAGTTGGCATTCACAAGCCACCTTTTGAGATTCATACGCGACATAACAGTACTCAGCGTGCAACTCTTGTTCCGTGGGTCCTCAAAATATAATAGTAGGATGCTTGAAAAGTTGCACATGAGACTCATATTAAGACTGAACTCCTAGCATCCCACTGTTATATTATGAGGGCCCACGTCGTTGAGTAATGTTATGGAGAGAGCATGTCCTTGCTTTATTGTTCAAATTCAATCTCATGTACCCAATATTGCAAAACAATGTTATGTATGAATAAATGTATACATGTTTCACTACCAACATGTGTTCTATGCAATTCTCCTACATTAGTGAAAAAACAATGTAAATCTACCACTGTAGTCAATTTTCATATTTTCCACTGACATAAGACAAGTTTCCAATGACGCAAGTCAGTTGCTCAAGACTCATATGCATGTAGTATTTTGAACTTTTTGATGTGCAGAGAATCAGAAGGATTGCAAAATTAAAAAAGAATGAGTTTAAGAGAACTCTTGTTACTGGTGAACCTCAAAAGAAATTCCTCATATACGTATTTGAACAGAACCGTCTGTCATACTAAATAGACAATCAACATAGCAACATAATGACAAGCCCTTTCACACTCTTATGCATACTGTGAGAACGATCTCACAAATGAAGTATTAAGAAAATTACTGAAAGAGGATGTTTCTAATATCATCATATCTCATCTCTTTGTGAACCTAGCTTCCTTATTGGTGAGTACCTACAGCTTTATTTACAAACTAATCTAAGACCCAACATCTTTAAATTTTTTTGTAATTAATGCACATTAATTTTGAGGTACCAAAAACTATAATATGATGTACATTAAAATATTTCCTTCACTAACTGGACGTCAATGACTACACACTAAATATTGTATGTAGTGTCACCGATTCTATTTTGTCTCGCTCAATACTAATTGTAAACCACCTGTGTAGTGACACCAGCACTAAATGTAAACCTAACATTATTTGCCATTCCTTGTAAACATTTTTGGGCATTATATGATTTACATGTTGTAAAATTTACTGTCACCTACGAAGTGATTTTTCAATCAAATTTCAATCATTGATTACAATATTTGAGTACAAAATTGTTAGGATGCAAAATGTATCAATTTTTTTTTCTTTCAATAATTGGCATTTGCATGAACCTAAAGGAAGTTGGGATGACAGTATTTGTAAACTTATTTATAAGAAATGTCATTAGAAAAGTTACCACAGTGATATTAAATGCCATATGACACTAAATACAATATGTAGTGAAGTACTAGGGAGTCCCAAGTTTTTCTTCCATTTGAACCATCAAGTTGGTATCTATCTCACGGGCGCTTCTCCACTCTACTACTCTTAGCATGTTTGACACAATCTAAATGTACTTCTAAACTTATAAGCCTTTTGGCTTCTTGAGCTTTAAAATTTTAAACTCAATCTAATTTCATTTCCTTGAAGCACATACTGTAGTTTCAAAGCAAATTCATGATCTCGTAAACATGAATTGGACCATATGCCTTAAACTTACTCTTCCACACAACATTAAACCTTCATAATCATAGGATCTACAATTCACATCACTTGATTTTTGTCCACCACCCATTGCTAACTCAAGAAAACCTCATAATCATATTGATTTCCGGCTTCACATTCGGTTTGCACTGGGCGTTATAATAAACTTGAACAACTTAAGAGCAACGGGCTTCTATTCACAGCGGTGCAAAGCATTGATGTTAGTTTTCCTTTTCAGTGTCCAGGGAGATTTTTGGGCATAATCGGGTTGAGACCCTAGAGTTTCCAAGTCCAACCAGTTACATGTTGACATCTTTCGGTTTTTTCTATATTAATTTGAGGTATATTCTCCAGATTCCTCTAAAGTGATCAGTAATTTTCCTGAAGTCTTGAACTTCAACCGGCTATTTCACAAACTCAACTGGTTCATCTGTAACTATCAGTCAGCTCTCCTCTCCCCGTTCATTCAACAATTCCTTTTTCGATCTCATCTTGCAGACGTTCCATTGCCGGCGTATGTGGTGGAGCACATGGATGCGGACGTGAAGAATGTGTTATTCGACATCCACGAACGGGCCTCCATCAAACGCACGAGCATGGTGGCCGCCCGTGACAAGGCTAATGAACCCAAACCCACCACCGCCCGAGCTGAACCCCCCACAGTTACCGAAGCATCTTTGGAACGAGGTTCTTTTCATACCTTCCTCTCCAAGTAACACATCATCAATCTACAATGTTTAGGTTCTGAAGGTAATGAAATTTATAGCACAAAAGCTGTAACAAAAACAAGCAGTTTATAAGGAATAAACAGTCAAGAAAATGTAATTCTTTAAGAAGCTCATGGAATGAAGGTCAAGTTGTTATATTGTAATGATATGAGTATCCAAATTCAACACTCTATATGATAATCATACATTTTGGGGTTTCAAATGTAAAGACAATGATATATAGTGGTGGAATAAGGTTTTCTTGATACCTTACTCTACAAAAAATTATGTCATCAATTTACAATGTTTAGGTTTTGACGATGATTAAAGTTATAGCACAACGTTGTAAAAAAATGAACAATTCATAAGGAACAAATATTTAAGAAAATATGTTGCTTTAAGAAACTCATGGAATGAAGGTCAAGTTGTTGTATTGTCAGGGTACATGTACTCAAAACCACATAACTTGGGGCTTCAAATGTAAGACATTGACACATCATGGTGGTTGTTGCTTATAGGAACTTAGTCTTGGGTATGGTAAGCCTCACCTTGTCCACCAATTTATTCAATTTGTACGTTTTGATCCAAAATATTAAACTTGTTGGAATGGACTGTGTGGGTGGAATTAATTGTGTAGAAAATGTGAAAGACGTGATTAAAGCATTGAAAGCCGACCATAGAACTAGTCCTAAAAGTAGTGCTCAGCAAACGCCACGTGACACCCATGGGACGACCCGATACAAAGAAGAATATGAACAACTTGTAGCATTTCGGAACTTGGTAAAGTGGTTACAAATCCTATGACATCTTTTCTGACATTTGTTTTTCCATGCAAGAAGCACACTTAGTATCTACATTCATAAACAAGTACACGATTGATGTATTTTTGGATCCTTTATTCCACAAGTGGTGTCCCTCTCTGAATTTTTGTGATCCATAATATCAGTGGACGGATTTTGACCTATATAGGTGAGACACAAACCGGCCATGGAGCAACAAGCTCTTCACATGCGAGCTATAAAATCCCTTCATGACTACTTCAAAGAAAACAAGTGGGAATCGGGTCCATTTCAAGGAGTGGCTGCCAAGTCTGTGCCCCCTCCCATGTCCCCCTCGGCGGCAATTTTGGATCAAATGCGTCCGAAATCAAGCAGCCATGCTGGATCTGCAAGAATTATGGCTACAAATAGATCTCGACCGCAATCAAGCTTAGGCGAGATGTCTCGGCCCCGGTGGACGTAATTCACAATTTTCTAATCACAAGATAAACAATACTCTTCCAAGGTGTCACATATTCTCACGTTGGTTGAGACATCGTATATGGTAGAGGCATCCAAAAGTGTTACGGTCCTTTAAATTTTCCGTCCCCTATAAATGCACTCATCATCAATACATGTGAGTTTTAAGTTTGTCACTTGCAAGTGAAACACACCAAGTAGCTGTTGACACTTGGTCTCCACCTCCCTTCCAAGTGGGCGCATCTTCTTGGTTCTTCATTCATTTTTGGTGTTTGTTATTGGCCTTCTATCTTATAAATATAAAGAATGAAAACCAAAAATAAATAAATAAAATTGACTAGCTAAAACCACAATGGCACTTGTTGTGCAAATGCAATGGAGACAAGATGCTTTGGGTTTGGGTCGTCCCTCACCCAACCTTCAAATGTGTGATGTAGATGCTACAATGCTAAACATTGTATGTTCTCATAAAGTGGAACTACACCATTTATGGAATTTATGTCACGTACACTATTTGCGAAGGGCTTAAACTAGATGCCTAGAGGTCTCAAAGTGTCAAGCTTTCTAATTGCCAATATGACTCCATTCAACAACATAAGTAACTTCATTGAGTGAAAAATATCTACATTATATCATTTAGAGTAGCACATTGGGATACTTTAGATGATAGTTTTGTGTTTTAGTATGTAAGGGGAAGAGATTTTAAAGCGTGCTGATGGCAAGTGTCATGTGTCTACACCTTAGCAGGCAAGAGGAAGATATGCTTGAGCATACTAATGGCAAGTGTCATTTGTGTACACTTTAGTCAACTTGTAGACCATTGTGTAACATAGACATGCACCTCATAACACTATTGCCAAGATAGTAGTAAGCACACTTGAACACCAAGTATCATGAGGTGACACTTATGCTGAAGTTGTTAATCATCAGTGTATCCTAGCATATGCCTCAAAATAAGATAAATGACACTATTATGCATGTGGCACTAAATACCCTAAATGGTGTAACACTTTACATAGGGACAATTTTACTAACTCGTTTTCTTCAATAAAAGCTAGGCATGTTGTCCAGGTGATTGAATGTTCCCTAGTGGTCCTTGTGACGTGCTCTGGGACCTCTTTGGCCACCTTTATTTTCAGTTTTTTTAATTTTTTAAGTTTTTAATTTTTCAATCCATGTGCCTCCCTCTGAGATTGGCTCGGGCATGGCAGTGGTTGATATTTTACCTCTTGGTAATAAATCATTGTTCACTCCATCTTTTAATTAAAATAAAAATGAATGCAGAAAAAATCTCTTCATTTGATGTTTTGTTTTTTTGAAAATGAAGATAGCTTGAGCTCGAGGGCTAGGGCTAGACACCCACCTCTTTGTCCAACCCTTTGCATAGAAGAATAAAGATCCGACTTTAATGATAATTAACCATATTTTAATGGTTTCTTGAGGCTCAAAAGTTGGGACTCTGCCTCCATGTTGGGACTTGCCAACATGAGTGGGACTTCGGACATGGACCCAATGTGAACCAACATCCGGGGAGATTTTTGGGCATAACCATTGTTTTCATTCTATCCCACACATTTCCCCATTTCAATTTTTTCTCAAACTTAAACTAGTTGATGTGTAACTAGTGGTTGGTTCTCCTTGTTCATTTATGTGAACCGGCCCAGAGTGGACCCAACTCATGTGGAGGCCACAAATGTTCAAAAACTCCAATTTCAAACGGAGTTTGGTAAGGATAGATAAAAGAATTTCAGCCTTCACATGTGCCAAACTTTGAGGAGCTTGGTTTCAAGGTTGGTCCCTCTTTTATTGCGTACAAATGTCCGTTTTCGACTCTGATCTAAGACGACGGTTTGCAAGGCTTAAATCCTCCGTTTCTGATCGGAGTTGGAAAAGGATGGTTTCAACCAAAAAAAGAGGGACCAACCTTGAGACCAAGCTCCTTGAAGGTCAGGCACATGTCAAGGATGAAATTCTTTTACCTTGCCTTACCAAACTCCAGTTTAAAACCGGCGTTTCAAACATGTGTGGGTGTCTACAATGTGTACATGTTTGACAAATTTCATTTGACGTTCAACTTCATATCCAAAGTGTCAAGTGACATTCTCAAAAACAAAAACAAAAAAACGATTGTCTATTGACATCTACATTTTCTTCTAAAATGTCACCTCAATATCACATGCCGAGTAGTACATGTCATTTCCATTTCTAACATGTCAATTGACGTGCATTTGTTTTTGGCAAATTTTTGTGTGTCAAATGTCAAAAATACACACTGGGCATCTAGCCCCTGGCCGAGCTTGAGTCATTATATTTAGTAAATGCATACAAGCCACAAGTGACACAATCCGTGACACCAGGAACCAATCTGACACCCCTTGTGATTAGGATATCTCAGAATTTGGATCCATGTCTATAAATACTCGTGTGATTATCAAACCCCTACTACAAATGAAGTGGTACACCCTACCCTTTGTAATGTCAATCCCTCTCTTACATCCCCAAACCCTAAGGAATGGATGTGATCAATTTGAATCTCCCTCCTTGTGGTCACTCTTCCCTCTCATATACAGGGATTACACGTCACGTCGCGTCACGTCGCGTCACGTCCTGTGACAGCGACATGACGGCAGACCTGAAAACGTCACGTCCGCGGGGGGGTAAATCCGGCAGTTACCCCAGGGGTAAACTGACGCGGTCAACCCCCTGGTCAACCCCTTGGTCGACTGCTAAGTCGACTGCAGATAGCAGTCGACCTAGCAGTCGACTGCAAAAAAAAAAAAAAAAAATTCCAAAAAAAATTCTGGACCGTCAGATCTTCTTGCCAAGAAGATCCGACGGTCCAGAATTTTTTTTGGAATTTTTTAATTTTTTTTTTGCAGTCGACTGCTAGGTCGACTGCTGTTTGCAGTCGTTTGCTAAGTAGCAGTCGACTTAGCAGTCGACTGCAAAAAATTACTTTTGCAGTCGACCAAGACCAGTCGACTGCTAATAGCAGTCGACTAGCTGGTCGACTGCTAAAAGCAGTCGACTTCAAGGAAAACCTAAAAAAAAAAAAAATCAAAAAATTCTAAAAAAAATCATGGACCGTTAGATCTTCAATCCAAGAAGATCTAACGGTTCATATTTTTTAATAGATTTTTTTAATTTTTTTTTTCTGAAGTCGACTGCTCGTAGCAGTCGACTAGAGCAGTCGTCCAAAAAAGTAAAAAAAAAGTTACAAAAAATTGGTACAGTAATTTTTTTTTACCACGTCAGTGCGCGTCACGCCCCGACGTGACGTGATGTGATGGCGTCACGTCATTTGTGACGTGACGTGATGGCGTCACGTCATTTGTGACGCGACGTGACGCAAAAAGGCCGCGTCACGTCCATTTGCACATCCCTGCTCATATATCACAGGTTTTGACATTAAAATAATCCACCAAAGATTTCAAACTGCAATGCTCACACACATCACATTGTCAATATTGTCATTATTGCAATGTTGACTTTGTATTATTTCATAATGTCACATGCTACACCGATTCCCTATTATCATGCATCCATGTTAACATTATAGATCTCCTTAATATCACACGCACATTGGTTGCCACATGCATGATACTAGGGGGGCTAGAGTGTAATAAGTATAGATGCTACTAAATTGTAATCTATTCCCTCCAAAGTTAGTTTGGAAACGACATTTATTAGCACACTGATTTTTGTTAAACAAGTGATTCCGTGCACTTTCTTCAAACCTTTTTGAGGTCTCAATGAGTTTTTTTTTAAAATTTTGATTTTCTTTCATGAGACGGAAGGCCAAAAAAACCAATGCCAAGTGCATTAAGAACCAAGAAAACATGCCCACACCGAGGGGAGGTGGGGCCCCTCGGGCGCAAAATACCACCACGTAAACAAAACCAAAGAAAACAACTCCCACCACGGACAACCCACCGGACCCACCATGCCAAGGACCACCCCCACCCCACCGGCCAAGGACAACCCCCAAGCCACCAACAAGACCACCCTCACTTGAGACTTGACAACCTATCTACGTTGACTTTTCCAATTCCATTCAATGTGTAAATTGTGCCTCCTACAAAGGACATTCCTAGCACCCCACATATGGTCAAAACCTTGGAGTATGGCCACCGCGGAGAAGCTGCTAATCTTAATTTGTTTAATCACCCGTTCCCATGCCGCCTTGGCGTAGACAATGAGGTCATTCCAGATATGGTGCTTGACCTTGGACTCATGCCATTGTTCATGGTTGAACACTTTGTTGTTGCGCTCAATCCAAATGGTCCAAAGCGTAATACCCCTAAAGAGGTGCCAAATTTTGATATTTTTACCAAATTTCTTTGGAATCCTTTCCACAAATATTGCTTGCTTCCAATTGAAACTATCATAGTTACCAGTTTTAACCCTGCAGAGTTTATGCATGATAAATGTGGCCCATCTCCACGCCCTCCTCGCTTGAATGCAATCCCAAAATTTGTGCTTGACCGGTTCACTCGTGTTAGGGAGGCAAAAGACACATTGCTTGGAGATAGACGTCAGCGCAATGCGAGCCCTCCATTCATTGACCCCCACTACTTTGTACCAAATGGACCACATGAATGCGGCTTCTTTACCCGACCATAGCAAATCCCACACCTGTGACCAATGGAACCTATAGTTACCTGGAAGGTAGCCCTATCATTTGTCCGATGTACGAGTGGTTTACAGGTCCCTATTGATTACAGAGTCCCAACCGATCTTAGTGGTGTAGTTAAGAAATCGACCTCCATCGATCCAGCGTCACCGGTCTGGGTCCCAATTAAGGGTGGCCACTTTACCATAGAAGAAAATAACTTCTTCATTTTCGCCATCTTTTTTAGGACCTCTATTGGTATGGATAATTTTAACCTCATGGAAAAAACCGGCCATTTTCCCAGTGGGATTTTCCCATTTCCTAAGGCATCGGGAGTGGGTGCCAACCGTGAAGCATTCTACCATGAGTGGTATAGATAGATGGTGAAGTTGCATGCAAAAAGGTACAAAGTCAATAACACACTGTATGACGAATACTGGATCCTCCCCACCATCCACGTAGAACCCAATCCATTGTCCGGGGTGGATGTCATCCGATCTAATAAGTGGCGCCATTATCCAAATATCTTATCTATAAGCTCTGTTGAGTTACCAGCCTCTGTAGGAAAGAGGTTAAATTTCTCTTGTGTTCTATCCTATGTCATAAAATTTTGTTGTTTACTATTCCAAATGTCATCTACACATTGGATGCCTTCGTGGTAAGGATTGAGGCCTTTAGAGTAAGTGAAGCCCTTATTAAGTAGTTCCACCCCGTAAGACCACCAAATGTTTGAGTGCAGCAATTCCATTCGGGTGCGAGGTAGAATTTGATAGATGTCTTTAACCATCGCCTTCCAAGCTTTGTTAATGTGGTCCTAGATCTTAGATCCTAGGAATTCTTGGTGTTATTTGCTGGTAAACCAATCCAAGCTGATCCCCTAGCCGCGTCATCTTTATAGGTTGAATCTCGCAAGACTATACCTTAGCATGAGTTGAAGGTTGGATTTACCCGGTTCCATTACCTTGACTATTCACTTATACAAGAGATTGATCTTAGCAGCCTTTGGGTCCACTAACCCTAGACCGCCATATTTCTTCTTCAAGCAACACTCGTTCTAGTTAACTCTAGTATGGGTGAGTTGCTTATTTCCAGAACGTAAGAATTTTCAAATTGCACCTCTAATCTTATTTAAAATCTTATTGGATCCTTTCCATACCATTATAGAGAACCACAAGGTGGATAGCAACACCTGGTTGCAAATGACCGTTTTTTCTAACTAATGATAGTTTTATAGTGCTCTAATAGTCCAATTTCTTAGTTATTTTTGCATATAGAAATCGGTCTACGTCCGGTGTGTTAAAATTAAGCCCGAAGAAGATGCCTAATAGTTTTGAAATATCACTTTCTTCTGTTCATTGCCAGTTGTACCCATTAAGTCATTTCGATTTATGCGTGTATTTATCAAACCAGTATGCATACGACTTCTCCCAGTTGATTTCCATATATGTGGCTACATTGAAAATTTTAAGAAGGCGCACAAGTTCATCCTCGTACCATTTATTCCTTCTCAATATAAACAATGAATCATCCATATATTGTGAAATGCTATGTTGTTTTTTCCCTCATGACAAGGAAATCCCTCTTAGCCTCCCGTCAAATACTACTCTCTTGATAATGTACATGAGTACCTCCCCAACAATAAGGAAGAAGTAAGGGACAATTAAGCAACCTTATTTAATCTTTCTTTTTATTTTAAAATTATCTTTCAGATTGCCATTGAGGTTGACTGCTGTCAAGGCATTTACAAATAGAAGTTGGACTCAGTTAGTGAACCTCTCACTAATATTCATCCTTTGCATTGTACTAAAGAGAAAATTCCAAGATACCTTGTCATATACTTTGGAGAAGTTTAATTTTAGGAAAACTGTTGGTTGTCTAGAAGTCTTTGCCCAATGTAGGATTTTCTGGGTCAACACTATGTTGTCCAGGATAAAAAGGAGTGGAAAGAATACCGTTTGTTCTGAGCTAATTACGTCCCTAAGTATGGGCTGAAGCCTAAGTTGCAAGGTTTTGGCGAAGATTTTGTAACTTGCCGTTAGAAGGGTGATTGGCCTCCAATAGTTAAGGTCTTTGGAATCTCCCTCTTTTAGAATTAGATTAATGAGCCCCTTAGTGATCCCTTCATGAAATGCCCCCTCTTCTATGCCTTTAAGTAACATTTGGTAAAAGTCATTTCTTATAGTAGGCCAAAGTTGCTGAAAGAACTCTATTGGTATCCCATTGTGCCCTGATGCTTTCCCTTTAGCTATAAATAGGATCGCAACATATAATTTTTTTTCCGTAATGTCCCTTGATAGCGATTCATTCATAGCTCCTGTAAATGTGGCCAGGAGGCCTTGTAGTGCCTTTCTAAGTGCTTCCTCCGTTATTTCCTTATACTGGTATAATTTGGTGTAAAAATCTAAACAAATCTTTCTTAAATCCTCTTTCTTTGTAAAACTTCTACCTTGGTTGTCTCTTAACTCTGATATTACTGTTTGCATATTTTTATGTCTTACAAACCTAAAAAACTTTGTTGAGCACTTGTCTCCTACTTTCTACCATTTGACTCTAGACCTGATAGCAACTCCTCTAGCCTTCTTCATTTCTATTTCCTGTATTGTTTTCTTGTGCCGGTTGACCTCTCCTTGTTTTTCAACATTGTATATGTCATCGTACAATCTAGCTATGGCTATTTCTAGATTAGCCTTAGCATTAAGTTCCTCCTTCTATGTAGTTAGTTTTTTGCTATCACTTAAAAACAACAACCCAAGGAACTAAGTCTCCATGAAGATTAAGATAGTGTCTATAAGGGTTAATATCACATTGGATTAAGGATTACAATAACAATCTAAGTCTTTTACTCCTTAGTTCCTTCATTACTTTGCTTATTCTCCATTCTTATGGTTCATTTGTGCTTCTCCAGTCGTGAGTGATTCCGTCCTATATTTAGGGAATTCTCTATCACTCTATGTCTTTAACCTATTTCCGTCGTGAAGCTCAAAAGCTTGGCAAGTAGTCATTGGCAATTTGTCAGGACATAGTCCGGGGTAATGTCTTTTGAATGCCACATCGTCTTTGCATTTCAAGAATTATGCTTTGCAATAATCTCAAATTAATTCCTCTTAATTCGACTTACAGTCATTCAGCCATTCTTCCAAGAACTGTAATCACCATCTTCATCTTCAACTTATCTGGCAACTTATCACAACAATCATTCACAAGATTATGCAAAACCAGTGCATCAACAACTAGGCTATATTCCTTGATTAAAGCCTTAGTCCTTTTTAATCTCAAATTGAATTGCCTCTGGTAATGTCTTACACTAATCAGGCAACTTCTCCTACTCGAAATGGTAATGTCTTTCACAGCTTATAGCTTGGTACTAAGTATGTCCTTTATCTTCTAATCACTGCATTAGTTTTATGCCAGGTAAAGTCTATGTCTTCAGAACTCTCTCAGGCTGAGTCCTATCAATGTAGCCTCTCGGCCCTCACTATCTCTCTCAGGGACGACACCTGTAAAGCCTATAGCCTATCTTCTCTCCTCTCTACCTCGGCCGTCTATCTTTGCAACTTTCCTTCTTTACTAGGGCTAATCGTCTCCCTTCGACGCTTCCCTCTTTGACTGTCCCTCTCGGACTTCCCCTTTCTCGTCACGTACTGGCGATAAGCCTTACGATCCAGGTGATAGCCCTTTCTTGATGCATCGGCTTCTCCCTCTTGCTTCAGTAGGCGATGGCCTCTATCCGATTAATTGCCTTCATCCTAAGATTATTGCCCAAGAAATTAGCCTCACGACTCTCTTCTCTCAAGCTTTACTCAACGATTAAGACCTTTCTCAGGCAACTTGGCTTTGCCACTCACTGGCCTATCGCCTAAGATTATATGTCTTTGCTACCTAATACTCTCACAGTCTTCAATCGATCACTTGCCTCTATGACCGTCAATTCTGCGTCCTTCACAAGGCTATTGCCCTTCTCCTCGGCAATCAACCTTTACTCGCTATCTCAAATTGAGTGTGCCAACTTCATTGCTTATGGCCATAGTCTGATTGCGACCATTGCTAACTCCAAGACACTACCACTGATCTCTCTCTCGCCCTTCTGGCGGTTTATGTGTCTATTTCAACGCTCATAGCCATTGTCAACAATTACACAAGACATTTTTTTCATTCACAAATATTAATCAACAACAACCAGAATTCCACTTCAAAGACATCACGACAATTGCTCTTAAATTATTTACTTCTCACTCTCGAATTTCCAAGTTAATTGAAAGTCCAAATCACTTGGCTCCCGACTCTATTTCTACTTTTGCCAGCCTCTTGCTTGGCATTGCCTATTGCTTCTTGCTCAGCCTCAATCACTGAGAGCTTGAATTTCCTATAAGCTTATTGCTTCTATCTTGAGACTACGTTTGATTCTACAATTGAAAATAACCTGCTTGGGCAATAGCCTGCCTCCTCCTTATCAACGGGGAAGAGAAGGTGGTTGCAACCGCCTTGAAATGGCTATAGCCCCCTGTTTACATTGTAAACAAACTCCTCAATGCCTATTGCCGCTGATTCTTACTAACTTAGAGATTTTGAGCTCAAAAGCTAGGCGATGGCCCAAAACTTGAGTTTACATTATGCTCCTTTCCTTTTGTAAGCTAAACTGCCTGTAGAATTTGGTAATGTGCCTAACTTTGTAGAAAAACAATGCCTATGTAGGAAGGATGACTTATTTTTCCCTAGGTTTAATTGCGATCTCTCCAGTAAGGTGTGCTACATTTCATTTAAAAGCTGATTTTCTCACTTCGCCACTCCCGATGAATATTTCCAATGAATTATAAATGGGGTAGAGCTATAAATGAGTTTAGTTCTGTCTCGTAGTAATTTAGGCTATGAAAAGAGAGGTTGCCTGTAGGATGAGAGATTGGAGGAATGATAAGAATGATAATAAACTTAGGCTTAATGTTGTAATGACTATCAACAATAATTTTTCATGCGTTTTTGTTTTGTACGTATAATGACTTGAGGACAACAGTGACTGCCCTGGGCATCTCCGTAAAATAATTCTACAGGTCAAACAACTGAAGATCTTTAGCAATTATTTAATCACCAATGCAGTATAATTGAGTGCACCTACTGTATGATAAACTATATTTTACAATGAATTTAAGCATATAGGTACACGGGGATGCTAGTATGTGAGCCTGCGAGCCTGCGAGCCTTCAATATTTTTTGCTGGTTATGGTTTGTAAATCCGTTGGGGGCCTATGACCGTGGAATTACATGTAAGGGTCTATATTCCAAATGAACAACAAAAAAATGTTGCTATGCCAATTTTGTACCAAAAAATGAACTAATATACGTTCAAATGTTGAGATAATAATAATGTAATTGGATATAATGTGTAAGCAAACTCATGTTGAAAATAGGTGTAGCATGTTAGGATGTCTCACTACAATATACATCAATGTAAAATTTGAATACATCATAACACCATCATAAGGGTGACATTTACAAAGTCCAAAACACAAAGAACAACAAAAGTGGGTTGTAAACATAAAGGCTGGATATAAATTGGGTTAGAGGCAAAGTCTACAAGCATTGCAAGCACTAAAATATGAATAATGCCTTAGAATGATTGAGCGATGAGATTGAATGCCTTTGAAATACCTTTGCACCCTTGAGGGCGGATTGAATGCAATCTCGAAGGGCAATATCAAAAGTGGGAGGTGTTTTAAGAGAACAATCCAAATACCACCCACATTTTTCAAAATGCATAAGATCCCAAGATTTCATGATCCCTTATGTGAACATGCATTCTTCACTTTCTATGTCAAAATAGTTAGCAAAAAAAGTGGGAGATTTGGAAATGGCTTTAGTAGGGAATAGGACATATTCAAAATACCTATAAAACACCCTTCGCATGGTTGGTTTGAAGTTGAGTTGCTTGTCAATGTTATGATTTTTGTAAACTCCCTTATGTACAGCAAATTCACGAAAAAAATGCAGTATCCCACAACGATATGTGCATTGCCTCCACATAATCAAAAATAATGGGCAAAGGGGCCATACCATCTGGAAGATAGTTGATGGACACATCCAAATCAGCCACAGTAGCATCAAAGAGCTTCTCGGTCTCAATAGCCAACTGCCATATACAAAATAAAGATCAATATTTTTCAATAATATTTTTCAATGATTGAAAAAAATGAAAGAAATAAGAAGCAAAGAAAAAAAAATGAATGAACCAATTTTTTATTTTAAAAATCACCTAAGCCCACCAAGTAGATTTATGAAGCCACTTAGGAAACTCTATATCATTGAATTTTGGTTTTGGAAATTTGAGAGCCCCACAAAGAGTAGGTGAGCCATTTCACCTCTCAAGCCACTTAATCTTCATAGAAGTGTCTATAGCTAAAGTTGCCAACATCCAAAGTTTCATAATGAGACTTCACATGCTCTAAGAACAGAGGAGTATGTTTAGGATCTGCAATGGGAAGTTGTTTCTTCAGTTTTGAATGGGAAGTCAATCTTACCCTATCAACAGCTTTGGAAACCCATTTATCAACTGAACTTAAAATCCAATGCGCATGATCTGGGTACTTCTCATAAAATTTTCTTTGAGCAGCGACAACATCCCCCAACTCTTGCTACACCAAGAAAAAGACATATAGGAATATGAAAAATCGCACATAATAAAAATGAGATGCAATAAAAATATGATAGTAGAAATCCAAAGAACAACAAGTACGAAGGAAATATACAAGAAGTGGGAAAAATATGCAAGGGAAATTGATATTTTAGAGAAAATAACCTGGTATAGAAATCCATTAAGAGCCTCAATTGCCAAGGTGAACCAAGTTTTATGTTTGGATTTTTGTTTGGCATTAGCAGCAGGAAGGTCATCTTTGGAGACAAGTTTTTAAAAATATGAAAGTGGTTGCCTAGCAATGCTTTGAATGCGGAAAAACTTATGAACAAGATTTGTAGAAACATGGGATTTTTGGTTCCTCATGACAAAATAAAACAAACAATGATAAGTTATAGAAAATGAACATCCAATAGAAAAATAAACTTAAAAATAAGAAGCCAAATGAAATAAAAAAAATAAAAAATAAAGGAATTACCAATTGACTCATGCAAGGCTGCCAACATAGTTGCAATATCTCCCTTGACATCTAAAATAATACTTTCAACAACATAATGTCAAATAGAATCATGTGTGTGATCTTGATTAATAATGGGCAACCATGTTTGGAAATGGTGGTTGCCGTCCCAAACCATGAACATTTTGCCAGAGAAAACTTTGAGCTCCTCATCATTTTGCAATATTTTCTCAAAGGCAGCATTTGTCCGCACCCAATTGTCACTTCATGATTCAATTATAATATCAGTAACATCTATTGTACTGCCCTTATTGTTCTCCAAGGCCACGTAAAAACTCCATTGTCTTCCATATAATCACATGCAACAAAATGTGCAGCCAGGTTCATAATATCATTTTTCAAAAAAGGCCTAACAACTGGCAATGGAACCGTTCGACAAAGTAAAATATGGAATTTTGATTTTGCCCTTGGTTGATACCTCAACCATTAAAGATGGGAAGAGGTGTTGACAATTTTTTTTTTAAAATGCATGTAATTGCAACTCTAATTAATTTTCAGAAAGAGGTACAACTTCCATATGGGAAGCACAAAAAGTGCCACCCATATGAAAAGAGAAAAAAAATTAATAGGAATGTTTACATATGAAAGAATCACATATGCAAAGTAAAATGAAATGCAAAATAGGGTGGCCATTAATAGCCCCCCTTATGGAAGAATTTTTTTTAAAGTAAGTGTATACATGTGTAAGAAATCACATATACAAAGTAGAATGAAATCTAAAAACAATGGCCGTTAACGACCACCCTTATAAAAGGAGAAAAAAATGATGAAAGTGAGTGTTAAGATGTGAAAGATAGTACATCTCCAAAGCACACTGAAATGCAAATAAGAACATCAAAAATGATGAATATCAATGTTTACATGTAAAACAAACTATATATGCAAAATAAATAGAAATGTAAAAAAAAGTAACTGTTAACGGCCACTCTTATCGAAAGAATTGTTTTTAAGAAAGTGAGTGTGTATCTGGAAGAAACTACATATGCAAAAAAAATAAAATGAAAAAAAATAGCGTTAACGGCCATCCTTACGAAGAAAAAAATTGAATAAATGAGTGTGTACATATGGAAGAAATCATATACGTAAAACAAAGTAAAATGAAAACAAAGTGGCCGTCAACAGCCACCCTTTAGAAGAAAAAAATTGAATAAGTGAGTGTGCACATGTTGAAGAATCCACATCTGCAAAACAAAGTGAAATGAAAAAATGGTGGCCGTTAACGGCCATCCGTATGGAAGAATTTTTTTTTAAATGAGAATGAGTCTTTATATGTAGAAAATACCAAATATGCAAAACAAAGTGAAATAAAAAATGGGCGGCCCTTAACGGCCATCCGTATGGAAGGAAATTATTTTTAAGAAAGTAAGTGTTTATATGTGGAGCAAACCACATATGTAAAACAAAGTGCCATGAAAAAATGGTGGCCGTTGCTGGCCACCCTTTTGAAAGACAAACTTTTTCTTGAAAGTGATTGTTTATGTGTGGAAGAAACCACATATGTAAAACAAAGTGCCATGAAAAAGGGTAGCTGTTAACGGCCACCCTTGTGAAAGTCAATTTCTTTTATGAAAGTGAGTGTTTATGTGTGGAAGAAATCACATATGTAAAACATACTGACATGAAAAGATGATGGCCGTTAACGGCCACTCTTTTGGAAAGAAATTTTTCTTAAGAAAATTAGTGTTTATATGTAGAGAAAACCATATACGTAAAAGAAAGTGAAATGAAAAAAAGATGGCCATTAACGGCCAACTCTATGGAAGGAATTTTTTTTATAAGAATGAGTGTTTATATGTAGAAAAAATCACATATGCAAAAAAAAATGAAATGAAAAAATGGTGGCCGTTAACGGAGACCATTTTGGAGGACAAATTTGTTTTTATGATAGTGAGTGTTTATATGTGGAAGAAACCACATATGTAAAACAAAGTGACATGAAAAAAAATGTGGCTGTTAACGGCCATCCGTATGGAAGGAAACTTTTCTTAAGAAAGTAAGTGTTTATATGTGGAACAAACCACATATGTAAAACAAAGTGCCATGAAAAAAGGGTGGCCATTGCTGGCCACGCATTTGGAAGACAATTTATTTTTTAAAGTGATTGTTTATGTGTGAAAAAACCACATATATAAAACAAAGTCACATAAAAAGATGGTGGCCGTTGACGGCCACCTGTATGCAAAGAATGGTTTTTTTATGAGAGTGAGTATTTATATGTAGAAAAAACGACATATGCAAAAAAAATGAAATGAAACATGTTGGCCGTTAACGGCCACCCTTTTGAAAGACAATTTTTTTGGTAAAATGGAGTATTTATATGTGGAAGTAACCACATATGTACAACAAACTGATATGAAAAAAGTGTGGCCGTTAACGGCCACCCTTTGGAAGACAATTTTTTTGTAAAAGAGAGTGTTTATGTGTGGAAGAAACTACATATTATGTAAAACAAACTTACATGAAAAAAGGATGGCCGTTAACGGCCACCCTTTGGAAGACAATTTTTTTTTTGTGAAGATGAGTGTTTATATGTGGAAGAAACCACATATGTAAAACAAACTTACATGAAAAAAAGGTGACCGTTAACGGCCACCCTCTGGAAGACAACTTTTTTTTGTGAAGAGGAGTGTTT
Organism: Polytrichum formosum; assembly: GCA_964035585.1. Taxonomy (NCBI): domain Eukaryota; kingdom Viridiplantae; phylum Streptophyta; class Polytrichopsida; order Polytrichales; family Polytrichaceae; genus Polytrichum; species Polytrichum formosum. Next base: position 14,933,254 of record OZ037941.1, on the reverse strand, counting down.
ATGTGTGAAAGAAACTACATATGTAAAATAAACTGACATGAAAAAAGGGTGGCCGTTAACGGCCATCCTTTGGAAGACAACTTTTTTTTGTAAAGATGAGTGTTTATATCTGGAAGAAACCACATATGTAAAACAAATTTACATGAAAAAAGGGTGGCCGTTAACGGCCATCCTTTGGAAGACAACTTTTTTTTGTAAAGATGAGTGTTTATATCTGGAAGAAACCACATATGTAAAACAAATTTACATGAAAAAAGGGTGGCCGTTAACGGCCACCCTTTGGAAGACAACTTTTTTTTGTGAAGAGGAGTGTTTATGTGTGGAAGAAACCACATATGTAAAACAAACTGACATGAAAAAAGGTGGCCGTTAACGGCCACCCTTTTGGAAGGAAAATTTTCTTAACAAATTGAGTGTTTATATGCAGAAATAACCAAATATGCAAAAAAATTGACATTAAAGAGGATGGCCGTTAACGGCCACCATTTTGGAAGGAAATTCTTCTAAGAAAGTGAGTGTTTATATGTAAAAAAAACCACATATGCAAAAAAAAACTGACATGAAAAAAGGGTGGCCGGTAACGGTCACTGTTTTGGAAGGAATTTAAAAAAAATAAAGTGAGTGTTTATATGTAGAGAAAACCATATATGCAAAATAAAGTGAAATGAAAAAATGGTGGTTGTTGACGGCGACCCATATGAAAGGAATTTTGTCATGAAAGTAAGTGTTTTTATGTAGAATAATATCACATATGTAAAACAAATTGAAATGAAAAAAACAGTGGCCTTTAACGGCCATTCTCTTGGAAAAAATAAAAATGATTCATTTGTATGATTTTGTTTCAAAGACATGATGTTGTTAAATGGATACTGAAACCTTAAAACGGGAGGCCATCAACAACTATCCTAAACCATAACACAAAAATTAGACTAAAAAAAGGGTGGCCGTTAACGGCTATCCTTTTGGAAGAAAGAGTGAAAAAAATGAAATTCACCTTGATCGTTGTGAAATTTTCAAATGTTCATATTTATTTCTGAAAAAAATTGTGTCTAAATATTATATCATTTCTAGTCACTTCAAAAAAATTCAAAAAATTTGGACATAATTTCAATTTTACATAAATCGCCAAACTCTACTAGAATTAATATAGTTAACGGCAAGACTTATGGAAGACAAATTTCTTTGTAATAGTGAGTGTTTATATGTGTAAAAAACCACATATGTAAGATAAAGTGACATGATAAAAGGGTGGCCGTTAACGGCTACCCTTTTGGAAGAGAGAAAAAAAAATGAAATTCATCTTGATCGTTGTGAATTTTTCAAATTTTTATATTTATTTTTGAAAAAAATTGTGTCTATAGATTATATCATTTATAGTAACTCCAGATTTTTTCAAAAGTTTTGGACATAACATCAATTTTACATAAATGGCCAAACTCTACTAGAATTAATATAGTTAACGGCAAGACTTATGGACGACAAATTTTTTTGTAAGAGTGAGTGTTTATGTGTGTAAGAAACCACATATGTAAGAAAAAGTGACCTGATAAAAGGGTGGCCGTTAACGGCTATCCTTTTGGAAGAGAGAGAAAAAAATGAAATTCACCTTGATTATTGTGAAATTTTTACATTTTTATATTTATTTCTGGAAAAATTGTGTCTATAGATTATATCATTCTTAGTCACTTTTGATTTTTTCAAAATGTTTGGACATAATTTCAATTTTACATAAATTGCCAAATTCTACTAGAATTAGTATAGTTAACGGCAAGACTTATGGAAGACAAATTTTTTTTTGTAAGAGTGAGTGTTTATGTGTGTAAGAAACCACATATGTAAGATAAAGTGACCTGATAAAAGGGTGGCTGTTAACGGCTACCCTTTTGGAAGAGAGAAAAAAAATGAAATTCACCTTGATCGTTGTGAAATTTTCAAATTTTCATATTTATTTCTGAAAAAAATTGTGTCTATAGATTATATCATTTCTAGTCACTCCAGATTTTTTCAAAAGTTTTGGACATAATTTCAATTTTACATAAATCACCAAACTCTACTGAAATTAATATGTTTAGACTTCCTTCAAAAATCTTCAACTTTTGAAGATTTTGGGTCACATTCTAGGATGCTGCGATTGTATTTTGGCTCTAAAACACATAAAATATAATCATTATTTTTTTGCTATATACCGTTGGAATCGTGTTTTTGATGTGCACAATACGATGTATATCATATACCTTCAAATTTATTTTCATTTCCGGGTTATTCTCTTATCATTTTGTTCGTACTTCCTGCCTCCATTTCTGACTCAGATGGTTGTTCCTCCTCTTTAGATTATGTAGCTTTCTCTCCGTCGATGTCTTTGTCATCATCTTCCTCCTCGTCATCCTTCTCATTGCATCTAGAGACAATATGTAGTTGAGCTTCACATATAGTGGTTTCATGTTCGAAGACATCTTTCTTTATGGCTTCACATGTTACAATATCTTCGTACGTCAAATTTCGTATTGTGCTTGATAGGTCCATTCCTATCCTTCGAGGAACATGTCTATTTATTCTAGCCCTTGACAATTGTTTTTTACTTGAAAAACAAAAACTACTTCTTTTCTTATCTTTTCTCCTACCCTCCACTAGAGTAACTACTTCTAACAATCGACAAATGACGTTCTTTTGCATCTAAACACATTTAGTTTTCCTCTCTACTACATCGTCTACACTCAAGAACATGCATTTCTCTATATTGTTTCATTTCCGTTTGTGAATTTTTATATTACATGACGGTCTTCATTACTAGCCCACTTCATTGCATGACTAATAGTTATAAAGTGTAGCCATTAACGGCTACACTTAATTTATTTAATATTCTTAAGTTATATGCATGTATACATGCACATGTTGGATCAATATGCATCATAAATTGTTAGTGCCAGTTGTAATAGTGTTAGTTCCAATATTGCTAATTATAATAGTACAAGTTGTAATAGTGCAAGTTGTAATAGTGTTAGTTTTAATATTGTCAGTTGTAATAATACCAATTGTGATAGTACCAGTTCTAATATTGCTAGTTGCTAGTTCTAATAATACCCGTTCTAATAGTGTCATTTGTAATATTACCATTTGTAATGGTTCCAGTTGTAATATTGTCATTTGTAATACTACGTGTTAAAATAAAACTACTTATAATAGTTGTCAATGCCAATTGCAAATCTTGCCTAAATTAATAACTTCCATAACATACAAATTATGTCACACCCCTCGTTTGGCCCACTACTTGCAAATGAAAGGTTATGTATTGTATTGATTACAACCATTATATTTCGTTAATATCTTTTCACGCTGCATAACTTTTATTTTCAAATGATATTACAATATTTTTTTCTATACCAAATATTGTATAATATTTAATATCATACAATTTCTTTTCGTTTGGTTCAACCCCTCTAATTTCTCATTCTTTATATTCATAACCTTTCCATTCGCCAATACTATCATTTGCTTCTCCTCATGTCTTTGTGTTCTTGTGGCTTGTCGGTAGTTTTTTGTTATCTCTTTTAAACCTTTCCCTATGGCTACTATTGTTGCAATAGGTCATGAGGTCTCATTCGTTTTACCATTGGATGCCAAAGACTTTGTATATGTGCATGCCCATGTTTTTCGTGTCCGTTTTGGATTCCCCTTCTTCTATTGTCATAGAGTAAGAAGTATCAGGTGACTCTAGTACTCTTAAAGAATCTATTTTTCAATCAAGATACAACGATCATGAAGGCTTCTACTGGCTTCTTCATGCATGACGCTATAGAGTTTACGGTATCTCCTCAGAGCTCTTCGCAACTTCAACCGAAATACTAACTCCCGTTTCTCGTACGTCTAGTGTTATGTTCAGTACGAGTGAAGTCTTCATCAAATGCCCGTTCAGATAATACTATCCTCATCAATTTCCAAGGAATTAAACGTGAGTCCCTAGAACCTCTAATAGAGTTATCATCCAGTGATTATGAAGGTATCCAAACTGTGGTGGAAACAAATTGTGATACATCGGAATGGCACATAGCAAGAATCTTACACAAATCAAAGAAACGATGTCACGCCATTCAAAAACACACACAAGCCAAATGCAAGTTATTGGTTGTTAGGCATGGAAAACCCACTGATGCCTCTACTTACAAAGGGCAGAAGCGTGAGTATAAGGACACAACAATTGAAATTGAGGAGTTTTGGTTTTGTCTAGATCAAATTGCGCGTTATGTCATGGGACCCAAGCGTTCTCATGTTCTTACACGACCCGAAATCCTTGAAGTTTGGTATGTTCTTATTGGTACCAACCTTACTTGTACTGAAGTCATTGAGCTTGAAGAAGTTGGGTTTTGCCTACAATCCAGCGTGCTCATTTCCCCTCGACAACTTCTCTCCTTGTCTAGGGTATTTCAGCATGTTTTGTGGACTCATCCTTGACCAACACATGCCGAAAGAACCCCTTCTCTTTGGAATGGCCAAAAAATTCATCAAAGTTGTAAGGCACCCACCAAAAATCACCGCAATCAGTGGGAGAGTGCAAGGAATGTAATTGGAATTATTATTGGGGTGAACCTCCTTCCTTACCCTGGACTTGGTGCTATTATCATGTCTTTGTTCAAGACTGCTTCTAACGAGAAAGTTTATAACATCACCCTTTGTAATTTTCCACCTTGTACTTGTTCCCATTATGGAAGCATGAACAACACATCCATTGGAAAGCGTGGGATGTACATAAACTGCAAACACTTCTATTATATCTTCTGTTATTTATACAAATTGGATTACAAGAAACACATGTTTATCCACACTCCTACCCTCAGTTGGGATGAAGTTAAGCAAGTGCTTGTTGCTGCCGGAATCATCAAGACGTGTGAGTGAGCAAGATAGTTGATAGATATTAGACTGCTATCAAGTAGATATATCATACCGATATATTCTATTCAAATACCTAAATTCCAATAGCCAAATATTATATTTATAGTCCAATATGTATCCCTTGATATAATATAATAATATTTTTATTATGTATACGATGTTCCACATCCTATGGTGTTTTCACAACGCTCCCTCTCATCCTCAAAATTGCCTTTAAATTATTTGTACTCTGACTTGGTCAGCCCACTTTGGGATGGCCTCCCTGAACATGATATAAATTTTAAAACATGGAATAGCATCACCTTGCGAGGTTTATTTAATCTAAAATCCACGGTCATGGGTCATGTGGTAAAAGATATTTTAAATAAATATAATATTTTTAATTGAAAAAACATCGATTTTTTGATTTGTTAACCAAAACAATTTAGAAATTACATCATTTTGAAAATTTTGAGGTTGTGGGCTCACACAATCCCTGCTCACTGCTCTTAGGCTCACGCTCGCATGCTCACATCCTAGCGTCGTTGTATAGGTACATATCAAATTCTAAAATGTACATATCTGAAGAAAAAAAATCATCATCATTCATCTATGAAACTCATCATAATTCATCTATGATAATCAATTTAAATTTTCAAAATTTAATTCATCTTACCTCCAAACATAGCAAGTTTTCATTTTATTTATTTGGTTTATTAACGTGCACAAAATATATATACTTTTTGATTCAAACATCTGCACATGCAAAAATCCAAAATATGTCCAAAATAGGTGCACTCACCTTAGTGAGAGTATCATGATTCAAAATGTCACGTATTTTTTAGAAGAATAGGATGAGTGGTGATCAAGCACACTTGTTCAAAGTTGATAGGTGAATCATGTGAGGAAAGGTAAATCGGGTGGACCCTTATCAAAGTTAGAATTCTTTGGGGTCATTCTTGTTTTTACATAAATAGACTTTGTTTATTGACATGAAGCATTGATGAATCATGTTTCATAAACCTCATACTGTAGGCACTTACGATTCACGACATGCACTTATTGATCATAAGCTCTTGTTGTCGACAAATTGGTTGACTTGTGGTCAAGCAGAACAAATTTTGAGACAGTGGACAAAGTAACTCGCACTAACTTATAACTTATACATACAAGTTATATAACTTAAGGACCTTCCACACCTGCGGTGGTAGGCCATGTTATCATGCCGAAATTTATAGTAAACTTATTTTGCATTCACATTACAAGTGGTATGAAACACTGTGTAGACGTGGAATCTGAGCTGGACAAGCGATGGTTGGAATCTAAAATGTGTAACTCCGCAGTTAACACAATTTCAGAGATTTTTATAAAATCTACAAAATTCCTAGATTTAAGAGAAATTAGGAAGGTGTTACGTAAAGCACCTCCTTCCCTCCGTTACATCATTTTGGCGCAAAAGTGACCTTCCACTTGCTTCTGTTGTTGCACCCGCTCTACTGCTTCTTATTCTTGCTTAAAAAATGTAGCTCTAGTGTTCTTGAACCTTTGTACTTTGAATCTTTTTGCTCACTAGTATATGATTTTACTGTTGCTACTCCTGTGCTATCTTTGCTTTTTGCGGCTTTATTGCTACAGAGAAATCATTACTGCAAATTTTCTTTCCTAAAAGAAAGTTTGCTTTGCACAAATCTCAATGGACTATGATAGCGATACATTGACGGATTCCACCTATGACAACATCCACGCAACCAACGCCGCTACCGCTCGCCGATACGATGACAATCTTTCTGTTGTTGAATCTGTTGCTCGTGAAGCCAATGCCACACTTATTGGAGCAAATGCTGCAAACACCAATGACGGTAAGATTGCAAGTCCATTTCTATCGTTGTTTCAAGCAAAATTCTCTGTAGATTCATCAAATTCAAGGTGACTTTAAGGATAACTCTAATCAAAGAAAATAAACGAGTTCTTGAATTAGTACCTTCTAGTTTAAGTAATATCTCTTGTTGTCAATTCTTTGCTCCAGTTTTGCAAGATTCTTCTCTAAAGAAATAAATCTTGACACGGGTGCAAGCATAGTAAAGTGGACCAAAAAAGTGCTCCGGTATATGAAAGCCATGATTTTCTTGGTCAAACGCCTATAAGTAGTAGCAAAATGTTGTTTAAAATAGATTATTTTTCATGATGACCTCTATTGTTAAGTTAGGTACTCAAATATAGAATATCAATATGAGATCTTCAAAACCTATCATCAAAAGTGACACGTAAATGCAACTGACTAAATATAGTTTTGAACGTAAATTTCATGACCTTAAATATTTTGAACTTGGAATTTCTTTTCATATTCCTTGAATTCATTATAAACTTGAGGTCATCGTAATTTTTTTTCAAAAATTCATCAATTTAATGTAATGTAATTGTATTTTAAACAAGTTTTTGACAATTATCTTTTCAATGACACCCACTTGCACCACCACTTGCACCGTCTTCTAAAATACATATACATTGTTTGAAATTATTTTTTGTGAACATAAATTGCTTGGCTTTGTAGATTCATATGTTTTCTAAATGTTTATGAATTTTTACTTCATAAAATTCAAAGTTAGTATATTGTTTTGGATCACTTTCACTTAAACCTGAGCAAGGATCAAGAGCTGTCCACTTTACCGTGCTTGCACCCACACCATATGCAGACCTTGCTAGACAATCCATCACAACACACCAGAGAGTAAGAGGGGCTAGAGGACGAGGAAAAAGAGTTAGAATTACCGAGAGAGACACCGAAAACAACTCTGCAAGAAAACCACGGAAAGAACGCCTCCCAAACTGGATTCAACCAGAGATCTCTACTCTCATCGATGCAAAGCGAGAGAATTTTTTTGAAGATTTAGACAATGCTCATTCACCTCTTTTGATGCAGAGAGAGGGAACACAATGGAATAGCATCTCTTTAAGAGTCATGCAGATACTTGGAGAGAGGTTTATCTGCTATCATGATGGACCCTCCTGCAAAGACAAATGGGGTATTCTCATAGCAGATTACAAACGGATCTATGACTTTCATAAAGGAACGGGGATCAATGAAGAGAAATATTGGAGTATGAGTGTACCTGAGCGTATCGAAGAAAATTTGCCAAGACATTTCCTCAAAGAGAACTACGACGCAATTGATGATTGGTACCACATCAGACCTATTATCAACCCACCACATGTACGTGATCTTAGTCAGCCTGGAGATAATGTGTATAGTCGTGCAACAGTAAACCCAACTTCAGAAAGAGAGTGCTACAATGTCCCAGAATTTGACAGTAGCGACAGTGGCCACTTCATCCACCCACAACCTGAGTATCCTCCATCTAGACCAGGTGGGCCTTCCAGTTTCTACCGACCACCACAAATCCCTAGACCTCTAGCGAGTCCTACACCACTTCAACGTCCACCTTTTGAATCATCAAATGGACCAACACTTCCCCCACCCACTGTCACTCAGATTTTGTCTTCTTCAGAAGAGACAACTTATCAGCACCTTAGTCGCAAGTACGGCAACACATGCCAAAAGAGAAAGAGTGCTTCATGTCATACTAAGATAGCAAAAACTACTTTGGATTCGAATGACAAACTTGTTACTATATTGGAGAAATTAAATGAAAGAGACTCTAAGCTGCAGTCCCGGGGAAGTCACTTAGTGTATTCTTTGGGGACACATGAGCGTACAAAGTTTGCTACCCCTATATTATATGCCATAGATAACTTTAAAAATTATGATATTTTTTCTACATATACATAACCATTGATAATATCTTTTGTGTATTTTTTTGAAATTTTTAGTCATCTTCATTTTTGTAGTAATTGTTTTTGTTCAATTCTGCGTCATTCTAGTTGGAAACGGTATGTTTTATAGAAAAAGAAGATCATCAAATTTGGTTATCATTTTTTACTATGTAATAGATACCATGTATATCTACTCATGAAAAAAAATTGATAAAATTTTGACCCATTTTGGTGATGCAACTTAGAAAAAGTAGATTTTTTTGTATGCACGTGGTTTCAACTTTACAATGGAGTGATCTCCCCGAGGCTGCAGTGGGACATCTTCCAGCAACAGCTTATTTACAATCGACAGAAGGATATGCTTGTTCAAGAAAATGCTCGATTGACTCATATTAACCAGAGTATGTTGGTACAAGCGATTACTGGACTAACTCAAGTCCTCAGCATTGGTCTTAGACCAGTCCAAGAGGGTGTTGGCATTGCAACTCAACCGGCAACTACAACACAATCACCGTGTGCTACTCAACCGGCAACTACAACACAATCACCGTGTGCTACTCAACCGGCAACTACAACACCATCACCATATGCTGCAGAGCGAGAGGGGCCAAGTACTCATGTAGTAGTGTGGAGTCGACGGCAAGGACTCGATTCACAAGAGGGATATCTTTGAAGGCATGCGTGGCCAAAGCGGCCGGGTGGACATTAGAAAAGGCTAAGGATATAACCTTGCCCGACATTAAGGAATATAAAACTACATAGTGTGGTGTTAATCAAGTTGTGTATATTCCAAGGGTAGATTGGAATTATATATTGGGTTACAAAGAGAGAAGTCTCTACATGTCATTATAAACTTTTCCACTCGGGCTAGGACGAAATCGAAGGGTGGAAGATTTTTGGTGACATAAATGGTGCGTCCGCCGGGAGTTTCGAGTTTGGAGCTTGGAGCTTGGAGAGCGGGCGACGGGATACTATGAGTCTCCTTCCACTAACTAATCATGAAACTATATGTCATATCTGCATTGAAACAAATGTGAATTACATTAGTGCATGTAGAAATGAACAGTGCCATGCAAACATGATAGAAAATTTGACGATGTAAGAATTGACTTACCAATTTTCTGTAGCTTGTAGTTTACTTTGTAGTAGATCCTACATGTGCAACAAATAGAATAACATCAACATAAGTTGTAGAATATGTCAAATAAAGGTGAGTCATAGAATCAAATATAAAAGATGTGAAAAACTGGAAAGCAAATGTGTAGAAACTTACTGGAGAAATCTAAAGGTTGATATGTCTTTGTCTCCCAAGATACTCCCCAAGCTCTTGTCGCATGTTTTCTGCTGCTCTTAAAATGCCAGGTTCGGCTTCAATGCCCACTTCAGGTAGGTCTAAATCCTCCACTGTGTCTTCATTTTCCAACCCTTCATTTCTAAGGCGCTCCATGAGCTTTTGCACCTGTTCTTCATCTTGTCCAAGCAAGAGATTGTGTAGATAGCAGCAACAAGTGACAACATCTGGAAGAAAAGTAACATGCAAATCTGATTTATATTGAAGCTCACGGAATGTTTGCTTTAATATACCAAAAGCATGTTCAATTACACTTCTCCCTCGTTTATGTTTGCGTTGATAAAGTGTCTCTAGAACTGTGTGTCTTCCCTCTCGATAAGGAGTCATAAGCCAAGGGAGCAAAGGATAACCTTGTCTCCTAGCAAATAAGGTGTGAATCCATCTTGGGATACTGCAAGTCCTTCAACAATTCGGCCATCTGTTGCCTTCCTAAAAAGTCCAGATCGTCTTAGCACTCTACTGTCATTGACACTCCCGGGGAGGCCTACAAACAAGTCTAAAAATCTCTTTTCACGATCCACCACAACTTGGCAAACGATACTATAGCCATTACTTTTAAAGTAATAATAGTCTTCAGCAAAGTGGGAAGGCTTGGAAATGGAAAAATGTGTGCCGTCTATGGCACCAATTATGCCAGGTAAACCACAATAATCTTTGAAGGCTACCATGTTTTGTAAAGCTCTTGCACTATTGGGCCATCAAATCTCATCTTTGAATACAATGTTTACGGTTGTAACCACTTCCCTTAGAACCTTTGATACTGTTGAGGGACCAATAGCAAACATCTCTGAAACGACATTCAAATTTGACCCTTGCACAAGTTTGAATATAGCAGCTGCCACTCTAATTTTAACTGGTCTCTCTGAACTTAGTGTTTTGCTTGATTATGTGAGGCATAAGAACATCTGATAGTCTAAACAATGCATCCTTTGTGAGGCGAAAATTAGCTACCCAACGCTCATCATCATAAACAGTCATGACAAATATACTGAACCATACTTTGGAACGTGGTTTCACCCAAAAACCCAAATCCTCATCAAGAAGCGTTCCAACATTGGTAACTCTAAAATTGTGAAGAACTGGCGAAATAATATAGTTCATATGTGTAGTTAGTTTTTTTTTTGCTATGACTGAACAAACAAAAACCCAGGGTACAGACTCTCAAGGAAGGCTTAACTAGTGTCTATTACAGGCAATTGTCACATTATAGTTCATTAATCAGACAATAGGGCTGCTATCTTCACTCTAAAACATCTCTTATCCATCTTTTACTCTCCTTTCTCACAGGGTTTCCTCTCACTGCTTCTCATTCAGTGGGGTATGTGTGTCTGTCACAGTAGTAACCATCTCGTCATGAGATTGTATAACAATAGTCTTTCGAGAACAATAGTCTTTGAGTATCACAATTGTCTTTGGTAACCATTGGCCAATGCATCTTCAAATCACAACAACTCCATTAATTGGTCAATGTTAGTTTCAATGCAAGACAAATTGTTCATTCCTTAATTCCAAGATTTAATCATTACTCACAACTTATGCAACTAACAACAATCATCCGAGTCAAGCTATAGTCTTAGTTGCCCTGCACAACCTGCAACAACAACAACCAGGGTAACACACAAGACAATAATTGATCTGGTTAGCTTGCACTTCCATACTCAAAGATCAAGTTCTCTAGACTATGTAATCATATAAAACTCCATTTAGTCTAGGAGAACTTATGCCTTAATCTCATTGATAATCCAAAGTTTATCCTAACTTATATTCCTTAATCTCTTCATCAATCAATTGATCAGAATCTTTCCCTCATCATATCAATTGATTGAGACTCTCTCATAAATTCCATTCTTCCCAATTATAAATCTATCAGCCTAAAATCATGATTCAACTATAATCTCATATGGCTGAACAATATGCTCTTTCTTCTTCCTCACTGCCTCTCACAGGTCAACAATAGGCTATTGTGTCATTCACAACCCCTGGACCATTCGTCTTCCTCACTCTGTTTGACACAAAATAACAATAGTCTATAGTTTGCTCACATGCCGACACTTGGCCAATCACCTACTGCTCACAATGCCTATCACAACCCTAACCTATTGTCAAGAGTGTAACTCTCAGCCTTCCCTCTCTCAGGGTTCGCTCACACTGGCACTCAACAACGCGCTGGGTTCTACCACCTGTCTCATCAGACAATAGTTCACTCTCTCTTTCTCCCTCTCGCTTGCTTCGGCAAAGGTTTTTACATACGCTCATCGTTCAACTGGACTCTCTCTCTCTGTGTCCATAGTTCAACTCAAATTCTCCTCATTGACGTGCTTATCCTGTGACTCATGTCTCTCGAACTACGGAAACTTCTCACTCGGTTCCTAGTTTTCTTATGCGACACTCTTCATGCGCCTGGTTCTCAATTCCATTTCGCTCAATTATCTTCAAGAGTTCGCTCTCACTTTACTGTGTCCTTGACACAGACAATAGTTTCACATACCACTTCCTCAACTCTGTTTTATGCTCTGATTCGCTCAATCATACTCAATTTCACCTCCTCACTTACTCACAATGCTCAATCTTGTTCACAATCTCTCACAATCTCAAACTTCCTCAGTGGCAATTACAACAATCGACAATAGTTTTCACTCTGACATTCGGCTCTTATTCCCTCACTTACGACTTCTTCCTCACACTTCTAGAATCTCTTATCTTCTCACACTTGTTTCGTTTCTCTGTCCACATTGATTATACTTTCAACAACTCTCGGGCGCTCATTCTTTATAATTTCATTTCACTCAATTTCTATCACAATCACACTCTGTCTTGTTCAACTATGTTCTCGAACGCTCACTCAATCGATGATAACTTCAACACCGGACAATAGTTCACAGTTCAAATAACGCTGCGACAACAAGAAATAGTTCGACATACTTCAACCCTTCAATATATTCAAAATCAAAATTAACAATAAGCTTCCACAGCAACTTGTGTCCCGCAATCACTGCGGTGATCACAAAGTCTTACTTCAGAAGATAGTTTAACAATGAAAACCTCACACAACTCTGGAATGAGGGAGACAAGACTATTAGTTTCACAATGCGCTCAAAAATTATCTAAGAAATGTCTACCTTCTTCCCCCTCGCCAGCCCTCTTAGCTCGGCGGGGAAGAGGACGATGGTTACAGTAACCAACTTAGGCCGCCTACGGCCGTGCCTATAGTTATAACTAACTTCCTAGCCTATGGTTCAACTATGTTCATCTATTTGGATGCTCTTTCATCCAAGTTTTAGCTATTTGCCCATAGTTTCACTAAATGACCAAAAAATTGGCTCACAATATGCATCAGGTTACGATGGACTGATCGAATGATAGTGTAATTAGCTTCATCGTGATGGACATCATCATTAAGGGCAACATCTTTCTGCATCTCATCATGTACATTTTGCAGAAGGAGTATGAGCGAAGTAACGAAGGCTAGAACCTCTGTAGTTTCTGAAAGTATTGCCATACTTCCACAGTGCTAATTGCATTTAAAAATGCAAGCCCAAAGATATGAATCCAAATACCCTAGAACAACATTTTACAATGTCACAAATGCAGTCATTGAAGAGATCGGAAGAGAAACACACAAAAAATGAACAAGAAGGGAAATTGTTTGCCACACTAAGGACCTACTACGACTTCCAAATTTGAATTAGCCTGCTCAATCAAAAAATTCGAATAAGCCCGCTTACACTGTAAATTTGAATGTAGCGCTCTTCTTTTTTGGTCACTCTCGCTATGGCGCCATTTTTAGGGTGTCCACCCACGCAACCGATTCCATCGCACCTATTCTCGATCTTGATGTTTTGAGCATTCACCCAACCCCAGCCTGTTCCAAGATCCACCTCATGGTTCCTCTTAGGTACAACTACGTCGCTAAATCCTCTCAGTTGCGAAAGGAATCACAACTTCATCAATGATATCTGTTTTCTCTGTAATTGCGAGATCAATACTTAACTTTGTCTCTCAGTGTTCTCTTTCATTCTCTCAGTGTTCTATTCAAATTCTTCCAAGATAGCGCGCAAATAGCAGTGCATCGGAAAAGACTCGAGCATAATGGGAAAGAAAGTTGCCCTCCGGAATCCTCTTCATACCAATAGGTCACGATGGTATCCGACTCAGTGGAAAAAAAGATCAGCACAACAGGAAGTAACATTCATATTCAAGCACTCTACTAACAGCAGTCACTCAGGAGAACTTCTCTCACATAAGAGATTTATTATAGCATAACCCAATCCATTCCAAACTCACACACATGTGGCGAACATGGGAGCAAAGACACAAAAACGATCTCAGGCAAATAAGAACTCACCTGACTCGGATCGGCACCAAAACTTGGACCACAATCGCTCAAAACTCAATTAAATACACTGCGAAAACTGCTAAACTTGCAGCTGTTGGGACATGTAAGCCTGGCGATGGATCCAAAGTGCAAGGGTATGTGTGCCCGCAGAGATCTGCGATAGCTAAGATATGCAAACATCAGTGTGGTGCAAGACATCGCATTTCTGATGTGAAAGGCCATTACGCGATCACAAGGTGTGACACAGATATAGGGCAGATACGTCCATAGGTGTGTACAAACAATATGTATCATCGGTGTTTCGTATCATACGAAATCCGTAATATCTAATATCCCTGTCAACCGTGTGAACAATTCTGGTTTTTTCGTCAACAGCAAATGTTTGATGATAACATTTGTCTGCTACCTTCGTTAGGTGTGGAAGGACCTTTATACTTATACAGTAATCTCCCGCTTAAGTACGCACTTTGAACCGGAGCCATTGGTGCGCACTTAGTTGGTAGGTGCGTACTTTACTCATATCGCTTTCTAGACCCTCTGATTTAATGAATTGCAACAGGAAACGGGTGAAACCTAAGGCAACCCGCTTGACCGAAGCCCAACAATGTGAAATCATTGTACTGTTGAGCAAGCCGAACGCGCCGAGCAAGCGAGCGCTGGGGTGGGAGTATGAAGTCAGTGAAGGCGCCATCCGGAAAGTTTGGGACAATCGGGAGAACATACTGCAATGAACGGTGCTAATGTCTAATGATGCCAAAACCCCTAAATGAAAGTTAGACATATGTATGATGAATTGTGACGATTGTTTGAGACGTTTTAGCGAAATGTTAACAAACTGACATTGAATGTCAAGCATAAAAAATTTATGCATTCGCAGCAAATGGCTCCACATGACATGTTCAAACAATAAAGTATGAACCCTAATTTTTGTCAAAAAAATTGCGCACTTAACCGGGATGCACGTACTTAAACAGGTGCGTACTTAAGCTAGAGATTACTGTAGTACTTACAAAATACAAATTTTACACAATATTCACACCACTGAAGACGAATTTCACTATGCATGCTCAAGTTGTGGTTACTTTCTTTATTTAACTCAAGCCATGCGTTCACGGGCCAACTACCTAGGTAGTATTATATACAAAAGGTGGAAGAGGCTTCATGCAGATCGATGATTATTTTTTGGTCCCATTACCATCTAAGGCACTTGCATCTGAGCATAGAAGTACCTAATTATTGCGTTGTGAAAGCCAACACCCACACTTTGTGATAAAGGTAGAAGAGGCCAATTTCATCAGTGCTCCATTCTGGACACCCTACTTATTGTCCCAAAGTGGACAATCACATACTTCAAGATGAACACTCATGATACAATTCTAAGGGTCACAAGTACAGCTCGTTGGTTGAAAGAAGCAAAAAACTCAATATCGCTTAACGTTGTCCGTTAATACAAAACCATTGTAAATCTTAAAGAGAACTCAACTTTCTTTCATCATATCTAAATCACACAATGAACTTTTCTATGTAACTTCATCAGCTCGTGAAGGGTATCAAGTGCTCAGAGCAGTGTTCAATATTGAAGTCTTCAACACCTGTCAAATGCCATTTTGGCCGTCAAAAAAGTTTTTTTTTGTTGGGCACTTCACAAAAATGTGCTTTGCAAAGTGTCCACCCTTCATAGTGAAGGCCTCTCCAAAAATTGCCTGTCACAAAATACAGTGGCTACAATTTGCAAATAGAAACATAGCTGGACTCCAATCTTGGCACTCTAGCAGACACTTCCAAATCTCAATAACTCCTGCGATTTCGACTCTGCAACTTTGACTCGACATTGACTGCAACTTCGGCTTGGCAAGCACAGCTATATGTGAACGTGGATTTTTCAAATAGAATTGGGTGAAGAGTGATCGCAAAAGTCGATTGAAACTTGAAATATTGGATGCATTGATGTGAGTGTCATTATGCAATCTTCCGATGGAAAATATAGATTGGGCTAGAACTTTTGACACTTGGACATCGACCAAAAACCGGAGGACTTTGCCTTTGGAGTTGGATGATGGTTAAGTGCATTGTGTAGGGAATCTAAATAATTTTAGTGCATCATTTTTTGCATGTACTTCTTCAATATAGTGAGACATCAATTTATTTTCATATTCAATACAAAACGGCCAATATCAAGTTAGTTTTTTTGGTGAAGTGTTGCAAAAAAGTTTGAAAGTTTGAGTGAAGTGTGATTATTTTGAAGCCCTTCACATTGAAATGCATGTGCACACTTCAAACTTGAACACTGGCTCAGAGGGTCTCTTATAGTTAATTCTACTGTACGTATTTCTACTCCCAAGTTCAAAGCAAGTGTCCCTTACACTTTTAAATTACAAAAGGTCTCCTTCCAAGGCATGACAGTCAAACCCTTCAGTTGCTGGCTGGCACCGTCACTGTAAACAGTTTTGGAATTGCATAAGTTCTTTCACATCAAATCTAGCCTGTCCCTTCATATATTCATCATTCTGAGATCTCATAGTATATACACCCTAACCTCCCTAATATCATGCCTGTGACAACTAAAGTGCACATGATATCAAAGAGATCTGCAGTGTTAACATGGATGCATGTTAATAGAGAATTAGTGTAGCATGTGTCATGAAATAGCACAAAGTCAACATTAAAATAATGACAATGATGACAACATGATGCGTGCAAACATGTGGTTTGAATTCTTTGGTGGATTATTTTAATGTCAATACCTATGATATTTGGGAGGGACATGTGACAACAACGAGGGAGATTTAAACTAACCAAATTTGTCCCCCAAGGTTTTGGGTATAGGGAGTGACATCAGAGGGTAACATTGCAGAGGTTAGGTGTATTGGACTCATAAAATAGTTGTATCGTAATTTGCCCCTCTTTCACACTCTTGGAGTTGATGAAAGGATTCTCAACCGACAAGAAGATGAGGATCACTCCTGCCAAGCTACCTACAATAACTGTGGAAAACTTGATCTTTCCGGGAATTTGGTTGGATTCCCAACCTTTTGCCATGAGATTCCACATCATCATGCAAACTCACAGGTAGTTTGCTCCCCGTTTCCCAAACACTCACTTATGCACCCACCACTGACTCACTGGTGTAATTGTCACAGGACATTCTTTCAGTTTCAAATTCCAATAGAGTCTGGGAAGTATGATATCATATATTATACATATTGTATATTCAAGTAGTGGATTAATTGATATTGAAAATGGCATTCAATGAGAGGGCAGGTAAGTTAAGGTTATTCAGACAGCACAAAAAGTGTTGCCCACTGTGGGGACACTTCATTCAAAGGGTGGCAGATCCTTCTTGGACACTGGACCTAATACTCTATCAACAGTTCTGGATAGGGCTTATAACCTCCAGTTTAATCAGGAGACTGCTGCTGATGATGAAACAGGCCAACACTCATCAAATGGAATATGCTCAAGTTTTCAAACTTGTGTTGATACTTCGACGTTTCATCTGCAGACCCAGCAGATTCAATTGCTTTCAGGTGCAACAACGTGCATACTCCCTAAGGTATGCGGGTGTTTGTTTGGTTAGTGTGTGGTTAGGTGAGAATCAAAGAATAAACACAGTAAAGACACATGTTTAGTAGAGATTGGACTACATTGTCAAATTTTATGAACTACTCCTCCCTCAATAGTGAGCACAATTGGGAGGACTTATGTATGCAATTAAGGAACCAACCAATAACCAATACCATGATAATCATAACTAAATCGGGGGAGGTTTGATTTGGAACCCAATTTTTGTTGATATATGTTTCATTGCAGATTTTCTAATGCAACACAGGTTTCATTGTGTAATTCTAATTGGTAGAAGTTGGAGAACATGAGAAACGAACTGAATAACACCCACATACCTTATTATATACAAGTTTCCAATTTTTAGCCTACCAACACTACAACCATAAAATTCCATCTTCTGCAAGCATTTGACAAAACATCACTTACTTGAGGCACACGTGCCTAATTCAGATCCTTACCTTAATCGAACACCTTTATTTGAGTGGTAAGTGGTTAGGTGTGCCTCTAAGAACAAATATGGTATCGAAAAGACTTGTATTTACAAGAGATTTGTCTACATGCTCAAAGTGTGATAACCATTCTAGGCTCAATAGTCAACATAACGGGAGGGGGACCTACATGACTGTTAAATGAGCATGAGAATTTTCACTTTATAATGAAGATATTCATATGAGCTCCAAAAATAATTAGGAAAGTGGATACAGCCTCAATTTGGATTCACTAGCCATCCCTTACTAATCTCATGCTTCATATCCTATGAGAAGCGGGCTAGTTGGAAGAAGAAACCATTTAAGACCCATCTACCTTACATATAAGGCATTTGGTCACAGAAGGACAGACAGAAGCACTCTTGGTGACGATACAAGTGTGTCACACCATCAATCCTCTCTTCTCCCACTATTTTGAGGAGACAAACAGAAGTTGCAAAAAAATTAGTCCATTGAAGAAGCTGTGCATCAGGTAACATTCAATGCACTCATGTTTCTATTTCTTGTGTAAGTCATTCAAAGGCAGGCAGATAGGCTATGGTGGTACAGCAAATGGAGTGAGAAGAACATGATAGATAAATGGGCAGAAAAAGCTTCAACACATAAATCTGCTCAAACTTGTAGTCGACAAATTTTGGGAGCTTCTTAATAATTATGCCGCAAAGAGCTCTGGAGTGTTGCAAAGAATTAGTGGGAATGGGATGAGCTACGCCTACACACATCCACAGTGACCACGGTAAGTACAGCAAGGCTGTACACTAAAAGGTTAAGCTGCACTAAAACTAGGGCTGATACTTCTTACAGAGGTCGGCTGGCTATGGCGAGGCTATAAATATAAATAATAATGAATTATGAATGGATGGCCAGGTCAAGTCTGTTTTTTGGGTCATGATAATACACTCAACGACCTCAGAACAACTGCAGGATGTTCAACACCGGCGTGTCTCTAATTGACTAATTCAGTATACAAACACCGAGACACCGTTAGCTTAGCTAGCACGGTGTACTTAACCGAAGAGGCTATTGATGTCCAAGTTGGTCATTGTTGCAGTCTACTGTATCCGCTGGGAGCCACATCTTGGGGGAAAAAAAAATAGTTTGGGGGAGGTGCAGATTCAGCAGGTCATTCATTCAGGGGATTGAAGTTGCAGCTGCAATGGCAATTCCCCAGCAGCGTCGTTGGTAGCAATGTTGTAATCAATATTATGATGTCAATGGTGGTGAGGTGAGGCATGTCAATGTACCGTGACAGGCCTTTGAAGTCACTTTGTACAGGTCTTTTATGCACATTCATCTTTCTTCAGGTTGATGACACGTAAATTTGCCTCAGTGCACTTTGTGGAAGTTAACCCTCCCACTTCTTTGGCGCTCTTCAGTTGTATACTTTGGTCTTACAAGGCTGGAAAGTTGAAACCCTAATAAAAAGTGCCAAAGGTGTAGAGGGCATCAGGTACATGGATTCAGAACATTTCCAGCATGTTCAAAGCTCCATCTTCATGTGACCCACTGGCAATTGACCTGCATTCCCAAACCAAACCCATAAGAAATCCGTGCAGAGCAAGATTCAGAAACTTCACGCTTAGCCAAGTTTTGCAAAAAGAAATCACCTACTAGGAAGTTTTGGTTGGTGGAGGTGACTTACAATGGTTGGAATCAAGAATTGACGATCCAAGCCGGCCGAAACCCGTCTGAACAATGCTTTGCAATTCACCATCCCATCCAATCGACTGCAATGAAGAGCCAACCAAAAGATTAGACTCCAGGTTATCATTGATGATCCTGCCTTCCGAAGCTACAAAGTGTCAACACATCATCACATCACATCACATGTATGGAAATGAGCCATTCAAACTTCCAATTATTATTAATTTCAAAGGAAAGGGTAGGTTAGTCACCTGGGAGGCATCATCACCGAATGTGTCCATGGAATTAGTTATGCCAGAAAGTCCAGTGATGGGGGCGCTTGTGGTGCGGCGCAGGTAGGTGTCTACTGCGCTTCCCATTGTCCGAAAGTCCAAGCCACAGGGTCCTCCCAGCATGGGCCCTTGTTGTTGCTGGTGCTGCTGATGCTGAGGTAACCCATACGTGGCATTTATCTCTGGACCATTTAAGATAGATGACAGAAACCTCGACTGCAACATCTGGCATAAGAAACACATCATCAGACATTGCTTGTGTGGGGCAGACAAAGAAATATCAACACATCATCACACTAGAAAGAAAGAAAGAGAAAAATGACTCTGATGTCACCACCGGCATGAAGTATGGTTTTGCTTCATTTTCGAGTTGGTCTAAGTCTATATGTAGTCTTGAAATGGACATTAAATACAAAAATTAGAGGGCCCCCCACGACTACTGCTTCCTTTCCAAGGTGAACAGCTTGAACGAGCTGCCATAAACAAGCCAGCCGGCACCTATCTTTCCCGAGGGAAGGTCCCTAGGTTTCCACATGGTTGATTAAATATATAATGTTCAGCCGGCTAGCCCACCATGATTGGGTGCAGCATATGTGGTAGGATGCACTGGAATTCAAGTGCCAGGGAGGTCACCCATCCAATGGGTTTAAGCCACCCTGATCTCACTGAGTAAAATAGGAGAGGTGCCACAAGAGCTTGGATTATTGCAACATACCGAGTCTTTGTTGTTCAAGGCACTCTCCAGATTGAAGTCCAGGCGCCCAGGGTTGACGGAAGCCAGTTTCATTGAAAGGTGCTGCAGGGAAAACCACAGGAATCTTAGTGAGACGCTTCAGAGATTGCAAGCACCGACGCAAGCAGAAATCACACCAAAATATATCAAAATTGCTCGTTGGCCACATTTTTTTAAAGTGATGATGAAGAGAGAGAGATCAACATTGTAGATACCTCGACTTGGCGCTGCAGGGATTGCACGTAGTTGATAATCTCATCCAGCATGACAGCTTTGCCTGTAACCTTACTGCAGCCTGGGACTAGGTCCTGCAAGTACTTCATCCTCTCACTAATCTTCTCCCTACGAACCTGTGAATGCAACAAGCAATGTATCCAAGGTCAGACATTTCGGATGATTTGTGGATGTGTAATTTTTCTGATGATTCCCAGTATGGAGGCAAATCACATGCGCATCATTGCTGCTCTTTGGATGTGGGAGGCTTCTTACCCTTTCCGCAAGGCTGTGACTATCAGTGGCTTGGCCTCGGCGGGCACGCACATGAATGAAATCTTGTTTGGAGAGCATCTCCTTGGACTTGTTGCTCTCTCGGTGATGCCCTCTTGGGCTACCCGACTCGTCACCCGAGTTCTCACTACAGCTCCTCTCCGCCTTAGAATGTTTCACATCGTCCCTGTCGATCATCCGACTGTCTTCTCCCTTACACCGCTTAGGTTTGGAGTCCCCCGCATCTGACACCTGCTTTCACCATTGATTGCCAACTCAAAACATTAGACGCGTTCACTTTCTCCCAAGTTCTCCAAAAGAGTGAAATCTGCTGCAGCTCCACATTGTCTCCTTAATATGGTGTCATCAAAACCTCAGGTCATTTCATCAGCACTCTGCAGCAGCACATCCCTCTTTGGGAGCACAGAAAGAGAGAATGGCATTCCTCAGAGTTAGACACTCTCCAACTTCTCCCAAAGAGTGACATCTTTTGCTCTATATTGTCTCCTTAAAATGTTGTCAAAACCTCAGGTCATTTATCAACATTCTGCAGCACCTCATTCCTCTTTGGCAGAGCAGAAACGACATTGAGGGGCTTAGACTTTCTCCAAGTTTTCCAGAAGAGTGACATTTGCTGCAGCTCTACGTGGTCTCCATTAAAATGGTGTCATCAAAACCTCGGGTCACTTATCAACATTCTGAAGCAGCACATTCTTCTTTGGGAGAAGAGAAAGAGAATGACTCGGAGTACGACTTCCTCCAAAGTTCTCCAGAAGAGTATGCATCTGCTGCAGCTCTACATTGTCTCCTTTAAAATGGTGTCATCAAAACCTCGGCTCGTTTATAAACATTGAGCAAGCAGCAGTTCAATCCTCCTTGGAAGAACAGAACAGGAACGAGAATGAAGAAGTAGGTAAAGTGAGTACCTTGCAGGCATGGCGGTCGTGCTTGTCTGCTGCTGGACTCTTCCGCTTGCGAGGAGCACTGTCGAGGCTCCCAGCGGGTGATCCTGCACCATGGTGATGCTCCTCCGCACAGGAAGAATGATTCTCCTGTTGTTGTTGTTGTGCTGCTGCTGCTGCTACGTCTTCAACCTCATGGGCCAAAGTAGCTGCTGCTGCTGCTGCTCCCTCAACGGCTTCCAACTCAACTGCCCCCGGCGGGCTCTTGTCGTCACCAACAACCTCCCTAACTTCCTTCACTTTGGCCTCCAACAGCTCAGCTGCCACAGCCATCCCCATCTTCTTCACCGCCCCGGAGTTTTGACAGCTCGAGGTCCTGGAGAGCTTGCCACTACTCACTTCGCTGGATCGAGAGCCAGCTCGACCCTTGGAACCCCCTTCGTGCACAGGCAACGGTTGTGCGATCTGCGAGCTGTGCAGATGGTTATGGAGGCTGCTGCTGCTGCTGCTGTTATTGTTGTGGTAGGCTCCGCTCCCGAAGCTGGAGAATTTGGCTGCTCGCTCTGCGAAGCCAGGATCAGATGTGAACTGTGCCAAGCAATGTGACGTTGCGAGCCCCACCCCCTGCAGGGCTAACCCTCCCTTGGAAGGATCTACGGTGATCCCACTTGTCTCCATGGGACACCACTTCGACCTAACGATTCCTCCATTACCATGACCATTACCCAAGCTCTCTCGAATCCTAGCCCCCTCCATCATCATCATCATGCCCCGGGAACTTGAACCCCCCGTTGTTGACATCGACATGGGCATTGACACAGGGGGCAAGTTGCAGCTGGTGGTGGAGTAGCGAGGTTTGGCATCCAAGTACTGTTGCCAGTCGTTATTGGCAGAAGAACCACAATGCATGCTTCCCAGCAAATCTCCGAAGGACCCAGCAGCTTGACCTCCTCCTCCTCCACCACCACCGCACATTTGCATGTCTAGTGTTGTCTGCCACCCTCCTGGGGAAGATGAGAATGTGGCAGTGGCAGCAGCAGCAGCATTGGGGCTGGAGCAGCTGGAGCTCATCCCTGCAGGCTCCATTAGCTTCTCCAGGCTTGACAGCGAGCTCATGGAGTCTGTGGGTGACATAGCTGACGTTGCAGCTGCTGTTGGAATGCTCACACTCCTCCTCAACCCTCCCAACAACCCCTTGTCCGGTGCCCTTGCCATGTATGCCATCTTCCTGCTCTTTGATCTTTGATCTCTGATCTCTACTACTACTACAACTACTACCACCACAATCTCGCCCTACTACTGATCCTGGACTTCTGAAGACTCTGATCCCACTTCTCCTCCTCCTTCCCTCACCACCGACTCGACCTCGGCAGGAATCAGCTTGAACACCCGACTCGCCTCCTTCTTCTTGCTGCTGATCATACTACGCACTCATTCATTCGATCATTCAATCAATGCTCCACTGCCCAATTCCTCACCCCTGGCTAGCTAACCCACCACCACCATCACCTCCACCACCCCCACCAACATCCTCCTCGCATCCAACATCTAACAACCTACACCCTTTACCCAAATCCTCCAATTCTCCCCAACCCTCAACTCTCTCTCTCTCTCTCTCTCTCTCTCTCTCTCTCTCTCTCTCTCTCTCTCTCCACCAACTTCCGGACGCCTCTCCAATCCTTTTTTCTTTGCTTCCTCTGTCAAGTCCCCGAATGCTGATGATGCCTATCTGTCTGTCTGTCTGTCTGTCTGCCTGCCTGCTCGCCTGCCTGCCTACCTGTTTGTGCAGGTTGGGCGATGAGAATGAGCTAGTATCTTGCGGAGGCAGGAAATAGTAGCCCTGGGCAGAGGGAGAGGGATTGGCACATAGTTGAATGAGTGGAATGGGGTTGAGCTGTGCTGTGCTGTGCTGTGAATGTGTTGTAATGTAAGAAGTCTTCTCCCTCTCGGGCTCTGCAAGTGACTTATATCGGGAGGGAGCGGGGGGAGGTTGAAGCAAGGAAGGCAGCTGCGAGTAGCTGAGGCCAAGTGGTTTCCGGTGGGGCCAATCCCCATGCCATACGGACCCTACCCGCTTCTCTCCAGGATTCCCAGACACAACACAGTGGGCGAGGGGGGACTAATAAGGCAGATGATGGGTCCTAGCTAGCTAGGGCCGCTTCTTCACATGGGTGCCCAAGTGCCACTGCCTCATTGTTATTAGCAACTCCCCTCCCAACATGGAGGCGAAGCCCCAACTTTGGAGCCTCAACACACCAATGAATAAAATATGGTTAATTCTCATTGAAGTCGGATCTTCATTATTTTATGCAACAATATATGCGGGACTTGTGTTGAGACTCTCAATACAAGTCCCAAGACAGGCATCCATGTCACACTTAGGACTTAGGACTTGGGACCCGTGTGAAGTGGTAAGTCCAGGCCTCATAAAATTAGGCGTTCGCATAAATTAAATAAATTAGCTTAATTTATGCGCGCCGTGCATCCGAGGCGCATAAAATAACCATTTTTCAAGAAATGACTGGAAAATGCTAGGAATTGAACAACTGGAGTGTGTTTCATATGGCGTTGTGTGTGGCATGTTTTATTGTGTTGACACGCTCCCATCTATATGGCGGGATAGAAGGTTGTGATCAACGTAGACGACCAATCCTAAACCCTAAATTGCACGTCGGACTACACAACCTCTGGGCATCTTTGAATTTTTTTTCTTAATTTATGCGTTTTAGGCGTCTATTTATAGAACGCATAATTTTATGAGGCCTGGGTAAGTCCCAACCTCCATGCTCTCAATGGCTGAGGTTGCATGGGTTGACCTCAAGTGACATGGGACCCGTGTGAACCAGCCCTTAAATGGTGTACTCTTTCTAACTACCTCGTCTCTCCTTAGCATATGCAACACACGAGTAGTACAAGATGGTTAGCAAATTCAAATCATAGCCACTTTCCTCATGATTTTTGGAGCTCATATGTCATACAAGTCCATCCAATCATGTTGGCTAGTGAAGCCTAGAACGCTTATCATATTTTGAGCACATAGTCCAATCTCTTTCAAAGAAAAGAAAAAAGTCTTTTTGGTATCCGTTCTTGGTGCCACACCTATGCACATACCACACAAATATAGGCGTCCAATTAAGAGAAGTAACTGAATCAGGCATGTCTACCTTATGGGGGTATGTACACCGATATGTGCGATTAGGTTACCTTCATGAAGGGTGAATGTTCACAACACTTATCAAGAGGGAGGGCGAACCAGGGGAAGGGCGGGTGAAAGTGTTGGTTATTATGGTAGAACCCAAGGGTTGTTAGATGAATATAACCATTAAAATGAGGTCAAAGACCCCAAATTAGTGTAATGAACTCAGAGTGGGTTGAATCATCAACCACCCTAGAAGGGGTCGGGTCGGCCTTACTATCACCCTTTGGTAGGTTAGGAAACCAAACCACTTCCTGAATGGGCCAGTTACCCCTTTCACCCATGCAAATTACCTTGGGCCCCAAACCAAATTACAAAAACCACAGTGACATAATGATCAGTGTGTGTTTTTGGTTACGGTGATAATAAACATTTGAAATAGTGTGGAATGTCATATATTCTTCGCATGGGGCAAGCAAATTGCACATACCCATGTAGCTAGTTGCCAGTGCAGTGTAGTGCAAAGTAACCAATTTCCTGCGGGGGGGGTCGAAGGGAAGGAAGGATTTGGGCAAACCAACCCATACACTCGTTCCTTGTTGGATGCCTAAACCCTTGCCTCCAAGAAACCAGTGTACAGGTTGACCAACCCATACACTCGTTCCTTGTTGGATGCCTAAACCCTTGCCTCCAAGGAACCAGTGTACGGGTTGTTTCGCCCCAG
Source organism: Polytrichum formosum (assembly GCA_964035585.1). Lineage (NCBI taxonomy): Eukaryota > Viridiplantae > Streptophyta > Polytrichopsida > Polytrichales > Polytrichaceae > Polytrichum > Polytrichum formosum. The sequence continues at coordinate 14,906,981 of OZ037941.1, read as the reverse complement.
CCGGGAAGGAAGCCGGTAGACTGATTTTGGGAGGAATGGAATTGATTTTCCTGGCAGGTACCGGTAAGTACAGTGAAAGAGGGGAGGGAGGGAATCAACCCATGCGCCATCCGTGGTACTCGCGGGATGAAAAGCGGAGGAGGTGGTTGGAGATTCATCGGCAACCTGGGACGGGCCGTGACACTAGAATTCCTTCCTTGGGTCGTTATACGGCCGGTGAGTGGGCGGGCATGCAGGTGCTTAAGTAAAAGGTATGGTGTTATGATGTGCATCGTTGTCTTTGTATCGAGTGCATGAATTTGGCTAGAGGTTCGTGGTGTCTACGAGAGGAAACCATCCACTAGTGTGGTTGTGGATGAAGCGACTCTAGTCCAAACAAGCTCTCTAAAGATGAAGGAACTTAGACTTGGCAAACATGTCAAGTCCCTCATAAGTTGAGAGCCGATGCATTCTCTTGACTGGAATCCACAAGACTTTACTTTTGTGATTTTCTGAAACTAAGTGTTTAAAATAGACTTTTCTATGTTAAAACAATTCTCTACACGTATCTAAACACCAAGCTCTAACCAATTAAAAGAGGATTGGCTCTTCATTCTTAAAGGTGTTGTATCCAAAAAGAAAGAAAAGAAAAGAAAAAGTAACGCCCGTAACTAGGTACCGGCGTGAATGTGAGCCCGTTGGCCTAATGTTGATCATGGTAATCCATGATGCAACTTAAGGTGTTATGCCTCCTAGGAGGTGGGCTCTGGTGTAGTACTAATATTTCCAATTCATTTGGGGGGGGATGGGTGTTTGTTTATTTTCAAGTTTTCTTTTGTTTAGGACCAGGTAAGTGAGGTATTTGATGGCATTCTAGTGAATGTTTTTCATGAGAGTTTTGATGGCTAATTTTGGGATTTTTAGATTAGTGAGTTTTTTGATGGAGTGTTCGTGTATGGCCCCTCTTACTCCGGTTGTGATGGTGATTAGGGGGTTGGTTTTCCATCCATTGGTTTGTATAGTGTTAATGAGGGGGTCGTATTTAGTGTGTTTGTGTGTGAGGGCTTGGTTTGGGTATCTATCGTGGCAATATGTGAATTCAATGAGTTGGGTTATGAGTGTGGGGGAGGGTGAAATAGGTGTTTGTGTGTGGGTTGTACCCATGTGTTTAGTATATCGAAATTTGATAGCTTTCATGATTCGTAGATTGATTGCTTAAAAAAGAACAGTATGGATTCAACACTGCATGGGAGGAAGTCTCGCTAAAACATTCCAACATTGCCTTTGGAGCCCACTTAACATGTGACCTAATGAAAAGAGAAGAAACAAACAAACACACACACACACACACACACACACACAAATAAACAACATCGGTGTTTTTGCCCAACATGAATTTGATTTCATTAGCCCTAAGCGAAAGATGGTTTTTTGTAACAAGTAACTACTTTCAATCCACTTTTATGTACATGTCAACAACCTTTGAAATAATCAAACTTTTGAAGTACGTAGCAGATACTTGGCACTCTTGGGGGGTCACCGGCGAAAATCATAGAAACAACGTGCGATAAAAAAATAGAGTCTAATATATTCATTGTAGATAAATTTTGCAAAAAACGTACATATAATATAGGGGGTTTTGAAATAGTGAAACATGTTTACATGTAAAATACCATCACATATAATGGCCTCTTTTATTTAGTTAGTACTTGTAAAATAACATGGAAACAATTACTAGGGGTAGCGGGTCTAGGGTAGGGTTTGTGCTAGTGGATGAAAAGAGGTAATTTTCTGTTGAAAAAGCTTGGATGGATGACTTCGCAGGCTGGTTGGCTTGAACATCTTCATGAAAAAAATATGTCGCTTACAAAACCCAAAAAAATGGGGTGTAAGAAACAAAATGCGGTGTAAGGAAAAAAAATGGAGAATAGTTGGGTTCCAAGAAAAAAAAATTGGGGTAAAGTCAAAAAAATTGGTTACTTGGGGTATAAGGGAAAAAATGTAGTATAAGTAAAAAAGGGTATTTTTAAATTATTCCACTAAAAATTTATAATTACTAATAGGGTGTATTAAAATACACGCATTTACCTTTATTTTGAAAATATCATACCTTATAATCTTTTCTGCAAGGTAAATTGCCCCCCAATAAATAGGTCATGAGCGCACGTGTATGCATTAATGTAAGAGGGAGTGACCCCCCGAGTTGGCACTGCAAAGCTGGTCACAAAATCTAGAGAGCAAGCCAGGGCCTCTTGTTCGGTTTGTTTTTGTTGTTCTCCGTTTTCTTTTTATCAAATTTGTGTCTTCAATGGTGTGTTGCATTTGCAAATCTAGGATGAAACATCAACAACAACCGTATTGAAAATCAAACTCCCCTGGTTTAGTTACAGTTGTTGGAAATGTGTGTTTATTGATTTTTGAACTAAATACACAGGTCCATCAAATCGTGTTCGCTATCGATTGTGTAATTAGTAAAATTTGTAATCCAATCTCTTTTAAACATGCATCTATATAATGTTTGTTCTTTGATACTCACTTAAGCACTCACCAATCAAATATAACTTAAGTGCCCAATTAAGAAAAGTGATTGAATAACACCTGCATACTGTATCGTCGATTGGGGTTGGAATGCACTGTATCCAGAAGGCCGAAAATCAAGCCAATGAATCGACCACATAGTGTCGTTCAACTGTATGTACTTGCAGGCACTCACGTAATCAAGTTTGTTTTCTTCTCCCAAGCGGCATAAACTGTACAAATTTTGCTGTAAGGTTTCATCGTACATATTTTGCACACACTTTGGGATAGCCTCATTTCTAAGCTTGGTAGCTCTACAAAGCCTTGAAATTCATTCAAAATCCCTATCATCCACATTATACATCCAAGTGACGGAGCATTGGATAAATTGATCACTCATGCCTCCCCTCAAAGTGGGTGCGTCTTCTTTGTGTATGAACTCATTGAAGTTTGCATTTGCCTTCTGTCTCAAAGTAAATAAATAAATAAAGTGATGGAGCATAGGTTCTTTAAGGCTATTTTTGGTTATCAATCCATTTAGAAATTTATGTAGTGCAACAAGGATCTGATGCACGGTTGTGGTCAAAGACAACTATCAAAAAAGCAGCACTTCATAATTGGTTATGAAGGGTGAACTATACATCATGTTGCCCTTGTGTCACAAACGTCAATTTTGTGCCGTCTGCAGAAACTCATAGATTGAGGAGTTGAATGCTACATTGATGTGTTTGACGACTTTTTATTTATTTTTGAGATGTTACGACTTTAAAAATTACGTTAGAGGTTCCAAATTAGTCTAGTGAGATCCGATCGAAAATGAATCAACCCTCAACCTATAAAGGGTTTTTTTTCATTTGCTGAATTTCTTCATCCTTGTCCACATGGACTTGGGGGGTGGACTATTCATTGGAAACCTAAATGATGTGTGTGGGTCACTATGAAATCAAACCCCCTATATACAAGAAGTTCATGGAGAAAAAAATGTATACTGACTAACAACATGCTAGGAAATGGACTCATTTATTTATATTAAGCTTTTCAATTTAATTTGATTACTAATGCATGATGGTTTTGACCCTCCCACATGACAAATGACTTAATTGGATAAGGAAACCATTCAAGAAAGTCTGGTAAAACTGTGGATCAATTGCCTAATTAACATCTATTAAGGGCCGGTTTACACTTGAGGTTGAGACCAATTTTTCTTAGGGCCAATTCAAGTGAGATTTCAGTCCCTATTAGCCTTGAGGCAGGTCCCAAGTGCTCATTAGAATAAGATCGTAAGAAGGGCCAATTCTCCCATGTCTAATGACCTTGAGGCCAAAGAATAGAAGTTGTTGAATAAAGTCTTGAAGGGAAGAGAGAACGGAGGGAGTCGGTTAGAATTCCAATCAATCAAATGGCTAAAACATTATATTAATGTCAAGGGTGAGTAATTATTGAGAATGAGTAGTGAACATAGATCGAAGGTAAGGCCAAACCACAATCATACACGCCAAGGTTAGTGAAAAAGAAGATCCTCCATTGTATTATGAGTCTGCCATTGTAGAGTATACAAGTACTGTGAGTATACAGTACAAGGAGTCCTCAAACTTAATAGCAAGTCTTCACAAAAAACTCACTTAACTATACTACTACATAACCTTGGTCTCCATCTTAAGCACTCGATTCGAATCAACAAGCTTCCAAGAGCTTCTCTCCTTGCCTATCGTTCATTATCTTATCCTATTCACAACTCGGAACCTTCTAAAGGCAAATAAAAAACAATCCTAACAATAAAATAAATAAAAACTCCTTCCTAATGGTAACTACTGAAAAGTATGGTCAATGATAAATAAGATTTTAAATGTAAATATGAAATTGATTTTGAGGCCAAGAATCGGCCTTCCAAGTATGGTGCACTCCTTTGCTTGAACTCATACCTTGTTGGGTCATGTCTAATCCAAATAGAAAATTCAATTGAAAAACTCGGCCTCGCCCTAGGTGTAACGTGGTTGGGACCACTTTCAAAAATTGCACCAAGGAGAGCTCAGATTCAAGGCTTATGACACACCCCCCCCCCCCTCCAAGAAAAAGAAAAAGAAAAAGAAAAAGCCCTCGACTCCTAGTGTAAACCGGCCCTAAGTGTCATTTGAAGGTTGGAGTCCGAATCCAGCAGCAAATTATGTTTTCGCTGATGAGCAGGATAAAGACCACCATCCTTGTGGCTGAGGTGGAGCACCCCCAATTGCAAGGTCAACTTTCATTGCCGGCCGTTGCTGCAAGCTGATGAGCTCAATGAATCTGCTGTGGCAAGCAGCTTTAAATTTGTGTGTAAAGATTATTGGGTCCTTTTACACTTTAGTTTGTCTTGGGCTCTCGGGGAGGAGCTTGTTGCGAGTCACGACAGTGTCTCAAGTGTCACATGTTGGCAGTGGAAATGAAAATTTATTGACATATGCCATGTTACAGAATATACAAATGCTCTTTTCCACACCTCACTATTTAGTAGTTGTCCTAATGTACAGTGTCCTGATGTGATTCTACAAACACTCGCTGGGTCATATAAAATCTGTCGTCATTCGGTTTGAGTAGCCTCTCTGTTGAGATTCGCCGCATGTGTTGCCACTGGTGGCTAAATTCTAATTGCCAAGCCACTGAATGGGGAGAACCGACCAATAGTTACAGGTGAACCAGTTCAGTGTCTGGGGAGATTTTTGGGCACAACCGATCAAGATCCTAGTTGTTTCCAACTAGTTACACATTGACATCTTCTGGTTTTTCTTTATTAATTTGAGGCATGTCCTCTAAATTCCTCTTAAATGACCGGTAATTTTCCTGAAGTCGTGAACCTCAACCAGTTCATTTGTAACTAGCAGCTGGTTCTCCCTGTTCATTGAACAGGTTGAGTTTGAGAAATAACTGGTTGAGATTCAAGACTTCAGGAGATTCACCAATCACTTTAGAGGAATTTAGAGAACATGCCTCGAATTAATAAAGAGAAACCGAAAGATGTCAACATGTAACCAGTTGGACTTGGAAACAAACTAGGATCTCATCCAGTTGTGCTCAAAAATCTCCCCGGACACTGAGCCAAGCACTTTGGCAAACTAAAGTGCACACGCATTATCCAAAGTGATTAAATGGCGGATATATCTGACTCCTTTCCAGATTCCTTCTTTCAGACATCTTGTGAGGCTCCAAGCCCACAGGAGTGTTTAGAAGGGCAGCCACAGCTTTGTTACAAACGCCCCCGCCAGGATGTAAAATCGGTCCCGGAAATATAGATCATCCACTGCTCCTAACTTAGTACATACCCGAAGAGTCCAAAATTGTATTGAGAAAGTAATATTATACAAAATGTCTAAAATCAGAAAGAGGTGGATGGAAAACATATGGATGTCTCATAGAGTCATCCATGATTCCAGGACTATCACTTGGCAACTTGGAATATGGCTGGGAGTAATAGCAACTAGCTTTCTTGCAGTGGAGGATATTTCTTTTGGATGCTTGTTTAGCCCTTAAACTGAACAAAACACTTGCGGTTGTCACCTGTGTGTTTTGTGAAGCAGCTTTACAGGTAAGGGATGTGGGTGTTAAGGTAGGTGAGGCTAATGTGGACACCTCCAACTTTGTGGAATCATCCAGCCGATGGATTCGAGCATTAGAAGCTTGAGCAAGTTAGCAATTGCGAATCTGGACCAAAGAATTTGAAATTGAGGAAATCGGAGTTGAGGAAAGTGTTGCTCTAGGCTTTGGAATCAAAGACTCTCTACTTCCCAATGTGGTGTTATAGGGGGACTTTTTTTTACCATTCCATGTTGTGTAAGTGGACAACATCATTAGCAGATTCTACATGGGTCATATGCCAATGAAAACCAAGTTTAATGCCAATATTGGTTGTGTCATGTCTCTAAAGTGGTCACATGTAAGATAAAATGTTGCCGAATTTTTTTTCATTCTAGAATACCCACAATACAAGTTGGTTGGCACCTCACAACCACATGCTACCTCCTAATTTGCCCACCTTGGGCCTAAAAATCAAGTGTGTCATACCTCAATGGATAGCATTCCTTATTATGAAGGATGGTGGGTGTAGTTTGACTTTTGCAAAGGTGACTAACCCAAATATCACTAGAGCAACGGCCAAATCACCATGTAATACTTAGCCACCAAATTAAAGCGACTGTGCCTAGGCCATGGCTCTTGAGAATCCTTGAATTCCCATTGGTTGAGAATGTCATGGGAATCCACTTTAGGTTTACATGACGGCAATTTCGGACTACAACCCATAACATTTTCAATGAATGAAAAATCTACATGGAATTCCGCATGGCAAGTATGGATAATGTTGGTTGGGATTGCAGGTAATTTTTTGGAGAAACTCTTGAAGGCAGGCCTCACATAATGTGCGATGGGAATTTGAGTTTACAATAAAGGTTTGTGGCCTTCAAAAGGCTTTGAATTATGGTCCATGTACTTCTCTTTGCTCTTGTCCAAAAGCAGGGCACCATGGTCATTTAAGAGCCATGGCCTAATGCCTTCAATGTAGACATTTCTTGATAAAAACAATGGGCAAATTTACATTGGACACAAGAATGTAAACAACTCAATAATCTATTTGAATATCATAAGGTATATCATAAGAATATCATAAGGCATGTGGCCCTATTGTGGGCATTGGGCAATTCTAACTCCACATGTAAGTTTGACCATTTGGATTAAACTGGAATTGCTCATCCACTCATCAATTGCGAATCACACAAAATTGTCATTTTACGTTTTAGAATTGCAGTTGAGATGCAAAAGTTATAGGAGGTCAAAGTAAAGATTTTTTTCTTCTTTAAGTGATCACATTGGTCCTCCCAATCATGATGTTTCTAACTAAACCTAAGAAGCAGTGCCTATATTTTGAGTGCATAGTCCAATTGCATCACAACACTATTTAATTTCATTTAAAAGAAATGAAATCTCTTGGTTAGATGTCAACTAGAACCCTTATCATATACTACTCATATATAAGTGTCCAATTAAGAAGATTGACCACACAAGGTCCACATACCTTATTGTATGTTCACTTTGCGTTGGACTTTTGGGGGTGACACAAAATCAAGAGGAATCTTTTGGCATTGAGGTATACACTGACATTTTAAGCTTATGTTATAACTCTAGACTACACCATATATTTGATTTAGGGTAGTGTTCAAATTGATGGGCCATGTTAATTAGAGTGACCTTCATGGCTTATCATGTAACAACAAGTGTTCCATGTCACCTTCTTTGGTTGCCACCCAATATCATGTTCTATCGAATACGTGGGTCAATGTTGAATAATGTGATCCACACGGTACACTAAATCCACTATATAGTGTGACAACAAGTCAAAGTATGTATGTAATGCTTAAGGAAGCTTGGCAAGTCCTTGTAAATAAATAAAAATGTCACATGTTTTAGTTTGTCCCACCATAATATTGTTAAGAATGTTAACATAACTACATGCTTGGGTAGTGAGTAAAATGTGGCATCAAATACACATTTGAGGAAATCAACGTCATCGCCATACAACATGCTATGTCCATAATTCTACACAAAAGGAGGATAGAAAACAACAAACCACTGCCAATAAACACACAACTACCGTAGCAACCCCAAATATCCACCAACCAATAAATAAATAGGATTACAAAAGAATAAATGCCAACAGTGGCTAAGGAATTGTCACAACTTACGGTAGGGGTTGGTGGTTATAGGATACAACTTTCTTGCCAAGTAACTCACACAACAAATGCCAAGTCACTCACATCACAATACAGTGCTCGTACAAGGCCATCAAGGATCGAACCTGGACCACTAAACATGTGATGCTACAATGAACCACTGAGAAGTCTTATGACTCAGCAGCCACCTCACGAAGAAAAATGATCATATACTCTGACAACACCACAACCACACTAACCCCACCACTACAAAGATCATCTAGTCACTCAATTCACATGGTCACTTTGGTTACCCCGGTTACTATAGTGCCCACCCCGAGAGGGGTTAGTAGTCCTGCACCATTGGTATTATGTCCAGTGGATATAATACCAAGGGTGGGTCGAACGGGCATTTCAATCACGTTGATCCCACTAAGGTCAACGTTTCTTCTCTTCTCTCTCTGAGGAAAATGAGGTTGCTACTTCCGATATATAATCTAAAGAATCTACTTCATGAGGCGTATCAACTTAAAGTGAGGTTTCCAACTGCTTTCCATGTGATTATGACTATACACACCTTATGTATGTTAATGATAGGCAAATTTAAAACAATTCCAAAGCCTTTAGATTTTTTGCATTTGGACATCTGATAAATGTTTGGAGTTTTCCAAAATAAAAATAAGAATAACGTGTTCTCTCCTCGTGAAATGGCTCAATCAACAATTTGACATAAATGATCAAAAATAGTGAGTGTGTGTTTACACCCAAGGGGCATCCAAACTGCGTACTTTATCCCGAATCTATAATAAAGCTAAGGTTTTTCAACCAATTTAAAAAATGCACTAAAAGATTGAGTTGATTCTAGAATCCAAATATGGTCACTTTGACACAATTGGTTAGAAATGAAAATATATGTAACTTAAATACACAATTTTATGCATGGGGAGGTTTGAATAAGACCTCTTAGATGCTTAGGAGTTGAAAGGCATATAAGGAGCATTTTGTTCCTTAACTTCAAAGTGACATGGAGGACAGAAATTGTCCTCGACTATTTTCAATCTGAATTTGAAGGCATTTGCCGAACTGTTCTAGAAAAATTCAATAAAGAGTGATTGTACAATCTGTGAGATCAACCCAATGACACCAAAAACAACAAATTTGAGGATGGACTGTAATTTCTATGAAGCTCGAAAGGATGAGTATCATGCTTCCCCAGGCGTTGGCTTCCTACATGGTTCATGTGTACTTGAAGTTCGTTGGCCGAAGATCTAGCCGCTCAAAGTGGCTCGAAAAATTTCCTGAAGTTGCACTTGCTATGAGCTATATTGTGGCCACTTGGATTTGCATATTTCTCACTTCACAAATTCTCCCGAACTTCTATAAGAAATGCTCTTATGTTTGCAGTTTCCGACAACCCTATGTACACGACATCAAGTACAGCAAAGTTTCGTAGTTTTTGCAAAATTTTCAAGTGGAGAGGGGAACTAGTATGTGGAGCTCAAATTTCTTAGTTGAAGTCTCCGTGAAATTTGGAGTGTTGCTGGCCATACCGAGGAATGAGGCGAGAAAAAGCCCAAGAAACCTTGCAAGTTGTTTAGTACTGACAGGTGCTTTCGATGCAAAAAAATTATTGAAAAAGAGAATGGACAGTTCAAAATTTTTGAGGTGATTTGTACCCTACTACACCCTCCCTTTATATGGTTGGATTTACATCTACAGCCATCGATCTCTCCGAAGAAAATTTAAAAATGAACACCTCCTGCAGGGATTCTTCCTCGAAGAATATCTTATGTCACTTTGGGGTAGCATTACTCCTTGCATCAAATGCATTCTTCCAATCATACCATACCTTGATGTAAAATGAACTGTAATGACATTTGGACTCGTATAACGACCTATTTTCAGATAGATGCTACAAATTCTAATCACTATTGTCGCATATAACTTTTCTTAGTGTATTCCTCTTCGTCATATGTGTGTTTAATACAAAATAAATCTCATAGAACATACTAGAATATTACTTCACAACTTGTTGGGTGTTCATACAAATTGTCATGTACCCTCTATATATATACTTAAGACTCTTAAAAAATAATCAAGGTTGGTAGACCTTGTGTGTCATGTGTAACAAATATATTGGTTCCAAGGCCCCAACTCCGCTATATGTTTGAAATGGAATGAGTATTCATGCTATTTTTCAGGCCATGGTTATGTTAAGCCCTAAAACACGGGGCTATAATGGACATCCGGGGGGTTGACTCTTCATACAATGTACGAACTAATGTGAGTTTATGAAGGGGTATTATTTGAGCCATTGGCGTACATAGTATACATAGGGGAGAGGCATTACTATTCTCTAGTGTGTATATCCAGAAAGGCATGTAAGAAATATGAAATAAAGGTAGACATACAAAAGGGGGTCCTAAGGTTTAGAGAAAAAACTTGACAATAGATGTGTTATAGTTTCATCCGATTCATGTTTTCATCCACTCTGTCATATGGTAATAGTCCTCAATGACTACCCTGTCCATTCTTGTTTGGGTTCTAGTTGTTTACAAACTAGAGGCTCTTGGAGTGCTCAAGTTTCTCTTGAGTTTTGCTCTCCATGGTGTCATTAAATTATTATGCTTTTGGCTTTATTTGTTTGATGCAATTGTCGGGTTACATGCTATGGATGAAAAATGTGTTCATTGATTCTCTCATTGGAAAGTAACAATGATTTCGTGGGGATCTTGATTTATATTTTGTATATGTAGTGGAGGCATTTATCATAATAAGTTGAAAAACTTAGTATATATACATGCATCCATTTTCTAGCATGTAGTTAGTATGAATAGATTTGTTTTCCTTTGTAAGCCTCTCGAACATAGGGAGTTTTATTTCATAGTGACCCATGCATGTCACTTAGGTTTCCAATGAAGAGTCCATCCCCAGGAAACGGACATCAAAATGTGTTATTTAGTGTGGCTTGGTGACCTAGTTTGGAGTTGACATACAAGAGAAGTTGTTAAAGGTGATTTATGGATTGCATCTATATGGTTGAAATCAAGGTAACTATGATTTTTATCATGTTATCCTTCAAAAATGATAATAGATGTATATTTCATCAAGATAAGATGAAATGTGTACTAAATCAATGAGTTTAAACCAATGGGTTCTATCATATGTTGGAGAGTAGTAAGAAAAAAATAACGTAATAACCTCATTTGTCTCATGTAACAATATTAGTTTTTGTAGTGAAGGAAAGCATTTGATGTTTGAGCAGTTCAAACTCCATAGACAAATGTTGGTAGTGGATACTTATGAACCTTTTGACCCAAAAAAAGTGTGGAAATTTAACCCCTAAAGACCTACAATGACCTTGTTATCCGCGGCCTCAATGTCCCATGAATCTTGCTAACAAAATGAATGCTTTTTAGCCATCCCTCGCTCACAACCGTTGATTTATTATATTTTATCATGTGTGAGGACCCCACATGGATAAAATTTCATTGAAACAACATTTGGTTGAGGACCCGGTCACATATGAATAAATAAATAAATAAATAACCAACGTCATGCAATCCGACATGAATTTGAGCCCGTAGGCCCTGCCTTGCTCAAGAATCCTCTTGATGCAGGGTGGGGTTTACCGCATACCTTGCGGTGGGTGGGCTCTTGGCTTCCTACCTACCTACCTAACTAGTTTTTTCCGTCAAGTAGAGAGAATATTTCATAGCGGGAATTGAACTCGGGGAGATCACTCCATTGTCAAGTTGAACACCACGTGCGAACAAAGTTTGCTACCCCTATATTACATGCCATAAATAATTTTAAATTTTATGATATTTTTTCTACATATACACAACCATTGATAGTATCGTTTGTATATTTTTTTGAAATTTTTAGTCATCTTCATTTTTGTAGCAATTTTTTTAGTTCAATTCTGCGTCATTCTAGTTAGAAACGGTATGTTTTATTAAAAAAACAAATCATCAAATTTAGTCACTATTTTTTACTATGTAACAGGTACCATTTATATCTACTCATGAAAAAAATTTGATAAAATTGTGACCCATTTTGGTGATGTTTTTTACATTTTTACATTTAAAATGATCGCACGTGGTTGTTCAACTTTACAATGGAGTGATCTCCCCAAGGAATTGAACCGCCAACCAATCCATTTAGCAATGGGTACCTCTCCACTATCACCCGGCAGTTTAGGGGCATCTCGGACTAGTCACATATGACTTCATACTACACTCGAAGTACACTACATGATTTTAGAAGTGTCTTGGGGCGGTCTTTGGACACTTCTTTTGGGCTCTCACAATTTCATGGTCATGGCTCTTGACTCGTGTGTAAAGTGACCCTAAGTGATGTTGGTAGCACTTAGTTACTATTCTCAAGTGGATACCTATATTTGGGTGTGGGTAGGTGCAGATCAAAGAGCAAACACTATAAAGATATATATTTAAAAGAGATTGGACTACGTCTTCAAAATTTGTTAACTACTCCGCATTCAATAGTGAACACTATTGGGAGGACCTTTGTATTTAGTTAAGGAATCAACAAACATGTACTTCTGATAACCATACCTAAATTATATGAAGTCCAATTTCAATCCGATATTTGTTGATACTCCATCGTAGATTTGCAAAAGCAACACAAGTTTCATTGTGTAAATTGAATCAATAAGGTAGAAATACCATAAACCATGAAAATAAGGTGATTCGCATTGAAGATATGGTTAAAATCGTGAGATAATTTTCCAAGATAGAAGAGAAGGATTCATGAAGTATGCAAGTTGTTTCATATTTTTATTCCTTGTAAAAAAATTCTACAATTTTTCAAAGTGGAAAGTTTGTCAAACCCTTACTCGTTCACTATATTCTCCTTAAACCGAACATGGTAATGCTCATTTCCACATAGAACATCACCTAAACCAGTTGACTCATGAGTACACGAAACTGTGATTGATGGTAGTCAAACATGACTAAATTTGGCTAAACTGACTGTGCATGCATTTCAAGCTGCCAACCTTGCAATTATCGGTTTCAGAAATGACACTTCACTATTATGACAGAAGTCTACTGCACGGGTAGAGGATAGTTCACGGTTTATAGTATTTCTACCTTAGAAGTCGGAGAACATGAACATGAACATGAACTGAATAAGTTAGATGTTTTTGCCTACTTCCCAATTTAGGAATATCCACTGATAGAGAGCTTTGATTGCAAGAGCCCTTAATTTGGGCTCCATTAATGGGCTGACCTTAAGTGGGCCACATGTTATCCAATCCCACTTGAGGCGTCTGGATTGGTCTGAGGTGTCCCAAATATAGACTAACAGGTGAGTTCACTTGATCCAACAAGTTATATTGTCATATGACGAGCATGAACTTTTTGACATTTCTTATCATGTACAAAATTACAAATCACGTTTAGGGCCACTTTACTCACGAGCCAAGAGCTGTGACCATGAAATTGTGAGAGCCCAAAAGAAAGTGTCCAAAGGCCGTCGTCCCAACACACCTCCAAAATCATGTAGTGTGGTCACGGACCCTCAAGTGTAGTGTGAAGTCATATGTGACCGGGCCCTCAACCAAATGCTATTTCAATGAATTTCTCTTCATGCGGGTCCTCACACATGATAAAATAGAATAAATCAACGGTTGTGAGCGTTCGGAGTACCATGGTCTCCCGGTTTTGTGTTAGGCCTACCTCCAAGAGATGGTTTTGAAAGCAATCCAAGTGACCATGAAACATGATCCATTCAATGCCATATAGGAATCAATCCATGTAGACTTTAACATCCATCTTGCATTCACATACCCCGTTGGTCCGTCAAGCGTAGTGTGAAGCAAACTTGGACCGGCTCCGCCTTTTCCACCAATGAGAGTGCTTGAAGTGTAATGGTCACGGGCTCTCAGTCTCGTGTGTGAAGTGGCCCTTGACACCCATTCCAATGACTCGTTTCACTTGACCCATAAATTCTGGACAGCTCTTTGCTCAAAAATGGCTCAAACTAGGGACCAACTTAGCAAGAATAATTACCCAAAAAGAAAGTTTCATAGAAAGGATAAGCAAAGTTCAAGTATTTCATTCAGTGGAGATTTTCATCAGTTAGCACAAATCAAAGTGCAATACATATGTAGCACAATTCTCCAATGCCATCACAAATTTCATGTACTTCGCATTTTGGGAACATACCTTTTTGATGTCTAAAACATATATTCACGGTCATTTGTTTTATTGACATTTAAAGGGCTTAATGCCCCCTTCCCTACTTAACTTTAGCTTAGCCTAAAAGTTTGTTTTAAAAACATGGCCTTCACATCATTGATGTTATCTAGCCCCAAGCCTAGTTGGCGAAGGATGTGGCATAGTTTATAAATGGAGGTTTTAAAACCTCAAGCACTGACCCTCCCATCAGTACCTAGAGATGAGGCAAGAATGTAGGACTTTTAAAAGTGATGCCTCTAGCCCTTGTGATTGGTTGCTTTTAGTCTTAGCTATGAGGGCGCAAGGAGCTCTGTTAACAAAAACCGATGGTAAGATAGATGAGCGGTAAGGCATTTGGGGATGGGACCAAAACTAGCCAACATGTCTTTGCTCGGTAGATACAACAATGAACATGTGTGAAAGTTGCTTAACTAAAACCTACTCGAAAATCTCCGGAGCAAGTTCTTGTAGGTGCACCGGATAGCTAGGTGTCTCTGCCATAACCGAGAGAGGCTAAACTAACTGTACACGCATTCAAGTTGCCAGCCTCGCAATGATCGGTTTCAGAAATGGCACTTCACTATTCTGACGGAAGTCTACTGCGCGGGTGGCCTTCATTACTTGAAATATGAGATTTTTGAATAAGAAAACTTCTCTCTCATTTATGTTTGTATCCTTTAGGGTTTATGTCTGATATGTGTTGTCAATTCATGAGTGATTTCAAGTGGACATGTGCAGGTATAATGCACCTGATAGAAATCTTAGAAAGCAACAATCCAGATAGTCTAAAGTGTGATCATAACATTATTCAGACCCATGCAGTGTTTTGTGGGACTGACAGTATTCTGGGAAATATTCCTAGAATTTTTCACATTCAGACTGAATGTGAAAAATTCTAGGAATATTCCCCAGAATACTGTCAGTCCCACAAAACACTGCATGGGTCTGAATAATGTTATGATCACAACGAAGAAGGAGCCAAATCTTAATCTATTTGACAACTTAGGAATCTCCTCACCAAAAGAGGGTTGATTTCCAATTGAGAACGAGATTCCTAAAGGGATGATGACCCCTAACTTAGGTTCTTATCATTTCCAGATCATGTATTTGCGTTAATGTTCAATTGCAAGTTGCCCAACTTGCTCGAATTTGGTCACAATTTGATTCTGTTAGATTGCTAGTATTTTGAAGTAGTAGGTACATGCAAACTACACTAAATAGACCTATTAATGTGGGTTATCGACTTATCATTTAAAGTCACACATTGCTATAGCTTTTTTTTTTATAAGGATTTAAAATAATAATAATGTAAGCTATTTCATGTTCCTTGAAGGGCATACTACACTGATTATGGTAAATATTGTGGGTATATGTATACCAGAGAGAATGTTCTAGTTCATCTAAACTAGTTTCATAATATTAAATCCACATGGAATTCAAGTTGGGTCTCACTAATGTAGGAATGACACATGGCACAATTGGAGGGGACTTTTTGTAGTTGTTGGAAAAGACAACCTTCTGTAGTAATGTGACTTACCCTTCGTATCTCTAAGTGTGGTCCAGAGTATACATCATTGCGCATGAAAATAGTTGCAACACTAGTTACACTTTCATCCTCCACCACTCACTATATTCTCATTTTCCCATTTTTAGGTATGGGTAAGGTATTAATTGAAAGCAATTAAGCATGTGGATCCAAAAAACATATACTCACTTCCTAAGTTCAAAAATTGACATAAAGGTGTTCATTAAAGGTATGTGCAACTAATTTTTGAATGGTTAGTGCAACCAAATAGCTAAGGTTAGAAATTGATTTTGGTGTCTTTAGAAAGAACATGAGAAACTCTACAAGATGGATTGTTTGCTTGTGAAAAAACAAGCAAAAATTGAAGGAAATATCATCATTTGTTTCTTGGACCCAAAATGTTATACAACATGCACCCATAGCATAATCCCCAATGTTTTCAATGTTGACTCCTTATTATTAATGTGGTCGACGATATTAACCACAATCCATGTAGTTGTTTGTCTTATAGGAGTTAACACTTTATAATCTCCGCAATTGTTTTTAGCAACATGTAGCTCCAAATGGTAATCCATGTTAATTGGAGTATTTAGTGCGATGGGCATACACATTATTGTTATATCTGCAGTCAAGGGAACGTGTTGGTAGCATTTTATACACGGCTTGGGGCCAGCCCGAGCACCGGGCCCAATTCATGTGCAAATAAGCCCTCAATCCGGCCCAACTTTATCAACTTTTTGCAAGTCCATCCTTGTCACATGTAAAGTGATGAGGCCTGATTTTAGGTCCTGATGTTCTTGAGGGGAAATTTTAATGAAGAGAATTAACCTTGTATGGATTGAGAGTAGAGATGTTCATTATCCAATGGATGAGCCCAATCCGGCCCATGTTGAGTGTTTGGGCCGAGGAAACACTCATCCCGGTTTCTTCAAGCCAGCCCGAAGGTTCGGTGCCAAAATTGTGCCATGTAGGACGCCACATGAGATGAGTGAGTGTTCGGGGCCAACCCTGATAAAAAACCCTTAGGCCGGATTTGATAAAACCATGCGATTCTATTGGACCAAATTTTTAGAGTTCAGGCAACACAAAATAAGATCATTCTTATAGTAATTGAATTTTGCAAAACACTTCAAGGAGAGAGTAAAAATGCGTAATATCATATATAATTTCAAATGGAACCACCTGATTTTAAATTCATTTTTTACACATGTGTTAAACCTTCATGGGACAATGACACCGATATGTTGAGAGAAATGTCATCTTACCCTAAGTCACACGCTTTCAGTATCACCGCATCATATGATTATGGCATCAGATATTGAAACCACATATTACTACACTGATTATCCCAATTAGTGAGGGAGGGCTAGTAGGGCATGTGGGAAATTAGTGAAGGTGATACTAAATGTCTTTTATCTATGAAACTAGTGCCATCAAAAGATCTAAGAAGCATTGTTCATTTGGCGTTGTTCATCAAAAATATTATTCATACAACACTATTCATTGAAAGTACCGGCACTATTCATTGACAAGCATGTATTTGTATATGATTTATTTGATCACTCTACAAGACATCTTAGAGCATGCACTAATTTTCTTGAAATGTATGGTAAATGAGTGTGTATTCATGAATCTAGTATCACTCAATAAAAAATTTAGCCCTCATTAATATTAAGACTTGGCAAAATAGTGCATGTTTCGGGAATTAGTATCACACACAATAATTGGGATAATCAACGTAGTTGTAGTCTATTCACAACTTACATGCAAATTCTATAAATCATATTGTTAAGTTAGGGGATGTACCTTTAATGCACATGATATTGCCCCGTATAGCAGCCATGATGGTAAGGTGTGTTATAGACAATGAATGGGGAGAACCAACCACTAGTTACAAATTGAAGTAGTTGAGTTTGAGAAATGATGGGTTAAAGTTCAAGACCTTAGAAAAAAATACCAATCATGTTAGAAGAATTTGTGGAAAATGCCTCAAAGTAATTAATTAATTTTAAAAAAACCCGAAAGATCACAACGTATAATCGGTTGAGTTTTTTTTGTTCTAACTAGAACACAAGAGGCGCGTGGTCACTTGGCTAGTTTACCTGTCAAGTAGAGAGAAGATTTCACACCCAGGAATCGAACCACCAACTACTCCGTTACGATTTGGGTACCGATCCACTATTATCCACTAGTTTAGGGTCATCTCGGACTAATAACTAGTTGAACTTGAAAACACTAGGATTCTGACCGATTATGCCCAAAAATCTCCATGGTCACTGCTCACAGATGTTTGTTGCGGTGGTTGCTCACATAAACTAGTGTGTTAATGTGTTATGATGGTTGATGCAAAGATTGTCGAAGTGTTTTGGTTTTACAATATAATCAGTCCAAGATGACCCTAAACTACCGGATGGTAGTGGAGAGGTGCCCAGATCCAAACGGAAGGGTTGGCGGTTCAATTCCCGGCTGTGAAATCTTCTCTCTACTTGACGGAAAAACCAAGAGCCCACCCACTGCAAGGTAAGCAGTAAACTCCACCCTGCACCAAGGGGATCCTTGAGGAGGGTAGGGCCAACGGGCTCAATTTCATTTTGGATTGCCCGACATTCATTATTATTGTTATTATTATTACAAAATGATAGGAGGTGATATTAAATGTACGTCATAAAGTATGACTCAAAGTCAAATATGGAGTTGACATATAAAGAGAGTTGTGAAGGGTGGTTTTCGGCTACATCCAAATGGGTGAGTTATTGCAAGTTTATTCTGAGTATTTGTAAAGTTCTTTGTGCTTATGGTCTTATTGGGCCTTTAGCATCTTAGACGCAAGTATCAAATTGATTTCATGAAGTGGGAAGAATGATGTATTTGTTCGGATGGTCTCCCGTCATAACTCCAGCCATTCGGCTAGATCTTACACACAGTGATGAGAGGAGTATTTATTTGACCGATTGGATTTCCGGCAACAACTGGTGTTTGGCAATATATGATGACACAAGTCCCACAAGTTGGAACCACATGCATGGAGATTGCTCCTGGACTACATGGAAATTG
Source organism: Polytrichum formosum (assembly GCA_964035585.1). Classification (NCBI taxonomy): domain Eukaryota; kingdom Viridiplantae; phylum Streptophyta; class Polytrichopsida; order Polytrichales; family Polytrichaceae; genus Polytrichum; species Polytrichum formosum. The sequence continues at coordinate 14,888,028 of OZ037941.1, read as the reverse complement.
CTTGGATGTTTGCAAGGTTATCCCTACCAGTGTTCAAGATTGAAGCCCTCATATGAGTTTCATTTTGAAGGGCTATCAAATTTCAGCCCTTCAGTTGAAGGGTTGGTCCAAATCCAAGACGTCAATCCAAGAATATAGAAATGAAATACAAAACTTATACTAAACTTGTACATGAATTATATGGCACATGTTTCCAGTACAATGTGAAGAATTAAGAATCAACCATCGAACTTCATTTCTTGTAGTGACAATGCCCTACGTTTGTTGGTTCTTGTGACGGGCATATTATATTGAGGACTTCAAGTGACGTCTTCATTTTCAATTTGGGGTTGCGTATGGAAGGGTTGTTTTGAGAGAGGTATATTTTGAATGGCCAAATCGCGTTTGAAGGGCATTGAAGTCTTCAATCTTGAACACTGATCCCTACCCATGCCGAATGGTAAAACATGAACACTTTGACATGTTATCGGCACCGTGTGCTCCTATATGCGAGGTTGTTATTAGGGTGATAGAGTCACATGAGCTCCTATAGTAAACCACCTATGTATGAGGGCTATGCAACAGGACATTAAATTGGTTTTTGAACACTTTTGCTCCTCGTTCGTTTTGTTTCCTCAACCACGAAGTTGCGAAGGAGCTTGTGGCCACTACCAAAATAACTGTCACAGTTGGTTCTTTGTAGTTTATCAACATTTGTCATTGACTTTGTTGAGTTTGTTTGAATTGATTCCCATCTCTCGTTTCCTATTGTCATCCCTCTTGTGCCCAACTCGGGGTGATCAGTTGCCAATGTGGTGTCTTTCTACCCTTTCAAATAAAATAAACTGCCATTTGATCTACTAATTTTCAGAAATCAATTTCCATTTTATTTTATTTTTTCCCGAATAAGACAACATTCTCCAGTAGGGTGGACCTTCACCCATAAGAACAAAGTGTCACTTTTAATTTTGTTGAATAGTTTCTAACGTTCTTCATCTCCAATTTGAAGATCTAAGTAAACACACTACCCTGAGGCCCTATTATTCAACAATGGAACAGTCTCTGTAAACTCTGGAGAATCCAAGGGATTGCAAGGTAGATGAGGCTACTTCAGTTAGCTCCCTTAAATTGTAGTTGCTTTAATTTAGTGGTTGAGTAAAACATGGTGATTTAGTCGTTGCCCTAGTGATATTTGGGTTAGTTACCTTTGCAAAAGTCAAACTACACCCACCATCCTTCATAATGAGGAGTGCTATTCTCATATAATTATAGGCAATGACATGCTTTATTTATGTGCTTGAGGTGGGCAAATTAAGAGGTGACATGTGGCTGTGAGGTGCCGACCAACTTATATTATGGGTATTCTATAATGAAAAAACAATTCGGCAACATTTTATCTTGCATGTGACCACTTTAGAGACATGACACAACCAATATTGGCATTAAACTTGGTTTTCATTGGCAAATGACTCATGTAGAATCTACTAATGATGTTGTCCACTTACACAACATTGAATGATAAAGGAGTTTCCCCCAATAACACTAGATTGGGAAGTAGAGAATCTTTGATTCCGGAGCTAAATCAACACCTTCCTCAACTCCGATTTCATCGGTTTCAAATTCTTTGGTCCTAATTCGCAATTGCTAACTTGCTTAAGCTTCTAATGCTCAGATCCATTGGTAGTATGATTCCACAAAGCTAGAGATGTCCACATTAGACTCATCTACCTTATGATGCAGACATTGTTCATCTATAGTGGTTGGGTTGGGTTGGGTACTCTTCTGAACATGAAAAGGGAAATGGTAAGTAAACATCCCCATTTAAGTATGTTGTGTTATGCATAAACATAACATTATTCAAATATTACAAGATGTTCAATGTGGTCCCTTATTAGTGGGAATGATTTTTGAATAGTGGCCACATTTAGTGTGAATGTGAAGGATACCTGGGTTGGCAGGGTCTGCCGCAACTACATGGCAGGTCGTTTGAACAATGTTATGAAAATGACCATCAAAGATGGAAAAGCGAAGTTGGAGAGTGACGAGGAGTAGCAGATCGACCACCCACAAAAACCAACACATATTCCAAAAACATCAAGAACCAAAGCAATTATCTTTATAGGTTACGGAAAGATGGCAATCACGATGCTCCAAGATAAAGTTGCCAATTCAAACTAAAAACATTGGCAGCTGCAGGCCGAAACATTGGTTCCTGTGCTGCTCTCTTGTTGGGCAAAACACACACACACAAACACAGAAGTTCATTAGCAAAACCCTAAATCTAAAAATACAATCACAAAATTAGGCGCCTGCAGAGGAAAAGTGTCAGCCGACCAGCAGTCGGCGTACCAGCATGAGTCCTAGAATCTACGAGGGGTGAACATATTGAACCTGCAGCGTCCAAGGTACCGACAGATATTAGCAGAGGCATGGCTTATAAAGCTGATGCTTGCTTTGTAAACAATTCCTCCCAGCTTTCAAGCTGCAAGCAAATGATTCCTGGCCTCTAAAAAACCCTCCCAAACACCGCCGAAATAGATGGCGCCTCGACTTGTGTGCACAGACACTGGATTTAGCCATTTTTAAACCACCCCTGGCTAATTACAACCTTTTTGTCACTAATCTGGGTGGCTAATTGGCTTAGAATATCATTTAGACTTGTTCCGTGTTGGCTAATGGGTCCACTTCCCATGATGAATGCTATGAAAGTTTGTGCCATGTTGGGCCTAATAGGACAACCATGAGCTCCAAGTTCAAACTGCTGGGAGTTTGCGTAGACTTATTCTTCACCAAAAACAATTTGAAGTGGCATCGAATTTCAAAGTACTCATGCCTGCTAAACTAGGACATGTCACGGTCCTATTGTGGGGCATTTTGGAACTCCACAAACATTAATGGCAATTGGCTGGCTCAAAAACCGTGCCATCCGGTTAGCACTTGTGATTCGCGACTGCACTGTGATAAAGCTTGTCATTGCAACTTTCAAACTTGGAGTTGGGGTGCATGAGGCCCCAATCACACCAAACTTTCCGTCCGGTTCTAGCCATGAAATTGCTGAGGATTATGTTGAGAAATAGATGTTGGCCCACCACTTTTCACATTATTACAGTCGGAGATGCTGACAGATGGTGCCATAAGCAGCCGGTGTAATTAGCCCATGAGTTGAGTTCCGGTGAGTTTCCATGTAGGCAACTCGCCCACCAGATTATAGTGTGAATAAGGACAAACCCACCCAAATGTAGAGGGAATCCAGTGGGGTTGGGTTCGTATGTGCCAACTAGCTACTCCCATCTTCTCAAATCCAAGCTCACCTACACCTCCTCCCGGTTACTAAGGATGGAGTTCTAGACCATCATTGGTTCTCTTGAGTTTTCAACCGGTCTTCATCCTTTACTGACTGGCACTTGTAAGTTTAAGATTTTTTAGTGGGTGCATGGAAGTCTAGTGGCCCGTGTCCACGTCCCTCCACATTCTAGCAGACCACCAAAATGTGGTTGGATAGCGGCTTGTGCTTAACTACATGCGGACACCTCTGACCCACTATTATCTAGAATCTAGTGGGCATGCAACCTACATGGAAACTCACCCTTATAAGAGTCCAAAGTGAAGACCCCTTGTTAGCTCAAATGATCGCATAGAATTGCATTCCCGATTATGTTGTTAATCGGTTGCTACTAGCTTCCAGTGCCATCTGTAACTTACAACTTTTGACTAGCGTTTTCTAAGGTGAGCAATCCCTAAAGCGACACCTCCTAGACACCTTGCATAGTTTGGGGACTTACCTAAGATGAAAAAGAAAGAGGGGGAGATTAGCAAATGCGGGTTGAATCTACAAACGACACAAATAAAACAAAACGGATATTAAGTGCAAACCATAGAAATCAACAAAGATGACTATCAAAATGGACCGTGTACCATTACATAGGGGGTTCCACTAATGTTGGATTGTTAAGTGCAAATCATCACAATATCAAGCTTATAATAAGTAAGAAATTTGTGTTGAATGAGGATCATATTGTTTACCTTTTTTTGGAAAATTCTTACACCATCTCATTGAGCAAGAAGACCTTAGATTAGACATGGTGATTGGCCAAAGTTGGTGTTATTCTTAAACAATTCTAACATCCTTCTTACACAACCACTATATTGGTCAAATTGGTGCAATGTTGTACTTGATGCCGCATATGATTAGTGGCTTCTAACTTTGGCTTATGCTTTTGCTTACTTAATGCACCATCGCACTCACTTGCTGACTCTTTAAAGTTTAAGGATGAAAAATAGGTGTCTCTTTTAAATCGATGTTACTTGTAAACCCGCATATCTTAAGCCCATGAGCATAGGGCCAGGGCGAACCGACCCATACATTGGTACCTTACCGGATGTCTAGTGATGTCACATTTGAATGAATCGGCCCTCAACCTCATAGGGGGTCTTTTTGTATTGGAGCCACTTCATCCATGATATGTAGGATGGTTGATTTTAAGTGAGTGCCACGAATCCCTAGCCGTTCGCCCTCCCCGGTAAGGTACGAATATAGGGGTTGGTTCGCCCCAGCCATGAGCATAGTGGCATATTGGCTTTAGGATCGTTTGCACCAAGAACAATGATACCCTGCTTTGTTGGATATGCTTATGAGAAGTGGGGCCCATTTGATAAAATAAATTATAGTGATGTTTTCTTTCTCTTAATGTAAACCCAAAAGATACTAGATAAATGACCAATATTTTATTTATTTTTGGACCCGACAAATGTGAATCATAACATCAAATAGTTAAAGTAAACCCATGAACCTGAGATTTAAGATGCCATGGTCTCCCAAAATTATGTTAGACCTACCTCAAAGAGGTAGTCAAGAAAATCGTGCCTATAAAACATTGTTTGCTTTGGATTTGTGAAACAAGTTCCTCTAGAACTTATGTTGGGTTGATATGACAATAGCATTTCCATCTGCATTTGAAGCTTCCCAATTGCTTGGGTGTTGCATAACGTTCACTATCTCAGATCAATGAGTCACTAACTTGTTGTTATATTCATTAAACACGGGCATACCAAATATAGAGCGTGACAAGAAACCCTCGCAACAACGCCTGATATCATACACCTTTCGCATTGCTACATGTTGAAGCACAACTTCTCATGTTCCAATATCTAGTACATAAATTGCATGACGTTCAAATGAAGCACTGACCTCCGCGAGGAGCTTGTCCTCTTCTGCCATTCTTTACCACATTTGAACCTTGTGTGGAAACCAAATTATGAAACATTATTAAAGTTAAAGGAGACTGATAAATGAATACCTTGATTACTGATGTTTGACTTGAATAACAATCGATGCAAAAGGTGAACAATTTATTGCACTCAACACACAATTCTGGGGGCTCGGTTTACGAGTCAACCACAATCACTCTTGTAAAATCTATTCAGCCTTTTTGCTGATTTGTTTTTTGGAGTTGCCAAGTAATGTCGTTGTGCCCGATTTAGAAACTCACACATCATTCGTCTTTGACCTTTGCATTCCAATGAGCTCTCATATCCATGGAACGTAAGTTACCACACCGATGCCTTCTTCAGCTGCAATGAAACTGTGGCTGGGGCGAAACAACCCATACACTGGTTCCTTGGAGGCAAGGGTTTACGCATCCAACAAGGAATGAGTGTATGGGTTGGTTCGCCCAAATCAGTAGGACTATCTAGTGTAGGATTTGGGAGAACCAACCCATACACTCGTTTCTTGTTGGATGTCTAAACCCTTGCCTCCAAGGAACCAATGTACGGGTTGTTTCGCCCCAACCTAGTCCTATTCATGTGGGTGGGAAATAATTAGCGTGAACCGCACTAATTTTCTGGTCATGGTGGAATTTTCATTGGTCCAAGACCCCCAGTCTTCCCCTAAGTCTTCATGAAGACTTCTAACCAACACATTGAATATTAGTTGGAGGACAAAAGTAGTACAAAATAAATAATCACCCACACTAATTTTCTATATAAACAATTCATGTGGTTGATGCTACTATTCTACTAGAAATTCAGCGTGGGTTGAAAATTAATGTGGCCCACATTAATTCTCATTATGAGAATTACCGTGGGATCTAGAAAGTTACTATGGCTCACAACACTAGGACTATGTAGTGTAGTTACAGATGAACTGGTTGTGTTTGAGAAATAACATGTTCAAATTCAAGACTTCAAGAAAATCAACCAATCGATTTAGAGGAATTTACGTAATATTCTTATATTTAATAGAATAAAAAAGTGAAGGATGTCAACATGTAACCGGTTGATATTGGAAACACTATGATCTTGACCAAATATGGCCCAAAGTTTCCCCAAACATTGTTTAGCTGCAAATGATGGATTTCTATTATATATTACATAAATGACACCAAAATGGTAATATCTAGTAACCACATTCGGGCCTCCTTGGGGTTTCTTCAGCATGCAATGCACTTTCATAACCATGTGGTGCCATGAGATGATAAAAGATTGGGAAGAGATTGACTAGAGCATAACCCTTGGCCTCCTCCGCCCATCAATCTAAATTGTAGATCTCTATTGGAGGGCCTAGAGAAGATAGCGATCCATTAGATTATGTGTGCTAAGGGTGAGTCTCCATGTAGGCCGTTTGCCCACCAGATTCTTGTGTGAATAAAGATAAACTCATCCAAATATTGGAGAAATCTAGTGGGGTAGGGTTCATATGTGCCAACTAGCTACTCCCATCTTCTCATATCCGGGACCACCTACTAACTTCCTCCTCCAAGTTAAAACCACCTCCTCCTTCTAAAATCGGTCTTCAATACTTCAGTGACCACCACTTGTAGGTTAAAGATTCTTTAGTGGACGCATGGGAATCTAGCGGCCCGTGTCCATGACCCTTCATATTCTAGCAGACCACTGGAATGTGGTTGGATGGCAGCTTGTGCTTAACTACATGCGAACACCTCCAACCCACTATTTCCTAGAATCTAGTGAGTGAGCGGCCTAGATGGAAACTCACCCTAACCCTCCTCAACATGCCGGTCATAGTGGTTTTGGAGAATGTAATATATGTTGATAACATGTGCCCTGACATGATCTTATGAACCAACCCCATTGACTCACACATGGATTTGATCCCCCTCACCTAGTGGGTCAAAGGTTATGATACCATAGGTTATTAAAATGTTCAATAGTTTAGTGGTAAATTGCCAAGTTTTAAAGTGACACATGCATAACATTATTCAACCATATCGGTTAGTTCCATGACCCTAGAATATGCCAATTATACCAAACAAAGTGAGAACATTCATTTACTATTCATACATTCATGTTGACACTTGAAAATTTGGGTGGAGTTATATTCTTGGCACTATTCACAAGAATCATTGTTCATCCCGACATTATATATAGGAAACATTGTTCATCCCATTATTATTCACTAGAAATAATATTCATAGCAGCACTATCATTGAAATACTGACATTGTTCACAATATTCTTATTATTCATACTAGCACTATTCAATATTCGTATCGGCGTCAGTTTCTTCCTACTTTCTAAGTTTCTTTCCATGAAGGTGGATAGTAGAGGCCCATGTCATATGCTAAATATACAATGAAACACAACCATGTAGCTGAATAATGTTATGTACGAGTTTGGACTAAACAATGACACGAGGCACCTGCTCAAAATGTAAATGATTATGTCATGAACATGCTAATCACCTATCGTATTCCTATTTTCTTTTTGTGCATGTGCCAATGCATTGTTCAATTGTAATTTCCTACAAAATTAAGTTTGGAAAGTGGGAATGTTGATGGTAGAAACTTACTTTTACCGTAGTGGATTAAACTCTAATATGTTGGTATGGATATCTTTAAAATTTGGAAAGAAACCTTCTAAAAAGCGTATAATATGGATTAGGATCATGTTTGAAGAAGAACCACCAATTTTGATGGGTGGTTAAGAAAGTGATAGGGTCCAAGGACTGCCACATTGCTCAGGATGATATCTCAACAAACGAACAATGTGTTGAAGTGTGGTCATGTCACGTTGTTTGCTGACTTCCTCCCATATTACCCTTCAGGTGTGAACACAATTGGAAGGGATTATTCATCACTTCAAGATAAAGAAGGTTTTCAGTCAACCTTCTATAGCTTTTACATCTCAACTATAGCTTTGAAATCCAAAATGACAATCTTCGTGATTCATTGCAATTGCTATCCAACTAAGGCAATTCCACTTTAATCCAATGATCAATATTATATATGGAGTTGAAAGTGCCCACAATAAGGCCATACACCTTGAGGTTTGCACACGTCTTATGTGGCCACATGTCTCATGTGGCTAGCTAGTTTCGGGCTTTAATTGAAGTTTTAAGCATGTACATGGTTGGATTTGATATTGTATATATTGGAACGATCGTGTTGTTTTGAGAATACCTAGTTGCACAACCTTGGAGCAAAAGTCTACTTTCATATATGAAAATTGTTGTTGACAATTAAAGAAAGATTACAAGCAATTTGGGCCCCTTCCAATTGAAGAAGGATCAGAGTCTTATTTGTAATCACTTTGAGATCATTTCCAATATATGTATCCAACTACATAGCTTGACCACTATAGATTTTAAGGACACGTGAACTTTGATTGCAAGTTTCTCCCCATCACTCTTCCTTATTTATATATGTCTTTTGGTAGAGCAAATTCTTCAACTCGTTGATCCAATGTTAAAATGGATATGTGAAATTGGAATTTTGCACAATAAACACACATACGGTAGACGTGCCTAAATTGAACACAACAACAATCATGACATCTATATGTGAGTGGTTTGTGGTTAGGTGTGGATCTAAGAACATAAAGCCAGAAAGACATGTGTTTAGAAGAGATTGGACTACATGCTCAAAATATGCTAATATTCTAGTAGGCTTAGTTGTCAACATATTGAGGGACCTATGTGACCACTTACTGAGCACAAGAATCTTCACTTTGATCGTGACCAAGATATTCATGTGGACTCAAAACATTATTGGGTAAAGGGCTACATGCATGATTTGGATTTGCTAATTGCATATTTCATATGCTATGAGGAGTGGGTGAAAAGAGGAAAAATGTTCAAATAACACACATCTACCTTACCTTAACCGCTAACTTCCCAAGCCACCCATTGTGAGTTGATGGATGATTTCTTGCCTACATTACACTACATTAACCCCCCCTCACCCTAACTCATTCATCCGCAAATCAAAATAACTATAAACATCAAGCTAAGATGGATATCTACCCATAGACACATGAGCCATGCCATATGGAGATGATTAGAATGTGGGAAAAAAAATGTCAAAGTGGGGAGTGGTCATGTTTTATGTGTGTGTTGGGAGCTCATGTGAGGGTGTTCACTCTAATCAATGGTACCCATTCCAATGCAAACTGAAAAGTTGGTAAAAGTGTTTTTATTTTTGATTTTTTAAGTTCATGTAAAAACAACCTTTGTGCTCACATTGATTGTTAAGTTCAACACTTGTGCACTCTTTAATTTTCAAGGAATTCTTTGCATATATGTGGTTAAGAACATGGAATAGTTTACAACTCCAAATGCCAGGTGGCTAGCCTATTGTGGATTGCACATTTTTGCATGAGAATTAGTGGTGGTGCTCAACTACCGAGTTGTGCACATCTAGTGAATCACACAAGCATTCCACTCGTTTTCCAGGTGAATCGATTGGTCACATGTCTTTTTCGGGGGATCAAACACGACGTGTTCTTGTGCATCCCTTCCTTCACTTGTTATAATCTGAAAAATGAAATCCAAAGGATCATTCATGCCCATTTTTTCCCTCGAAACAACTCATCTCCCATGTCTCAAAATCCTACAGACAAACTCCCCTTTCAACCACAAAACTTGTCCATGACAATCCCACAACCAACACTAAGTGAAATGCACTCAAAACACCCATTTCATCGGCTTGGAAGATTGAGGGTTAATAGTGTTCATAATTCGCAAATGCTACCCAAATGAGGAACTTTCCAATTCGATCCAACGATCAATCCATTGTTGCAGAGTTTGAAGTGCCCACAATAGTAGGCCCATAAAAATAACACCTAGCTTAATTAGTAAGCATCCATCATACGGGTTCCTAAAATATCCATTGGCGCGACACCGGCCCGGCCAGTAGTTAGGTCGTGTACAAGGTGTTGATGCGGGCCTAGCCTATGGCCCGAGAGGCCCCCGAGTGAATCCAAAGATAATATAGTCTGTTAGGTTGCACCGCATTTATGGTTTAGCTAGCAACCCATACCATTCGACTAGGGGATGCCAATGAAATCGAATGGTTATTAGGACTCGTTGAGAACTCCATTGGAGGCCTCAACGGGAAGGGGCCAATGCGGGTGCCCTCCCTAGCTTACACGGATCCATGTCACTGGGCCGCTCCATGGCCCCAAGCCCAGACCCAATCCGGGCCATCGGAGCGCCCCGGGCCCATCAACGGCCCACAAGCCTCGCGGGCAGGGCGGGGCTTGGCCAGGGCTCGGGCCCATGGAGGAGGGGGGAGGCAGGCTCTGGGCCAGTGCCCGGGAAGTTTTTGGGCAGGGTCGGTCGAGATCCTAGTGATTCTAAATCCAACCGGTGAAATGTTGACATCTTCCGGTTTTGCTACATTCATTTGAGATATATTCTATAGAATCCTCCAAAATGATCAGTAAATTTCCTTAAGTCTTGACCTTCAACCGGATATTTCTCGAACCCAACCGGTTCACCTGCAACTGACCGGTAAATTTCCTTAAGTCTTGACCTTCAACCGGTTATGTCTCGAACCCAACCGGTTCATCTGCAACTGATCGGTCAATTTCCTTAAGTCTTGAACTTCAACCGGATATTTCTCGAACCCAACCGGTTCATCTGCAACTGATCGGTAAATTCCCTTAAGTCGTGAACTTCAACCGGTTATTTCTCGAACTCAACCGGTTCATCTGCAACTGATCGGTAAATTTCCTTAAGTCTTGACCTTCAACCAGTTATTTCTCGAACTCAACCGGTTCATCTGCAACTGATCGGTAAATTTCCTTAAGTCTTGACCTTCAACCAGTTATTTCTCAAACTCAACCGGTTCATCTGCAACTGATCGGTAAATTTCCTTAAGTCTTGACCTTCACCCGGTTATTTCTCGAACCCAACCGGTTCATCTGCAACTGACCGGTAAATTTCCTTGAGTCGTGAACTTCAACCGGTTATTTCTCGAACTCAACCGGTTCATCTGCAACTGATCGGTCAATTTCCTTAAAAAGCAAGAGGGAAGGGGGGTTGGGCCGGGACGTGAATATGCCCACCAAACTCTTTAAGTATTGGGCCCAAGGTGTTTTCACATGGGCGATTTCCGTTTCAGGTGAGTGTACATCTGGCCTAAGCCACTCTTACCAGAAGCCTTGTCATACCCTCTAGTTGTCAAACTCCAAGTATTAAATATTGAGATGAGCCCCACGACAAGTGCCCAAGTGGTGAGTCGTCCATTTGCGAACGCAAGGTAGATGGGTCTTAGGGCCACTTCACACACGAGCCAAGAGCCGTGACCATGAAATTGTGAGAGCCCAAAAGAAAGTGTCCAAAAGCCATCCCAAGACACCTCCAAAATCATGTAGTGTGGTCACGGATCCTCTACTGTAGTGTGAAGTCATATGTGACCAGGCCCTCAACCAAATGCTATTTCAATGAATTTCTCTTCATGCGGTTCCTCACACATGATAAAATAGAATAAATCAATGGTTGTGAGCGTTCGAAGTGCCATGGTCTCCGGGTTTTGTGTTAGGCCTACCTCCAAGAGGTGGTTTTTGAAAATAGTCCAAGTGACCATGAAACATGATCCATTCGATGCCATGTAGGAATCCATGTAGACTTTACATCCATCTTGTATTCACTTACTCCGTTGGTCCTTCAAGCGTAGTGTAAAGCAAACTTGGACCGACTCCGCCTTTTCCACCAATTAGAGTGCTTGAAATGTATGTGGGTGTTATTGGGTTATTTTTCTTAATCGGACATCCATATTTGATTGCTATGTGGTTTGGTGAAGGTCAAAGAACAAATACCATGTAGGCACATGTCCAATAGAGATTGGACTATGTGTTTGAATGTTTACTATTCCATAGTCAATGATGAACACAATTGGGAGGACCTAAATATTTAGTTAAGAAATCAAGAACCATGTAGTTTTGATAACCATAACTACATTAGGGTAGGTTCAATTTTCAAACCTTTTTTTTTGATGCTTCATTGTAGATTTGATAATGCAACACATGATTTGTCGTGTTAATTTAATCAATGGAAGTTGGAGAACATGGAAAACAAGCCAAATAACACCCACAAACGTTCATAACATTATTCAGAACCATAGCAATGTTTTGTGGGACTAACATTATTCTATGGAATATTCCCTGATATTCCCACATTCCGTCTGAATGTGGGAAATATCAAGGAATATTCCACAAAATACTGTCAGTCCCACAGAACACTGCTATGGATCTGAATAATGTTATGTTAGTATTATCCACATTTATATACAAAACATCATTGAGCAGGGTCACCATGCTCCTTGCGACAAGGAATATTCAATGAAACTTTCTACAAAAGTTCAAGAATATTCTTAACTTGCAAAAGTCCCGGCCTGAATCTTGAAATTGAGCATTTGCATAGAGAATTGCAGGGACGTATGGGGGGGTCTAATGATGACCATTGATTGAGCACTGTGGCACTACACTGTTTGAGGAGTTTGCATTAGCATTAGGGCCACTTCACACACGAGACTGAGAGCCCGTGACCATTACACTTCAAGCACTCTCATTGGTGGACAAGGCGAAGACGGTCCAAGTTCGCTTCACACTACGCTTGAGGGACCAACGGAGTATGCGAAGGCAAGATGGATGTAAAATCTACATGGATTCCTACATGGCAACGAATGGATTATGTTTCATGGTCACTTGGACTATTTTCAAAAACCACCTCTTGGAGGAGGTAGGCCTAACTCAAAACCAGGAGACGATGGCACTCCGAACGCTCACAACCGTTGATTTATGGATGCATTTTTGGAATCTTTCTAGGTCATTTGAGCCTTAAATGTATCCATAATTATTTTTCATTTATTTATGAATCAATATCAAAAATAAAAATGCCTTGGCAATGTCATCCAAGTTTAGATTTTTATTTTATTTTATTTTATTTTTGATACAAAAGGCCAAAAACCAATGCCAAATGCATTAAGAACACACTTGTAGGTTTAATATTGGTCTTTAATTTTAGGGCATATTTATTGATAATCAAAATTAATGTGTGGTACTAATTCTTGAAACACACACTATTTTCCAAGTCTCAAAATTAGTAAGGGCTGGATTTTTTACTGAATGATACTAAATTCACAAATACATGCTCATTTACCATACATTCCAAGAAGATTAGTGCATGCACCAAGGTGCTTGTAGAGTTATAAATAAAAATTTATATGCAAACACATGCTTGTTAGTGAATTGTGCCAAGTTGAATAGTGTTGGTCCTTTCATCGAATATTGTTGCTACGAATAGTATTTTAGTGAAAAGTGCCGAGATGTGCAATCCTTCCTAGATCTTTTGGTTGCACTAATTTCATAGCATAAAGAAATTTAGTATCACCTTCACCAATTTTCCACACTCACTTTTAGCCTTCCCTCACTTATTGGGATAATCAGTGTAGTGACCAAAAACAATGACCTTCGCATTGTCTCTCATTAGTTCAGAATTGAGTGGCGGTCCTAGTTCATTTTACACAAGGTCACCAAAAAGAATAAGAAGTGAGCATGGGTGAGTAAATGAAAGACAAAATGATGTAGAATCATGCATGTCCATAAATGGATAATGTTTGGTGTCCGCCTAGAATTTGCGGTGAGAGATCCAAATAGGTTGTCTCAATGGAAATTAAAATGACAATGCTAGAAGGGGAAAAAAACATGATCATCAGATCTCATGTTTAGACTAATATAATTAGAATATTTATTTCTGACAAAATTTTGATTTTAGTTGTTTTGATTCTTGATTTTCATTCAAAACACTACATCTTGGTGTAAGTCCGTTGCACACTATGTCCCATGACCAAGGCTTTTAAAAAGTGATGTGCATTTTTCTTGGTCATGATCTTTGGACCGCCGATTATGGCCACATGAAATCCTAGATCACTTTCTCTCATGGCCCTTAGATTAAACTTGATTATCTAATTACTGCTTCTATCAATCATTTGGTTGCTACGTGATGTCGAAAAGAGGAAAATATCGTATACGAGCGTACCTCTCATTCATCCAACAAAAAGCCTTGAAATAGTATGCAACCCGTAGGTTTCTTTTTAACGTTGTCCTAACACCGTAATGAGTTTTAAAGACCTCGAATTTAGTTTCCTCAAGGTCATTTTGAATCAATCAACAACAAACATGTAGGAGGTCAAGTTTTTATGTTGGAGGGATGATAGGTGCACTCGTCTATGATTATTTTCCTCTCTCCAACGATGCATGTACAATACACTAAACAATGTATTTAGTGTCACTTACTATTTGAAATTACACAATGCTATTTCTTTGTGCTATCAATGTAACTTCCTACCACGTAAAGAGGTTGATGTTCTATAGTGTCCCAAACAACCAATTTTACCTTTGTTGGCCAAAAATGAGATATACAACAAAAAATTTATAGCATTGTGTAATTCCACATAGTAAGTGAGTGTAGTTCTCTCCACCCCTTTTAAGGAGTGCATTGAATGGCCCGTGCCTTTGTGGGCAGGGCAACTAAAACGGAGCATGAGACGAGAGTCGCTAATAACAAAGGTTTAATGAACGTTCCCGCAAATTGGAGGTGGGGCCAAATCACATAGGGCCGGGCCATGAGGGCCAATCTGTGTGAAACCGGCTCGCCATTTGCCAAATCCCTTGCCCATGTGTTCCTGGCAACTAGGCCAATGCCGGTGCACAAAACTCAAAAAGGCTCCTCACTCTCACTTAAACCTAACTTAAAGACCTTCCCTCACATCCCAGCCAATCCCATCCTTCACATCCCAACCAATCCCATCCATCCTACTGAGTTGTAAATAGTGTGGCTCCACTTTTAAGTGTGCAAGCGTGGTGGGCCTACGAATAGATACATTGTGCCAAAGAAATTGGGTAAATTTGACCCTTCACGGCCCGTTCCGCTTAAAATGGGACTCTCCATTTGAAAGGTTGTTCTTAGCAATGCAGCTACACCGGTTTAGGGTATTTAGAGCCCACCCACACTGGTGCAGGCCACTAGAGTAGTGAACGGTTCTTACCAGTATTAGTTACATCCAATGGCTCTCACTGGCTAAACCAACTCTAAAAGTGGCCCCTGCTGGTAGGTGCTGTTCATTGCTTGCCTGGACCAGTAATTGTGGGCATGCTATTAGTCTCACTCATAGTTCAGAGCTACGCAAGGCTATAACTTCTTAGTATAGTTCTCTTTTCTTACCAACAAAGATTAAGTAGGTTGTATGGACAATAAACAACATAAATAGCTTTATTCGGTAACAAATTACATTTTTAGTAAAAATGTATGGCATTGCATACCTCCGAATAGTACGTGGTGCTATAAATATTGTAGATGGTGTGTTGAAATTGTCTTTCATCTCCAAAAGCGTGATCGATTATCATGTAAACCTCATGGAGACATGGTTTGACCACTTCAACACCATATCATGCTTGTGACTTATCACCATCCTATAGTATTTATAGTTTTTGCCAAATATAATCATCCACCAAACCAACGATGAATGTGAATATGGTAATTCTTCAGAAAATAACCTTCCAAATTCATCTTGGGAGGACTTGTTTTGTGTATGTGTGTGTGTGCGCTTGTGCATTGGCACACGTGAGTGTGCGAAGTTTTCCATTTTGAGGTTGGGGTGGAAATGTCTCTGACCTCAACCTATGTGGGCATCCAAAATTGAAGGTATTGGGGCATCAAAGTTGAGATTGAGGTTAGTTGGGTGGGAATGTGACCATTCCCCACCCAATAATGTCATCTGATATTGAAATATAAATACTATTGTTGGATGGGTAAAATGCAAAGCCTCTTGTTAGAAATTGAAAGGAAGCTCCAATGCACCAAAGTATGCCTTATTTGGATTCCATTTTGCAACATTTACAAGGGTTTAGAGTTTCATTGATTGATTACCCAAAATTGTTAGGGGAGCCTAATGTTCACCATGTGAACATTCTCAAAATCAATATCTACTATTGTGAATGAGTTTTGGGTGTTGGTGTTAGCACACTCTACTTATAGACCATTTGTCAAAATGTGATGAAGATACCTTAAGAACTGCTAATCCCTCTAATGATGATTCCAATGTAAGATAAGCAAAACCAGGACAACTATCTACCACTTTCATATATTTTAAGCCCCCATATGTATCATAGTGGTACATAGTATTTATTTGAAGTTCAAATTGTAGATTTGGGTATGCTTACTTTGGTTCTTGTGAAGGGGTCCTAGGGCCCAGGAGGAAGTATAGAAATGGTGGGGATTTTTGGCATGCAAGCCTTAGTTTGGCACTTTGGTGCTAAAAAGTTGTTCTTTTTTTCTTTTCTTTTTCTTTTTTCTTTGAGGTGACGCATGGGGTTTTATAGAGGTTTGTTGATAATCAAAAAGTGACACGTGACACTTTGCTCAAATTCTATATTGATTTGTGACGAGCTTGTTCATCACCTACTATAGTCTTATGCAAATGCCTATGTTTCAAGGGTGCATGATAATGCTCGTAATCACAAATGAACACTGAAAAGACACATGTTATGATGAGATTATACTATATATTCAAAATAAGAACATCATTCTAAGTTTGATAGTTAACACAATGGAGAGGACCTATGGTGATCATTTTTTTAAAATAGGAATTTTTAGTTTGACCTCTTATTATAACATTAACATCTCTCATTTTGATACTTAAAAGGACAATCTTCATGATTCACAATTGCTAATTGATAGATGAGACAATGTGCAATCCTCACAGCCAAGTGTATGGCATACTTATGCGGAGTTGGAAGTCCAATAAGAGGAAGGCCAATAATTCTTGCATTTGCATCTGCATTTGGGAATGGAAAAAGTGGCCACCATCCGGGATGTAGATCCAAATGTAGGCATAGCCTCAACTCATATTGCATGCCCTATTCAACCTTTACCTAAAGATATAACCAGTTGAGGTTTAGGGATTCACGAAAAATACCCATCACAGATGAAGCGGTTGAGTTTGAGAAATAACCGGTTGAGGTTTGAGAGTTCAGGGAAAATACCGGTTATCTCTCAAACTCAACCTCTTCATATGTAACTAAGGTAGAAATACCATAAGCGGTTAACCACCCTCTAGCCGTGCACTAGACCGTTGTCATAATGGTGAAGTGCCATTTCTGAAACGGGTCATGGCTCGGCAACAACTTCAATGTGTGTACACTTAGTGTAGCCAATGGGAGGCAGGTGTTAATGTACTCATGAGGTAACCGATTTAGGCAATGTTATGTATGGATATGCGGATTACCGCGTTCGGTGTAGGGAGAATCTAGTGAACGAGTAGGGGGTTTGACAACTTTCCACTTTGAAAAATTGTAGCATTTTTTGTACATGTTAGAAAAATATGAAACAACTTGCATTCTTCATGAATCCTTCTCGTCTATCTTGGAAAATTATCTCATGATTGTCAGACCGGATCTTCAATGCGAATCACCTTATTTTCACGGGTTATGGTATTTCTACCTTATGTAGTTGTAACTAGCGAAAGGAAGTAAGCCAAAGGTTCAAAATGATGTTGTCTTATTATATATAACCCTCCTCACATATGTCGCATGGATGCAGGGAGTTTTGATTCTCCTACATTACTTTTCATCACTTATCTGGTTCGCACAACATGGCTACTTAAACTCTCCCACATCTGCATCTACATTGCAGATGAAAAAGCGCAAATACAGATGCGTTGTGAGATGAGTGGCTTTGCTCTAAAAGCCTGCATATCTCGGGGGTGGCCTTCTTTTGAAGTCCTTTGTGATGAAGAGGGAGCCTGAGCTTGACCTTTAAGGTTCATATGTGGGAACGGGCATCAGCATTGGCAGATTGGGTGGGGACACATGGCCAAGCAATTTGGCAAATGGCAATTATACAGTTTCACACATACTGACCCCATGGCCCTGCTCGTCTCCAAGCCCCCATTGGATTTGGGCGAACCAACCCATACACTCGTTCCTTGTTGGATGCCTAAACCCTTGCCTCCAAGGAATCAGTGTATGGGTTGTTTCGCTCCCTAAACCCTTGCCTCCAAGGAACCAATGTACGGGTTGTTTCGCCCCAGCCCCTAAACCCTTGCCTCCAAGGAATCAGTGTACGGGTGGTTTCGCCCTAGCCACCCCCATTGGCACCACCAACGCCTCAAACTTGAATCACCAGAAAGGCTCCCGGTCTTGGTGGCCCACCCTTGCTCTTCCTACAAAGGTCACTAGCATGTAATGCACATCTTGGGGAGTGTATGTTTATTTCGTGGAATTCCGTAACATGGCAACCTCGATCTCATAAACATGACTTTTTTTTGGGGTCATCGATTTCAAAAATTAAAATGGATGAAATTGTCCAAACTTGTGATTACTAACAAACGTCACATAATATTGATTAGCAATGGAGAAGGCATCCACCCCCAAAAGTAACTTGGCTTGGACTCACCAGCAGTGTTTTTTTTTCTGGCTACAGACTCGTGGAGGGAACAAAGATTAGTGGTGTAAATCTGGAAGGAGCAAGTTTGGTTGGTACACATGACGAAGTTGTAGCCAGAAAAAAAAACACTGCTCACCAGCCTGTTGCAACCATTGTTTTTTTTAACACAATCACTGCGATGGGGGATGGTTTGGTATTCAGCCCCAGGCTGCTACCGGTAGCATTCGGAGGAGGAGGGTGATAAGCCAACAATGCATCGTTGGAGACTGGCCACCAACACTTGGTTCTATGGGACTAGACGATTGGGCCATGGCTAAGGGGGTCAAATTCACAACCTATCACTTCACACTTAACTTGACATTGTAGCTCGCTTCGGGCAAAAGTTGTAGATACCCAAATTTAACAGTCCCATTTTATTTTTATTTTTGAGACAGAATGTAGACATGCCAGCGCCAAAGCACAGGAGGCAGTTGACCACCTGGCAAGTTTTCCGTCAAGTAGAGAGGAAATTTCACAGTCGGGAATCGAACCGCCAACCTCTTCCTTGAGATTTGGGTATCTCTCCACCATCATCCGGTAGTTTAGGGTCATCCCTGACCAGTAACAGTTCCAATTTCATGACCCACCCAACTCTAGTGGGTGGGTCATATTCTATCCCAGTGTTTTCATGGAATATGAGTATTCCTATGACTAATGGCTATTAGGTACAACAAAATGAGTAAATATATATTGTTCTTAGGGGGTTAAGTTGGGGGAGAACTTTAAGCATAGAAACCAACTTTATTGACATAAGAGATGATGTGTCAAGTTTGGAGCAAAGAAGTGAACTAGTTATGGTGTTTAAGGTAAGCAAGCTCAAAATGGACAATTTAGTCTTGCATCCACTTCCCTTAGGATATGAAACACAAGATTAGTCATGATTTGATTAGCAAATCAAAATCAAGGCCGTAGGCGCTTTCCTCATAATTTTTTGGAGCTCATATGAATTATCTTGTTTTATTATCAAAGCGATGGCTCTCTTTCTTATTGACTAACCATATAGGTCCCTCAATCATGTGAATTGTTAACCCTAGAATGGCTAACAAATTTGAGTACTTAGTCCAATCTCTTCTATACACATGTCGTGTTGGTATCCAATCTTAAATTCACACCTATCCACACACCACTCAAAATAGGTATCCGATAAAGGTAGGGACAAATTGTCATGTACAATATTTGCAAGGATTACACTAATTGTTTACAACACTAAAAATGTCACATTCACTAACTATCAACATCATGGCATTGTTTGTTAACATAATAGTTGTTTGAAAGATAGAGATGGAGATGAGACTGAAACACCAGGTTCTTGAAGATAATTATTTGAAATGAATAATTGTCTACATTTTAACAATGAATGGAACTTCTTCCCCTCATGAACCGCAAAGAGCACAATGGAACAAAGACCAATGGAAGATCAACGTAACATTATTCAGATCCATAACAATGTTTTGTGGGACTAGTGATGTTACCACCCTATCATGCTGAACACTAATTTCCAATTCCTTGATAAGTAATGTTAGACATAAATGTGCCGCTACCTTCCCTACTGCCACCTCCCTTATTATATCCTTTTTTTCATATCCTTATTAACACTAAATTCAAACTTGTAACTTCCACATATTACCATATCCTTATTTAATGTTACTTACTTTCATAGGGTTATTGATATTTAGTGTATGTGTTCGTATTTAGTGTATGAAACACTAAATATCCTATTTAGTGTAGTGGTGTGGGGCCAGTCCTGCCCCCAAAAACAGAAGCACGCAATTTCCCGGAAGCGATGAGACGAAGTCAATTGGGACAACCGGGGATGATGTTGTTTGTAGGTACATGAACCCTAATTAATAAACCCAACGAAAGCTGGACCGAATTGCTCTAGATATCTACACTACACTCTATTTACTGATGATTATAGCAATTACAATAATGACAGACTCCTTGAGTAGAGTACTAGTACCGTGACAAGGCCTGCCACGTGGCTGGTGGACAGTTGAGGGCGGCAGGCTTTCACGTGACCACCTATGTGAAGGCTTGGCAAGGCTAGGGATATCGGCCTCCACCTGTTGTATTGGATAATGAGCTTGATTAGCAGCTACAAGATCATTTGCCTGGACCCACTCTTCCCCATTCATGCTGCTGTGCTCACTCATTCATGCATATATGGCTGCTGTAGTTCTTCTAGTGCACCTTTGCTGCCACCGCTGATGTAGAGGGCGTCCTGGCCAATCAGGTGCCTGCTAAGGATTCCAGATCAGATAGATCCGCTATTTGAGGTAACTGGGCTGCTGCTGATGAGCAACGCCCTCTGCCGCAGTGCACTGAACCAGAAGCTACAGACAGACAGACACAGACACAGACACAGACAGACAGAAGACAGGCAGAGTGCTGCAGACTCCTACTACGCCTGCAACTGATAATACTACTGAATCCACATACTGCATCGGTCTCCTCTGCTGTGGCCACCCTACATTATGGGACTCTGGAGGGTGGGTTGTTACTGTGTTGTTGTTGATGTTCATGGAGCTGTGAATTCCAGTGTATACATACACTAGTACCCCTGTGCACACTGGGACCGGTGACTGGCCCACACCACTGGGAGGCAATGTTCAAGATTGAAGCCCTCATACGGGTTTCATTTTGAAGGGCTCTCAAATTTTAGCTCTTCAGTTGAAGGGCTCGTTCAAATCCAAGACGTCAATCCAAGAATATAGGAATCGAAATACAAAACTCATATTGAACTTGTGCATGAATTATACGGTACATGTTTCCAGTACAATGTGAAGAATTAAGAATCAACCATCTAACTCCACTTCTTGTAGTGATGATGTCCCATGCTTGTTGGGTCTTGTGGCGAGCATATTATATTGAGGACTTCAAGTGACATCTTCATTTTCAATTTGGGGTTGCATTTGGAAGGGCTGTTTTGAGAGAGGTATATTTTGAAGGGCCAAATCGCGTTGGAAGGGCATTGAAGACTTCAATCTTGAACATTGCTAGGAGGGTTTCCATCTTGATATGAGGTTTTGGTTCTGTACACGGTTAATAACATGCCCACACGTACTGGTGTGGTGACCAACAGATGGCTCGTACCAGCAGCATGGCCCACTTTTAGAGTTGGTTCGGCCAATGAGAATTGTTGGATGGAACCGGTGTTGTTAGGAACTGTTTGTTGGTGGCCCGCACCGGTAAGTGTGGGGTGGGCCATAAGTGGACGGGTGAAATTGAAGTGCATTGCATCCAAATGAGGTTGATTTGAGCAAGACGAACAATCATTGTTGATAGCAATAAACTTGAATTGGAGAGAGATGAACTTCTTCTATCAAGAGGGACTCCTTCTACTGCCAAGGAGCATTGACATGCCCTAGTGTGGGCATGGTATAAGTGGCTAAGGTACGCACGTGTTAGTTGATTACTTGTCTTTATCGGACACCTATATTCAATTCGTGTGCGAGTTGATGAGTATTAAAGAACCATAAAGGCACATGTTTGAAAGCGAAATTAACAAACATGCACTTATGATAACCGTAACTAAGTTAGGGAGGTCCAAATTCAATCCAATTTTTGCAGATGCTTCATCATAGATTTGCTACTGCAACACAAGTTTCTGTTTTGTGAATCAGATTGGCAGAAGTTGAGAACATGAAAACATGAAATGAATAACACCCACATACCTTACAACAGATAGTGGTCGACAAGGGCTACTGTCTTAGACTTAACTCCAAGTAACGAAACTGACGGACCCAAGCTTGCAGTAAGCTTAACCTACCTACAGGTAACTTAAGTTATTGGGGAGGCCTGGATGGAACTAATCCATTCCAGTGACAAGTTAACTTCCATGACCGACAAGGGAGCGAGTGAGCTTACCTTGAACTTACGCCGACTTTGCATATGGCTTCGAGTTTGAGCTGCAGGTGTATGAGCTGGTGTCCGCCTGCTGCTCGACCAGACTTGTAATCAGGTTCATCATAATTGGTCTGCCAGGGAATGACTACTGCCCACGGCTAAGCTTATGCATTCCACTTTGATGGGGCCAGCAGGCTTTTCGTGGCTTGAGAAGTATTCTCTCCTGACAGCACTTGTCGAAAAAACAGGGGGAAAGAGGCCCCCCCCCCCAGGGTCCACTTTAGGATGGGAAAGGAGAAAGAGAAGGACGAGTCAAAGATTGTTTGGATAAGGCATGCGGGAGTTTTTCCGTCCATTTTTTGGGTTCTCCATCTTCTATTGATCATATTTACGCCTGGAGACTGTGGGGCATTAGCAATTTTACGATGAGTCACCGGCAAAAAATGAAAGTTCAATAAGTAGTTCGGACATTATAGAACCAAAAAGAAGAAAAGACTTTGCTTGGTAAAATATATATTCTCGTTGAATAGTTACAACACCATGTAACTTTGAATAGTAACATACACTAATTGGGATAATCAGTGCAATGAGTACACTAGAGTAGTTAATGTGATTTGGAGTTGTAGTCCAAACACCTTTTAAACATTTGTTTTGATGGTGTATGTTCTTGGATCCACACCTAGGCACACACCATTCAAATATATGTGTCCAATTAAAAAAACAGTTGAGTAGCAATGTACACCTTTGTTACCATATTAACACATTGAAAAAGTATTAACATGATTTTAAAATGTGTTTGTTTTCCAAACCATATATTATAGTATAGCTAGGAATTCTTGCTATTTATTTTTATTTTTATTTTTTGTTGAAGCATATAATTTTAACCGTCACAAGTTACAACACGTTATCAAAAACTTGGGTCGCCATGGGTGTTTATATATATATTTCTATCCCTAGTAGAACCAATCATTCTTACCTGATCTTACTCTTTTATCATTTCCTATTATTGTATCGTACTTTCGATTCTGGTACAACCCGGGACGTTATCTCTACTGTGTTAGCTACCGGATAGTTCTATTGATACCGCAACTGCTTGGTTTTCATGCTACTGTTATGGCTACCATTACCTTATATGCTCCGTATTAAGGCCCTTCATCAAGTTTGGTTGAATTGCCAGTACTACTGAGTCCTTCCCCATGTATTGGTACTACAGTATTTCGTCCACGGCATCCTTCCTTGATTTATCCCCTTGTCAATAGATGACGTCACCGGCACCAAGCACTACCTCACCTTGTTGGTACTGAAACCGCAGACTGCATAAAGAGCGGCTCCTATGACATAGCAATACCACCTCTCTACTACCCCTCTTTTAATAATCACAAGCCCTTAACCAAATCTTGGATTTGTCTAACTACCGTGATTCCACACTGCTTGTTTCGATTCAAATTGTTACCAACCTTAAGTTGAACTCCATTAAGTTATACTACTCCGCATATTCCTTGGGATTCTACTGTTACCTAGTACCAAATCACTTCTATTACTTGAATACTACTTCGCGATCTTATCTTATTGTGCAACACTACTTACCACAACCTTGCTTACAGAGACTTCTTTTAGTTGGTTGAACTCTTCACAACTATCAAATATTGATTCAAAGGAACATTCAACCCTATCATTCAACCCATTCCATCAAGCCACTACCATTCAACATTCCCATACAATCCTTCTTTGATTCACAAACTTTTAGAGAACTTTAACACGCATTCATTCCAAAGTGGTAACCTAGCATGGATTCTTTATACAAAATTGGTCACACCTGAAAACTGTTCGTGTTTCCTTCAAATTCTCTACAAATCCCAACTTAATTTCACTTTCAACCCTCACTGATCCATGAAAATGTGTTCCATTTTCAATGGAACCTTCTATCCCGTCCTTACCTAATCCTCTTTTATAATCCTAATCTACTTATTTTCTCCCTTTTTTTTTACTGCTGGTAAGGACTAGACAACTTTTACCATTAAGAAAGGGATATTTGGATGACTACGAAGAGGACTTAACTTAGGATGAAAGCCCAGGATCTCTTATGGTAAGAAAAGTATGTAGGCAAAAATATTGATTCTTTATTAATCTTATTAATATTTTAATCTTGAAAGCGCTTGTTATAAAAATAAAAATTAAGAAGTTGATTTTATATACTTAAGTTCTAACAAAGATTATTCAAGGGTGTAGATTTTATAAATTTTATAATGCGCATGTTACATGGATTGTGTGACCTTACCATTGGTTCTTTGTCACTGGATATTTACAAAAGCAAAAAATATGCAAATTTATATAATACTACCTTCATAGACCACATATCCATTATTAATGAGAAAGCAATAAGAGGACTATGCGATCCTCATAGTGACATGACAAAATTAATATTGAAGCCTTTGATTTGTGGACTTGATTTATCTTATTCAAGCTTCAAAATTTACTGGTGGACTCATTTGGACATGAAAGAGAATTTTTGCTAGGGTGCGTAGTTGTCATCCTTCTAGAATCCAACAAATGTTCCTAATAAGTTTGTTGTTATTTCATTCCAATTGCTTCTCACTAATGTAAGTGTGCCAAAAGAAATAATTTTAGATTTGCACCTGCTTGTCTCATAATATCTCCATAATATTGAACGTGCGATTAATATGAGATTATTAATGATACCATATAAAGGCCATAGCCATTTTTGTATTTTCTGGGAGCTCATATGAATGGTATATTCATTATCGAAGTGAAGAGTTGCTTTCTTCTTAATGAACACATAGGTTGTCCCCCAATTATGTGGATTATTGACACGGGGGGGTCACTCCATTGTCGAGTGAATATCACGTGCGAGACAATTTTGCTACCCTATATTATATGCCATAGATAATTTTAAAAATTATGATTTTTTTTCTACAGATACATAACCATTGATAATATCTTTTGCATATTTTTTTGAAATTTTTAGTCATATTCATTTTTTTTAGTAATTGTTTTAGTTCAATTCTGCGTCATTCTAGTTAGAAACGGTATGTTTTATTAAAAAAACATATCATCAAATTTGGTTACCATTTTTTACTATGTAATAGATACCGTGTATATCTACACATGAAAAAAAATTGATAAAATTTTGACCCATTTTGGTGGTGTTTTTAAGAAAAAAGTAGATTTTTTTGTCTCGCACGTGGTATTCTACTTGACAATGGAGTGACCCCCCCGTGATTATTGAACCTGTAATTGGTAACACTTTCTGTGCATATAGTGCAATCTTTTTTAAACACATGTCTAATTGGTGTCCAGTCCTAATCCACACCACACACCACTCAATACACCAATTGAAGTTGAATGGGAAAACGACATGATCGAGACGCACACCAAACTTCCATGATATTTGGATATGTAGAAATCAAGAAATTCAACCAATTCATGGAATTTTCATTTTAACAACAATTCAATTATTTCCTGTGTCAAAAATGCACAAAATGTAATGATTTTAAGGCCACTTTACACTAGAGCTTGAGGGTCCTTGTCTTGTGATGGACAAATTATGTGATTGGTCAAGGAAGACATTATGTTACCGAGGCATTGTTAAAATGTATCTTTGTGTTTTCGTGTGTGCCTGAGTGATACTATAAAAGAGTTATGATAAGTTGCTAAGTATTATGTGCTTGTTTGGCCCTAAGTTTGAAAGGATGTATGTGAACATAAGAGTATTGCAAAACCTTGGTGCTAGCATGTTGAGTGGAACTACTACTATGGAATGATGTATTAAAAGGCAGAGACGAACATAATAAAAGAGATATAAACATGAAAGTAGTTGATATCTCACTAGTGAAGTGTTCAAACGTAATTTCTTTCTTCATGAGTGAGCAAGCACGGTCAAGTATACGGAAAAAAATGATTTGGTATACTAAAACCATAATGTTTTGGGTCAAATGCCTAGAAGTAGTAGCAAAGTGTTGTTTAAATCGATTTTTTTCATGGTTCTCTTTATTGTTGTGTTAAGTACTCAAATATAGAATATCAAGATGAGATCTTCAAACTTATCATTAAAAATATATAATGGCTAATTCTGGTTTTGGATGTAGATTTCATGACCTTAAATATTTTGAAGTTGAATTTCTTGTTCATATTCCTTGAATTCATTATAAACTTGAAGGCACTATTACAAAAAAATTGAGAAAAAAACATCAATTTTATGTAATTTTATCTTGTTTTAAACAAATTCTAGACAATTACGTGTTCAATACATCTACTTGCACACTACTTGCATTGTCTTCTAAAATAAGTAGACTTTTCTTGAAAAATAAATCGGCAACATAAATTGCTTGGCTTTGTAGATCAAAGTGTTTTTCAAATGTTTATGAATTTTTCCTTCACAAAATTCAAAGTTGGTACATAGTTTTGAATCACTCTCGCTTAAACCTATGCAGGGTAATAAAGTTGTGTACTTGATTGTGCTTGCGCTCTCACACAATTAGTTTGTGCTTAGAGCTAGAAGAAGCCTTGAAGCCACAGAGCACCACTCCAACAATACAAAGATGTTATGTGCCTTTTCCAAAGAGATACCAAGCACATTGTTGCAATGTGAAACCAAGGCCATAGAATGTGTTTGGATATTTTTCCCTGCCTTTCCCCACTCCTAGAGTGGGCCCTGGTGGGGGAGTGCTGAGGGGGGGGGGGTTAATGGGGTTTGCACAAATGATCATATGTGCCCCCTAACCCCACTCCAATCATGTTGACTATTGAGACTAAGGTAGATGGTGTTGCTTCATTGCTGTTTGGGTGACCTCAAAAGAGATGCTTACTCAGATGAAGCCTTTGGTCAGGCATGAAAAACATTTCTTGTGCTCATGTGATATGGGATGATCGCAATTTGTTGAAGAAGGTTGAAGAATTAAGTCTCACTTTGCCAGAGGATGCTATGATGAGCAAGTGGGGGATTCAAGCACTTCTACCCAACCAATCAAATCTTCTATTTATCCTAAGTTATCACATCTCATAGCTTGGACGTTCCAACTATGGTTGGTGGGAGCCTACTTCTTTGTGCTTGTTTTCACATGATTTGTCCTTCAAACTTGGTGGTATGAAGGTTTGGCATTACGTTGCCCGTGCTTGGAGGGCAATGCCACAAGTTACTCAATTTCTTCCTCCCTTGGATTCTAAGGACAGTTTCCAACCTGACCTTTGGTGGGCTCTGAAATACAAAGGGTTGAAGTTTGATATAATTTTACTATGGATCGAGCTTCCATTATGTATAAGAAAGTTCTTCGGTGAATTGCAAATATATTTGGAATCTGAGTTGTAATGACTTTATTTCATGGGAGGATGTTTTGCTGACGTGTTCAAAGTTTTTTTTGGCTTAACCTGTTGGAGCATTACAAGGAATTGATCAGGTGATCATACACGTTGAAGCTCCTCCTGCTATCCCCAAATGGGTGAGACTTTACTCTTCTTTTCTTTTTTTCCCTTTTTTTGACAAAAGGTCGACAGGCCAACGCCAGAGCACATGAGGCAGTTGACCATCTGGCAAGTTTCTGACAAGTAGAGAGGAGATTTCACAGCCGGGAATTGAACCGCCAACCTCTTCCTTGAGATTTGGGTATCTCTCGACCATCATCCAGTAGTTTAGGGTCGTCTCGGACCTAATGGGTGAGACTTTACAGTGACCACTGACCTCAAGGCCTCTATCCCATTTTGGGTTGTGAAAACACAAAACTTGAAGGAATTCATATTTGGACAGATTCAACTTAGAGCCAGCTTTACAAGGAGCATTCCCAAACTCCAAATTGGAGTGCAATATTTCACTCTCTCTGAATGTGAGTCGGACTTCAGTGCATCCTCTGGCTCTGGTGGGATTTCCAAGGATGAAGTGTCTTGAGTGGAAGTCGACACTTTGACTCGGGGGATTGCTTAGACCCAATTCACTTTTCTTCTTTAAGGAAACTTGGCGGGTTTTTTTGAACCTGGGTGGCAGGTGAAAAAATCCACTTCTGAAATAATAAAATTGAAATGCACTTCATTACAGAATTACTGTTTTAAGAGTATGAGTGAACTACTTGTAAAACATTATTCATAAAAAACAATGTAAATTTCAAGTACAAAGCCCCAAGAGTTTAGACGTTTGAAATTCCAAGGTACGATTGCATTATTTATGTTCTTGTTAAGTTTCCATGTGTTTCCAGTCAAATGCCTTTCTGTGAGTGAAAGTGAAGAATCACCTGAAATCTTCACTAACATCAAAGTTGGATCCTTCAAGTATTAAGAACATTTCACATAGGATTTGCGTGCCCTGTTGGGAGAGGAGGATTTTGAACGTTGCCCTTCAATCGGTATAACACCTCCTAAGTTTAGCTTGAATATGGAAGAATATGAAGATATATGCTTGCAAAGATGCCCAGTTTACAAGTTAGATGTGTATTATTTGGACACTTTTCTCTCTACACCCACTTTTCATAAGATATGAAACACACAATTAGTGTGAGATGATCAGCGAATCCAAATCATGCCCGTAGCCATTTGTCTCACAATTTATGGAGCTCATATAAATATCTTATTCATTTTCAAAGTGATGATTTGTGTGCTCATTAAGTGGTCATATAGGTCCCCCTTAATCATGTTGACTATTAGACCTAGAATGATTAACATATTTTGAGCATGTAGTCCAATTTCTTTTACACACCTGTCTTTTTGTTGTCCGTTCTTAGATACACACCTAACCACATACCACTCAAATATAGGTGTCCAAATTATTGCTATGTTGGATGTAGGTACCACTACCTTGCCACTCATAAACCTAACCCACAAACAACCTAGGGTCCACTAAGTGATGTAATGCACCCAAAATAAAATAAAACCAAACCAAAACAATGTATACAAAATGGGCCTCGTAACACATGAGTTTGAAATTTTATTTGAGCTTGTAGGCAACTTAGGGGTGTTAATAAGAGCATAGGGGTTTGCCAGTTTCATCTCTGTGCACCATGGTGCATAGGGATTGGCCAGTTTCATGTTAATCCAACATGATGCACTTGGAATCGAAGTAGAAAGTGACATAAATTCTTGCAATGACTCTTGGGTGGAAATGGAGGCAAATGAGGGGAGATAAATGAAAGTTATCATCCCCATGTTGCACAAACATACTAGTTGGGGTTAGGGCAACGCATGTTGGGGGTAGACTAGATACTAGTTGACAAGCTTTGGAGCATGTCTAAAGCTTCCTCTACCCACCAACGTAGGTTGATGGGTCCTTGCTTAGGGTCCCATAAGTTGCCTCATAAGCTGATAAGGTATGTGGTCATCTTGTGTGGGCACTTCCAACTCACAAACATTTTTGGCCATTGGATTGACTCAAGGTTTGTTAATTTCATCCACTTGGGAATCGTGAATTGCAAAGATTGTCATTTTAAGTCTCAATATCCAAGTAGAGATGCCAAAGGTATAACATGGTCAAAGTGAAGATCCCCTTGATGCTCTTTAAACGCTCACATAGGTCCTCCCATTTCTTGTGTTCATTATTGAACCTACAATGGTGTTTATAAATGGAGTACAAGTAACCTCATATTATGCTTATATGTAATATTATATAACATTCTACAAACGCCATAATATTAGGCTTATTTTTCCTAATAATATAGTATGTGAATAAGAAAGCATTCAAATTTTTCCTCCTTAAACTAGGATTTAGGTACATTCGGATTTATACATGAGTTTTGGACAATTCCAACCACCAATATGACGTACACTAGATTGCAAAACCACACAAATATGGTGGTTGGCAAACATGGAATACAAACATTTGAAATTGTGGTTGTTGTGTTGTTGCTTTTGCTGTTGTTGTTTAATATTTCTTTCTCCAAAAGTGCACATCCCTTATTATTTTTGGACAAGTGGTTTGATCAAATCTACTTGAACGTCAATTCTTATGGTTCAGTGGAGATGAATGAAAATTTACTACAAATCTATTGGAATATGGTTGTACCCTTGATGATTGGGGATGACAAGGTCATTCCAGACCTCATAGTTGATGCATCATGCATTTGATTTACATTTATTTTATTTTATAAGGTCATGTAAAAACACATAGTTGAAAGATCATTTAAATTCCTGTTGAATCTTCACAGCCCCCCCCCCAATAACATATCCAGTCAACACATGTATGTATACCAATCATAAGGGTGAGTGAACTTCCTCAAGATTGTAACACATGTTTTTTTGATGTCTGTTCTTGACTAAGGTAGAGATACGATAAACCGTGAACTACCCTCTACCCGTGCAGTAGACTTCGATCATAATAGTGAAGTGCCATTTTTGAAACTAATCATTGTGAGGTTGGCAACTTGAATGCGTGTACAGTCAGTTTAGCCAAATTTAGTCATGTTTGACTACCATCAATCACAGTTTAATATACTCATGAGTTAACTGGTTTAGGTGATGTTCTGTGTGGAAATGAGGACTACTGTGTTCGGTGTAAGGAGAATCTAGTGAAGGAGTAGGGGGTTTGACAAACTTTCCACTTTGAAAAATTGTAGAATTTTTTTACATGGAATAAAAATATGAAACAACTTGCATTCTTCATGAATCCTTCTCTTCTATCTTGGAAAATGATCTCATGATTTTAAGACCATATGTTCAATGCGAATCACCTTATTTTCACGGTTTATGGTATCTCTACCTTATAAGCCTTATCACTCAAATATAGTTACTTGATTTGGAAAATAATTGAAAATTGATGGTAGAATATAAAGAGACATTGTCTCAATTACAAGACCACATTCTCGGGCCACTTCACACATGAAACTGAGGGCCTACGACCATTACACTTCAACCACTCTCATTGGTGGAAAAGGCGAAGCCAATCCAAGTTCACTTCACACTACGCTTGAGGCACCAATAAAGTACGTGAATGCAAGATGGATATAAATTCTACATGGATTCCTATGTGGCATCAAATGGATCATGTTTCATGGTCACTTGGACTATTTTCAACAACCACCTCTTGGAGGTAGGCCTATCACAAAACCACTGGGAGATCATGGCATTCCGAAATCTCTTAACCATAGATTTGTTATATGTTATCATGTGTGAAGTCCTTGCATGGTTAGAAATTCATTAAAGTAGCATTTGGCTGAGGGCCCGGTCACATATGGCTTCACACCACACTTGAGGGCCCATGACCACACTGCATTGTTTTGGAAGTGTCTTGGGATGAACTTTGGACACTTCTTTTGGACTCTCACTTTTTCATGTTCACGGCTCTTGGCTCGTGTACAAAGTGGCCCTCAGACTCTAGCTATTTTGTGATTTTTTTGATTTTTTTTGCTATGCTAAAAAGGCTACCTGGCCAGACCTTGTTTAAAAATTTGAAGTCTAAACGACAATATTGCAAGCCGGTATTTCCAGATTCATGGATCATGGCTACTGATCAGGTAGATGGATTCAACTGATTAATAAATACACCCCAAGATTTAAACTCGGTTACAATCTATGCCGCATGTTTGGCATGTGTGCACTAGCTACTTGCCACTATATAGTAGCCACCTTGCACCTGTTTAACGTTACATCACATTTTCTCAGAGTCTTTAAATCACTAAAAAAAGTCAATAAGAACTTTAGAAAGAGTCACCATTACAGTATAATGATATTGATGGCAATAATAATAATAGTAATAATAATAATAATAATAATAATAAGGCCATGGCACACGCATTCGACTGCCGATGAGCGACCGGAGCCCAGAAGACATTCCTCCTCATGCCCTGGCTGCAAGTTGACGACACGCAGCAAGCTTTAACTTATTAAGAAGATAGATAGTTAGCCCTAAGGAGCTGCTTGCTTATAGTTGACGTGTGGGTGATGGAAGTTGAAGGGTGATGGGGTCGGTTGGGTGCAGGGGAGACATTCCAAAACATGCAGATACAAGATGGGTGGCCACAGATTGATGTGTATGGGATCAGCTGCCACAACTACGAGGACAAAATTGAATTGAAAGTAGACTGCTCCTGATCTGAGTTGGCAACGCTCCCAGTTGACGCATGTGACAAGTCCAGTTGAATATTCATGGCGTCCTCGTAAGTTATAGTTTCTCATGTCCCATGAGGAAAGGAGAGGGGGATTCTTTTATAGAAATAGAAATAGAAATAGAAACTAAAATAAACCGAGTCAATACGAGGACCGGCGTGAGTCAAGTTCGTCCTTGGCCAACTGATCAGCTGAGCAGTTGCAGTGTTGGTCGGACCAGCTCATGGTTGCCCTTTGGGCATGGGCCTCCATGCTGGGTGGCGAGCTGGGCAAGATTTCTCCCAGCAGCAACTGCTGCTGCAGCACCGGCTTCCGAATGCCATGTCTGCAGCAGCCGCCTGTGGTAGTCTCATGTTCCCAAGTAAAAAAATAACAACAGGGCTCCGACAGTTCCAAAAGATCAGAGCAGCATTATTCAGCCTTCAGGCCATGTTCCTTTCCACACTGGTTACTCTGATTTGTGAGGGAGGGTTCACAGTGCGTATGGGAACTTAGTGAAGGTGACACTACATTTTCTTCGTATTATGAAGTTAGTGCCACCAAAAGATCTATGAAGCTTTGTTCATCTTAGCGCTATTCACTGACAAGCATGTGTTTGCAAATAATTTTTTTTAAACACTCTACAAGCACCTTCGAGCAAGCACTAATTTTCTTGAAATGTATGGTAAATGAGCATGTATACATGAATTTAGCATCACTCAATAAAAATTTCCAGCCCTCATTAATTTTGAGACTTGGCAAAATAGTGCGTGTTTCGGGAATTAGTACCACACACACTAATCACAGATAATCGGTGTAGCTAAAAGCAACTTACTTGTGTCAGTTGAGTAATTTGTGTCTGCAATAAACAACGACTACACTTGTCCTCGGTTGGCAACTGTTGAACTCATGTCTCGACCCAAGGAGAGGCCACATATGTTCAAAAACAGAGTTTTGAAACAGAGTTAGGTAAGCCAAAGTAAAAGAATTTCGGCCTCGACATGTGCCTAACTTCAAGGAGCTTGGTTTCAAGGTCGGTCCCTCTTTTATTGGGTAGAATCGTCCATTTTCAACTCTGATTCAAGACGACATTTTTGCAAGGCTTAAAACCTTTTTTTCCAATTGGAGTTGGAAACGGACGGTTTTAAACAAAAATAAAGGGACCAACCTTGAAACCCAGCTCCTCGAATTCAAGCACATGTCAAAGCCAAAATTCTTTCACCTTGGCTTATGAAACTCTATTTTGAAACCGACGTTTTTGAATGTGTGTGGCCTCCCCTTCACAACAGTGAGGATATTGGACACCTCAAGTGCATTTTTTTAATATCTTCCATGAGATCCCGTATATCAGCTTGAATTTGATGCAGAAGGATCCTGTGAGAATAGTGAAGGAACGAAACCAAAGGTTATTCCTGGAGCCCAGAACAATACACTAAATAGGATATTTAGTGTTTGATTATATTTAGTTTTGTTACCACCCTACCCTGCTCAACACTAATTTTCAATTCCTTAACAATTAGTGTTAGACATAAATGTGCCGCTACCTTCCATACTACCACCTCCCTTATTATATCTTAATTTTCATATCGATACTAACACTAATTTCAAACATGTAACTTCCACGTATTACCATAGTTGATATTTAGTGTTTGAGTTTACATTTGATGTTTACTTACTTTGATAGGGTTATTGATATTTAGTGTATGCGTTCATATTTAGTGTATCAAACACTAAATATCCTATTTAGTGTAGTAGTACATGGCTGAATAATGCTATAATGGTCCATCTCTTTTAATAATTCATGGCACCTAGGAGTGCATATTGACATGAAAAATGAGTTAGAGCTTTGAAGGTAAATGCATGTGTTATCCGGTTGGTTTTAAAATTCTTGTTCTCCATCTTCCACTGATTCCTTGAAAGAATTTAAATTGTCCATTACAACCATGGATTTGTTGCGGCTTATTCAATACATCTACATTGATTATCCTGATTAGTGCGCGTGGTACTAATTCCCACAACACACACTATTTTTCTAAGTCTCAAAATTAGTGAGGGCTGAACTTTGTATTGAGTGATAATAAATTCATGAATATATGCTCATTTACCATACATTTCAAGAAAATTAGCACGTGCTCTAAGGTATTTGTAGAGTGATTAAAAAAATTATATGCAAAAGTGAATAGTGCCAGGATGAATAGTGCATGTAAGTTTAATAAATAATGTTGCTTTGAAAAATATTTTCAGTGAATATGGCCGGGATGAACAATACTTCCTAGATCTTTTGGTGGCACTAATTTCATAGCATAAAGAAATTAAGTGTTACCTTCACTAATTTCCCACATTCACTATTAGTCCTGCGTCACTAATTGGGATAATCAATGTAATGGCGAGAAATGCATAAATAAATCATTTTGGTTGTGAACTAGAGGTGCTGGTTGCACATTATGGACAACTAGAAACCTCCGGTTGACAAGCAAAATTTATGCATTTTCTCCCCATGAGTTGTAATGAACAAGTTGCAATGGATGGTTGTAATGAACATGTTTTCTTCTAGTATAATCATATTTATGTCTACAAATTTGTGATGCATCAACAAATCTATGATGAAACATGAACAAAAGTCAAACTGAAAATTAGACCTCTCTTCATTTAGTTATGGTTGTCAAAAATGCACATGTGTTGATTCTTGAGTGAATATTAATAGATCCCTCCAATTGTATTGGCTATTAATGTAGAGTAGTCCAATCTCCTTTAAACATGTGTGTTTATGGTCTTTGATCTTAGATCCACACCCAACTCCACCCTAAACTCCGTAATATCAACTTCCAAAATGTCACCCTTCTCTAATATCCTAAAACCCCAGGTACGGATGTTCTCAGTTCAAATCTCACTCCTTATAGTCACATTTCCCTCCTTTATATCATGGGGTTTTGACATTAATACAAACCACCAAAGAAGTCAAAGCACACTCTCGCATTGTGCCATGTGTCAGTATTGAACCCCTTGAAATCTACCAGAATGGAGGATCCACACCCATCTTCCAAAACCACCACCATATCTACAATCCCATAAGATTTGAGAAGCATTACTCTCCTCTACTTTTAGTCTCTCTTCTCTCTTGCAGAGAAGCTACAAACGCTCAGAGAATCAGCTCAGGCTACGATCGAAAACTTCAAGTATGAATTATATCACAAAGGAGATGGACATGAATGATCACCTAACTTAATCTAGCCTTTTGTGAATTGAATGTCTTCTGAAAAATTTGATGTTGTATAATGTGTGCCATAGAGATGCCTTCACGTGTAACATGGTCTCCTTTAGGAATCCAAATATAGATTTATCTAATATTCTTGTTAATGCCTTGTGGCCAGCACTATGTGGTTTAGGGTTTAGGGTTGATTGCATATAGGCTCACAATTCGATTCTTGCTTCGAAATTTGAGAATGTTTTGCATTTTGATTTGGATAGGATTCCCCTTGCTCATGTGAGGATGGCTTTCTCATCAGCTTGAGCGTAGAGGACCAATACGGAATAAGAACCACAATTAACGCAAAGGTATTACATACCGATCAATTGTGTCACGGCTTTTTGGTCAAAGATTCCATGTAGATCATCATTTGAGAATGCATTGTATTGCAATGCATGACAAAAATCACTAAATTATTTGAAATCGATGGTCAAATTGTTGAGGTTGACATAAATGAATCAAACCTTCATTTTTAGAGTGCTCAATCCACCACCATATGCTTCACTTAGGTGTTAGGGTGGTAAGGTTTTAGGTTTAGGGTTTACCACCATGAAACACCACCATAATTCAATTGTTGTGGATTTCTTCTGTCTCCAATGAGTTCTGTACTGTTTTCAAGCTCCATAACTCCATGCATGAATGTCAAGCATTGTCAAGTGGGCAAGATCTCATTATTCTTGCTACTGATCTTCAACCAAAGACTCTTCAAGAATCTTTTTTTTGGGCAAAGACTCTTGAAGAATCAAAGATACCAGCTGGAAGAGTCGACTTGAAGACCTTGCCTAAAAAGAATCTCATTGAGTCACTGTGTATAGTCCTCTCTCCAAGAGACTTATCGAGGATTCGGTGAACACCCACTAAACCATTTAGGAATGCTCTGCGGTTCCACATTTGACATTCAAGCTTTTCTTATGCGAAGTGAATCAGGGTGAACGGTGAATGGGGATTTACAAGGCTAGAGGGACAAGCACATTTTTATTTTGTGAATCTTCTTAAGAATCTATGTTTGTCAAATTCTTGTTGACCAAGTGGGAGCTCTGATTGCTGGTGCCAACCATCGTGCCGGACTCTGGAGCATGCACCTATCCCTGGCCATGTCACCCCCAGTGGTGCCAACTTTGGAACAAGCCTCTTGTTGTGCAATTATGTGGTTTGTGCAAGGCTGTGTCGCATGTCTCAGGTTTAAGCGTTGCTAGGGATTTTATTTCTTAATCTTAAAAGCAGTCTCAGCAAGTTTTTTTGCTTGCCCGATCGGGCGTGCATTGTGGCTGTCGATTTGCTTGTGCTCCTGCATCCGTGTCTTACATCAATTGATGTCAAATCTGAGTGATGATGGAGTTGTGTGAGGAGCACTGTGGCAAGTGTTTTAGTTTCAACAGTTCATAGAAGTCAGAACCCTCGCATTGGCCTCACTGATGAGCCTGACATGTTGTGTCAGTCAATTCCGGTGTCAAATCAACAATTTCAACATTACAATGTTGCACTTTGTGTTATTCCATAATGTCACAAACTACACTAATTCTCTTATATCATGCATCCATGTTAGCACTACAGAACTAAGTAATATCACGTGCACTTTGGTTACCACTGCACGTGATATTATGGAATTTAGAGTGTACACAACATTCAAAAATAGGTGTTGGATTAGGAAATATAGTTGAATAAGGGTAAGTTTTCATGTAGGCCACTCGCCCACGAGATTCTAGATAATAGTGGGTCGGAGGTGTTCACATGTAGATAAGCACAAACTGCCAACCAACCACATTTTGGTGGCCTAGTAGAATGTGGAGGGTTGTGGACAAGGGTTGCTAGACTTCCATGTGCCCACTAGAGCATTTTTTTAACCTACAAGTCCCTGTCACCAAAGGGTTGAAGACTGATTTTGGGAGGAGGAGGTTTTAACCTGGAGGAGGATGTTAGTAGGTGGGCCTGCATTGAGAAGATGAGAGGAGCTAGTTGGTACATACAAACCCTACCCCACTAGATTCCATCTACATTTGGGTAGGTTTATCATTATTCCCACTAGAATCTGGTGGGCAAGCGGCCTACATGGAAACTCACCCTAACACTAGTATACCTCCTTATGTGTTCCGGCTCACAACAAATGTCAAACTCAAATCCCCCACGATGTGGTCAGGTGGCATTTGAAATCTTCTCTAAATATGATTGTAGAGTGCTTCCACTTGTAGTAAAAATATATTCTCAAAAAAATTAGTTGGGATGACTGTACATTGCCTAAGAAAGTTGGAGGTCTGAGTCTTACTTCCTCAGAAGCTGCTATGAGAGCGCTCATGAGCAAGTGGATCATTCAAGCGCTTCTTCCAGGCCAATAGAATTTGCAAATTCTTTTAAGGTACTGCATCACACAATTACAACCGTCTTGCCATGGCTATTAGGGTCCTTCGTCTTTTTGGTTGTTCTTTCCCAATTTCTCTGTCAAAGGCAGATCAAAGGTATGGCGGCATATTGCTCAGTCATGGAAGGTGATGGCGCGCACGAATACCTTTCTATCTCCATCATGTTAAGAGGATATACTACAAACTTCATGCCAATTTTACATCGGTTTGGGACACACTCAGTCTGTGCATTCCCAAGATCAACTGAATTGCTCATCAACGAAAACCTAGCAGACCATCTAGATTAAGTTAGATGTGACTGAATCAAACCTAACAACAATCTGGACACCTATGTTTGAATGGTATGTGCTTAAGTGTGGATCTAAGAACAGACACTTAAAAGATATGTGTTTTGAAGAGATTGGACTACATGCTCAAAATATGCTAACCATTCTAAGCTCAATAATCAACATGATTGGGGAGACCTATATAACCGGCTAGTGAGCAAGCGATTCTTCATTTTGAGAATGACTAACGTATTCATATGAGCTCCAAAAATTAATGAGGCAAATGATAATAGACACAAATTGGATTTGCTAATCATCTTTCATTAGAGTAGACAGACATGTTTCTATTAATCTAAGCAATTTTGCATAAGTATGGTACATGTGTGATATTGGGGTGATTTTTCACATGTCTGGAAATTGGTAACACAATGTTGAACAAAAAAAATCACAATTTATTTCCAAGTATTGAAATTACCATAAGTTTTCAAAGGCAAGATTCTCTCCCAATCCATATTCACAACATAGGTCGACCTATTTCCGATAACTAGAAGATGAAAACTTGAGTACAATTAGTGGCCTTTTCAAGGAACCCAAATCTGTGCCCTTTTAACTTATTATTTTCTCGTGTCGAATGAGATGGCTATGTGTGTGATTTCTCATGACTTTTTCCATCGCGTTAAAAAATGACAGCTACATGTATGGAACTTCACGACTTTAGGGGACTCTATGTGTTAAGAGTGGAGAGGGTATTGGAAATGGGTTTGTCTACTTTAATTGCTTGTTTCATATCCTACAAGTAGTGGGTGCAAAGAGAAAATTACCTGAAGAACACACGTCAAAGGTCCAAGCACCCATAGTCGTCCATGTCCATTTAACTACTCACTAGGGTCATGGAATGCCGACATAGATGAGATCTATATATTTTTAGGCAAACAAAGTTAAAGTTTATGTGGTGACAACTTGTGATCGATTACCTTCATAAGAGTTTTGACAATTGTCATAGCCAAGGAGTAACATTGAGATATGCGATTATGAGTGAACCTAGAAATCAACTATGTGTAACCCTAAAATTTGCACTTTGAAATTTGTGGTAGTTTCCATATTCATGAGTTTTATTTTTCAACTAATTGCATTCTCATTAGAATATGTTTCTCTTTGCAAGAAAATAAATTCCTCGCTACTACGCTCTAAACTCCGTATTATCACACCTGTGGCAACCAAAGTGCACGTGATATTACGGAGTTCTGTAGTGTTAACATGGATGTGTGATACTAGTGAATTAGTGTAGCATGTGACACTATGGAATAACACAAAGTGCAACATATTAAATGGTGTGGTGTGGTCCACTCCACTTGGCCTTCCCGGGCGATTTGGTGGATGCATGCACCAACATTCAACAAGTGGCATACGAAGAAGAAAAATAAGAATATGAAGGTGACACTCCACATATTGACACATGGCGCAATGCAAGGGTGTGGGTTGACTTCTTTGGTGGTTTGCATTAAATGACAAAATTCGTGATACAAGGGAGAGAAAGGTGACAATAAGGAGTGAGATTTGAACTACGCACATCTGTCCCCTAGGGTTTCGGGATATTAGAGAGTGAGTGACATTATGGAGGTTGATATTACGGAGTTTAGGGTGTATTCCTCCTAAACAGATGCAAACTCTCTTATTTTATCGGTTATAGGTGCCTCTCAACGTTCCCTTAGTCTTTCCACAAATGACAGCTAGCATTAGATATTGCCAAGAAAGGTAAGTTAGAGCTGCAGTCAGACTCTTCAAATATCGTAGGGTGCTTCGATCAGTTGTGTTTCATGCTCGGCTTTGAATCACTATAGTGGCGTCCATAACCGATCACTGAAAAGAATTTGAGCCAAATCTGGAGAAGTATAAGGCAGTGCAAATTTTTCCCATGTAGGGAGATAGAAATGAGGAGGTCTGTAAAATTTTCAGTGATTTTATTCCTTTGAATTGAAATTACTATGAATTTTTGAAATCAAAAGTTGGCCTGAACATATTACAAATGTTTAGAGTCTGCCAAAATTGCTCATTTTGATCACTCATTCCTCCTCATTTTAGCACTTAAAGCCAAGACATGTGTAATGGCACTATTGGATCTGGCTTGATTGAAATTTAGTCCCAACCTAATCAAAATTCCGATACCCTATAGATTGCCGATGGGGTCCTGATCGGGAATAGGTGCCTCTACTATACATATTTAAATTTTTTTGCCACACAGCAATCTTACATGGGTTTGAGACCACTCAATCCGTGTGGAAGGACCTGATAGACAACATATGCAAGCCTACAAATGATTAAAGTTGGGAAAAGGTAAGGTAGATGGATCTTAAAGTTGCTACTTTTTCCGACTAGCCCGCTTCTCATAGGATATGAAACACAAGATTAGTATGAGATAATTAGCAAATCCAAATCAAGGTTGTACTTCCAAAAGGGCGTCAAGAATGCAATAAAACAATAAAACTTGATTTCTAGCAAAGGAAATAGTAAACTAGCTAAACATAGTCACACGTCCAAAAGGGTGTCAAGAATGTAGCAAACAATAAAACTCGATTTTTAGCAAAGGCAACCCAACTTCTATTTTTAACCAGTTTAGTTTTTCCGTGGAGGGTGAGATATAATGTGGGGAGTTCATACGCATATCTTATTCATTATCAAACTGAACATTCTTGTGCTCTTGGAAATGTTCATATAGGTCCCCTCAATAACGTTTACTATTGATTTTATAATGGTTAGCATATTTTGAGCATGTAGTCCAATCTCTTCAAACAAATGTCTTTTTAGTATCTATTTTTGAAGTCACACTTGACCATATAACCACTCAAATATATGTCTTTGATCAAGATAAGTAACCAAATTAGGCACGGCTACCTTAGGTAGGTAGAGGGAGAGTCAAGACATATAATTCATTGACTGTCGTGTTGATTGTTTGTTTGGGTATACCGTATAACATGTATGTGGTTGTTATCCGGTTTGTTTTTTATGTTCTCCAACTTCTACCAATTAGATTTACACATTGATTCAACGTGTGATGCATTAGCAAATCTACAAGGAAGTATTAGCAAAAAAAACTCAAGGAGGTCACCCTGCGAAAAGT
This sequence comes from Polytrichum formosum, assembly GCA_964035585.1. Classification (NCBI taxonomy): domain Eukaryota; kingdom Viridiplantae; phylum Streptophyta; class Polytrichopsida; order Polytrichales; family Polytrichaceae; genus Polytrichum; species Polytrichum formosum. The sequence continues at coordinate 14,846,472 of OZ037941.1, read as the reverse complement.
AGTAAGCCACGTGAGTTAAACTATAGGGTTCATTTTATTCATTGGAGGAAAAAAAATATAAGACTTGGATCTACCATAGCCTTCAATTAATGCTTGAAACGTCATTATATGTAAAATAGGGTATTGAAAAAACCCTCATTTTTTTCAGTAGAAGATATAAATTAGTATGAATAAAATCATGGGAGAACTTTTTTTAATATTAGGATGAATATAATCCCTAGTCCTTCTAGTAGCCAAATGAAAAATAATACATTTTTAGTACAATCTAGTGATGAAATCATCACTAAAAGCATATCACGAGTGCAGCAGGGAAAATTTTGCCCATGGGCTAGAATTATTGGTCCATTTTCAAATTGGTTTAGGGTTTTGGTTTCAAGCATAGGAGTGGTGGTGCCACTTGCTCCCATTTTTCACTTTCTCTCTATGCAAGTTTTGAACACTCACCATAGTTGTAATGCATTTTGAGGCACTAGTTTTTTTTTGTTTTTCTATGATTTAAAAATTAATTAATTATTTTGTGATTTGAATGGTTATTCAATTGCTATGCTTGTTTGTTTTATGTTGCTTTCTAGTTTGCTTCAAGTATGCTCATGTACATTGCATATGTCCACGCCAAACACTTACCCTAAAACCTTTAATGTCCATTTGAGCAAATGCCTAAGTTTTATAAGTACTATAGCGTGCCAAGAATTAAGCTACATTTGGACTTAGAATTACCTATAGGGCATTAAAAATTAAGACCAAGTTGTTTTTGTTTTACTAAAAGGGTCTCTTAAAATCATAATTACTAGGTAAATAGCCTCCAAACAAATACCCAGTTAACGCACGTGGTTACAAAATATAAGGGGAAGTGACCTCCCCGAGGCAAAAAATTAAATTCAAAATCATAAGTCCCCTTATTTAGTTATGGTTATTGAAAGTGCGTGTTGGTCAGTTCCTTAATTGAATATATTGGTCCTCCCAATTGAATTCATTATTGAGTTGGAAGTAGTTAATCAAATTTTAAGCCATAGTCCAATCTCTTTCAAGCACGTGTCTTTATGGTGTTGGTCCCTTGATCCTCAACTAACCACACACCAATCAAATTTAAGTGCATGATTAAAAATAGTAACCAAGTAACACCACACACACATACCTTGTATGTATTAAGTTAGAGCCTCTTCACAAAAAAGAGTGAAGGTCCGTGACTCCATTGCATTCTAAAAGATCCCAATGGTTGAAAAGTCCAAGACCATCCAAGGTCACTTCACATTAGGAGGTGAAGGTCTAAGGGCCCAAAGAGATAGTCATGGATGAAAAGTCCACATGAATTCCTACATGGCAAACTATGGATAATGTTTTATGGCATTCTGGAATTTGCGTCAAACCTACCTCCAAGAGGTAGGCTTAACGCAAATTTTGGCAAACCATGGCTCTTGAACAACTTGTCATTGGCTTCCAAGGTTTTATTTTATTTTATTTTAGATTTTTTTCCCACCAATAATTTTTTCAAGACATGTTAGTTGAAGAGGGTCACCTCCCCTATTTGGCCATAACTCTAAGTTTTGGGAGCTTGTTTGTATGTATGTTTGTAGTAGACAATTTGTTTCATTGAAAAAAAATTGACAATTTTGTTTCTTCCGATGGTAGGTTTTTCGCAAGATGGCAGTTGTTCCGAAACACAATAGTGGAGCCAAAATTCTCCTTGGGTGACATGGAATCAACCACAATTTTGATTGCATGAACCTTCATTGGAAACTAGGAATTTGAGCATTTTGAACATGTGGGTTAGAATATACCACTTTTTCATGGTGGCCACCTTCATAGTGATGAAGGATTAGAAGTGATCAGATCACACATGCCACCAAATATTGAAGCTAGTAGAGATGCAATCTTGGGGGTGCACCTTTAATTAAAAACCAAGAACCACATGCTTTCACTACATATGCTAAAAAATCCCTATATATAAGTTTTTTTTGTTTTTTTGGTAAAATCTAGCAATACATGTACAATTTCACTTATATATATACAAGTGACAATATGCATACGTAAAAAAAATTACATTCATATATAGTCATCCACATAAGTATGCAAATGTGCCTTTGAAGTAATAATGAACCCTATCATATGTATAATGCAAAACCCTAGCATTCATTAATAAAATCATAGAAGACTTTTTCATCCCCTGGATGTAACTCATAAGCATTAACTTTAAATATATGCCATAAAAGCTAATGCAAGTATTGGCTCTGAATTTTTCCGAAGCCATGAGATACACAAGTTTTTTTGTGAAAGAACCCAATAATAATCTATCGGTGAACCCTACATTTATCTCAAATGCTCATACACTACGATCAGTCATCTTGAATCATATTATCAATTTGGCAAATGCTCAAAATCAGGCCATTATCCCATTCTCCATTGAGTGCCAAATGCTTGCATATCAAGCACATGTTGCACAATCATGAGCAAACACCAATACAAAGCCAATGCAACAAGAATCCTCCCTCTTCTCAAGATGATCCATCGTGCTCTTCTTTCCTTTCTCACCAGTGTAAAACACACCAAAAAAAAGTTAAAAAATAAAATGAAGATATGTGACAAGTGATGTACTAGGGTTGTCCCTCTTTTTTTACCAATAAAGTATGCAACAGTCCCTCAATATGGTCCAAGGGTTTAGGCATCCAACAAGGAACGAGTGTATGGGTTGGTTCGCCCAAATCAGCAATATGATTGGCTACAAAATGGGTTCTTCATCGACTGAGGTTTACACTTCAGCCCAATACTTCTCCGGTGGAGAACTTCAACCATGGATGAAAGAATGACACGGATGCCAACATGGCAACACTTTTTGTTCGGGGGAGTCCTCCAAAGATCAAGTTTCTTGGACACCCTCAAACCCTCGGACAAGAAACTTACTTGACCTCCAAAGAACTCCAACTTGAGTCTTTTTCTTTCCACAAAAACTGGTTTTTCATCTTGTCCGCCATACCAACCGTTGCCTCAAATAACCTTGTCTTGGGCTGAAATTCTTGACTGCAGTCTAAACCAGCCTTAGGGAAGGCAAGGCAAGGCATGACACTTGGTTGGTGTACTAGTCATGCGATGAGTGCTGACGCACTGACCCATCATCGATCGTCCTTCGTATGTACAATAATTAACTTGGTGCAGAAGATTTTCCCAAAAGTGAACTGTCCCAAGTACTCGTGAAGAAAAGTCCTCACATTGAGTCTGTGGACCTGGTGGGTAAGTAGTTATAACTTATCTTATACAGGAGGTGCATTTCAGTATCAGCCGTGGCTTCCAAATCTGGTGGGCTCTTTGTGTGGTCTTTGTGCAACAAGGTAGAGAGTGCTACAACTGTCACTTCAACACACTGAGGCCATCTATTATTATCTCGTCCTCTCAGTCTTACATGTTTCTTGCGAGCATCGAAAGGGGATTCCGACGCGTCCAAGTATGTCTTATTTGAATTCCGTATGCAAAAGTTATCAAGGTTCAAAGTTTTATTGGTACATGATTCAAAATCAACACAACAATCTGATGTTAAGGTGATAAACATTTCTTTAAACGAGCATGTGCTTATTGCGCAAAATTATAGTGTTTTGGTTTTGGACGGAATGTTGATGTTAGCATCATTTACCTTAATCAAACTTCCTAACATGATGCCCATTGTCTTCAAACTAAGGTATGTGCATTTCATGTGGTCACTCTTCTTATTAATTGGACACCTAAATTTTGGAGTGGTATATGGGAAGGTTGGCAGTTATGGAAGGACACCGAAAAGACACATGTCACGATGAGATTGGATTTTGTTCAAAATGTAGACACCGTTTCTAAGATCACTACACTAAATATGATATTGTTTGATTATATTTAATGTTGTTACCATCCTACCCTGCTCAACACTAATTTTCAATTCCTTGCCAATTAGTGTTAGAAGATATGCTAGAATATATGCTGGAATTCTCCTTTTATCGTTGTTTTTTTTTTCATATCCTTACTAACACTAACATGTAACTTCCACATATTACCATAGTTGATATTTAGTGTTTGAGTTTCCATTTAATGTTACTTACTTTCATAGGGTTATTGACATTTAGTGTATGCGTTCGTATTTAGTGCATCAAACACTAAATATCATATTTAGTGTAGTGAACACCATTAGGAGGGTTTATGTGATCAATTGAAAAGCACGAGAATCTCCACTTTGACCTCTTCTAACTTTCGCGTCTTGTGAAACTCTGTTTTGAAACTTGACATGACAATCTTTGTGAAGCACAATTGCTAGCTGGAGGAAACAACTCTTGATTTGAAATGGTCAAAATTGTCTATGAAGTTGGAAGTCCCCACAATAAGGCCACATACTTACAGCAGGAGTGTTAACCTGGCAATGAGTTGGCAGCTCCAGGTGAGCTGTGTGCAACTAACTTGCCAACATAAAGAAGTACAAACAATGCCAAGTTTATTGAATGAGATGTGAGATTGAGCTTCGTACAAGTGCACTGCAAGCACATAAAATTTACCCATAGCCTTCAAAATTGCATCAAATATTTGGATTCCTAGCTTACGTATGGATGGAGGTCTTTAATCATGTAACTCCACAACAGGATAAAAGTCCATTCAAGAAAAGGCCACTAGAAACAATTAAAACCTTCTTGACAATTGCATTTATAAGTTACTATAGACTTGCACTAATCTACACTACATATTGTATTTAGTGTTGTATGGTATTTTATGTCAACTGTAACTTTTCTAATCACACTTCTTATGAAATGAGTTTACAAATACTATCATAGATGATTGAAATTTGGATGAAAAATCACTTAATAAAGCAACAGTAATTGCAACATTGTAAATCTATAGCGCTCAATTTGTTTTACAAGGAATGAAAAATAATGTTAGGTTTACGTTTAGTGTTGAGGACACTACACAAGCGGTTTACAATTAGTATTGAGAAAGACAAATAGAATTGGTGACACTAAATATAATATTTAGTGTAGTTATTGTAGACTATTTAGTTAAGAAAATTACATGTCTCCAACCAAGAAAGTACAGTTCTAATTTGTAGTTTGACAAGACCACACTTCAAAAGTTTAGATTAAGTGGGCCATATTAAATTCCAAAATGATTTTGAAATTGTAATGCAGAAGAACATGTATGTTCAATTGGGAAGATAAATACTCCAAAAAGGGTAACTTATTGGTTCAAGCGTATTAGTCAAATTTATGACAATGCATTTGTTGTGATGCTTGTTCAAATAATATGAACACCCTAACCTCCGTAATGTCACGTCCTCTCTTATATCCCACAAATCCTAGGGAACATGTGTTCAATTTAAATCTCCCTCCTTGTTGTCACACTTCCCTCTCATATATCACAAGTTTCGACATTAAAATAATCCACCAAAGAATTCAAGCCACACACACACACATCACATTGTCATTATTGTCATTATTGCAATGTTGACTTTGTATTTTTTTATAATGTCACATGCTACACTTATTCTCTATAATCATGTATCCATGTTAACACTGCAGACCTCCTTAATATCACATGCACTTTGATCGCCACAGGCATGATATTAAGGTGTTAATTCTGGGTAGGATTCTGTTGATTTGAGATAAAGTAGCTTGGCTTTTACCCATGGTGCATTTTGAACTGTTTGCAACCCTACCTTTTGAAATATTATGATGATTTCACAAATTAGTCTTTCACAAAAGGCTAATTTTGGGGATCATGACTTTCAAAACCTAGAAAATTTTGAAGAATAGAGAAACTGAATTTTAAAGTTACCAATGTACAGAGTGGTAATAACTAATAACCTTCGTAGTGCAGTATATTTAGCTGACGGAAGCTACAAAAAGGAAAAAGCGAAAGTAGGGCCACCAACAATATCCAATTGTCGCACTCGATCCTTTGTAGCACGACTTTATGTGCAATGCTTTAATCCTTTATTGTCAGAGGATGCATTCCAATGAAATGATGAAATTGATATTGAAGTTCAGGAGGAAGTCAAAAGGCTTATGGGACTAACAGTACATCAAGATGCTGTCAAACATGCTAATTCCCTAGAGTAGCGGAGTGCAGCAATGATCAGGGAGATTTTTGGGCATAATCGGTTGAGATCCTAGTGTTTGCAAGTCCAACCAGTTACATGTTGACATCCTTTGGTTTTTCTATATTAATTTGAGGCATATTCCATAAATTCCTCTAAAGTGATCAATAATTCTCCTGAAGTCTTGAACTTCAACCGGTTATTTCTCAAACTCAACCGGTTCATATGTAACTAACTACCGGTTCTCCCCAATCATAGGAGTGCAGTAGCCTCCGTGAGATAGAGGCTAATATCAACTTCAAGGTCTAATTGGAAGAAAGACTTGAGACTCCCTAGTATTACATTCTCATATAGGGAAGGGAACTTATCTCTGGAGTTGTAGACCTATAATCAGTACATTTCAACATTCCTGACGGCTCTCAGGTTTGCAAACTTGGAAAGATGATGGATGTAATTCCCTTGAGGAAAGACTCCATTACATAAAAGAAGATAATAATTACTAAAAGTATTGAGTTGGAATTCCTCAACTAGCTATTGATGAGGTTTGAATTGTTGTGGTGGCGAGGTCCAACAAGTAGCCATCTTCTCTACAGTATTAGCTAAATCTTCTCATAATGTTCAAAAGGGGCCACTCTTTTGTGGCATCTTTTAGACCCACTATAGGTCTGATACAAAAGACACACCTAAACATCTACACTGACCTCTATTCATGTATTTTCCAAGGGTGTAACTTTAAGAACACTTACATCGAAAATGGGATCAAATGAAAACACCAACTGTATAGATATAATCTACAAGCTGATTGCAACCTTTTCTCTACACCAGGAGTTCACTTACTACCTTCCCAACCTTCGAATTGAAATTTATCTTGAAATTGTAGAAAGTCTTCAGGCATTTAAGGTAGGGATTGACCTCAAGTTAGCCAAGATTTGCTTCGCTTAGATTTTTGTGATCCTGCTCAAAAAGTGAAGGACCTGGATAAACTATGACACTGGCACCAAGACACACATCACCATCATACAATACCAACGCTTGCCCAGGAGTTATGGCTCGAGCAGGCTGAGAAAATCGTACCTGGTGACAAGGAAATCAATGTGATGAGAATCACTGAACCTTTTTTTTGTCATATTTAGCAGTAGATAGATGGGTCTTAAATGGTTACTTTTTTCTGACTAGCCCACTTCTCCTATGATATGAAACATGGGATTAGTACAAGATGGTCAGTATATCCAAATTGAGGCTGCAACCACTTTCCTCGGTGTTTGGAGCTCATATGATTATATGGTTCATTATCCAAGAGAAGATTCTTGTGCTCATTAAATGGTCATATAGGTCCCCCCAATTATATTGACTATTGAGCCTAGAATGATTATCATATTTTGAGCACATAGTCCAATCTCTTTTACACACATCTTTTTAGTATCCACTTTTGGGGCCACACTTGACCACATACCACTCAATTATAGATGTTTGATTAAGAAAAAGAACTGAATAAGAGCCGACTACCTTAATAGTTCCTCCTAACTCACAAACAAAGCAGATAATTAGAGTTATCCTCTAGCTCAACATGACTTTTGGTCAAGAGTTGGTGGTTTTGCATACAACACCTTCCATGTTTGGTAAGTTTTTCGATGCATGCTTAGAGGTAGTGGGGACGTTTAAACAAAGAACATTTTATATCGATTTATCAAAGGGTGAAGATCATTTTGGGATGCAAAGTGCTCAAATGAGTTTGGCCCTCAATGAACCAAAAGCAATTGCTCCTCATTCAAATTCAAAGACTACATCCACGCATGCACCACAAGTGGAAAGAAATTATTGATTTTGCATGCAAAACAACCAATGGAAAATCATAGGGATTTGCCCATGATAAGTCCTATTGACTTCAAGGATAACTCTAATGATGAAGTCAAATTACCTGCATTTGCTGTTTCTGCTGACTGCCTCCAAGACTAAGGCAGCAAAAAGTGCTCGATTTGAACTCTGCTGAATCCACTCCCGCAATGCCCATACCTTGGGAAATTGCTCTGTCATCAATCGAATCCGAGAAGCACACTGTACATTCTTCGGGCGACTGCCTGTATCGTGCCTTAAAGGTGCACTTCAAAGGTTGGCCATTCTTGAGGACTTGAGGAGGAGCTCCTGAAATCCAAAATGGATCATCTGTCACATACAAACGCAAAGGTCCAACACTAAGACAGGTCTCAAAGGGTTACTTTTTTCTGATTACTTCTCCTAGGACATTGAACATGCAATTAATACGAGATGATTAGCAAATCCAGTTCAAGGCATTAGCCGTTTTCCTCTTAATTTTGTAGTTCATATGAATATCTGTTCAATGTCAAAGTGCAGATTCTCTTTCTTCTAATATGATCATATAGGTTCCCTCAACTATGTTGATGACTAAAAGGTCTGAACATTCAACAAATTCCCAACAAAATCTTCATAAAAATTCATGGACACAAGCCTCCCCCCTAGATATTTATTTTTTTCGTGCATTCAAAATAAGGTAAAACGGGCCTAGTTCGATTATCTTTATCAGACACATATTTGAGTGGGTGGTTAGGTGCAGATCTAAGAACGGACAACAGAACAACATGTGTTTAAAAGAGATTGGACTACATGCTCAAAATTTGTTAACCATTCTAGGCTCAATAGTCAACATAATTTGGGGGGGGGGGTACATATGTGGCCTTCTTATGGACTGTCAGTGGACTTTCATAATTCATAACAAATCAAGACTAGGTCCAAAAACTTTCTGGGATTGACCTTGGCTTCTTCAGATACGTTTGTGGACGCACATAAATTTCAATTTCACGAATCCAAGTTGTATAAGGTAGCAAACAACTAAAAGTAACCAAATAGGGCCCATCTACCTTAATGAAATGTCTTATACTGCAGTTCACACTTGGTATAGTCAAAATCACCTGCTATTGCAGAAGTGGTGAAGAGGGCTGGATGGTCCGAACCAGGTGCAACGAAAACAATGTTCTTGAAAATATCTTTGCCCACGACATAAAATGCTTTTGGAACTCCAGAAATACCTGCTCTTTGGCCATGTGTATAAGCTGCAATACCCGTATGAGTACCAAGATGGCTATTAATATTCTCAACAGAGACAAAGGGTCCAGACTTCATCTCCACATATTCAGATATGAATTCCCGAAAATCGCGCCTTCCAACAAAGCAAATGCCTGCACTACTTCTCTTCGTGGCTGTTGCAAGTCCTTCCAATATGGCTAACTCGCGAACATTAACTTTTGATAATGTGCCCAACGGAAAAAGAACCTTCTCCAATGCAGCTGCACCCTACAGAGGAAAAAAATACAATTTAACCCTTAAAGGACCGGGGTGTGTTTATATGGGGTATGTGAAAATTTGTACAAACCCCCCACAAGTATTGGAATCAAATTTTTATTTGGTCTATGATATTGACTCCATATTTAGCACAACATATCAAAAAAAGGAAGTGAAAATAAAGTCATCTGTGACAAGGGATAGTACATAAATGTGGTTTGTGATTGAGACTAGGTCATTTATATAAGCTCAAATATCCCTATGGTTCAATTTACATATATGTCTGCTAAGATTGAAGTAATGCATGTGATGTGTGGGCTAATTTTAGATAAGGTCACTTTTGACACCTGTAGCGGAAAATATCAAAAGGGAATCTTAAACCCCTCTTGAAAACCCTTATGACACCTTGAGGCCCAGAATGGGCCTCTGGGACCTTTTAAGGGTTAAGACCAGGAAAGGGGAGCAACTTTGCAAGCTTTTAACTACGAACCAAGTGAGTGATAACCTAGTCCCCGTACCACGAATTCTATGATAAATTATACAGATTGTCAACTGCACTTCTATATAAAATACAATAAAGGAATAATCTAATTTGTAACTTAAAGTTTCACATTGACCATCCCTCATCAACATCTAGCATGTTAGAAAGCTTATAGAAATTGTAGCACCTTCATTGGACACCCAATTGCCAAGAGCAGGTCCTCAGGATAAAATAACATGACACATCACAAAGACATTTCCAACACTTTGAATAGACGTTCATCACAATTGATTGATGTAACTTTAGATTGACAGCCCCCTATGCATGTAGGTGGGAGAAGAGGAAACAAATAGCCTAGGGAACCTTTAAATAAAACTGCTCCAGCACATTGCATTTTCCGGTTGACAGGCAACTACACAAAATAGTCCTATTAGTGTGGGTAGAACATTAGCATGGAAATAATTAGCACGGCCCACTCTAATTGTCTCGTTGGGGTGCAAATAACTTAGGTCCTAGACCCTGGGTCTTCCCTCAGTCTTCCTTGAGACTTCCAACCAACACCTTACATAAAATGAAATAACCTCCTTACATCAAAAGTAGCATAAAATAAAATATTCGCCCACATCACTTTCCTAAATTAACAATTAGTGTGGCCCATACTACTTTTAAACTAGGGATTTGGCTTGGATTGAATATTACCATGGACCAAATTGATTCTAGTGATGAGAATTAATGTGTGCTCTAGAAAATTACCGTGGCCCACACTAATAGGACTATTGAGTGTTGCTAAATAAGTCAAATGCAAAGTAGCAACAGGGGAAAATTTACCACAGTAGCTAAGAAGTAGGATTGATCTTTTGTTTCATCGATTCCACGCACAAGTTGCACTGGGCCTCCAGATTGATCTTGCTGAATCCGCGCATAGTGCCCCGTTGCTAGCTTGTCCGCACCAATTTGCAGAGCATAATCTAGGAGTGCGTTGAACTGTTACCAAAAATAAAACATCAAACGGCATGAGAAACCCAGTCAAGGGATTGAAACAATGCCCTATCTGGAATAGGATTGGGCTATTAAAGAAAGCTTCATATACTAACAGATTCAGCAGACTAATCATTTAATGTCCTGCAGATGCAAAGTAAATTACATCAGAAACAATATTTCCAGTCTGAGATATTTAACAATCATATATTTTATGGCAACAAATGCAGTGAAAGAATGAGTGAGGGTCAGACCTTAATGTAGTGATTACAAGCAAGATCCGGATTAGGAGTGAGGCCCATTGCAAACTTCTGTGTAAAAACCTCAAAAACCTGAGTCCAATACTCTTTTTGATAGTCCACATGATGTAATTCTATTCCTGCACACAAGAACAAGCTGTCAAAAAGGAGATCTCTAAGCCAACGGAGAGCTACACTAAACCCCTTCACAGTACTGGACTCTCCATGCATTAGAGTTTTCCTAAGTCTCTCAAAAACTCCTGTATTGGTAGGGAATATTAACCCACTTTTGAAAATTAATAATGTTTAAGGAGTGTTCAAGTGGTGTTGGAAATTCCAATTTTGGTGAAATGATGTGACTTTGGCTATATAAAAGTGAACTTCATGGAAAACTTATGAAGGCACCTAGATTGGTGCTCTCAGAGGTTTGACAAGTTCATTATTATAACCATCACTGGGCCAAAGTCAAACACCTTCGCTTCAATTCACCATAATTGGCTTCTGACACCACCTGAACACCCCTTAAACATTATAAATTGTCAAAAGTGCAACAAAACTTCCTACCAAAACATGTGATTTTTGAGACTTTAAAGATAACTCTATTCTACTGTGGTGTTACATGGATTAAAATGTTGCCCATTTCATAGTTAGGCTGTGAAATCATGGAAAAGACACACATACCTATCTGCAAAAGAAAGCAGAGAGCACAGGAAGTGCACCAAGATGTTTGCAGACCCGTTGAGCGTCTTCGTAATCCTGATCCGCTGTGCAATGACCTCCGCCTGCCTCATCCCGTGAGTCCCAATTACGCATATACAATCCAAATACATCACATCCCTGAACACAAGAATTACTCTGTCACAAACCACCTACTATAGAGGGCATGCAAAACGACATTCTAGATTTGACTTCTCCATTTCATACGTGTAGAACCACAATGGTGAAAGTTAAGTTTTCACATTATCTTGACACAAGATAAAAACTGCATACGATCTGCATTTGATCCACAAAAGAACACTTTCACTGCCGTTTGCAGACAACACACAAAAGTTTAGGACTTCAACGCAAAGAAGGAATTTAATATATAGTTCAATCAATAAATCTAGGGATGGGCTCTACCATCATCACTTTTATCAACAAATTGAAAAGGCCTCCCTCTGACCTCCCATCAATGTAGAGTATGGGTATCTGAGGATATTTTGGTTTTTTATACCATTCAAGACTATGTACCATACAAGAGCCTTCATACATAAGTAGAATTACCCTAGTATCAATATAGAATTAGGATGATAGTGCCCAAATAATGACTTGTGTATACAAAGATTTCTTCAATTTGTAATGATACCCATCAAATATCAATATCTGACTGGCATCACAATTCTGGAACAGGTTGTGTAGGTTCTTTGATGCCATTATTCATACTGTATATTGATACCATGCATTCACCTTTATACTGGTCCAACATTGGTCGTAACCAGATACCCAGACAAACGAGCTCTTCAATGAAAAAAACCACCCCAAACATAACTTGGTTCTCTACTTACACTCTCAGCCATCAACTCGCCCTTTGCCATACACAAATAGATGCTTACTCTCACAGTCTTACAACAATCTCACCAACTTTCAATGATCACTCCACCCAAACCGTAGCATTTGAGCACAAAACTTATACTTGCACATCAACTAAACTACAAAATGTCCACCTGGTTGATTCATGGTTTGAGGTTCAGGTTCACCGTAACAAATTGCACCTATCACCACTACGAAGGTGACTTTTAGCTGTAAATTTAAATACTTCGTCCTTATCAACATTTATCCCCAATCATAATTTCTGTACCATTCAGACACAGAATTTATACTTGCACATCCACTAAACTATGTATTGTCCCATCTGGTTGGTTTCAGGTTTAGGGTTAAAGGGTTAGATTCGCCATAACAATTACACATATCACCACTACGAAGGTGACTTTTAGCTGTAAGTTCAGATTCTAGTTCCTTATCACTCGATGGCAACAACATTCATTCAGATGTACCCTAACCAACTTCCAATGGAAATTCCAACCAAAGCTTAGCATTCAGATACAGAACTTATACTTGCACATCGACTAAACCACAATTGCCCCATCTGGTTGGTTAGGGTTTAGGGTTTAAGGATTAGGTTCACCGGAACAAATTACACATATCGCCACTATGAAGGTGACTTTTAGCTGCAAGTTCGGATTTTAGTTCCTTATCACTCGATGGCAACAACATTCATTTATTGCAATCTTACCAGAGAGACAAGAAATTTCACCTGGCGTTTGAGGAGTAAAGCGGCAACCGAGGAATCCACACCTCCAGACATCCCAACAGCAACAACGGGACGCCTTCTTGTGCTGTACCATCGCTGTACAAATCTACAAGGTAATGTAACCTCCTTCCCAATACAGCTTTGAGCCAAGATTGTTCCCTCGAATCTCAGCAGTGGAGGGGACGATAAAAGTGGATTTGAGTCGAACTTTGCTTGTCTGGATGGTTGCATCTCGTACTTGAGTTGAATTTCTGAACCACTTTCGGTTATGGATTGTTTCATAGCATTCAACATCAGCAGGGGTTGGCATCTCCTCCTCATCAATCTCGACGATGCCATCATCATCAAATTCTGCCTAGCAGCTTGGGCAGAGCCTTATCCAACACCTTAAACCCTAAATCCTACAACCCTGAACCCTAAATCCACAAAGCTGTTCCATCTGTTTGCCAGCCCACCTCTATCTCTTCCATCTTCGATTGGGTACCATTCCACTTCATAACCTGCAACTTAGCAAACGTTAAGCGAGAATCCAGACTCAGATGAAGACTGTGAATATGGGTCTTAAATGGTTAACTTTTCCCAAGTAGCCCACTTCTCCTAGGATCTGAAACATGCTATGGTATCCTAGCCTATGACCGAGAGCTACACATTGGTGAATTTTCTTGATGACCTCTTCTATGGTAATGAATGATTTAAAAAATTTCATGCAAGGTAAAATGAAATATTTGTCTATTTCAAGAATTTGGAAATTTTTAAAATTAATTTTGAATTAAATATGATTTTTTAAAGATGTTCCCTAGGGTATCTTATGATAGACCTAAAGAAGACTATGTCAAGAGACATCCTAAACGAACAACTAATCTCATCCAACACGTTGTGGCAAGGTCTCATGTGCCTTGAACCGAGACCTCCTTCCCCCTTCCCCCTCTTCCTCCTCCTCCTCCTCGGGAATGAGTCAACCTAGGGAACATTATTGTCTAATTTGTTCCCTAGAGCTCGGTTTAAGGTCACATATCGGTAATAGGCTAGGATACCATACTCAGTTATATGCTTGGCTCTTCTGTTACAAAAGGAATAACGATTTCAGTCTTTCACTAGATTACTTTCACCATCTGCCCGTTGAACGTAACTAAACATGATCATTGAAGTAGCCGGCCTCCCCCAAGGATGCACTCCCCAAGTTTTGGTTGGTGACGTGCAATCAAAAGAAGGGGTCTAATTAATTTGGATCATTTTTTGAAAAATATTGGAAGTAAAATACCCCCCACAAAGTACATACTTTTCATTTGTGATTAGAAAACACTATCGGTTTTCTCATACCCACCAGATTATTTTTTGGAGACTTTGTGGACATGTTTTGGTTTTCCAACTCATGGTATGACTTCTTGGATGGAAAGTTGTGGATATGATCCACAAGGCAAGTTATGGGGATAGAATGGTCGTATTGTCCATCGAGGTAGGTGTGGAGGTTTTGTATGTCTTTCACGGGGGGTTCACTCCATGTCAAGTTGAACACCACGTGCGGCCAAAGTTTGCTACCCCTATATTACATGGAATAGATCAATTTAAAAGTTATGATATTTTTTCTTCATATACATAACCATTGATAATATCTTTTGTATATTTTTTTGAAATTTTTAGTCATCTTCATTTTTGTAGTAATTATTTTAGTTCAATTCTGCGTCATTCTAGTTAGAAACGGTATGTTTTATTAAAAACAGATCATCAAATTTGGTTACCATTTTTTACTATGTAATAGATACCCATGAAAAAAAATTGATAAAATTTTGACCCATTTTGGTGATGCAACTTACCAAAAGTAGATTTTTTTGGCCGCACGTGGTGTTCAACTTGACAATGGAGTGACCCCCCCCCCCCGTGATGTCTTTGAAGCTCATTTTCCCTTTGTTAGTACGACATGGCTAGCAATTGCAAATCAAGGTTGTAGCCATTTTCTTCATAAATTTTGGAGCTCGTATGAATATCTTATTCAATGTCAAATTTAAGATTCTCTTGCGATTAAGTGGTCATCTAGGTCTTCTCAATTATGTTGACTAGGTATTAAGTCTAGAATGGTTATCATATTTTGAGGACACAATTCAATCCCTTTTTAACACGTATCCTTTTGGCATTCATTCTTGGAGACACACCTAACCACATGCCACTCAAATTTAGGTGTTTGATTATAGTAGATAACCGAATTAGGCACGTCTAACTTAAGTATTTGCAACTAACTATAAAAGAGATGACAAGATGGAAGAAGTTGGTAAATAAGGTAAGTGGGCCTAAAGCAAACACTTTTAGCTTTGCACCCACTTCACATATCCTAAGATATTAAACATGCAATTAGTACGGGATGATTAATACATCTAAATCAAGGTTTTAACTAGTGTTGAACTGGTATCGTCTTCTTTTGATACCAGTT
This sequence comes from Polytrichum formosum, assembly GCA_964035585.1. Classification (NCBI taxonomy): domain Eukaryota; kingdom Viridiplantae; phylum Streptophyta; class Polytrichopsida; order Polytrichales; family Polytrichaceae; genus Polytrichum; species Polytrichum formosum. The sequence continues at coordinate 14,830,725 of OZ037941.1, read as the reverse complement.
GGGTATCTATAATGGAGATTTCATATTTTTGATGAGTATGGGTATGGGTATTTGGTGGTGTTTTCCTTTCAATACCATTCGAGTCTATATACCATGCAAGAACTTTCACACCCATGTAAAATCACCCTAGTATCAATATGGTTTAGAATGGATATTGACCCAAATAATAACTCGAGTATACAAAGGTTTCCTCTTCTTGACATACCCACCAAGTATCAATATTTGAGTGGTAATACAATTTTGATACCCATGGCTAGGTTCATTGATACCATTATTGATGTTGATTATTAATACCATGCATCCACCAATATACCAGTCCAACATTGGTTGCAACCATTTTTCTCATGAGCGAGGATTCGTTCAAATATCTTGTACATTATTGAAGTGAGGATTCTCTTTCTTCTTAAATGATGATATAGCACATAACATTAAGTAGTAAGCCCGGAATGATCTTCTCAAAAGAGCATCCAACCGGCGTGTGCCGGTTTCATGCTCTTTCAAGAGCAAAGGTAGCGCTACCTTTGAGTTTTACTTAGGGCCAGTTTACACTATGGACGAAAAAGTCGGACCAGGGCGTTGTAAGAGGGCTGATTGGATGCTAAATTCGTCCTTGGACCACTTCAGTTTACACTAAGGAAAAAATGGCATAGGGACCATGGAGGGCGAGGTCCCCAAAATATATTTTTCAAGGCCTAATAAATGCATTGACATGGTCCAACGGGTTTTGCGGTGAGAGAGGCAAGAGAGGTGGTTCGGTAGGAAAGGCAGGGTCCCATGGCAAAGAAATGCTATTATAATACTTTTTTAATGAAATTTTTCTAGGGGGCAACTCTACCCACTAGGTAAGGCTCATAAGGCACACTTTTCAACATCTATATGATGTAATGAATGTTGAGAAGCAAGTCCGCCCTCTATGTGCCTAGATCATATCATACCCTATGAGACATACCATTTTTTCCATGTCCTACCCCTTAAACTTGCTCCCACATGTTTCATCAAACAATGTGAGACATCCAGAACTCAAGAATTTGCGTGCAGATTTGTTTTTTTGGTCTACCAACTGAAATGTTTGGAATTTGGGGGTGTGTAATATACCGTTGGAAAGGTCTTGAAAACACCTTTCCAACAGCATATTACACGCCCCAAAACTTTTAAAAATTACAGCTGCAAAACAAAAAAGAAAAATTTGTAGTCGTAGAGCGATTGTAGATCAGGGTGGTCAAAAGAACCGCAATGGGAAAATGATTGCGGTTCTTTTTCACATAGTTTTCTACTACACTAAATAGGATATTTAGTGTTTGATACACTAAATACGAACACATACACTAAATATCAATAACCCTATGAAAGTAAGTAACATTAAATGTAAACTCAAACACTAAATATCAACTATGGTAATATGTGGAAGTTACATGTTTTAATTTAGTGTTAGTAAGGATATGATAAAAAAACAATGATAAAAAGGAGAATTCCAAGATATCTTTTAGCAAATCTTCTAACACTAATTATCAAAGAATTGAAAATTAGTGTTGAGCAAGGTAGGGTGGTAACAATATTGAATATAATCAAACACTAAATGTCCTATTTAGTGTAGTGACAACACAAGGTACATGTCACATGTAAATTACATTGAACATGTACAAATTAAATCGCTCATTTTTTGTAAAAATTGTTGTGAGAAGATTTGCAAGCCACATCTTTGACATATTAAACAAGAAGTGAAGACAAGTGAAGCCCATGAGAAGACAAGAGAATGATCAAACTTGAATTTTTTTTCAAAACTACCCTTTTTGGGCATGTATTAAAAAAATTCAGCACATTCATTTTTTGGTGCATGGTCATTCTTCTTGGTCCACATTCAGTTTACACCTAGTGAGGGGCCCAAGGCTTTCAAAACTGATTTTTTAAGAAGTCGGACCATGGAAGTTGGACCATGAACTCATACCATTGAAAAATGCCCTCTTCCATGGTCCATAGTGTAAATTGGCCCTTAGGCTACTTTTAATCTATTTGGGTAGTTACTTTCAATGCTTAGAATTAATTATTTTGGTTTCTAGGACAAAACTAATGCCAAGTGGCGGTAAAGGCTCTAATCTAGGCTAAATTATAGTGTCAGTCAAATTATAGGATATTTGGTGGGTATGCCAAGGTGAGAAAGTCTTTGTTAACCAGAGGTTATTATACGGGTCAATACCATTCTGAACCATATTGATTTTAGGGTGATTTTACCTAGGTTTCAAATTTCTTGTATGGTATATATACCCAAGTGGTATCAAAGACACGAATATTCTCAAGTACCCATACCCTATTGATATCAAAAAATGGCATAATCCTTGTTATTGATACCTGAATGATAGAAAGAAAGATGATACTAGTCCAACACTAGTGGAGACTTTCCAATTCTCTCTCTCTCTCTATATATATATATTACTTGATTTTCCATCACACACATGAAAAGGAGCAAGGCATCGGCTATGTGTTAGAATCAATAAACTTGACTAGCTGAATGAATTAAACAACTCGGCCAATGCTTCTCTATGTGTCTTTGTGGTCGATTTAACCATTGTTGAACTGGTACTGTAGAAATGTTATAACAATCAGGTCCAGATCTTGAATTTTTTGAAACCAGTATGGATATAAGTATTGCCAATTGTGATTTCCTCAAATACAATACTGGTATGAGTATTGGAGAATTTCGATTTTTTAAAAGGGTATCAACATCTGGGTATGGAATTATGTGATAGCAGTGATGTATCAACTTGGATATTAACTTGGATATCAAAGGGTGCATAATAGCTACTGTCGACAATAATTGATTGACAAAAACAGTTTGCAAATTACCTCCAAGTAGAGAACAATGTAAATGAACCTTCTTGTGTGAAAAATGTCAAGGCAGTTTCACAACAACGTCAAGCAGCTTACACTCCACCTGCTACTCAGTTCTGTGCTTGGCTCTACTATTACTGTTCTCCCTCTTTTAGTATGACACGTTTGGGAAACACACAAAAAGTCATATTATCGAGGTGTCGTCTTCTCATTAATATGACAAATGGTGTAAAGTTGTCATATTATCGAGGGAATACGAAAACATAAGTAATATGAGCTTTTATATATATATATATATATATATACAACGAGTTTAAGCAATATAGATGGTATGAAATAATAACTTATAACTCCCAACAAATACAAATATTCTCAAGAACTCTTGAAATAGGAGTCTAAAGATCTTTGGTGTTGCCTACCCAAGTTAGCAACTGTCATCTTATCTAGATTCCCTATTAATTTTTGAAAACTATTAATTTCATTAACATCAAAATATGAAGAGTCCTCTAATAAGAAACTAGACAACAATGATGCATGACGTTTAGCAACATACTAGGCTGGAGGCCACTCTAACCCTAACCATGTCCATTCCGCACTAGTAACCCTAATTCTCATTAAGTTCCCAATGGTAAGTGAAGTTCCCAAGTAGTTTCCAAGTGAAAATGGATGTATTTTAGATGTACATAACATAGATGAAAGGAATTATAGCATTAACTACCTCTTTAATATGACAAACTGGGGATTCTAAATGTCGCATTATCGAGTGTCATAGTCGTATAAAAGAGGGAGTTTTGAACTAAAATTTTTGGTCGCGCAAAAATGTGTCGTAGTATCGAGGGTGTCATATAAACTAGAGTGGTATTAACAAGGTTAGACTGTACAAAACCAAATAATGATTTCAGTCTTTCACTAGAACCATCTGCCCATTGAACCTAACTAAACATGATCATTGAAATAGCCAAGGATGCACTCCCCAAGTTTTGGTTGGTGATGTGCGATCAAAAGAAGGGGTTTAATTAATTTGGATCATTTTTTGGAAAATATTGGAAGTAAAATACCCCCCACAAAGTACATACTTTTCATTTATGATTAGAAAAAACTATCGGGTTTCTCATACCCACTATTTTTGGAGACTTTCTGGACATGTTTTGGTTTTCCAACTCATGGTATGACTTCTTGGATGGAAAGTTGTGGATGTGATCCACAAGGCAAGGTATGGGGATGGAATGGTTGTATTGTCCATCAAGGTAGGGTCAAAGGTTTTGTAAGTCTTTGAAGCTCATTTTCCCTTTGTTTTTGGAGGAGGGATTGCAACTGTGAAATTTTTGTGCGATCTCCTATGTCCTTTGTATTCTTCTTCCCATACTAATGTGTCATTTAGTCCTGGTGTTTAGGGTTGCAACAATTGGTTTACTGTTGGTGTTAACATGTTTTTTGGTATCACTCAATTTTGGTTTTGGGTTGCAGTGGTTGGTATAGTGCTAGTGTTTATGTGTTTTATTGTGTCGCTTGCTCTTGGTGTTAAAGGTTGCACTGCTAGATTTAGTGTTGTTGTTCAAGGATTCTTGTTGTCACCCAATCATCATGTTTACGGGTTGTAGTGGGGTGTTTAGCGTACTTGCATAATGGTGATGATCACATTAAGGACATTGGAAAATGAGGGCGGTGAGCCAAAGTGGTTTGGGAAGGTGGCTGGAGGTGGAGCTATCACATACACCACCCTCTCATCCATATTAGAGGAGAATGAGACGTCAATTTTGGGTTTCAAGTCCAACTCTCTCAGCTTGCGTGTGATTCCAACATAACTCACTTAAGGTTAAAAAAAACCCCAACCCTTCCATCATTATTTGCATAATGTTTGCTTTTGGAATTCTACATTGAAATTGTGGGCACTAATGCATTGTAATTTGTGTAGTTATGTAGATGCGCAATGTTTGATATGGACTTCACAATGATGCTTTTGTAGTGTTGATGGATGGTGTAGTTGCTTTGAAATCTTTGTTTGATTTCAAAACACATGTGTTGTGCACATGTTTTGTGCACATGTGAGGATTTTGCACCCTAACACATGTGTTCAAGAAAGTTCAAACATGGGATCTCTATGGGGCCTTAAAACCTTAAACCCCTTGTAACTCCTTTGTAATGCAATCTTAAATACTTGTAGTTTGTATGCAATGTTATACACATGCAAATTCGTATGCAATGTTGTATACACACAATTTCATACGCAATTTCGTATTTGTATTGTGTTTAATGTCTCTTTTGTTGGTTAGCATATCAATTGTGTATGACCAATTTTGATTGCAAACTTCCCCATTCTAGTGTTCATCGTTGAATTTAATTTTGGATCTTGTCATTTGTGAGACTTTTTGTCATTCAAATGAACACAAGGTGCTAATAATTAGGCCACCTTAAGTTTTTTAAGCGAGCCAAAGGTCACTAAGTTTTTTCACTTAGGCTCACTTAGACCACATTGAGTTTTTTCAGTGAGACCTTAGACATCCTTTCACACTCTGTGATGTTGATGGCATATTGACATGCCTTGGACATCACATGTCCAAAACATGTGCTAGCATATGGTTTGCCTACGCTCAAAAGCTTAAAAATCGCAATATTTTGTAAATTTCTCTCAAGATTTGAGAGATTTGATCCCTCATTGTTGACACATGCTATAATTTGATCTGTCAAGTCAAACTTTGCTAACATGGGCTTCACAATCTCTGCCAATCCCGCACTTGAGGTGTATGGGGCCTTAAATAGTCCAATTGTAACATGCCTAAGCACCCAACAATCATCAATAAAATTCACCACTAATGCAAATGTATCGGACCTTGTACTAGACATCCAAAGATTAAAAATAATGATGGTTGTTGCACAAGTGGCAATCGTAGGGAGCACATACCATGTCATGGTATTCTCATGCATGTTTTGGATATGCTCTTCAACGAGTTGTTTCCAAGTTGGAAAAACCACCTTCGGATCACACCGCATGACAAGGTGACACATCCACAAATTCTCCACTTTTTGCAGTGCCTCATACCCTTTGGCAATATACAACACTAAATCCTAAATAAATCTTCGTTGTTTCACATCATGTTTCTTATAGGATTTCTCAACACCAAAAAAATTGAAGATGATGACACAATTTTCCGGTTCTTACACTTTTGCCGCTCCTTCTTAATTTTCTTCCACTTAGCCTTGTATTGCTTAAGGTCGCCTTCATGCTCATTTGTAAGGTGCTTCTTCATGCTAGTGATATCATGTGCAAGATTGTATTGTACAATTTCCAATCGCGACCGCATGGTCTTTGAAGAACCAACTAACATGGCTCGATGAGGGTGGCACAAGATGCACTGATGCTCTATGTTTGTTTTGTGTCCATAGCCATTGCTAGATCACTCAACCGAAAGAACGCCAAAATTGCCGAATTGTGATGATGCAACACCCAAAATTTGACATTCTTTTTTAGTAATGCACATCACACAACCACTGATGCAACATCCACATATCTCAATGTACACTATGCCTCATCAATTGTTGTTGAATCATCTTCAGGTTCCTCATCGCTAAGACTCACATTCCCAACTACGAAATTGGGTTCCAACATCGGAGACATAATTTCCAGAACCAACAATGATATCAAACCCTTGGTAGACAAATACACTTAAAAATTAGAGGTTGGACAAAGTGTAGCAAGAAATAATGATTCAAACAAGAGCATGGAAGGATTGTTAAGTTTACCTCCCAACAAATTTAGCGTACTCCAACCTTGAATGTCGTTGCACCCACCAAAAATCTTTGGTTCAAGAAAAAAATTTGGGTTTCAATTTGTGCATTGAGTTAGCCGCCATTGTGATAAGCCGTCACTGTGATAGGCTCTTTTATGCACACTACCCTACCCATGCACAAAGAAAGAAACACATGGCAATCTAAAGCATCCATACTGGCATCATATATGCAATACCATAGTATTTTGGTATGAGTCTAGGTAATTCAACATGAGTTTTTACACGACATTAGTATGTCCTAGTTCTAGTGCTCTGCACATACCTGCTTGGTCGGTTTCGCAATACCATGTAATACCTATAATTGATACCCGGGTAAAGCCCTCAATACCAATACAACACCCGTTTTAACTAGCATGTGGTCAATTTAACAATCCCCTTATTTATCCGTTATAAGACACAACATCCCCATTCTTGGACGGAAAACATCATGCCAGTGTAAAGTGTCCCACCACCCATCAAAATGGTCCACATAACATTATTCAGATCCATAACAGTGTTCTGTAGGACGGAACACTGTCAGTCCCACAAAACACTGTTATGGATTTGAATAATGTTATGCATTGTACCATTCCTCATAGAAAAAAACACAAGAGATCTTTATCCAAGAGAATGCCCATCGAGTCGACCATTATGGAAAATTGTGTTGCCCTTAAATTCCACAATGCACGACCCTCGAGGCATTCCACTCTACGCAATGGAGTGAGAGGATGACATCATGGATGATGAGCCTTATCCAAAACGCCTTCTCCCTCCCTTCGCCCTTTGAATGCTGGCTTGTCGATTGCTCGCCTTCCAAGCATCCACTCACAAGGACTGGCTTCCTAGTGGTCTCTTGCGCACTAACTTCCACCCTAATGATTTCCCGGACCCAACACCCTTGAAGGTAGCATAGCTTTTGGGTGGATTCTGTTCACTTAGTAGTTTCCATTGTGGTGATGGTTTTTGGGAGGTGAGGGATGCTGTAGTGGGGTTGGGGACCCAGAGCTGAGCTCAGTGCAAGTGGTGGGAAGTAATCACAGGAGGAAAAAATAATGATGGCTCTGCTGAAGATCCCAGCCTCTGGGGCTGCGGCTACTGCTTCCATTTTGTCGGGGGATTTGCAGCAGCGAAGGAGCACGGGTGGCCACGAATCCCTGCATTTTTCAGACTTGACTTCCCGCCTTTCCTTTTGCACCTTGGTGAATCCTTGCCCCTCTTCGTCAATTCAATGTGCATCCAACTTCTTACCCATTTTGGTTCTGTGGCACCTCATTGTAGTAGTTCCTCCCAGCATCATCATGGCAGTTACCATCACCATTGTAAGGAGTTTTGCGGCTTCTGAATTGTTTCCTTGGAACGTAATACCTAGCGAGAGTCATTCATAGTTTATTTTGTTATTTTGTTTTTTCTACATTTTTTTTAGAACAGTTGCTTTTGGGAAATTTTGGCATATTTTATAGAACTCGAGTTGAGCAAGGTTGTGGCAAGTCTGGAAGTAAGTTCTGAACAATCTAACCATCAAAAACAATCTTATCAACCTCTCTCTATAGTTTAACCACCTTCCGACAACTTGGAACTCCAATGTGCACTCAACATTTTGCACGGTTTTGCGGCACTTCATTGTTCTGAATTGTCTGCTTGGAGAATAAATACCTAATGAGAGTCATTCATAGTTCCCCCCAAAAAGAGAGAATTGTTTTGGTTTGCTCAGGGAATAGCCCTGGTCTCTGAAAAGGTTTAGCTCGAAAGAGTTTGAAAGAAGGTTCTGTGTCATGCCGTGGCTGTTTTTTTTGGATAGAACTCAAGAGGAGCAAGGTAGTGGCAAAGTCTGGATTTTTTGGAAAAGAATCTAGCTATGAAAAACAATCCTGTCAACATCTCTCTGAAATCGAACCACCTTCCGACAATTGTGAACCTCAATGTGCACTCAATATTTTACAGAACTTTGTGGCATCTCATTGTAGCTCCCAGGAACATCGCAGTTGACAGCGTTGCGATGAATTTTGTAGGTTCTTAATTGTCTGTCTGGAAAATATCTAATGTGCCATGCATAGGCAAAAAAGAAATCAGTTTTGTAGGTTTGTCTCAGGTAATAACGAATGTTGGACCGGTAGATAGGTGAATGCATGGAATTAATAATCAACATCAATAATGGTATCAACTGTGGGTATCAAAATTGTAATTCCAGTCAAATATTAATATTTGGTGGGTATTTTAAGGTGAGGGAATCTTTGTATACCCGAGTTATTTTTTGGGTCAATACCATTTTAAACCATATTGATACTAGGGCGATTTTGCCTAGGTATGAAGGTTCTTGCCTGGTATATAGACCGAAATGGGGTCAAAAACAAAAATATTCTCAGATACCCATACTTACTGGTATCAAAAATGTGAAATCCTCTGGTATGTGAAATGAATTGCTTCTAGATGGAAACCTGAGTAATTATTGGCACTGATGTTCTATATCTGTATCAGTGGCCAAAATGAAACTGATCAACTTCCAAGACACATGTGGGTTCATAAACTTCATTGTGATTGCAATGGTGAAAAATTACGCGAAATTTGACAATGCGGTTGAGATCTGACTCAATTTAGCTGCACAACGGAATTTTGGAGCATGTGATTTCTGAAACCTGCATAGGGGTTTTGTGCTCCAGATAGAGACTGGCTCTCTTTACCTTTACCAAGAGATGTAGAAATGAACTTGATTCAATTTCTCCTATGCTTTTTATGGTGCGGTCTGTCACCTGGCAGCCACCATTCTGATAGGGAAGTACTAGAATTCCTAACATCTTCCCTTTAGCTACTGCTCTACCTAGATAGATATGATAGATAGATATAAATGACGGCCCCTATTATGGCAAGCATACATGGAGAGTCTCTTCACCCTGACCCTACCTCTTTGAAAGGCAGCCTTTTACTTTCAACCATTTGAAGGTAAAATTTGAAGCTAAAGTTTGAAGCTATGGGTTTGGGGGTTAGGTCAAACCTTTGTACTTTCAGTATTAACAACTTTTGGTGTTGGGAGTTTTGCAAACAGGAGAAACTATGGAGACCAAGAAATGTTGTTCTGCAAACATCTGGAACCAGTTGTAGAATTAGAAGTTTGAAGCATGAGGAGAGTACAAAGCGAGAACGAGAAAGGAAACATGATCGGTCCGGGTTTGAGACACCTTTTAGTGGAGGTTACAGTACCAGTACCAATAAGGAGGAACAGGAATTTCAAATGTCCGATTATTCAGATAGTGACTGGCTATATAAGGTTATTTGTTTGCACCCTTAACTTCTACCCACAATTACCTACAGAAAATGTGAAATTGAAATCACTTATTATGAATCAGGTGATGGTTTGCTCTTTAAGTTGAATATGTTAACCTAAAACAGGTCTTGCATGTTTGGGGTTGCAGGTTGACCAAGTTGATGAAGGTCCGGATGCTCCATTCCTAGATGCCGTAGTCAAGGTGTGACACCTCATATATATCATACAATCATATGGCATTTCAACTTGTTTATAGTTATTATTATTATTTATAATTTCTTTTTGGTTTGAATTCCCCGACATAATTGAGGTTTCTCTGCAGTACTTAACTGCCAATAAGTTTAGCGGGTCTCAAACAGACAATTTTTGCTCTGCATCCACTTTTCATAGGATACGGAACATGAAATTACTATGAGATGATTAGCAAATCCAAATTGTGCTCGCAGCCATTTTCCTCATCATTTGTGGATCTCACATGAATATGTTATTCGATATCAAAGTAAATATTATTTTTGCCCATTTATTGATCTTATAGGTTACCCAAATTATGTTGATTATTGAGTGTATATTGGTTAACAAATTCTGAGCATGGAGTCCAATCTCTTTTGAATACATTTCTATTTGGTGTGCGCGTTTCCCAAATTGAAATGAATTTGACAATTCTCACCTGATTTTATAACACAACTTGTGCTGATGAATGCAGTGGGTTTTTCTTCGTCATTCAAGCTTGTTTTTATTTATTCATTTATTTATTTGAAACAAATGTGTCTTCAGTATATTGGTTTGGATTGCTCTATCAGGTCTATTGCACGCATACAGATCCCAATTTTTCTCTACCTTGGCAAAAGCGACGACAATACTCATCGACAGGCAGGCAAGATTGATTTCTTATAGTATGCTTTTAGAAGTTTCATGTGTTGTGGGTATGATGATAAAATTGACTTGTGTCACAAAAAGCAGGCTCAAAGTTGTAGAGTTTATTATGTCATGCTATGGAGAGATTACGTAGTTGAGGTCTGGTAATCTGGTTGAATTTCTCAAGGTGATATTGATACTGCAATGTTAATTTATCTTAGCCTCTTCACATTGATGTTCAACATTGTGCAGCGGGTTCATGATACAGGGTGGAAGATTGTTGACAAATGCTCACTGTGTAGAACACCACACGCAGGTGAATTGAATACTTACATGTTTAGAAACAAAGAAATATGTATCTACCATCATTGTGGTCGTTTAAATGCTTGATGAAAGTCTGTTTTGGACTAAATTGAAAAAAGAAGTTAATTAAATTATTGCATGTGCTTTGTTTCTGATTTTCAATTTTCTTAGTAAGCCAATAGAGTTATCCTTAAAGTCTCTCAAAAATTCATGTTTTGGTAGGAAGTTTTGCCTCACATTTGACAATTTATAATGTTTAAAGAGTGTTCAGGTGGTGTTGGTATCCTAATTTTGTTCAAATGCAGGGAAAGCGTTTGACTTTGGCCAAAAGACAGCTATATAGAAAAAAACTTCATGGCAAACTTTTGAAGGCACCTAAAATGGTGCTCTCAAAAGTTTGACAAGGAGTTCATTTTTATATAGCCGTCTTTTGGCCAAAGTCAAATGCCTCCCCTTCATTTCACCAAATCTGGGGTTCCAAGACCACTTGAATGTGTCTTAAACATGATAGATTATAAAAAATGGGGCTAACCTCCCTACCAAAACATGAGGTTCTGAGAGACTTTAAGGATATCTCTTACTTGCGAGATTTGTGTAGTGGAAGTTTGGAAATGAGAAGGGCATGGGTGGTGCTTTTGTTCACAATGTAATAATGTTTCAACAACGTTCCTGATGCATCTATTTCTGACATCAGGTGAAGGTGAAGAGACGTGGCGACGACACAAAATTTGTGGCTACGGTAATAACACGTAAATGCCTACCATATTACAGATGCATATGCAACTTGAGAGTATTTATATGAAAATGCTATTGATGTCTATTGAGTAAAGAAATCAACCTCAAAAGAAATGAATAATGAGATTAATGGACTATTCGTAGTTTGAATACACACACATCAAATACCTTGACATGTTAAAAGAGGATATTTCTGGGCAATATCTCACTGCATCCATATTTTTCAACCTCAGGTCTTGGCAATAGGACCAGAGTGTGACATAGCTCTCCTGTCAGTGGAAGACGAGGAATTTTGGAAAGGCGTGGAACCATTGCGGTTTGGAAGCCTGCCGCGACTTCAGGTAGCCCAACCTTCAAAATTCTTACTTGCATGTTTCAGTCATAGAAATCCTCAGAAAGAGGATAAAAAATTTCCTTGTGATTTTGAACTTTCTAGTTTTGTGTGTGGTAAATTTGTGACTATTGTGCAAGTTTTTGTAGGATGCTGTCACTGTGGTGGGCTACCCAATAGGAGGAGACTCCATTTCAGTAACAAGTGGTGTCGTCTCCCGTATTGAGGTAAATCAACTCGCACTACAATATTTGAGTTTGCACTTCTATTTTTGATATTAGGTATACCATCTCCTGGTCAGGTTTATGGTGCTCGGTCCTTATTTTGCCTGTGTATATGGCGTATTCTCATTGTCTTTCAAGTTGTAGATTGCAGTACTGGATTTTAATTTTTGTGTCACAAGTTGCTGAAGGTAGTTTGTGTTAGACAGGTTACCTCTTATGTGCATGGAGCATCCGAGCTTCTTGGGGTGCAAATTGATGCAGCTATTAATGCAGGTGCAATTGTCTTACTTTTGAGTTGTGATTTCAAATTTCAAGTTCCCTAATCTGCAAAGCATATAATCCTGGACAATTATTTTTCACACAGGTAGAAGTTGTTGGATCCAAGTGTCGAATTTTCTCTTGTCTCAAGTGCCTCAAAAATTCAGGTAATGGTTTTAATGTGCAGGAAATAGCGGCGGCCCTGCATTCAACAAGAAGGGGGAGTGTGTTGGTATTGCCTTCCAGGTTCGTCCATTTTTTAGATAAATTTTTACATGCACTGTCATGTGATCATGAATCACTTGATGATTTAGACCCTTAATGTATTTTTGAAATGTATGACCTCACTTGGAAGTTTTTTTTATTGTGCAGTCACTGAAGGGGGCTGATGCTGAAAATATTGGGTACATCATCCCTACAACAGTCATTCACCATTTTCTGAGTGACTATGAGTCTAATGGTCGATATACTGGTAAGGAAAAATCCTAGAAATGTATTCCAAACTAATATATATATGTGATAGTTCTCAAATATTCTGGGCTCATAAATAAAAACGACGTTTGCAGCTGACTCAAAAGAAATGTGAGTTTTCCAGGGTTTCCATCTATGGGGATTTTGTGGCAACGACTTGAGAATCCAGCTTTGAGGGCTTTTCTACAAATGAAGCCTGACCAAAAGGTCCTCTTCTTCTGCACTCTCTTTCACAAGATATTAAAGGCTCCAGGAATCAGTTCCTTGAGTAAATTCAGTATTCTGTGACTCTTTAACCTTCTCAATTATCTAATCCTTGTGACTTTTGTGATGCTAAAAATGGTCTTCGTTCAGTAATTTTATAGGTGTCAAAGGTTCAGAAAATCTATAAGGCTACAATAATTGAACATCACTGGTTGGGGGCATGTGAGCAGGGTGTTTTAGTAAGAAAAGTCGAACCGACATCGCCAGCCTTCAATGTCATTCAAGAGGTATGTCTCAATACTTTTGTAAAACTACAAAGGGCTGTGTACTTTGAAGTACACAAAAAGAATTTACTGAATATTCCAAAGGTGAAGATTGGACAACCTTTGTGCTATCAAGTTTAAATGCAACTATCTGAAGCCTTTATTTATTTTTGGTCAGGGGGACGTGTTGTTGAGCTTTGATGGCATCCCAGTGGCCAATGAGGGAACTGTTCCTTTTCGAGCTGGTGAGAGGATATCATTTGGGTTCTTGGTCAGCCAAAAGTATGTGTTTCTTCACTAAAGCTGGCTTTTTTTTGGTTTCACTCTATTAAACCTTGAAGATTAGATACATTTGATAGTCCTATTAGTGTTGGCTACAGTAATTCCCTTCTTGTAATGAGAATTAATGTGGTCCCCATCACTTTTAACCCATGTCAAATCTCTAGTTTAAAATTGTTGTGGGCAAAGTTAATTGTTTTCTTAGGAAATCAATGTGGGTGACTATTTTGTTTATGCTACTTTTGTCCTTGAAGTAATATTCAAGGTGTTTGTTGGAAGTCTCCTGGAAGACCCAGGATCTTGGGCCCATATTATTTCCACCTTGACTAGACAATTAGTGTGGCCCATATTAGTTTCTTCCACATCAATCTTCCACCCACACTAATAGGAAAATGTAGTGTAGTCATCTCATTAATTGTGGATCTTCATTAGCCATCATAGCTAGTAGAAAATTTGGCTAAAGTTTGTGGTCTTATGAGGACAGATTTTCTGGAGAAACAGCAAACCTTGAATTGCTACGTGATGGAAAAGTTACCAAAGTTGCGACAACGCTGAAAACTCCAGTCCGCTTGGTATTGCACCCTTACACGATCTACTTACATCACACTCAAGGATACCATATTGAAGTTTTATTTACTGAATTTTCCAAATGTGAAGATTGGGCAGTTGTCTTGAAGAAAAGGGTGCACTAATTGGACAACCTTGGTTTTCTTATGCTTAATTGTCACTTGAGTGTTCATATTGAAGTTTTTTTTAACGTGATATCTTGTTTGTAGGTACCGGTGCACATTGAAGGAAAATTACCATCATACCTAATTGTTGCGGGTCTTGTGCTCACACCTGTGTGCCATCCATACCTCGAGTACGTTGATCTTAAGTATTTTTGCTGTTGATGTCAATACCTTGACCTGCACAAGTAATGTGCCATCATTTAGGATCATAAAACTGCTCTTTTCATGTACAAATGATATGTGCAATTAGGTTGCCTTCGCGAATAGGTGGCTTCTTTATACATGCAAATTACTTTGGTCAAAATCAGATCGCAAAAACTTATTAATCATTTTATTCAGCAGTATAGCAACCACAGTAAATTCAACGTTTCTTGTACTTTTACTCTGGTAATCAATACTCAAAATAGTGTGGAATGTTGATAATTTTGTGTGGGCCAACCTAATTGCACATATCAGCATATATGATCTGACAAGTCAGGGTTTTACACAGACCATTAAACAATATGGATTTGTCTTCCTTAAGTTTCCCAAGGGAAACTCTATCTGATTTATTGACCAGGTTTCATGCTACCATTGTACCTGAACAGTTTTGGCACAAGGTCATTGTTTACTTGAGGTAACGTGCCACATGTCGTGCAGTGGTTGGTTGAAACAAGTGAAAAGTTGATGTAGTGTGTAATTAAATACAATCTCGGTAAGGAAAGTGCCTAATTTGTAAAGGTACTATGTGTATTGATAAGAGGTAAATGTCAGATTGATCTATCTTTTGAAACCATTCAATGACAAATGGATTTTGTGAACTTACAGATCAGAATACGGCCAGGACTTCGAATATGATGCCCCTGTATGTCGCCCTGTTCCCAAGCCTTCGATTACCAGCCACCTGCAGCTCTTGTGAATTGCTTTTCATAGAGTTTTTCTCTGAGAGAGTCACAAGCGTGGCAAGAGGACATCACTAACTCCTGGCAAAATTATTATGTAAAAATAACATAATGGATTAATATCATAAATTTCAATTAATGTTGTGATAATTATAATACCTTTGTTATTTTCTTTTGATTGTGTGCCACATTGTACTAATATGAACCAATTTGTTACATAAGTTTAATAGATATATTATAGGATAATTAAAGGTTGATTAAACCCAAGCCCTCAACTTAGATCCCATGGGAACTTTGAAGTAAAGCCGCCTAAGGCTGAAATAGTGCTTGGATGGGTGACCTTCCTAGCACTTGATTTTTGGTGCATCCTATCATCTATGCTCCGCCCAATCATAGTAGGGGTATCTAGGTGAACTGGATATTCCAACCAACCATGTGGGAACCTTGGGGGGAGATAGGTGCTGGTCAACTTGTCTGCGCCCATTCAAAGTGTTCACCTTCAAAAGGAGATTATAGTCTTCGAGGCCCTTCTATTTCTCGTATTGCCTATTTTGAAACTATATATTGACTTGAACCAACTTGAAAATGAAGCAACACCATAATTCATGTTGGTGCAACATTGGAGTTGTTTTTCTTTCTTTTATAGGATAATTAAGTTATACACCACCCTCTAGAAGTTTGCAATGGAGACAGTAAGTAGTTAGTGGGGATGCTTGTTACCTATGTGGGCGGTTGACATAATCTATGTTGGTATCGATAACAGGTCAAGATCCTGGAGAAGGCACGACACGGGCTGGCTGAATTTGATGATGAACAACTTATTGTAGTTTCTCAGGTACAGTAAGAACCTTGAACACAATTATTGAAACATATGGAAAGTACTTAATATGCACAAATATATACTTTTCTGGGACCTGAGTGCTTGAAATATATGCACAGTTCAAGTGTAGTTGATCTCACTACAGATGGCATTTGGTTGGAATGTCAACAGGTTTTGGCAAATGATGTCAATATAGGTTATGAGGAGATTACCAACACTTTGGTATGTCAAGTTCTTCCTCCCTCACTGTAATCGAACTTTGTACTTTTATAAACTACATAATTGTTCGTCGAAGTGACTGTAATGCCTGCCTAGATCCTCAAGACCATTTTTTTGCATCTGGTCCATGTTTCAGGTTAAAACATTCAATGGAGTCAAGGTTCGCAATCTGAGGCACCTGGCACAACTTGTTGACTGTATGTTCTCTTTCTCACCCAACATTCAGCTTTCCTTCATCTGTCATTATCTGCTAGAAATACAAGTATATTTGTAGAGTTTGTCTCCAAATTCTCAACATATGGAAGCACTTAATTGACAATTAGCCACCTTCTATATACAAAACATCATCAAAGTTTTCACTTAGCACTTCCAGTGTTGGTCTGGTATATAGATGAATGCATGGTATCAATTACCAACATCAATAATGGTATCAAAGAACTACTCATGGTATCAAAATTGTAACACCAGTTAAATTTCAATATTTGGTGGGTATTTCGAGGTGAGGGAATCTTTGCATACCCAAGTTAATTATTTGGGTCAATACCATTGTAAACCATATTGATACTAGGGCAATATTGCCTATGAATAGAGGTTCTTGCATGGTATATAGACCTGAATGGTATCAAAAACATAAAATAACTATCAAATACCCATACCTTGATGGTATCAAAAAATGTGACATCTTCAATATAGATACCTAAATGGTAGACATAAAAAGACAATACCAGACCAAAGCTGGTTACGTCCAGTGCAGAACCTAGAACAGTACAGAAACTAGTTTGGATGTTTTCCCCTGTTTGGATTAGAGTTTCCACAAGCAGCATTGAGTGGGATGTGCATTTTGTAGAGCAACTTCGTATCTTTTCTGACCACTTTGAAATCTGTGTAGGATGTTTTGTTACGTTACTTTGAAACTCTCTAAAGCATATTGAAACTTAAACATGATCTTGTAAGGAAGTGTGTTATTTTGAAGTCAAGGTAGTAGTGATATGTACCACCTTGTGATATAGTTTATTGACACATTTCACATTTTTTGTGGAAAACAACAGCATGTACGGATGAATACATGCGGTTTGAACTCGACTTTTGCTCTTTGGTGGTTCTGGAAACAAAGGTGACAAGAGCAGTTACCTCCCAAATTCTTGAAGACAATTGTGTGCCAGCTGACAGGTCCCAGGATCTCATGGCAATCACTGATGTTGATGTAGAAATTGACACCCCCAAGTCACATGACAATAATGGTGGACTATAATTTGATAAATACAAAGTGCATCCTTTTAATTCCATTTCTTGTGGAAAGGATGAAGTTTGGGCTTCATCAACTTCATAGTGTTTGTAATGAAGCTGATGTATGTTTGAAAAGTGAAGATTGTGTCCGATGGGTAGTTCTGTTTCTTGTGGAGTTTGTTTTTTGCAATCTGAACACTGGTTATGTTATATGGTCACTAGAAGAAAAGTTGTCCATTACAACCATCTTTTATGACTTGCCAATTGTCCAAAAACTACAACCAAAATGATTTATTTTATGCATTTTCTTGCCATGAGTCGAAATGAACAAATCACATCAGATGGTTGTAAAGAACAATTCTTTTCTAGTGAGTGTGGGCAGATGCATAGTATGACTCATCTTGGACAACCTTATAGTGTATGAAAATCATGTGCAAACCCTGGTTACACCTGTCATGCTCTCTTGATATACCCACCTTTGGGCTACCTCCATCCCTTAGGTAGAAAGTGTTTCAAATTCACACTATTTTTTATTCACTTAAATTACTATCTATATACAATGGAAGATGTGGTGGTGATGAGGTTGTTGTGCCACCGTTCTCCGCCGTTCTTGGCTAAAAAATAAAATAAATTCTAAAGAAAAAGAACTACATGCACAAGATTCCTCCCCAAAACAAAACTGTGACAAAAGAAAGAGGGAACAATGTGGAAAGGTGGGAGGACAACAAGTGCAAAAGATGGGTACAATGGGGAAACTAGGTGGTGACATTGCATGTGCAATAGGACAAAGTAGGACAATTATGTTAAAAGGCAAACAAAATTAATTTTTTTGTTGTTAAAATGCTTCATGTGGAACATGGTGGTGAATCTTGGGGGACTTATAGCCATGACATGAGCATACATGCATATGATGGATATGCATGGGCATGGGAGACATATGGATATGAGCATCGATTGTCTTGGTGTATGTGGTTGGATTCATTCAGGATATTGTGGGTCACACTATAGGGGTGCAAAGGGTAAGTTACACTATACATATGCCCATGGTATTTACCATAATCAATGTAAACATCTATCATTGAGCAGATTGGGCCATGGATATAGGAAAGAACACGCTACTCACATTAGGGTTTCGTCTCCTAGTAATTTGTAATTCAACTAATAGATGAGTTTACTACACCAAGATTCCTTTCCAATATTGTTTGTGGACACCTAAAGTGTTGAGCCTTCCAAGTCATGAGGAGTCAAATTTAACCCCTAAATCTCTAAGCCAAGATTTCATCAAAACTGGCCCTAAACCACATGGGTCACTTGTGTGATTATATTTAAAGGTTATAAATAAGTGTGATACATATGTAACCATACTGATTCGAGTATGACCTCTTTGGGAGTGGCCTACAAACATTTGAATTGTTCACATGTAAGACTCGTGGTGTGTATGTGAACAAAGGTATGGCCAGGCAACAAATTTGAAATAACTTGAACCCCTATGTTTCCCATTAAATGGGTGGCAGAATGAGATCCAATTAAAATGAAAATTTGTGTGTTACATTACCAATTGAATTAGCAAAAGTCAAGGCTTGGAATTCTAACTGGGTATTGACTCTAACTTGCAATGCCTATGCCCCCACTCATGCCACAAGAGTTTATATATTGTTTTCACTTATGTCACAATGACCAAATAGAGATCCCAACAGTAGATGTGTGCAACATAAAAATTACAGAAATGATTGCAAATTTCTCAAGCATTCAGGTCACATTATGAAAAGCTAATCAACTTTGGCAAAATGTATACCGTACGTGATAGGCCAGTTCGACAGTAAGGTGTCGAATAATTAATTTAATTTTCACTTTTTACATTCGACGGATGAAACAGTATTTTCATCAAAATTTGACGGATGTGAGTAGTAATTTCTCATTCATTCGACTGTTCCTAATAAACTGTAACGGAATTGCACGTTTCATGATCATAATTGGTTTGTTACAAAAATCTACTCAAGAAACTCTAAACCTTTGACAGAGGCGGGGGACTTGGGACTCTGCTTGCACTCTGCTTCCTTTTATTCCATTGCAGACTAAGACACAAAACCATGGCAAGGGTTAGAGCGCCGCTGCTGTGCCGCTGTGTGTTTTGTCGATTCTAAATTGTAGGTCTGCAGTTGCATCGAGTAAGAAATGCAGACCATTTCCAAGATCTGGGCTGAGTTTGTATCTTGAAGATCGAGATTGATTTGAGCTCAGATCTCTTTTCGAAGATCTGAGCTGAGTTTGCATCTTGAGGACATGTAGACACTTCACTTGCTCACATTAATTACTTGCGCTTTGCTTGATTTTGATCCATTGCAGCGAAGCTATAAACCATGGCAAAGGTTATATCGCCGCTGCTGTTGCTATTCTTCGTTCTGGCAGCTGCAAGCTCAACTTCTCATGCGAAGGTTATTGACAATGTAGCAGTGCAGTGGAACTTGCTCCTCACTTCAATCATCTGCGCAGATTCGGTCATATACCTCGACGCCAACACCTACTACTCCCAGCTACACCTGGCGCAATGGCACGCTCTTCTTGCTCTCCGTGACACCGGCAATAGCTCGGTCACAGAAGAAGCGGTAGTTGCGTATGCAAGCCACACAATCCTCACAAACTACCTCCCCTTGACGCAGGACGTTTACCTCGACCCGCTATTAGAATCATAGCTTAAAGCACTAACCTCTCTCGGCACCTCACAGAAGAAGCTTGCGAAGCGGCTGGGCGAAGCGGTGGCACTCAGGCTTGTCATTTCCAGAGTTGGCGATCCAAGCAGGGAGTTCGCGAAGGAAGCAACGAGAGAAGCTCTGGATGCATACCAAGCGCCAGGGTTATACCGATACCTCGAAACCCCCACTAGCAACTACTTCTCGCATCTCCCGCTAGTAAGAACGTATGTTGTCCCTAACCCGAATCTGTTCAAAGAGGCTTACCTAAAGGACTACAAGCCCCCTGCGGTGCCTTCATCCGCTTGGGATATAGAGTACAATGACCTCAAGGACATTGGTCGAGTAGATTGGGCAAGTCGAACAATGGAGGCGCGATGACGGAGGCGGGGGCGAGAGAGGGCGGGAGCGAAAAGATGTGACAACGGACAGATTTCGATGAGTCCGCCAACGATTATTTTGCTTTTCGACAGCTGGGCCTTTTAATAATAATAAAATTCGACAATTATTTAAATAATTTAATTATCGTCGAACTGGCCTATCACATACGGTAGTGTCCCTTGAAATTTTCTCTCACTGGCAACTTGGGCACCCTAGTCGGCACTTTGAAAATTTCCCAAAGCCAGATAATTGTCCAAATCCAAAAAACCAACGGTGCACTAGGTTACCCTCAACATGTCCTAATGCTGACCTATGAAAAAGCTAACAGAAAATACCTCCCAAAAGTGGTCACTTTGGGTCGCTTTGGGATTTAGAAAGATCAAGTCAAAAGAGTACATTATGTACACAAAAATGGCCTCACATTGTGGGCTGATTAAAGGTTTAGTATTGCTATGTTTTGAATCCTATTTCTCAGGATACATGCTTCCTATTATCAGATATTTGAAACGAAGCAAAACACTTGAGGAAGTCAGCCTCCTCCATCTCTCGTGCACGAGCCAATTCCTCCTTGAGCTCTTTAGCAACAGAGTCAAAATCCTCAAGGTCTTGGTCATCATTGTCAGTTTCTTCTGTAACTTGCTGAATATTTTCATCCAAGTTGGAAGACTTGGACTCGGACTCTAGAAGACGTTGTTGCTCCTTTCTGAGCACTTTGACATCCACTTTGACACCTCCGATTGCAGAGCGGCGAGCCTGATTTAACAAACGATGGTCGACATTACACTCGTCGCACTGCTCAAGTTTGTGTACCTTGCAGTACCAAATACCTTTTCGAATATAAACGCCTTCTTCAATCTCTTCATCTTCATCTTCATCTTTGGGCTGTTCACATATGACAAAACCACATGTACATTAAGGTATATGGGTCTTAAATGGTTACTTTTCCTGACTCACCCACTTCTCCTAGGATATGAAACACACAATTAGTATGAGATGGTTAGCAAATCCAAATTGAGGCCATAGCCACTTTTATCATAAATACATCTTAAACCCTAAATTTAATTTGATTTGTTGCTCTTGCTATCACATTCAACCATGGTAACAAGAGTTGATCACAGTTCCATGGCCAAATTGGTGATAAACTTGTGACCTGTTACTTGATCGACAATACGAACATGGTAATGTGCTCTAAACTAGGTGGGCCTTATGTGGTCACTGTTCTCAATCAAACCACCTATATTTGAGTGGTATATGGCAAGGCCTGTACTTATGGACAGACACCCAAAAGACATGTGTCGTTGAAATTGGACAATGTGCTCAGAAAATAGAGACCATTTAATCATTCACACAATTGGAGGGAGGGCTTATGTGATCACTTAAAAGAGAGAAAGTCTTGACTTTGAACTATTATTCGCATCTGAACTTCAGTTCTGAAACTTGAGATAGAGATAGATAATCTGCGACTCATTGCAACTGCTAACCGAATGAGACAATTTACAATCCGATCCACAACAGGCCAACAGGGATCAAGCTACTCATGTCCTTAAGATCAGAAAGGTCAGTATTGGTGCCTCAAAATTTCTTCCCAAGGACCTGCTGTGGGCACTCTAAATTGTCATTATTACTAAGAAGTACATGTACTTGCACTCGGAAGTCTTCAGGACCAAACTGGCAAAATGTCCTGTGGAGATCCAAAGATCACCTTACAATGGAGGTCATCTCTTTGAATATCTACAACACATCTACTTGAAGCAAGACAACCTAAGGTAGATAGGTCTTAAATAATTACTTTTTTCCAACTACGATGTTTTTGGTATTTAGTGTCACGCCTGCTAATTGCCAATATGATTCCATTCATCAACATAAGTAACTCCTTCAAGTGAGAAAATATCTACATTATGACATTTAGAGTAGCACATTGGTATACATTAGATGAAAGTCTTGCCTTTTAGTATGCAAGGGGAAGATATTTTTGAGCGTACAAATGGCAAGTGTCATGTGTTTACATTTTACTATGCTAAAGGAAGATATTCTTGAGCATACTAATGGCAAGTGTCATTTGTGTACACTTTACTCAAATTGTAGACCATTGTATAACATAAGCATGCACCTCATAACACTATTGAACATGCTCATGCCGAGTTATTAGTAAGCGCACTTGAATGCCAAGTGTCATGAGATGACAATTATGATGAAATTAATCATCCATGTAACCTAGCATATGCCTCAAAATAGGGTAAGTGACATGATTACGCATGTGACACTAAATGCCATAAACGGTGTAGACCACTTCTCCTAGGATATGAAACAATTGATTGGTACGAGATGGTTAGCAAATCCAAATTGAGGCCATAACCACTTTCCTAACTTTTGAAGCTCATATGAATATCTTATTCACTATCAAAGTTAAGATTCTCGTGCTTATTAAAAATTCCCCCCAATTATGTTGACTATTGAACCTAGAACGGTTATCATATTTTGAGCACGTAGTCCAATCTCTATTAAATACGTGTCTTTTTGGTATCTGTTCTTGAAGCCACACCTAATCACATACCACTCAAATATCGGCGTCCAGTTAAGAGCAGTAACCAAATGAGGCACGTCTAACTTAAGCTTCTTCTTCCTAAGCAAACGACCTAAAACCTCCTCCCTTGACAGAAAGAAACAGGTAAGAAGGTTATAGGATTTTCCTAAAGGCCTTCCTCTCTGTTCTCCTTCATCTTCTTCTCAAGCAAATATCTTAAGACCTTCTCCCTCAATGGAAAGAAGCAGGTGAGAAGATTAGGGTTTCTCAAAGGGCATTGTTAAATCGACCGTGTAGTATGTTAAAATGACCACAGAGAAGCGCCACACAGTCACATGACCTGTCAAATTTTTGATTTTTCATCACATATGAAGAAGAGCAAGGTACTGGCTTGGTGTTAGAATTAATAAACTTGGCCAAGTTAGATGACAAGTCAGAGCCTAGTCGACACCTTACATATTGACTGTGGTCGTTTTAACCAGGATGTGGTCGATTTAACAACCCTCTTTTGCAAAACCCTAAAACCTTCTCCATGTTTCCCTTCATCTTCTTCTTCGTAATCAAACAACCTGAAACCTGCCCCTCACAACATGACAAAGATATCGAAAAAAAACAATGCAGAGTAATTGATTGTCTACCTCCGAAACACCATTCGTTGCTTGCTCTTCTTCTTCCCTGTCAGCTCTCTCTAGAGCTTCCTTCACTTCAGTTTGAAGCAAATTTTTAATGGACACCCGTGACATGTGCGCACCTTCAGCCACTCCTTCAAATTCTTTCGCTCTCACTTCAATGCCGGCCGTGTCTTCCTTCTCAATCATCTGTAACATGGACTTGGCTTCACCAAGTATGGTCACAACTTGAGGAAGTGGTGCCCGAATTGGGTTGCCTCGTTCGATGATCTGCTGACACACATGTATGCATTTCCTTAAAATGGACATCTTCTCTTGGCTCGTAATCTGCCCTTGCACGGCTTCAAACATGTCAAGAAGCTCAAGCATATCGGACTGCAGGATGTCTGTGTCCTGATCAGTCTCAGGGTAAGACATGTTTCCTTGAGGATACACCCATTCCGCCGTTGTGGTTGCATCCTCGAGTCCTTCATCAATGTGCAGGTTGGCAAATTCCCATTCCTCCAGCTTAATTCCTCTATCCTGTTTCTGTTTCTGTGATATTTCTTCTGTTGATATTTCTGTTTCTAATTCTGTTCTTATTTCTGTTTCTGTCACTGTTACTATTTCTGTTTGTGGTGTTTGAGATCCGCCCTTGCTTTCACCCACAACATTCCACGGGACAAAGTCGGCATACCCATCTGCAAATTCGTAGAGGTGTGTGAAATCACCAAAATTCGGAGCACCAACCACCTGAATAGGGTTTGAAGAGCATGTCAGTCCAACTTCAACAAGCATGACAAAAGTTTTTATGCTTGACATCCTGCAAATTGTACAAACCTCTTTCTACAAAGTAGTAACTTATTCATCACTTACCCCAAATCAATCAGTAGGGTATGCGGGTGTTTAGTCAGACCCCTATATTTGATTGGTGTGTGGTTAGGTGAGGATCAAAGAACAGACACCATAAAGACACATGTAATGTTGAAATGAGATTGGACTCCGCCTTCAAATTTTATTAACTACTCAACACTCAATGGTGAACACAATTGGGAGGACTTATGTATTCACTTAAGGCACGACTTCAAAGCGACATATTTCCAGACAAAGTTAAGTTTCTAATAAAAATTTATGCTATTTCCATACATAAATATAAGCACAGTAGACCGTGCAAAGTCATAAGAACATCCTTCACGGGAGATAAGTAGGAAGTGCAAATTCGCGAACGTTGAGATGCTAAGAAAGAAAAGAGGCTCTTGCTACCTCTGCCTTACGAACACGTCCACTCAGCTGCACGAAGAACCCCTACAGCAAATAATCGACAGAACAGGGCAAAGTACAACACACATACGAGCATGTTCTGAAAGAATGAAAGACATAAAAAAAACTTTACTCGTAGTATCAGATTACCTAAACTAATGATCGCCAAAGGACGTTGACAATCTGACAACTTTGTTGGTGAGAGATGCACGAGAGAAGTTGTTTGGGGTTATATGTTATAGGTTATGCTGAATAAGGTAACCCTAACCCACAACCCCAAACAACTTTTCACGTGGATCTCACCAACAAAGTTGCCTGCAAAATGCATCGGACCGGATTGATTCAAGGAGGGGGTTGTGTAATAAAATCATGCCTGCTCTTCAAATTGGTTGTCGTCCAAGAGGTCTACAAAAGGCGCATACGAATCCTCCATTTTTTCACCCTTACAATTTCAATTCCCCATTATTGGCTCCAGGCTCCTCCCGCAGAAATTGAAAGGTGAAGGTGAACCGTCGGAGACGAGCACTCGAACAAGCGTCTTGACGAAAAAACCAGACCCTTGACCCTTAAACCCTAAACCCTGAACCCTTCGGTACGTGGTCTCCCGCATTTGTTGGGATCCTGAAGAATCAAATTTACCAACTGTGATTTTGAGCGACGTACTCCAGTTATGCCTTAGGTTCAGAGTTGTGGATTTTGAAGGTTTTCCGTTGCCGACTTTATGCACAGGTCAGGCAAATTGCCATCATGTCGTCAGACTCCGAAAAATAAAATAAAAACTTTACATTAAAAAATACTGTACACATGCTTTAAGATTAACTTATCCGTATTGCAAGCTCCCAACATAATGAAGGAAGTTGACACCTGTCTCGCGAATCTCGATGCTTACAAGAACGGTCTGATACATTGTACCATACCCAACATCCACATTCCCAGTGGGCGATAGGAAGTCCAAATGCAATACATGCGCAAAACTTATGTTGGAAGATTCAAGTAATCCCTTCTTAAAAGTTATGTTAGAACTGAGGGTTAGGGGATCCGTGGAGTTGGTACAGCTGGAGTGACACGAGGCAGGCACGGAGGGGTGTGTGATTGAAATACTTGCCTGGTGCAGAGTTGAAGATAAAATTGTGTTGAAAGAACTTCAGATTTGTGTGGACTGAATTGCCAAGAAACAGAGGATTGTTTCAGGATTGTTTTTCACAAGGATTGTTGCGTAGTGCAATTTGCAGCACATGACAGAAGGTCAGAAATGCTGGGCATCGTGTCCACGAGGGCACGGACATATACTCCTAAGCTCGTTCCCTATGGCCACCATGCCCATATGCTGTAAGTAATTCTCCTTTGAAGCTCTTTTTGAAGTACAAAGCCATTCACGAAGCTGATCTGTTGATTTGTTGATGGAATTCGAACATAGAAGTTCACCAACCTCGCGGAAGAGATTATTACCATGTCTAATCCTGGAAGACAACATCCATAGATGATGATGTCTTTTGAAATTATGCTGCATGTGTGTCTTGGACTAAACCTTGAAATCCCAACCGTTTAGGGTAAAGTTCTTCGACAAGGACATTGTATCCTCCTCTTCTCGCACTTTCTGTGTTGCAATTCGCAAGAAATTGATGATTAGTTGTGCCAGTTCTTGCAGGGCGCTGAGGATCAGAGCTCCTCGACGTTGGATATTCCACATAGCTCAGACCCATCTCTACTTTGCATCCTCGACATGCAGGTATAATGGAACCACCATCAAGTTTTGACGCAAGCCAGTTTCGAGGTTTTTCTTTCTCAAAGTTCAGATTTTTCTTTCTGGTGGCATAATTCTTGCATAGGCGGCGGAAGAACGAAATTGTAAGTTCTTTTTTAACATGACAGGTGTGCTAGGGAGTCAACTAAAGCAGGAGGCACACGAAATAGAAGAGGAAAGGGTTTGATGCCAGCATTACCCAAGCAAGACTGCGATCCTCCACAGAGTGCTTCAACAATGAGGGTCTATGTCATCTCAGATTTACACACAGATTATGAGGTTAACATGGAATGGGTGAAAAACTTGTCCTCAAGCATGTATAAACCGCACACGTTAATTGTGGCTGGAGATGTTTCAGATACACTGGAAAATTTTACCAACACCATGGCTATCCTCAAGGAGAAATTTGAGGATGTGTTTTTTGTCCCTGGCAACCATGACCTATGGTGCAAAAGCCCTGAAGAGGATGGAGTAAGTGATCCTCTGTATCTTGGTACTATTTGAGCTCTTCATTATATAAGTAAATGGCTCTTTTCTCTCCAGTCTATTCCTCTTCAACGTTTTGTTTGATTGCTTTAACCAAGAGCATGGTGAGGAGAGATTAGAGGTATTCTGTAGTAACTCGACATGAATTTTGGTTGGGAGTTGGTTGTTTTGCATACAACACCTTCCATGTTCGGTGACTATCCGGTGCAAGCTTGGAGGTAGTCATGTGGAGGTTTGAACGAAGAACGTTCTATATCAATTCATTGAGGGCCAAACCTCTTTTTGGCATGTCGAGAGGTGCTAAAATGAGGTTGGCCCTCAATGAACCAAAAGAGGTTGAAGCTCTTCATTCAGATTCAAATACTACCTTTGAGGATGCACCACAAGTGGAAAGAAATTTACTGATTTTGTATTCAAAACAACCAATGGAAAACCATAGGGACCAACTCCTGATGAAAAGTCCCATTGAGTTAAAGGGCACCTCTAGTGTGTTTTGAGGTATTTGAAATTACTTTTTTTATCATCTTTTTACACAAAGGTGACACGTTGTAGTGTTGTTGTTCTCTGATTTGCAGTTGGACTCAGTGATGAAGCTCAGGCTGCTGAATGATGTTTGCAAGTCACTTGGCATACACACATCACCTAAGAAGTTGAATGGAGTCTGGATTTACCCACTCCTCTCATGGTATCATCAGGCAATAACCCATCCACCTTTTCTTTTTGGAGGGTACTATCAGGTTTTTGTCAGGACAGAGGCTGTCTCTGAAGGGGTGTATACACACTATAAAGGTAGTTGTGATTGCGGTATCAAATTCAACCACAACTCAGTTTTTTTTATATGCACTTATCTTGTGTGAATCCTTGCGGGTTGTGGTTGACGGTGGGGTTGGTCTTCTAAATCACAATCTATCATTGGTTTCGGTCTTGGACTTGAGAAGAAATTAAAGTGATTGTTAACCTTGTTGGCCTTGGATTGTAGTGTTACATTGGTTGCCTCCTCAACTTTCTCCCCCGGACCTTGGTCTTGAAACTCTCCAGTGATGCCACATGAGCATGAAACAAGCACCCCAAGGATGGTTAACCATGTGCAGTAGTGGGGTTGATGGGGTAGATGTGGTTAACCATCCCACACATGGAGTTTTAACCCATGCTCTCTTCCTGTCTGCCAAAATTTCCAGAGTTTCGATAAGGAGAAAGACATTGATGGATACAACATTCGCCCTCCAGAGAAGGTATTCTTCTACTTTAAGTTATCTAATAGTTTCAGTATTTGTCATGTTATGTACAAGGGGTAAAGGCAACTCAGGTTGCAAATAACCGTGTTCACTTCGTCAAGTGTTGCATGTATGATTTCAAATGTGTAAGTTTGTAACTAGGCCCTCCAATTCATCTATAGGTTGACAAAGACTTTTGACATTTGGTGGTTTCAAAACTATTTATTGAGTAAAAGATAAATTTATGTTGCATGTATGTGGTCAGGCTGCATCCGACTTTCGGTTATGCAAATGGCCACCTCCACTTGACAACCTGATTGATGAATGTCTAGCACGCTATTTTGATGAACTCAATGTGGACATCTCCAAAACCGACGTTGCAAGGGAGCAAGATGTCCACCAAATTATCACCTTCTCTCATTTTTTGCCCCGGTATCCATGTCCTATTTTCTCATCCATATCACACTTGCTTTACTTCCAAAGTTCCTTGTAAATAATTTCCCGAGTTGTCAGGTCCTGAAATGAAGTTTCTCATCTGCTATATGTTGCACAAAGCTAAGGCCCAAGTAGGTCAATCTTTGTAAGATATTGAGAACCACGTGCAAAAATTATAGGGTGGAATAAAATCCAAAGGAGTAAAATCTATGAAACAAATAACATGAATATAGGGTACTAAAAATTAGGTTGGAGAATATATTAGGTATATTCCAAAAATGTTTATCAAATATATGGAATATCCCATGAATTTGCACATCACTTCATAGCCCCCTGAATTACCCCTTTATTGCACGTGGTTCATATCCCTACACGGAGTTACTATCGTGGGAGCCAAGGATATCCTAGACCACTATTCATGTTTTCTGCAATATCAGAAGTAGATCAGAAGTGATCACAAACCTGATGCTTGGGATCTTTTTGCAAGGCTACAAAACATGTTTTCCAAGCTTTTGTCTTTTGTGTGTGTGCAGATTTGAGTTATGCCCCGAAAAGCGACTGTTGTTCTACCCAAACCTACCTAAAGTAGTGGGTTCTAGTTGGTTGGAGGCAAGATTGCGTCACATACACGGGCACCATGGCAGTGCAACAGGATGCCATGTCTTTGGCCATACCCACTTTTGCTGGGATGCAACTTTAGATGGAATCAGGTATACATTTACATCTGATATCTAGAGTATGATTCTCAGAACATCGTTAGGTCTTAGGTTTCTCACATGTAGCTCTGTATGAGTGATCATTTTGCGACGTCTTCCTTCACTTCATCCTAAGGTAAGTAGGCCTAAAAAGGACACTTTTAGCCCTACACCCACTTCTTCTAATACTCCTAGTACATTAAAGATGTCATTCTTATGAGATGCAGTTAACAAATCCAAATGGGGGCCTTAGCCAATTTCCTCATAATTCTTGAAGGTCATATGAAAATCTTATTAATTTTCAGAATGGAGATTCTCTTTCTTCTTAAATGATCATATAAGTCCTCAATTATGTTGACTATTGAAACTAGAATAGCTGTGAAACTAGAATAGTTGAGAAATTTGACCTCGTAGTCCAATCTCTCTCCTAAACACATATTGTCTCATGTCTCTTTTTCTTAAATCGAAAACTAACCATCATCACCAAAATATAGGTGTCCGATAAGTGACAAAATTAGGCCCGCTTACCTTGGTCCGTTCCATGACTAACCTCTTTGCAATTTGAGTCCATCTGCTCAGGCACTGCAACCAACACATTCCTCAATTGGCTGACAATGAGCCTTAATTGCATATTGTTTTGTGTTGTAGTGACTATTAGTGAACTTGGTGTTAGATAGAATTTATTCCTTCTCATTATTTACAATTGGGTAAGCTAGCTTGACAGTGATTGAGTCACATTAAAACATCTTGGTTTATGCAAGTGGATGGAACCAATGTTGGTTTGGTATCATCTTTTTTGATACCATTCAAGGGTATCTTTGATGATGATTTCACAATCTTGGATACCAGTAGGGAATGGGTATTTAATGGTATATTTGTTTTCGATACCATTCGGGTCTATAGGTATATCATGCAAGAACCTTGATATGTAGTCAAAATTGCCCTAGTATCAATATGGTTTGGAATGGTATTGACCCAAACAATAACTCAGGTATACAAAGGTTCTCACCTGACATACCCACAAAATATCAACATTTTGACCGATACTCCAATTGTGATACCTACAGGTAGGTTCTTTGATACCATTATTGATGTTGATTATTGATACCACGCATTGTATGCCAACGAGGGGTCGATTATTCTGTGGTTTACACTGTTGCATTTACAGGTACATTCAAGCCCCTTTGGCATACCCACGAGAAAGAGAGAGACGCATCAACGGAGGCTCAGACTGGTTGCCATTGTGCTTGTACGATTCAGATAAAGGTGGCTTAGTAGGAGCATTAGATTGTCACTGGTCCACTTACTATAGCACCAATAAAAGGGATCCTGACAACACAGAGCTTGCACCATGGGTAGCAACCTTATACAAACCTGCCTTAACTTCATAGCATACTTTATTTATTGCTTGGTCACTTCTTTTGTACACTAAATTGATGTTGCACAAAAAGTTGGTGCAAGAGTATGCTAACCAGCATTCATGTAATGTGCTACCCCTTTCTGTTTGTTACTCTGGCCCTCTTGTGTGCAATGGGAATAACAGGCTTGAATGTTGGCCGTTGATCAACTTGTCCAGAATGTTCCTATAAATCATGTTCCCTTTTCCCAATTTGTTCACATAACTTCACTCAGCTCATGACCTGTGTTCATGGGCCCAGCAGTGGATTTGAGAATAAAGACTCCAAATGCTAGAATTCCAATGTTTCAAACTAAACTTGAAGTCAAGGCAGTTGAACACAGCTCATCAGCTGAGTAATGTCATGAAATTGATCCTTATTGTCATTTTAAAGGGCAAGTCACTCGTATTGTTGTATCCACATAATAAATCCTCCATCATCTATCCATTTTGTATTTACAGATGCGGATACGGTGCATTCTACCACTGGTTGTCATATCCACTGGCCTTATCCATATTCAAGGAGAAAGTTTATTGATTTCACATTGTCTTGCAAGATATGCAAAAGAGCTCATCAATTAAAGCACCCTAGACTATTTTAGGTGAATGACACACCTTCTGGAGGAAATGAATCACATTCAAGTGAAACTCCAAGGGGAAATAAAAAATATTGATTGTTCGTCGCGTTATGGTGGTTGAGAGTTTGCGGTGCCCACAAATGGGCTTGTTTTGTTGGTAAAAGGGGATGTCCACTACCACTATCTGCAAATATTTGTGGATACAAAGATGGGTGGAAGACGTCACCATAAATTTTCCAACATAGTTTGCACTTTTAATCCATAATGTCTATTATGTGGATATGACAATGCATAGGCTTGTCAGAACAAAATCAAATGTTGGAATAAGATTTATGCTCTTATTTTGGGCACTTCCAACCACACCACCAATTTTAGTTGTTGGATCGAATTGAAGGTTGTCTCAGCCAGTTAGCAACTGCGAAAAATAAAGATTGTCATACAAAGTTTGGGAAGTACATAGATCTATCCAGAGAGTTTATTTGGAGCACATGATGGCATCACAATCATCACAACCACCGTCATTGAATTGTAGATTGCTATTTCCTGAGTCTTCGCAGAGATCAAACTAGAGATGAAATTGAAGGTTAGTGTAAAGACTAACTACAAATCACTCTCCAACTGCTGAATTCGGCACAAATTGGGGTGACAACTCGATAGTTTCAATGACTAATTTGCCCAGGAGAAAAACATATATGTGAGCAAATCCATTTAATTGTGAAACCAGAGTTCCACTTTTGGATGCCTAGGCTATTGAATTTGAAAAGGCCAATTTAACAAATGAGCAAAAATGAACTGAAAAAAGAGCAAATAACCATCATCCAATAAGAAAATGATTTGAATTTAAGTTTCTGCAAAAACAACGAGACTTCCCCCTCACCCATGCATGTTTGTTACTTTCCCTTCAATGTATGTCATATGAATCTAGATGTAAGTTCATTTCACCATTCAAAATCACAAATAGAGGGGAAGAGAAAGTCAGAGTAATAATTCTGATAGACTCTGCATGACAGCATTTGAGGTGATTAATTCATTACTGTACACATTCATATCAAGTGAGGTGTGAAGGTCAAAATGACTCTCGACACAAGGAAAGGTATGAATCCTCCCATTCTTACTCATTGAGAATACAAATATACCACTACACTCTCAGAAATATAGACAAAATATCAGCTTTGTATTCCCAAAACCGAAGGGAAACCTCACTCACGAGGTTACCTAAACATTTCCAATCTACAATTGTCAAGGTGATGATTCTGGGAGCGAAATTCGAGTCTGAGGTCCAGAAATGAGTATTTAATAATCAAAAGGGGTACCACCAACTACAGATTTGTTTCTTTACATGAAGATGCCCAGATATGAAACAATTCAATTGATACAAAAGCTTCAATACTACAAATCCCTGCAAAAATTACAACCCTCCACTACTCTGGGAACAGCTCAGATAGCTACAGGTGCTGCTTGCTTTGATTCAAAACGGTTTTCCTTTGGAATCTCAGTGTACTCGGACAGAATAGCCCTGAATTCTTCACCTGTCAGTGTCTCTTTCTCAAGCAAAACTTCCACAATCTTGTCCATCGCGGCTCGGTTGTTCCTGATGTGATCAAGGGCAACCTCGTATGCTTTGTCTGAGATTGCCTTGACAGCCTTGTCAATATCCTCAGCCAACCTCTCTGACATAGAGTTCCTTGCCATCATCCGCATGATCATATCTCCACCCTGAGAAGATGGGTCCATCAACGCCCATGGACCAATATCGGACATGCCAAACACAGTAACCATCTGCAAAAAAAGGAGCACACCCACTTGATAAGTGGATACACAACAGGTGAAACTGCAAGCTACTCTCTAAAAACAAATAAATCATTGGTTGACTGCTAACTCTCTTATAGAATACAACTCCAACTTTAGGTTTTGTGACTTTACCTGCTTGGCCATGGATGTGACTTGCTGCAAATCACTGGATGCACCAGTTGTAACCTCTGCATCACCAAAGACAACCTCCTCGGTAGCTCTGCCACCTAGCGCACCAACAATCCGTGCAAAGATTTGTTGCTTTGAAATCAATGTAGGGTCTTCCCCAGGAATAAACCAGGTGAGTCCACGAGCTTGGCCCCTTGGAATCAGGGTAACCTTCTGTACCGCATCATGGCCTGGAGTCAATGTCCTGAAGTAGAAACAGGAAAGTTTTAATGAGATTTCCCCACTTCCTTCAATGATTGAAAAGAGAATTCAGTCCCAGAATGCAAATTCGAAGTATGAAAGAACCTGAAACCTCATCAGACACTTTAAAAATGCAAAATGCATATAAATTATATCCACAAAATGAATACACTTACCCGCAGATGGCATGTCCAACTTCGTGGTAAGCTACAAGACTCTTGCTCTTTCCATCTGTCATCACAGTACCCTCCATACCAGCGACGATTCTGTCAATGGAGTCGTCAATTTCCTTAGCGCTAATGCATGTCTTCCCTCTTCGTCCTGTCAGGATAGCTGCCTCGTTTAGAAGGTTTGCAAGATCAGCTCCACTGAACCCTGGTGTCCTCATGGCAATAATCTCCAAGGACACATCGTTGTCAAATTTCTTGTTGCTACCGTGCACCTTGAGGATGTCAGTTCGTCCCTTGACATCTGGAACGTCCACGGACACCTGCACACTCAAAGGTAAAACCCAATCACACAGTGAATTAGAAATTTTTTTGAATAATATTTCACGAGCCTTGAGGAATTAAGCAAATTCACGGTTTTTACTTAAATTCACCGAACGTCCACAATTGGCAGATTATACATATAATCAAATTACCTGTCTGTCGAATCGACCAGGACGAAGCAACGCAGCATCAAGAATGTCAGCTCTGTTTGTAGCAGCAATGACAATCACTCCAGTGTTGCCTTCGAACCCATCCATCTCAGTCAGAAGCTGATTTAAGGTCTGTTCCCGCTCATCATTGCCTCCACCAATACCGGTTCCCCTCTGCCTACCCACGGCATCAATCTCATCCACAAAGACGATGCAAGGAGCATTCTCCTTGGCCTTCTTGAATAAATCTCGAACTCGAGAGGCACCCACACCGACAAACATTTCCACAAACTCTGATCCTGAAATTGAGAAAAATGGCACGCCGGCTTCCCCAGCAATTGCCTTAGCCAACAGCGTCTTCCCGGTACCGGGTGGACCCACGAGTAAAACACCCTTGGGAATCTTAGCACCCACAGCAGTAAACCTCTCCGGTCGCTTCAAAAATTCCACGACCTCCATGAAATCCTGCTTAGCTTCATCCACTCCTGCCACATCTTCAAAAGTAACTCCGGTATTGGGTTCCATTTGAAACTTGGCCTTGGACTTCCCAAATGCCAAGGGGTTTCCTGGACCTCCAGGGCCACCCATACCACCCTGTGACCTTCTCGACAAGAAGAACAACCCTCCAACCAACAACAACGGGAAAGCAAGGTTTCCAATCAAGTTCAGAATAACTGAGCCAGAATCTTCCTGAGGACTATGTGCGGCAAAATCAATATTCTTTTCCCTAAACTTTGACAGCAATTCCGAACTAGTTCCTGGTAATTGTACCCTAACCCTCTGCACTCTATTTCCAAGCTCCGGTGACACAGCCTCCACTATTGCAATTGTTCCATTCTCATACAAGTCCACCTTCTTCACCCGGTCCATGTCCAAGTATTCTAGAAACCTCGAATACGACATTCTGGAAGACGCTACTCCCTGCTCCTCAGCTGCGGAAGCTCTCTTTGCCATCAATGCTGGAAGCGTCGCTGCCAAAGCCCCCGCTATCCCCTTCAACATCCCCCTCTTCCTCACATCGACGCCATCGACAATCTCCACATCAGCGTTTCCTTCACCCTTATTAGCCACCGCTCTAACAGTACGCGACCTCAAGCTCATATTGCGGTGCGACACGAGAGGATTGAATTGCGCAGCAGACAGAAACTCCTTGCTCACGGATCCCCGCCATAAGGAAGTAGCAGGTGTGAGTAGAGTCGCCATCCCGGTTGCCGCCGTTGCTGCCATCGCCAGACCAATTCACGTCCTCAATCAAACAATCAATTGCCAGCCGAAACACCGTGGAGTGATTTCTCCTTTACCTGTACAAAAAAAAAGGAGAGCTATCTGTTCTTCTTGTTCCTCTGTTCCTTGGCTGTTCCTCTGCTCCTGAGGAATTTGTGATGAGTTCCCGAACTCTAGAGATTGGGCCGGGGGAAGGGAGATAACATGGCGACATGGATGGGAGACTGGTGGACGTGGCAGGAGGACTGCTTTCCTTGGATGCAGGGCCAACGCGTCATCGCCATAGCCATTCTATGCGGAAATGCTTTGCAAAGCCTAGCCATGACTATGGTTTCCATGGTGGAATGTGCGTGGGGGTAGCTGGAAACCCTAGCCATGGCCGTGGGAACGAAGATAGGCTGGGAACGTGGCTACCAGAATGCGATAGAGTGGTCGACAAGGGGTACGGGAACCTTGAGAACATTTGGGAACGTTGGGGGTTCTGGTGTGGAATGTGAGTGCGTGGGAAGACAGGGGAGCGGTGGGTTGAGCCACGTGTCCCATGGGAGCGTGCTGCAAACCCCTCCACTCCCTTTTCCCTTGCTACCTCTCCTGCCACCTCATCCCTTTCCTCTTCCACTTCATCACTGCGATAGGTGATTGTGTATCCACGGTTGACATGCACCGCAAACATGAGAGAGGCCAACAAATTCGATTGCTCATCCAAGTGGAAAGCGGCGCTCCGAACAATCTCCCTTACTTTTTCTATCTAGAGTAGAGGCGTCCAGAACCAATCATTTAAGAGATTATGCGCCATATCTGGA
This sequence comes from Polytrichum formosum, assembly GCA_964035585.1. NCBI lineage: Eukaryota > Viridiplantae > Streptophyta > Polytrichopsida > Polytrichales > Polytrichaceae > Polytrichum > Polytrichum formosum. The sequence goes on along the minus strand of OZ037941.1, from coordinate 14,794,234 downwards.
GAAGTATAAGGTGGTGTAATGTTTTCCCATGCAGGAAGATAGAAACCAAGAGGATTGCAAATTTTCCAGTAATTTTATTCCTTAAATTACAAATATTGTGAAATTTTAAGCCAAAAGTTGCCCAAACATATTACCAATGTCTAGAGTATGTCATAACAGTTTGTTTTAACTACTCATTCCTCCTCACTTTAGTGCTCAAAACCAAGACACATGTCATGGCATCATTGATTCCAGCTTGATCAAAATTTAATCCCAGCTTGATCAAAATTTCAGTGCCTTATAGATTGCCGATGGGATCTTGATCAGGAATAGGTGCCTCTACTATACACATAAAATGTTTCATTATTGATCTCAAGTTTCAATCTATGAGCAAACTAGTAATGTTCCATGAACAGCTTGAGTAGGTGGATTGCTGTTTCTTTTCGTAGTTCGTCATTGACTCTTCTCCATCATATAGCTTCTTCTTCCTCTTCCTCTTCCCTATAGCAATAGGTAATTATGTATCCACATTCAACGTGCACTCCAGAGATGAAAAACCAACAAATTTGGCACTTATCCTTCTTCTTCTTTGTATAAATTAAGCATTACATCATCACCTCTAGTCTTCGATGAGCAAACTAGTAATGTCCCCATAAACAACTTTAATATATATGATCCCCGTTGTTCAATTTTGGGTCATTTGTTGGAGGCCCACCTTAAATATTTAGAGTTTAATTGTGGTTCCCAGTCATGAGGTGGATCAAGAAGGGTAAAGCTTCTGTGTAAATATGTATATTGCAAACCTAGATGGTGTAATTTCAGCTTCTACCTAATGTACACAAGAGTGAGGGAATGACCCAACAACTACACTAAACATTTGATTTAGTGTGGCTCACACTATCCATCAACACCGACCCACATAAATTGTCTCGTTATCATTAGGTGGCAACTAGAGAGGGTGCCACAAAATGCTTGGTGCTACATTACAAGTCATGAAGATTGCTCTAATTAACACGGCACACCGGTTTTAATTAGGTCACACTAAATCAGATGTTTAGTGTAGCTCCCTAAACATGCAGCCATTGTAGAACATGAGTACATCACAGCAACACCAATTGCAGAGCACTCCTCAGTTAATAAGCTCATCATTTAGGTGAGTTTGAGGGAAATTTGCTATAGTCGAAACAAAAGAACGATATAGGTCTACAAGGTGTAGGCTTGTTGGATTGCATGCTCATCTAGGCCTTTGAGCTTTGCCCAAGCCTCCACATGCCCCTTCAATGTATGATGCTCCCGTAGCCTGTAAGTAAACACCATCCATCACTTCCTCGTCATTGAAGGTAGATGTGCATAATTCGGTTACCTCTCTTAATTGGATACCACTATTTGAGTGGTATGTGGTTAGGCGTGGATCAAAGAATGGACATCAAAGGCGTAGAAGAGATTGGACTACGTGCTCAAAATATGTCAACCATCTTAAGCTCAATAGTCAACATAATTGGGGGGCCTATATGATCATTTAATAACCACAGAAATCTTCACTTTGATAATTACTAAAATATTGATATGAACTCCAAAAATTATGAGGAAAGTGGGTACGGCCTCAAGTCGAGTTTGGTATCATCGCGCACAAATTATGTGTTTCATATCCTAGGAGAAGTGGGCGAGTCAACAAAAGTATTCATATAAGACCCATCTACCTTACCTGAGTCTTGTGATTCCATAACAAAGGCTTGATGAAGACTTTCAACTTGAAAGAGATTGGCTGGAAGTTTCATCACAGACGGGAGTGATTAACACTTGACATGTTTCAATTCAAGTTAATGAGTCTCTCGATTGTTTCTGCTTAAATCCAATAAGGTGTGCGGGTGCTATTGGATTTAATCAGAAACATTTCTTAATCGGACACCTATATTTGATTAATGTGTGGTAAGTTAGGTGAGGATCAAAGAACAAACAACATACAAACACATATTTAAAAGAGATTAGACTACATCTTCAAATCTTATTAACCACTTCACACTCAACAATGAACACAGTTGGGAGGACCTATGTATTCGGTTAAGGAACGAACAGACCTTCATTTCCAATAATCATAATAAAATAAGAAGAGGTCTGATTTTCAATCCGATTTTTTGTTGATGTTTTGTCATACATCATGGAACACAAATGTCAAGGCGTAAAGCTGATGAATAGAAGATGGAGAACAAGAAAAAGAAGCCACTTAACACCCACATACCTTGGAGTGTTTTGGTTCCCAAGCTAAACAACATGAATGTGAGTGAAGAAGGTACATATATAGATATATACATATACGTACCTGGCCATCTCAGCACGTCGTCGTGCTTGATCGGCAACTTCCCACCCATGCATATTACCAGCACTCTGTGTCAGGGTCATTGTTCTCATCCCTGAAAGTCATACGCAGTTAGAATATGTAACATGTAAAGGTTCCATGTAATTTGGACCTAAATCAACTACACTGATATTTGCAAACAGGTTGAACCACGCTAATCTATTGGCATTCCACACTATTTTGAATATTTATTACCACAGTAATGAAAAAACACTTATGGAATCCAATGGATTTAATGTCATGTTCGTTTGTCAATTTTGTGACATTCTTAGTTTCCACTGAGAGAAAGTGTCATATTTGTGACATTTTTATGCTCAATAAGTTGACATTGACGTAGTCAAAACGTATTAGTGAAACATGAATTTTTTAAATTTTGGTTCCTATATGGATAAATAAATAAAGTTATAAGTTCTTGCGACCTAGTTTTGACCCAATGTAATTTGCATGGGTAAAGAGTCAACCTATTCATGAGGTCAACTAATTCCACATACCAGTGTAGAAATCTATGTGAGGTTTCCTGCCAGGGCAAACGGAACTAAATAAAACTAGGTTACCTTCCACTCCTAAGATAAGGCATGAGGAGAGCTGTAGAGGAGAGGTGAGGAGCAAGAGAAATTATCTCCATTTTCTAGTGTTATGTGTCAACTCAACCTCTCCAATAGCTCAAGGAGGGGTAGTTCGTGCCATCCAAATGAAATTATACTAGAAATTGTTGCAGCATACGTTACAGAATCACCTCTGCATGACAAAATCCATTACTACTACCAATTTCCCTGAAGAATGCTTCAACTCAATTGACATGGGGAAGATTCATTTCTTTTCGACAATAGCTCGATTTTCTGTCGTTGGTTGTTTCAAAAAAAAAAGTGGTCCAAATGGATTGGTCTTGATGATCTTATGACTTCTTGGCAGTGACAATGAGGGCCTGTACAGGGGTTAGTGTGACATTCTGCAAGTCAAGAGGAGTTTATGTGGAATGAACCATCCGATGAGTGTTTACACACAACCATTATTTTGGTGGTTGATGGTTGTAGTTTATTTTCTTTAGTACTAATTTTGAGAGATACGGAGGGAAAAAGTTGCATTGATGACAACCACAACCACAACCACAACTATTCTTACCTGCCCAACCACTATGATACAAGGTGTAGTTAGGAGTAGTTGCAATGGTTGTAGTTTACTTCCTTTGGCACTCTTTTGTTTGTAGTTACTATGTGGCACTGGGAGAGAACCTCAAGGTCAAAGCATCGGAAAGCATTTGTAGGAGGCATTTACTCATAGACCAAGCTTTCCACTATAATCTATACGTAGTTTGTCTCCATTCCATGGATTGCACCAATAGGATAGACGATTGAGGTCAGATTCACTCTTCGACTACAAAAGCAATTGTTTGTAACAAAAGAAGTAGTAGTTGTGGTTGGAAGTGGGCTTGAACCACAATTCAACGACTGGGGTGGTTGTCTATATATGCCCCTAGAGAGAAAACAACATGAAGGTGAAGTAGACATAATGAATGACCACTTACTCCCCTCCTCTCCTTTCATGTAGGTCCCCCATGCCTCTAGTTCCTATTTCAAATCAAAGAGTTTCTTGGCCTTATTCACATTTGACCACTTCACAGTATTGTGGTTGAAGCCCCATTTAGAAGGAAGCCATGCATGTCATTGTTAGCCGTTAAGTAAACACGATTGGCTGAAAATGTTGGGCAGTTCACATGTACCAGAATTTGCTACTGGGCTATGAGTGCCGCTTCGGGCAATTGTAGCCCACTGAGCTTGACGTTGCTCACGACCATAGTTCTTCTGGCGTGTCAAGAACACCTTATGTTCTGTTAACAGAGCCCATGCCTGACCGCTTAACATGTAGCGGGAAACCATCTTAATTGGGTCCAATGGAAAGTACCAGATCACACTGGCATCCGACACAAAACAAGAGTTGGTTCAACATACATAGTATTTTACTGCTTTCAAAGACAATACACCCATTTGCATACTGCAAATTAACAACTAAAATTTTGATGCTTGAATGACACCTAGGGTGGCAACTCTCCCCCGTAGAACAATTATTTCCAAATCACTTATAACACTTCTAAATAAATTGATGGATTTCATTTCACAAAGCAAAGCAACATGCTTGGAAAGAGGGTGTTGAGAGGAATCCATTGATACAATTTGTGCTTAAATTAGAAAAGGTTCGCACTTTCAAATGTCATGTTTAGAACTAATTAAAAGCATTTTTAAAAAACATGGTCACCATCCAGACCCCCTAGGTATTGAATTTCACTTCTAAGAAACTTCATAGAATCTCTTAGAATCTATGTCTAAAAAGTGCTTATAATGCGAAAATAAATCCAAAATAATACTTCTTAGAAATGCTTTAGCAGCTCTAAACCAAGTTCTAAAGACGTGACCCTTGCAAGTGCTACAAAAGAGTTGCCACCCCAGGTATAACGCACATCATGTCGCTTACAACACTATGCGAACTTGGCCATGGTGTCAACATATTCGACATCATTGTGTCGAATACAACTGTCATATCACAAATGTTGATTGTGGACTCTGCAATTGACATAATTTGTGTCAAGGTTATCATGAAGGCACACTGTTACAAAAAGTGGGATTCTTAAGCACACATCCATTAAATGGATTATGTCCTTGGTGACTTTTAAGTGGTGTTTCAACCTTATGAGCCCAAAATGGACCAAGAAAACATTAACATGGCTTCCAAAGTCACATAGGACACATTCCATTTAATAAAGCTGCACTTAAGAATCCCATATTTTGTAGTAGTGGCAAATTGCAATACGGCATTTTGAAGAACAGCGGGGCCCTTCATCTGACCAAAAGTTTTAATGCCAGCCCAAATGCGAAAAATGTCAATATTGGCTTAGCCTCATTATAGCAAATTATGAATATACATGAGGTCTAGGGATATAAACACTCACTCATACAACCAAACAACTCCAGCCCACCTCCAACCACATCCCCGAATCTTTGCGAACCCCCACGATGCATACACAGCAATCAATGTGGCAATCAGTTGAGCTACAATGAATGCTCCCAAAAGCCAAAAACCGGGTCTCTCCATGAAGGACCACTTGTGGGAGCGGGTCACGAAAATAAGGGCTTGGCTCACAATACTAACTTGTAGGTACACCACTGCTGTTTCTTGATATGCATCATCCGCAATACTGGTAACCTGAAATACAACAACATCTGGTTGGGGTCTGGTCAATTTGAATACACACATAATACTGATGTGCAGGAGAAATAGGGGTCATTTTATGTGCATGGTGATTGTACTCTGCTTTTGTCTTGCAGCACTTGTAGAACCTCTGCCATAGGGGGTCTGAATGTGAGATGGGGTTTTATATTTATATGAAGGTGATAGAAGCGGAAGAAAACAAAATGTCCTATTAGTTTTCGGCTATTGAAACTATGAGATTCACCACATGGAAGAAGCGCCACTTGCAGGTGAACTTGAAATGACAAGTAGATAGTTGGCCACAGTGAGTAGGGAAAATGACTCCCAAGTAGATTAATCACCACAATGTTAAAATGCTTGAAATACATAAGGCAACCATTGAGTAACTTAGTTACCGCAACACTTAAATGCTTGAAAATGGAACTCAGCTATGTGAACTCTTTTAAAAGAGAGCCACATTCTTCAAGAGGACTTCTCCTTTGCACAAGTGCAATCACAAGTTTGGACTTGCACTTGACCATGGAATACTTTACTTTTGTTGTGACATGTATACTTATGCTAAACCTTTTTGGCATCGCAGAGGGATACTAGTGCTGGTGAATCAAGTTTGATAGGGGACCCAACAACTAACTTTACGAAGCTTTGAAGTTCGCAAGTACATACCCCGAACTTTCTTTGAAAGAAGTCAGTGCGGTGGATGATATAGTAGAAAATGACTGTCATCAATGCTTGGTAGCCACCAAGAAATACTCCTTGAATAAACAATTCCTTGAGCTTCCAAGAGTCTGGGCGTTCTGATGGAATCACAATATCCTGCGAGTCAATCCACCATTACCACAACATTATAAGCTAGATGAGGCTAATATGAACACCTCTAGCTCTGTGGAATCATCCAGTCGATGGATTTGAGCATTAGAAGCTTGAGCATGTTAGCAATTGCGAATCAAGACCAAAGATTTCGAAATCGTTGAAATGGGAGTTGAGGAAGGTGTTGATCTAGGCTCCGGAATCAAAGATTCTCTACTTCCCAATGTGGTATTATAGGAGGGATTTTTTTTATCGTTCAATGTTGTGTAAGTCGACAGTCGCTTGAAGTGTCATGTATCAGGTTCTTGATTCTGGATAATAAGCTATTAAACACACCATCAGCACCAGGGACTCACATACATCTCCCTATCAACACAGGAAAGATGGTGAATATATTGCATATATATATATATTCTGGGTATGGAATATGTGGCTCTCACATGCCTTGGAGATGGTCATGATCGTGCCATCGTTGAGGATTGCAATAATGAGTACCATGAAGGGTGAAAAATCAAAGCGCCAAATCAATGTAAGGAGTAAGAACCCAAGAACAATACGAACTGTGATTGATACTGCATAGATGGTGTAGTTCTTCATGCGCTGGAAAATGCAACGGCTGGTGAGTATCGCGTGTATGATCACACTCAACCCTGGCGCCAGATCCAAGAATGTTACTTCTTCTCTTTCTAGAGAATTCCGGACCTTAGCAAAACAGATCTCACACACAACCCTCGAAAAACACACTACTAACACATGCCAATTTCAACATTGCCAGTCCAGACAGACTCCACAGGTCTCAACGAACAAAAACAAAAAAGAAACGAAGATTGATGTGATAATTAAGATTGACCATGACTGCAACAGAGTAGGCATGTTCACTACCTCAAACATAGCAATATCATTCGTCAGAGTGGTTAGGGTTAGGGGTTTTCACTCACCTGGCTGAGTCAAAACAATATCTGCTGCATTTCGAGCAGCATCAGTGGCATCAGCCACTGCAATGCCAATATCTGCCTTCTTCAAGGCTGGTGCATCATTCACCCCATCCCCTGTCATACCAACTATATGTTTCTTCGCTTGTAACATCTTCACTATCTTGTATTTGTGCTCAGGGAAGACACCTGTAAAAAACACAAGCCACAAAACATCATCAAACATTGGTTCAACCATCTTGATGCTATTAACATTTTCGTTCGCTCCTGCACCAATGTCAAACCGGTATAAGGTTAATTGTGAAGAGGACTTTGGGAATGTGTATGAAAGAATTACCTGCGAATCCGTCGGCTTGCTCAACTAGCTCTCCTTCATCAACACCTAACAAAGAGTGGTCGAGGTCTTTATTGCCTTGCCCAAATAGGGCAGTGGAGGGGTACATGTTGGTGCCCATGCCAAGCCTTCTTCCTGTCTCTTTGGCTATGGCTAATTGGTCACCTGTTATCATTTTGACATTCACACCGAGCTCCAATGCACGCCGCACCGTGTCACCTGTGTCATGGCGTGGTGGATCAAACAGCGGGACTACTCCCAACATTTCCCATGGGCCTCCGGCACTCTCTTTTGTGCCTTCCGGTACTTCCTAGCCCACACAACCACTGTAATAACTTCAGCTGGATGTCAACAGAAATAGGATACATTGAAGGGAGCATCATCACTTGCATGCATGTTTGCCTGACTTTTGAAAATCTCACTTCCATATTGATAGATCTTGTTGAAGAGATTGATGAGAGAGACTCGGTTTTTTACTTGAGCAGAATGATTTCATAGTCAATGCTGTCATTGTGAGAACTACTATTCACAATTGTTGGGGCACAACAAAATTAGGGTATATCGAAGAGAGCATCACTTGCATTGCATGTTTGCCTGACTTTTTAAAACCTCACTTCCATATTGACATCTTTTTGAAGAGATTGAGAGAGATTCGGTTTTTTTTAGCAGAATGATTTCATAGCCTATGCTGTCATTGTCAGAACCATTTTTCACAATTGTTGGGGCACAACAGAATTAGGGTACATTGAAGAGAGCATCACATGCATTGCATGTGTGCGTGACTTCTGAATACCTCACTTCTATATTGATAGATCTTGTTGAGGAGATTGATGAGAGAGATTCGGTATTTTCTTGAGGAAACGATTTCATAGCCAATGCTGTCATTGGCAGAAATATCTTTCACAATTGTTGGGGCACACCTGATGACCAACACCGAGGCTCCGGAGGCCCCTGTCAGCAAATCGGTTGATGATTTCATGAACTCGGGGTTGAAGGACATCCCTGTTGTATGCGAGCTCCAGAATTTGCTCGGGAGCACCTTTAGTTGCTCGGTGCATTAATCCGTCGGGGGTTATGTATGTCATTGCGGTGCGCTTATCTGTAGGATTGAAGGGGAAAAAATGGACTTCCTCAATGCCATCGCGTGCCTCCTTTGGATCCCCCAGCATGTTGCAGATTGCCAGGTCGATAGCGTCCTTTTGCATCCAAACATACACCAACCGTTACAAATCATATAACTTATACTTCACCTTCCAAACATTTGCATACATACAGCCGAAGGACTTCATGAGCATTTCATTCGGTTGGTAGGGAACTGTAATTCGATTCTGCAAAGTGTCAAATAAGGAAGCAGAGTCAGTGGGAGCTGTCATGTTTTACGAGAGGCCATAGATCCTTTGATTTAAATTTCCCATTGACAGTGTCAGTGGGAGCTGTTATGTCAAGCAAACTCCAGAGGAACTTCATCTAAAAGGGTCTGAAAATAAGAAAGAAAGATCGGTGGAAGCATAGGTACTAATGGGTGACCTTCCAATCTTGCTCAACCTTGAGTTCCTTATATCCGGAAAGGATCGCATCTGGAGCATGATGTTGCATGAATATCATCTTGCTTAAACATGAGCAGGATTATGCAACCTGTCGCACCATATGTTTAAGAGATGCCACAGATTATTTGATTTAGGCTTCCCCGTAATTAAATTAACATTTTCTGAGTTGCAACCTGATTTTCCACCCGTGAAGCTCTTGCTGCGATGAGAAGTATGAGCTCCTTGTCAGCATTCTTGGTTGTGACCTCGATGATGTTCTTATCAACAGTGAGATGGTTCAACGTCAACGTGCCAGTTTTGTCCGAACACAAAATGTCCATCCCCGCCATCTCCTCAATAGCGGTCATACGCTTTACAATAGCCCCTTGCTTCGCCAGGCTATGGGAGCCGACGGCCATGGTGACTGACAACACGGTGGGCATGGCAATGGGGATGCCCCCTATCAACAAGATCAACAAATTCTCAATTCCCACACGATACTTCCGCTTCTGAATGGGATACATAACAATTATCTCCACAAACATGCCCATTGTGATTGTTATTATACAAAAGTTCCCAATTGATGTGAGCACTTGCTGGAAGTGCCCTGTGTGGTGAGTGGTGTCAACCAGGTGCGCCGCTTTGCCGAAGAATGTATGCACTCCTGTTGCAATTACAACCGCCTCAAGCTCCCCCTGCTTGCAAATGGATCCGGAGAATACCTCGTCACCGCATCTTTTTGTCACCGCCACTGATTCACCTGTCAATGCGGATTGGTCCACAGAGAGAGGATCACCCTCTAACAGTCTCGCATCTGCCGGGATGATGTCTCCCAGTTTAATTGTGATGATGTCTCCGGGAACCAAAAACTACAAATATCATATATAGACATTATTAATACATCATATCATCTTGCTCAATCACTGCTTTAAGTTTCTTATAAGGATGTCCACAGAGAATTATAACAGAACGGATGGCTTATGGAACAAGTGTCTAAATCTCCTAGCATCCCTACCTTACCGTTGGAGAGAACAATGAAGATGTAGCTATTATTCTTAACAATTTCAGAAACATCTTAAGTCAGAGAATAACATACTTAAGTAGCCAGCTATTTAGGTTCTGGTGCAAATAGAATAATTCTTAGCTAATCTGGATACGCTACTAATGAATCCATCGGGGACTCACCTCTTCAGTTGAATCTTGATACATATGTAGAAAATGCTTTTGTCTGATGTTAGGCATCAACAATGAGGTGTCGACTAATGAGAGCTTGTCACTTGAGTATGCTCGAATGCATTCGTGCATGTACTCAAGGACATTGATTCTTGGAAATTTATTCTTGAAGCCAGAATAGTTAGAGAAACGTCCTTGCACATGCTTAAGAATGCTGAGAGCAGTAGTAAGTAGAGTCTATTGACAATGACAATCCTCTTCTTACAATAAAAGAAAAAGTCGGTCCAAAGGGAACATTGTCGATCTCGGTCAGATATTATCATAGGTAAGAGGATAAGAGGAGAGAAACCATTGAACTTGACATTGCCTGGTAACTTAGTAGAGGATAGCATGGTGCCAGAACCTACCCCAAATCATGAGAATCATTGAGAGAGAAGCCATTGTGATTGCTGGAAAACCTAACCCTAATTAAGGCACGTGAATTGAAGGTTGGTAAGAATTTATGAAGCGTGCCATAAATAACAATTTACCGATGCGTCTTCTTCTTTGTAGACTCTGTCACGCAGGACCTTCGCTTTGGGCGCCAGGGCTTGCATGAGAGCAGCGGCAGCTTGGCCAGCATTAGTTTCCTCGATGTAGCTGACAGTGGAGTTGATCAACAGGAGGCAGATGATACCTACAAAATCTTGCCAATCGGGGAGCAAGTGATCGCCGTTGTCCATGGCGAGTGCCATGAGTGCCGCAAGCTCCATCACCCAGGACAGGGGGTTCCACATGAACATAAGGAATTTAAGAATCAAATTCTCTTTCTGCTCCTCAAGCTTGTTCGGTCCAACCAACTTGATGCGGAACTCAGCTTCTTGGGATGTCAGCCCTTCTCGTGTGCATCTCAACTTCTTAAACACTTCCTCAAGCGGCACATTCTCCAGGTCAGCAGTGCCTTCGCCTAAGGGCGAATGCTCTCCATCATCGCCTTCATCATGCCTCTCCATTATTCCTCCTCCTCCTACCCCAACTAAATTACGATGATGATCCCCAGGGTTGACGTTGCCAGACTTTGGATAATGACCCAAGGATTTCAATGTTAGCGGTCTCACAGAGGCTAATTTCTCACCTCTGCTGCTCACCTCATGATGTTTTTGTTCTAATTTGGAGGGGACTGCTCCTCCGTCGGCAGCAGCAGGCAGCACCTCCCCTTTGAAATCCTCGAGTCCCATGTCCAATTGTTGTGTGCATCAGTACTGAACTGAGAACTAATTCTTCCACTCTAACTGTATCATGGAAACATGCACACAGTATTGATGATGATCTTCACCATCCTATGAATTTGGAATTATGAGCATCTCATGCTCATTGATGTTCTTCCCTTTTCTAAACTGCATTCTTCCATACTCACATGATCTTAGCAATTTCGATCAATTCCGTCTTTATAATTCAATGGGCTGGTAATCAGGTCATCAGCACATGATACGACACGATTGATCTGCTTTAGGTCCATTCTCAAATGGATGTCTCGTATTGTTCACAGCAGCAGGACAGGTTGAAAAGGCAGATCAGTAGACATGAGTAAACTCGAGGTTGACATCTTGGCAGTTCTGATGATCCAATGGCGGCCTCGTATAAAAAACTGACAGTTATTCAGGTGAGCACATATGACGATATGATTGATCTGCTGTAGATCGTGGCTCAAATGGATGTCTCATATTTTGATTTAAAGAAGCAGGACAGGTTGAAAAGGCTGATCAGTGAGGAGTAGGTAAACTCTAGTAGGTTGCATTCCATGCTCATATCTTGGCTGTTCTGATACATTGCCGTCTTTATAAATTGACAGTTGTATTTGATCAGGTGATATGAGCACAGTGATACGGCATGATTCATTTGAGCAACCTCCAGCAGATCAATGTCTCATATGAGGATTCACAGCAGCAGAACACGTTTCAAAGGCAGATCATCAGTAGACAGTAAATGGATCACATGATTCCCAGGTCACATATGATCCACCTACACCTAGAATCTACACAATTACTGACATTTATATATATAGATGCTGCTGGATCTCGATGTCCATTGATGCTGTAAACGGTTACCATATGGAAATCGGCACCTAACCTAACCTAACCTAACCTAACCTAGCCATGCATGGAAGTCTTCCAACTCTGTAGTGCCTCATTGTCCAGAATGAAATAGCCCATCTTCATGAATATATATACCAAGAACCTGATTTCATTTGCCCATAAGTGTGTCCAGAACGGCATGTAATAGATTTACGGTCAGGTGATGCTTGAGCTGCTCTTGCAGATAATGAAAGTAGACAGGATCAAAATATTACCATCTGAGACGTTGAACAGGCTTCCTTCAAGATATTCTGCTATTGATCACAATTGCGCTTCCTTCAAGACATTAATCTGTGATGATCCTGTGACGGTATCCACAAACATAATGAACCTCTCCATGCCTGCCGATCAAAGGGACAACAGCAGTCCTCCAGTGGATGGTGGTTGCAAAATACAGCCCTATTTCAAGCTATCCATACCCTTGCTGGCAGTCATGTTCATATTACAAAACATAGTATATGATATGATCCATGAGAACGACGGCCAATTTGTTTCTGAATGTTTTTGCTATGAACTACGTAATGGATGTGAGGAGCTCTGCCATGGATGTCGTAGCAGCGAGATAGGTATTGGGTTGTGCTACTAAGGTATGTGGGTGTTATTTGGTGTGTTTTTCATGTTCTCAAACTTCTACCAGTTAGATTCACACAACAAAACTTGTATTGCGTTGGCAAATCTATGATGAAGCCTTAACAAAGATTGGATTGAAAATTGGACTTTCCTTGAATTGGTTATTGTTATCAGAAATACATGCTTGTTGATTCCTTACTGAATATTTGGTCCTCAAAATTGTGTTGACTATTGAGTGCGTAGTAGTTCAATTTGAAGATGTAGTCCAATTTCTTTTAGACATGTGGTTTCATGGTGTTTGTTCTTTGATCCTCCCAAACCACAGCAATCAAATACAGGTGCCCGAGTAAGAAATGTAACCAAATAACACACACATACCTTACAACCAATGGCATGACAACACATGTCCATTACAGGACGTAGTGGTCGAGTGCAAATGTACACGTGTGCCCTTCACCAGCAAATTATAATTAGTTGAACTCTGTGAATTTTTAATTTGGGTGGTTTTGCGATCCATAGTATAGTGCATCAACTCAGTAGCCATCTGTTGAGAAAATGCAAACCAAAATTGTACCAAGTACACAATTCCACCAAACAATTTTGGAAATCTGTTGTGATGTCAACATTTGTTATTTGGATGTCACCATTGTTGACCACTTTGAGCACTTGAATGTTGACAGGTTCAATTGAAACTAAAGTGATCTCAAACAGTAAGAGCAGCACGTACTAATCTGCCTACAAGAGTGACCGATTGGAGTCATCTTGAAGCAGAGCACTTGGCATTGAGATATTGATGTATATACACTAGCTTGGACCCATGCATATGAACTAATATCGTAGATAAATCCAACCCCATACACTCATGCAATCATGTCCATGTGTACCCATTTATATGCATGTATGTTCATGTTCATGTTCATAAGCCTCTCGTGATCCATCGCCATGTTTCCATAGAGCGCATTGACAAAAGAAAAATGAATGTTCTTTGCTTTTCAATCAAATTGTCCTACTTTGTCTTGTTGTTCATTCCATATCGCCACCTTAGCTCCATGCCCACCACCTCCCTCTAGTTTCCCCCACCATGCCCACCTTTTGTGCTTGTAGTCCCCCACCTTTGCACAATTGTTTCCTCTTTCTTTTGTCATGTGTTTGTGCAGGGGAAGAATTTTTGGCATGTGGCCCTTTTGAAAAGAAGCTAGTTGGGACATGTATCCACCTTTTGCAAACTCCAACCACCACAAGCTCCATTGTATATACATTCTGACTACAAACTAACTAGGATTTAAGTACATTTGGATTTATGCATGAATTTTGGACAACTCCAAGCGCCAATGTGATGTACACTAGATCGCAAAACTAGACAAACATGGTGAATGGCAAACATGGAATACAAACATTCCATGGAATATTGTTATGGATTTGAATAATGTTATGTGCTCAAATCTAAGACCCTGCATTCTACTCAAAGTGCAATCGAGGGAAGCTATCTCATGAGCGATAAGCAGTGAGCGGTGAGCGGTGAGCAAAAACCTATGAGCAGTGAGCGGTAACACATAAGAAATGAGTCCAAATTTAGTAAAGATGCACGGAATTAGGGCACACAATTGCAATTTTCCACACAAAAATTGTATATTTTAAATCGTAAATTGCCAACCTTTAAAATGAAGCAAGAATGAAAGGGGCCTATTACCATGGATCTTATAAATATTTTCAGTCCATTGCTGATTTTTATTATAAAAATCCAAACCACCACATGTCATTTATTGACAATCTTATACATGTGGTTAAAGACAACACTTGCACCACTACTCACATTCTACAACACCAGCAAGTTTAAGTAGGTATATGACCTCATTGTAGGTATATGTAGGTGCATGAATGAACTTATCACTCTCATAATCTACCTTGCACAAAAACCTAAATACATAATAGAGATGTTTGTAATACATCCATTTCCCTTTCTTTCCCAATGCATGAGAGGACATTTTCGTGAAATTTGGGCATGTGCAATGCGGGATGTCGCCAATTGTAACACGGTATGTGACATCTTCATTGGAAACAATGTTGATTATCACTCCAAAGCTTGGATATGGAATGGCAGTGACTGCAACCATAAAGTAACCGTTCATGAGACCGGTGCTCTCTCATTTGTTTTTGTGATTAGCCGTTGGTGCTCATGGATTGCGACGCACGGTCTTCCCAAACCTGAGCGTAGGGTGGGCATCTGGGTTTAGTGGCATACGAAAATGCGATCGAAAGATGGGGAGGGTCTTAATTGTTGACAACCTACAACGAGGGGACAATGCCTCCCTTTATTGTAGTTGAAAGCCAGCGTCCTCAAGCGCCAACAACTCCTCTCTTGATAGATTAGTACCCACCTTCACCGGCCAAATATTGGGCAGTATTGGCCAATCCAATACGTATTTCTTCTTACTACCACTCACACAACGTTTGATGTCATCAGAGCAAAACCAGAACTCATACTCCACAGTATTGGTGGAGCGAAATTCCTTCTTGAGGCCTTTGTATGTTGGAGCGGGTGTGCCATGTCTGTCTGTCCCAACTTTAGCATTGCACATAGGTCCTATAATGGCTTGCAGCACCCAACATCGTTTGGCTGAGTTGGGTGGCAATCTTGCAATGTGCCAATTGGAAGCAAGACAATCGGTCTTTAACACGGATGTAGTATGAGCCACACCATGCTCTGTAGAACTCAACAATTTCTCTATACGTTGACGAGTTGCCCAGGTGTTGGGGTGAGGAATGAAATAGTTCACTTTATCGGGTCGATGAGAATTGCAATCAACACCTGGGGGCAAGTCGAATTTTCGTTTGGTGGATCCAAATAGCTCAGACCCTTCCAATGCACAATCTCTAGTATTTACACCTTCTGCACCTGGGAACGACTTCATGGCATCAGCCAACAATTTTGGATCTCCACATCTTGCAGTTGCTTTGAGTTTTAAGGATGCCGAATCAGGACCCTTACCATCGGACCCCCCTTTCAACCATGTCCGATAATTCACGATTTGCATGAAAACACAAATCATGTCATCCACTATAGCTTCATATAAACATGTCATTTTATTGTCGGACTGTTGGAGCCATTTGTTGTGTACAATCTCTACCTGGTTGCATGTAGGCATTTCCACACGTTCTTCTATTGTCATATCCTATGAATAACATACAAGTATAGGGTTAAAAAAACATGACATTGATATATAAGAATAGAAATACATTGAAAAAGTTGAATGACATTGAATAATGTAAATATGTATGCACTTACAAATAGCATATGTTTGCCCCATTGTATGTAACGGAAGTACCAAAGTCCCAACCATTCAACAAGGCCAATGATGTTTTTTTCGGTGGCAGCCCCTGATGACAACCACCAAAAACGAATCACATGGTACTTAATCTCGGCATCATCCATTGTTGTGGCGTCCTTGTAATCCTTACATATTTGCTTGTGTTGAAATTGCAATGATGGTTTGATGAACTTTTGTGTCACCTTATCCAAGATCATAGACCAATGGAAAAAAAACATGTACGTTTACGGTTGACCATGGGAAGACTTAGATCGTCATCCCCGTAAACCATCCTCACTACATTCCAATTAGCTTAGACACTATTTGCCATGAACCCTTTGAAGTTTATATTTGGCACACCATTCTCGGCCATTACAACATTCAAATTTTTCCAAAAGAGAGTCTGTGCTATACCATCTTCAGATCGCATGTCGCAACACGCAATGGTTAATATTTTACAGTATTGACTGTCGGCAATATGACAAACCATTGTTGTCCAATCCTTCAAACGTTTGACATGGTCAAACATAATTCATGAGTTCTCCATGTCTTCACTGACTTGCATCATTTTTACAAGCTCACCACCACTGCCTGGAAGGTCTACGGACATCTTGAAGACGAATATTTTGTCCTTGGATTGACCTGGGAACCGACTGCTATGAACAAATTTAAAAGCATAATGATCTTTAAGGGCCATAATACTATCCATAGTTTCCATCCCACTATGCATGAAGCGCTTTGATCCGGATACAAAGTCACAACAATTCGGGAATGCAAGGGTACTGAATTTGTCCATGACCACCTCCAAGGATGAATCGACCAAGTGATGGTCTTCGCCAATTGTGGGAGATTTAAGAAGGTAATCGGTCAAGAATTGTTTGCTCGCAGCCATTATTATGGCCGAATTTTTTACAGTGGGAGTTTTCAACATTTCATTCGCAACGAATTGGTATGCTATGTCCAAATATTTGCGGCATGTACCATTGGACACAGGGTGGTCATGTACACCAAGATGAATACAGCTCTGGACATCTCAACAGATCTGGAATGGATATATAAGGTGCAAGCGTAACACAGAGCAATGTACATAGGTGGTGAACGACAAACCTTACAAACAAGAGTGGATCAAAAAGAGATAATATTATCCACATCAAAAGGGCGAGCAGTTGAACCGGTCCATTCAATGTTGTTGCGCATACCTCCATTGCGATGCTACTGGGCCATTTTTCCCCACATCATTAGTTCTTCATGTAAAGGGTTGAAATAGGGGTTTCGGTACCGAAATCCCTATTCCAGTCTTTTCTATCGAAAATATTTTTTCCCTTCATCATTCATTTCTCTTGACCTTCGCTACTATTCTCATCTTTCCTTTTGTCTCCAACCTCATACACGGGTCTGGAATAGGGGTTTCGGCACCGAAACCCTTATTCCAGACATTTCATTTATTTGTTTATTTGTTTATTTGTTTATTATTATATTATTATTATTTTTTGGAATAAAAGTTTCGGTCCTGAAATCCCTATTCTAGCCCTTTCCATGAAGATCAACACATGTGGGAATATATGTGCAACAGCAACGACATCATCGAATGACTGTTGAGTGGAAACAAAACCTTTGAAAGAAAGGGTTGAAAGAGGGGTTTCGGTACCGAAACCCTTATTCTAGAAATTTGTTTCTCTTCGACCAAAGGTGTGGAATAGGGGTTTCGGTACCGAAACCCTTATTCCATAAATTTGTTTCTCTTCGAACAAAGGTGTGGAATACGGGTTTCGGTACCGAAACCCTTATTCCAGAAATTTGTTTCTCTTCGAACAAAGGTCTGGAATACGGGTTTCGGTACGGAAACCCTTATTCCATAAATTTGTTTCTCTTCGAACAAAGGTCTGAAATACGGGTTTCGGTACCGAAACCCCTATTCCATAAATTTGTTTCTCTTCGAACAAAGGTCTGGAATAGGGGTTTGGGTACCGAAACCCTTATTCCAGACCTTTGCTTCAAAACGAGCCGAAACTCGTATTCCACACCTTTGTTCAAAGAGAAACAAATTTCTGGAATAAGGGTTTCGGTACCGAAACCCCTTTCCACACCTTTGCTCGTTTTGAAGCAAAGGTCTGGAATAAGGGTTTTAGTACCGAAACTCGTATTCCAGACTTTTGTTCGAAGAGAAACAAATTTCTGGAATAAGAGTTTCGGTACCAAAACCCCTATTCCACCTTTTGCTCTCTTTGCAAGAAAGTTATGGAATAGAGGTTTCGGTACTGAAACTCTTATTCCACATCTTTACTTTCTTTGAAAGAAAGTTTTGGAATAGGGGTTTCGGTACCGAAACCCCTATTCCACTTTTTTTTTAAATTATGAAATAAGGGTTTTGATATCAAAATTGTTATGCCTAACCTTTCATTAAAAGAAAATATTACATGTGTCAAATTCATGTGAACACCATAGTCTCGTTTCTTATGTTTTCTAATGTCTTTATGTATGTTTTGTGTACTATCAAAATATTGATTGTTATGTTTATTAGGTGGTCTTCATTAATTTTTGTATTAAACTATGAATGCCAAGTACATTTCATCTTGTAAACTAATTTTTGTTTTGATGTGAAATTCATTATGAATATGGAGTTAACATTTTGGTGTGCAATGGATAGTTATGTTGTGGCATAATTTTTTTTATTTATCATAGACTCTGATTTGGTTGTCAAGATGTAGGATGACGTTTTGGCGGACGCTGACAGTGAAGAAGTCTCAGAGAAGAATTTGGAGAAAACATATTTTAATTTCATTATCAATAAATTCCGAATTCGGCCCTCTCAAAATCTCGTTTATCCAGTCTTATATGCCGCTTGGAGCCACTACCTTTGGTTAGGCCAATTCTAGAATTTGATGTTCAATTGTTGGAAAATGAGTTTTTCAATGGATATAGAGAGGGTAATCGTGTCTTGTATGATTCCATTATCAACGATCGTGGAGAGAATTTATTTGTAACAGATGACAAGTCAAGTTCTTGGAATCCACTATGACAACAAACGAATGATATTTTTGAGTAATTTATTTATCAAAATGATGATCTTAAGATTTTTAAAGGTAGAATGTTTTAGGTATCGGAGGGTAACCACCGAATTACAGCATGAAGACATCACATAGATAATGTTCATGCTAATGAGGAGAATTGACATTATAGTGTGAATTGTATATGTCTTGATACAAAGGATGCAACTAGCGTTCTTTTGGATGCCATGAATGACGTTAATACGTGAGGTCTCAAATCCATTGATTCATTGATTTTCTTTTTTTTCTCGAATTCATTCATTTTTGTATTTATAAATTTTTTTTGTTCTAAATTCAATATTAAATTCTTTGTCTCAAATAAATGTGCATTGGAGCTCTAATCATAAACCAAAAATGACATTGGAAAAATTACAAAACATTGCAACAACTCCAGTGGATGGTCATTAATTTCCTTAACCCAACCGTAAACGGTTTGGTTAATTCATGCGGATAAATCATAAAATATTTCAAAAAATAATATAATTGAGAAGGTTCTACGCACACGCGTGTGGTAACAGCTTCTCTATATCCGCCTATAGATTATTTATGCTTTAACACTAGCTCAACTTGGGATAACACCAGTCAATGTAACCAACCGGATTCGAATCCGGATTGGTCCAGACCTAATGTCAGTCTCTTAGACAATTCGCATCCACAGGCGGATGTTTCAAAATGTAGTAACAACCTATATATTGACTATTCTTATTAACTAACTTGTTTGTTTTTGTAGGCAGTGAGCCTTAACTCAAACCGTGAGCGGTTTGAGTGGCTCACATACAATAAACAAATTGCCATTGTGTTTGGCAACGGATACAAAACTTACGGTACATTGTTATCTTTAATTTTGAAGTATTTTTTTCAAATTTATATGTATTTTATTTGTTATTTGATGGCATAATAAATAACTATATCTTAACGAGGACACAACATTGTATGTAGACTCGACGGTTTCGATTCATGATGTTCTTTCATTTGGAGCCCCGTCCATAATTTATTTTCAACAAAACATGCATAGAAACACTAAACATTATGATCGACGGATTTTGGATTTCATAGATTTAGAGGCCGATTCATGTTCAGGATCCATCACAACAAGTTCTACTGATGGTTAGTTCTTTGGTAGACTTATTCAAGTACCATAACAAAGGTTTTTTTGTCGTCTTTTTTTTTAATATACTTTCATTTATATATCGGAGTTACACATGTTTTCTATCCACTTTTATCTTACTTGCATTTTCTATGTTTGTACTGTATTAATGACTTATTGCAAAATTAAGTATTTCTTGTAATATATCGTGTTTCATTTTTTAAGTTGGTCTTATTATAAATGTCAATGATATTGATTATTATCATGTCATAAGGGATGCAATACAACTATTAAAATTTCTATATGATACATATATATGCCCATTGTCGTTTTCACTTCTCAATGTTCATTTCTCATTACTCATAATCTAGAATTTTGTTGTTTATTTTCCCCACCTTTCTTATTTTTAACCCTACAAATGTGCCAAAATACCACGGTTATAGGATACCAATGGGCCTATTACCAAAGATTTTTCCTTCCTCACCGCTCACGTGTTACCGCTCACCGCTCACCGCTCATTGCTCACCGCTCATTGCTCACCGCTCACAAGATAGCACTCCCCCCTGGCCTATTACCGATATGTGACCTTAAACCGAGCTCTAGGGAACAAATTAGAAATAATGTTCCCTAGGTGGATGACATGTCCCTAGCTCAACTAACCTCACATTAATGCATTTAATGACGTGGAGGGAGAGAGAGAGAGAGGGGAGGAGAGAGAGGGGGAAGGAGGAAGAAGGAGGAGGAGGCCCATAGGTCTCGGTTCAAGGCACATGAGACCTTGCCACAACGTGTTGGATGAGATTAGTTATTCGTTTAGGATGTCTCTTGACATAGTAAGGTCAAAGTCAGTCTACGGCTTAGTAATGTTGGATTTCTTACAACCTCTTACTTGCTTGTGGATAATTATAAAATGCTCATAAGTTGTATTAGCATCGACGTCAAACTTCTTTAGGTCTATCATAAGATACCCTAGGGAACATCTTTAAAAAATCATATTTAATTCAAAATTAATTTTAAAAATTTCCAAATTTTTGAAATAGACAAATATTTCATTTTACCTTGCATGAAAAAATTTAAATCGTTCATTACCATAGAAGAGGTCATTGTGAAAATTCACCAATGTGTAGCTCTCGGTCATAGGCCAGGTTACCATAATTCCATTGAAGATCTAGTCCAAAAGTCAAGCTTGAGAACTTCAAAAGGTTATTGTCTCTCAGAAGCTCAACATACATACATGTAGATACTTCATAATAGGGGTTGTCACACCTCTTTCTTCCCATTCTCAATCTTCAGAGAATGGGGACGTGGCACGCTCTCCTTGAAAGGCGGAGGCCCATTCTCTGAAGATTGAGAATGGAGAATGGAGAAAACTTCTTGTGTGAAAGTTTTACCGCAAAGCTTCTATTTTTCACCTGGGGTCGCTTCTTCACCGCTGGAGGTGCTTCTTGCACTGCTTCTTGCACCGCTTCTTACCACATGTTGACTCACGGGTAATTCCCATTCTCCATTCTCCCATTCTCCCATTCTCCATTCTCCGAGGAGGTGTGACAACCCCTAATATCACATTGAGATGAAGTAGGCCATGTTCTACAAATGCCAATTCAAAGATAAATATCAAAAGAGATAAACATAGTGCAAACTTACCTTGGGGAGGTCAAACCAACTCATATATTGATACCTTGGTGGATAATTGCAACCTTGTCTCTGCATCCACCCTGTCTCCACCTCTGCTCCACCCACCCCTATACCTTGGCCTTGGTGAGAATCATTGGCATTGGTTTTGTTTCAAGTTTAGGGTTTTTCTAACAATTGTTCCTATTGTGTTGTAGGTTTCACGTACAATTTCATGGTTGGACATGTGTAGAAGTGTAGGTATTAGCTAGACAATAGACCCAAGTGACTTTAAATAAATTGTTCCATACTTGTGCATTGTCACAAATTCTTAAATTTTATCCAAATGGCTCTTGTTTTTGTATCTCTTGGACTCATGTCATTATGTTCATTGTGAGTTTGTGGTTTACCTCATGTTGAATTCATCGAGTAATTTCAATTTAGGCCATGTATTTGTAGCTCTAGGGTTTAGAATGACAATAAATTATTGGATTTTGGGATTTAAAGTTTAGATGGAATGGTGAATTCCATTTACTTATGTACAATTGGGTTTGGGTTGAACTTTGGGTTAAGGGAGTATGCAATTCATGTATACCTTCAAATTTTAGGAAGTAGGCTGGTGATTGAGTCTTTTAAATTCCAATGTATTTGAGATTGCTTCCACATAGGATAATAATTGTTTTGCAATAGGTTAGAGATTGTGCTTTCGTAGGCTTCACTTTTTGTTGCAATGTCTTTTGAATTGTTTTGCATTAGATTTAAAATTTTCTTTCAATATACATGGAATTATTTTGCAAGTGATGGAATTTGACATGCAATGTATTAGGGTTTTGTGCTCCAAGATTTGAAAAGGGTGCAAGCACGGTAAAGTGGACAGCTCTTGATCCTTGCTCAGGTTTAAGTGAAAGTGATCCAAAACAATATACTAACTTTGAATTTTATGAAATAGAAATTCATAAACATTTAGAAAACATATGAATCTACAAAGCCAAGCAATTTATGTTCACAAAAAACAATTTCAAACAACGTATATGTATTTTAGAAGATGGTGCAAGTGGTGGAAAAGTGGGTGTTATTGAAAAGATAATTGTCAAAAACTTGTTTAAAATACAATTACATTACATTAAATTGATGAATTTTTGGAAAAAAAATTTACGATGACCTCAAGTTTATAATGAATTCAAGGAATATGAAATGAAATTCCAAGTTCAAAATATTTAAGGTCATGAAATTTACGTTCAAAACTATATTTAGTCAGTTGCTTTTACGCGTCGCTTTTGATGATAGGTTTTGAAGATCTCATATTGATATTCTATATTTGAGTACCTAACTTAACAATAGAGGTCATCATGAAAAATAATCTATTCTTAACAACATTTTGCTACTACTTATAGGCGTTTGACCAAGAAAATCATGGCTTTCATATACCAGAGCATTTTTTTGGTCCACTTTACTATGCTTGCACCCAAAACAAGATTGGAAACAATTAATTTGAAAACATAGTTGAAAAAAGATTTCTTGATGCATCATAATATTCTAATCCCTGGGCCAGGTAACCTCCTTCCCCCTTGATTGTTCCTTAAAAAGTATCATCTTCCGACTTTGCTGAAATTGTGCAAAGGTAGTGCAGACAATTCACAACATAATGTCTTCGTCTAAGTCATTGTATACGGTTTCTAGACCTATTTTCCTCAAACACTCATGGTTTTTCAGGTCTCGCCTTGCTCGCGTTGTTGCGCATGGTGCCAACTTCATGGCTACAATGTTTTATGCCAACTTCATGTCCATTGCTAACTTCATGTCCATGGTGCCAACTTCATGTCCATTGCTACGTGTTTTATGTGGAAACGACAAATAGGGTAGAGAGTAGAGGAAGCGCCAGCTTTTGATGTTTTCATTGTATAGTTGGTGTAGAGTGTAAGAGAAAAAGGTGTTGGATTGGATGTGGGATATTGTTTTCGGAGGAGATGCAGTGGCAGGTATAGTGGGGACTAAACGTGACTTGGTGGGTTGCAGCCATCGCTAGAGGCACGCCATGTTGCCCATGGGGGAATGATTAAGGTTGATGGGGTAGGTAGGTATTATGGTTATGCAATCCTCCAAATTTTGAAGGTTAGTGCTATTATGAGTATTTAAGGTAATGTTTATATTTGCACAAAAAATGATGTTACTCTTGGCAACAAGATTATGTTCTTGAGATTTTGTTTGAAGTGTATCCAATGGATTTTCAAATGCGGGTTGGGAAGTCAATGGTTCGTGGTATAATTTTAATTTGTTAGCATTGCCTATAATGCTTTTCACATTGCAATGTCTTTGTTTGACTATTAACATTTTGTTATTAGGCAATGTTACTTGAATTCAAAAGTTTTCAAGATCTCAACTTAATATTCTACATTTGAGTATTTAACACAACAATAAAGGTCATCATGAAGAAAAATCCAATTTAATCAACACTTTGCTACTACTTTTAGGCCTTTGACCCCCAAAAAATCAGTTTTAGTATACCAGAGCAATTTTTTGGTCCACTTTACCATGCGCAACTCTACACATTTTGTAACATATTCCATGAGGACCAAAATATATTAATGTTGGATGTATTTAGCAGTGGGTTAAATGGCCCCCTACAAAGTCCATTCCCCATCTCAATGGCCTAGTGGTAGGGTAGGTTTGAGAGGGGCTTTGCTAGATTTAACGAAAGTCATATGTATTTGACATGCATGACATGCCTGGAAATACATATATATGTCTTTGTGGAGTGTGTGCCAATAGTATTTGGCTTGCAATATGGTAGCGCCATTGCCTAGGTGGCGTCACTGCCGAGGTGAACTCTTAGAGGATGTGGAGTTGTGGTAGTGTGTGTGCAACCTCCTGTTGAGATAAGCATTTGCATAAAACGTTATTTAGATTTTTGTAGAGTACGTTGTTAATTAACGTATAGGGCAAGGTTGTGATGACAAATAATATTTTTTTAGACCCCTATCACTAAGTACATGGTTAACTTGGAGATCCATTTGTCTGTTGGATTTATTTTCCACCAAATATACATTAGGAATTCATTCATCCATTGCTAAGGCATTTGTGGTTAGCTCTATTCATGAAAGGAGGTCCAGAATAGCATGTATTTTGTTGGTTTATTATATGACCTTGAAGTCATATTCCATAAGTCAAATATCTAGTACAAAATTTGTCTTGTTATTATGAGTTGATTTAAAAGGAACGTTAATGCGTGATGGTCTATGATAAGTTGGAATTGATGCCTTAGTAAATAATATTGATAATTTTGAACTGCATAAATCATTGCTAAAGCTTCTTTTTCCATGATAGAATAGTTTTGTTTGGTAGCTGTGAATATATAACTTTGTGTGACACGGGTTGTTCAGCCTTGCCCGTTGGTTTTGAGCAAGCATCACTCCTATAGTTATTCCTAACGCATTTGTGTGTACGTGGAATGGTAATTTCCAATCTGGTGCCAAAAGGATTGGGTATTGTGTATATGTGATTTTTATTTCACTCAACACATGTTCCGCTGTTGCATCCCAATGTTGAGCGTGGTTGACGTATGGTATGTTAAGGTCTGAAATCGGTTTAGCGATGGTTGCCAAGTTCTTAACAAACATGCATTTAAACTATGCTAAACCTATCAAATGTTGAACGCTTTTTGATCTTGTGGGGCGGGTAAATCCAAAATATCATGGATTTAAGAAGGATCAGGTAGTTTACCCTGCTTGTAGATGATGTATCCCAAAATGACTATGGAGAAGAAAAGAAAGGAGCATTTTTTGGCATTTAAACTGACATTGTTTTGCTTACATTTTTCTAGAATTTATTCGAGGTGGTGTACATGGTTCGCCATTGGCCCGTAAATAGCCCCATCATCCCAATAGATTATGGAAAAAAATGAAAAAAGAAGCTTTAAAGACTGATTTCATAACCCGTTGGAACATCATTGGAGCATTCATGGCACCGAACAGCATACAATGAATTAGTAGGGGGCCCTCTCAACGATAAATGCCATTTTAGCTTTATATGCTTGCGCCATTGCCACCTAATAATATCATGAGAAGCAATCTATAAACGAGTACATCTCATTGCCTGCAATATTATCAACTATCTCTATCATGTTAGGTAAGGGATGATAATCCTTTCATGTGGCCGTGTTAGGTTTTTGAAAGTCACGCAAATTCATAAGGTGCCGTTTTCTTAGGAATGATGACCATGGTGCAACGTCAATCGGGAAGATAAATATAGCCACTAAGACTTTATCAAGTTATGTTTTTACTGTAGCAGTGCATATTCATTATGTAAATTTGTAGCTGCATAGGTTCGGTGTTACGACATAAGTCAATTTTATGCTCGGCTATTGAAGGAGAAACGTCTTTCAAGTCATATGGTGTCCATGCAACCACATCATGTTATTTGCGGAATACTTTGATAGCTACCCTTGTAAGGGTTGGGGGTGTTTTGGAATTGATCCTGGTTATTTACGATTGCTAGGTGAGCTAAGATTTACCAGTTCAAAATTATCTTTTGGTTGATGGGTCCAACGTGTTATATTTTTGGTTTTGCATTGCTATATGGGCTTGGTGTTCTTGTAACCAACTTTCTTGAGGCTTGACAGTCATGAACTACGAAGGAAATTTATTTCCCAAAGTTGTGATCTTGGCTGAGATGATTTCATCGACTCTGGTTTTTGTGATTTGTAGAATTTTTGTGTGAATAGCCAAGAAATCTTTGTCATCTGTGACAACAACCGTCAAAATGTCTTGGGTTAGGTTGCATGCTTGTATTGTTATTCCGCGAGGTATTTTTCTTTCTATGGGAACATTAGCTTGTATCACTATATTCGTTAATTTGGGACTTTTTCAGCATTTTGAGACAATTACAAATATAAGAACATGGATAAAATCACACAGATATTGGAGAATGTTGTAAGATGCAAATACTTTGAAGTGGGTGTTCATATCAAGAACCCAATTAAGAACTCATATCAAGATGGTTTGGGTAAGACGACCCAAACATTAGACCATGTTGTTGTGGTCCATATATTAATTTGAGACAAGAGAAAGTCTCAAATTAACGAATATAGTGAAATGTTTATTATCGTGTCTAACTGTGATTACATTTCTCACCCAATTATGGGTGGTTTGGCTATCCTAGCTAGGGGCGTCCCAAGATTATTGGGAACATCCCGGCTGTGAAATCTCCTCTCTACTTGACAGAAACTTGCCAGATGGTTAACTGCCTCCTGTGCTTTGACGTTGGCCTGTCGAACTTCTGTCTCAAAAAAGGAACAAACTTTCAATAGGTAAATCCACCACAGAAAAAATCCGTGATTGGTATTGTAAATCCTTTGATTACGGTTGGTACGTTCCTCGTTAATCCAAGGGGATGAACTCTGGCATGGTTTGCCATGCGAAGAGTAAAGCCAACATTTTGTGGTGGAAGAAGGCCTAGCTGTTTCCTTACTTTGTCCGCCATGACATTCACTCCAAAACCTCTGTCAATCATTAGAATTTTAATGATTTGATCATGAATTCTTATTCAAATTAGCATTGCCTCATAATCTAGTTCCGAAGCTTGCACCGCAATGTCCTATTCATTTTCCTAATTCCCGAAACACACATTGTTTTGCCAAGTCTCAAAATTAGTGAGGGCCAAAATTCTTACCGAGTGATATTAAATTCACGAATACATGTTCATTAACCATGCATTTTAAGAAAATTAGTGTGTGCTCTAAGGTGCTTGTAGAGTGAGAAATTAAATTATATGCAAACACAAGCTTGTCAATGAATAGTGCCAAGATGAATAGTGCCGGTAGTTTCAATGAATAGTGCCAAGATGAATAGTAATTTCATTGAATATGAACAATGCTTCCTAGATCATTTGGTGGCACTAATTTCATAGCATAAATAAATTTAGTATCACCTTCACTAATTTTCCACAAGCATTATTAGCCTTCCCTCACTAATTGGGATAATCAATGTAATTGCCAATAATGATACTAATCATCAACATAAGTATCTTTTATGACATGACATAGCACATTGGGATACTTGAGATGAAAACACTACATTTTAGTATGCAAGGGGATATTAATGTTAAGCATACTAATGGCAAGTGGCATTTGTGTACACTTCAATTAACTTGTAGACCATTGTGGAACATAGGCATGCCCAGATATTAGTAAACGCACTTGAATACCAAGTGTCATGAAGTGACACTAATGGTGAAGTTGTTGGTCATTAGTGTACCCAACACACACCTCAAAACAGGGTAAGTGACACTATTACACTTGTTATCATACACAGTGTTGTAGGATTGCATTGGCCCAGATGACAGTCGGGTATCCAAAGATTATCTCATCTTATGATACCCACCAGGTTTGGGTATATGATTTTTAAGTCAAGTCACTGCAGTAGACAACAAGCACATTTTCTTTCGAGTTAACTTTTCCTTCGCATTCACAAGTTGACAAACACAGCAAACATAGAACAGGCCAAGAAGACAGCTACACATACAGACTATATACTGTACCCATCAAAATGCCAAAACGTGCAACAGGGAAGTGTGCAAAGAAGTAAGGCTAGATTATTCACAACCACTGACATCACCTCAGAAAGTAGCATGCAGTGACCACTATGCACAAGAAATAAGATCATCATTAGTATGATGAATCTTACAAGATGCAAATTATGATACAAAGTGGGAGCTGAGTTTTCCTAAATCAGGAATTGCGGGTTGAACATCTGAGTAGGTTGCTGTTACCCACGCACCCTCCTTCACTCCCTGTCTCTCCTGTGTGGGAGATTATTCTCTCTGACCTGCTGTGCTCATGCAAGCACTTGCATTCTAAAAGAAAATGAGAAAATGAAACACTTTCTCGGCCTGCCTGGTTGGATGTTTTAACCTGCAGATATGCAAGAGCAGAGGAAGGATCCACAAACACTTAAAAGGAACCCATATCAGTTAAGCTAGAACTAACAAATAGCAAGCCTGACGCACGGTTCGTTCTTGGCAATCCTTCCCCTTCCATCCAAGAGAGTGGATTCAAGTCTACAGAAGTTTGAAGTTGTCTTTCTTCTTAGAAGCTATAAAATATGCTGGAGTAAATCTTGAAGGATTGCTTCATAGATGCGTACTGCACCCAGTTACAATGACAGCACATTCCAGGTCAGTAAGACCCTGCCTAAGCAACCTGTGAATTTGCTAAATCGTCTAAAAGTGGAGCGCCCACCACCCCCCTCAAATAGTGATGAGATTCAACCATGGAGTAACTTCATGATAACATCGTCGCAGAATTGCTCTCGACTCTGGCTTGGACCTCCAGTGTAAATCCTACTCTGTCAGCATATGAGCGCTAGCAGAATGCAGGACCCAAAGCCACTTCAACAAACTTGTTCCAAAAAGAAAGACTCACAATGATAGCTGCCCTCAATCTTGAGAGGTGGCAGGCAAGTATCGCGCAGACGTTTTGCAAGGATCCAAAAGGGTGAAAAGTTGTCCGCCAACTTCAACTTACGATTCAGGCAGGTGATTCATGGCCTTTGTTCTTTTCAAAGGACCACCGGGACTCAAATCATCAGAGGAGCTGTCTGGTGACACTCGTGTCGAGGAGCCAGGCTTTCTCCACCCTCCATCATTTGTCGAGTCCCTGTAGAATCGATTTCTGAAGGAAAAGCGTCTACGCGATGTAGACCTGCTCAGGAAGGAAGGGTCACTTGGTGGCATCGTCAAAGGGAATCTGGGTCTGGCCTCCTCAATAAGAAAAGAAGATTCAGGCATGTTCAAATCATCATCCAACACTCCTATCCTGGAAAGTTTGTTTCTTGAGCTTGTCCTGTTTATCAAGCCGCTCCCTAGAACATTACCAACTTTATGAGGTGTAGGCTCCACAACAGTAGTTTCCTTAGGGGCAATCTTCCCAGCAGATCCGCAGCGAGGACAAGCAGGGTCTTGGCGGGAGCTATCAGGGGTGATTTGTTCAAGACATTCAGCATGGTAAGTATGGCCACAAACCAGTACACTCACAACATTGCACTCGTGATAGCCCATCACACGAGAGGCACCCCAAGGAGATCGTTGAGTAAGCAGTCGGGAACAAAGACCACAGATCTGCAAAAAAAACATACATTTAACAGGTATAAACAACTAGAAACATCAGCGACAGACTTCCCAACAAAGACTATTGGCAATATATATGGAAAATTATTTGACAGCAATCGTAAACACACCTATAGATCGTACATCTATATGAAGATTCCAATGAGGTCCTTGGCACCATCATAATAAGGTAGCTCAACTTACCACCAACACCGAACCTATGACCACCTCAATGAATGGGAGAGTTTCACTTTAAGACTCAAATCTAGGACCTCCAAGGAACTCTCACTCATTAAAACTCCCTTTCAATTTGCCGGTCATAGCTTCAGTGTTGGTGTTAGTTGAGCTACATTATCTATGTAATGTCAAGCAAAGAATTATTGATCATTTTCATACCTCAGAGCGTGGACTAGCTGTGGCAGAATGTGACGTATCAGCTGTGATTTTCTCTACACACAGGAGACCTGACGATCTGTTGAGCCCCTCCCTGCTTACACCCCAGCTGAAATCAGAGGGACTCGTGGCACTTGCCCACCGTAGCCGTTCCTGTCGTGCATGAGGCCCTAGCTCTGAAAACCCAGGGAGTGATGACCAGTCCGAGCTGCCTCCAGCACTAGAGCTCCTACTAGAGCCAGATCGGTGGAATGAACGGCGGCCCTCTAAGGACGACATTCGTCCTGGACCTGCTGGGGGGAACCGCCCATCATAAAACTCCCTTCGCAAGGGATTGGCAGGAACTAGGAAAGTAGACTTAGATAACAAAGCGTCGTTACACTGCGCAGATGATGGGAAGGCTGGTTTAGTTTGCCGTGTTGCAGGAACATTCATCGCATTGATAAAAGGAGTACTTTCGGGAGTGTTTGAAATTGTGGGGGGACTTGATGAGAAACGATCCTGCATAGACCACCACAAAAGTAAGGACTTGAGGAGGCAACCTGAAGAAACATCAGCTGCTAAGAAAGGACAACAAGACCTGCTCGGAAAGTAATTATTGCTGACTCCGGCAAAACAACACAGCCAAGGACTGACATCCATTTTTTGTGCTTCATAAGGGAATCCTTGCCTAAATGCCTTCAGATTCATAAGGAGGAACATGAAGGCTTCAGAAGTGTCTAAGACTATGATATCATTGATCATCAGGTATTGTGTCAATAATCTCATCTCAAGTACAGACTCAAACTCAGTGGGATGACTGACCTCCTTGGAGGAATTGATGGTGGTTGAGGGGCTTGCTGCCAAGTCTGCAGCAATAACATGAAGCAATGTCAGAGCACTAAGGATTTGTATCACAATAGCAAAGAAAAAGCTCAAAGATCCATACTCTTAACACCACATCCAGTTGATTCTACTCCGAGAACAAGTGCACTAAAATGGCTACTATACTCTTCTTTGCAGTGCAAGATTAGAAAGTGTTTGAGTTGATTATGTTCCACCTAGATGATGATATGTAAACTCCCTCATGCCTAACTTGCCCTTGTCCTGGAAAACACCTGATCAGGTTGATGCAACCACCTAGTAACTAATGTCAACCCATTTTCTGTTCACTTTAGGTCACAAGGGCAGCCAGAATCTTTTACAAGTTGATCGTAACCCCTTACCTGGTTCAGCAATCATAGAATCTCCGATTCGACCACTGGTTGAGGCAAGCGGGTTCCAAGTAAAACTGTTGGGACTTCCACCATAAAGGCTTCCAGATTGAGTCCGCGTATGAGAATGAAGCCTAGAGCTGTCTACCCTCCTCCAACTTCTACTTCCACGACTACTTGAAGATAAAGACCTCCTATGCATAGGATATGTCCGAGAAGAAGTTGCAAGGTCTTCAGTATGAGATCTATTTCCCATTTGGCTGCTGGGAAGAGGGGTTGCAAATTCTTCATTTGAGTGCCAGTGGGGTTTGTTTGTTGTGGTCGACCAGCCATTTGCACTCTGGGTCGATCCATGTGGCCTTGCGGCCACACAGCAAAGGGACCCCGTCTTGGCTGCCGGGGCACACACCACACTTTTCTGCTCAATCTCAAAAGAAGTTCCCGCCTCTCCCCAAACACTCGGGACAAGTATCTTCGCCGTGATTCCTAACTTTTACCTGTTAGGTAGGTTAACCTAGTTCAGTTTCCTAGTGAGCATTCTGTGCGGAATTTCAAAGGTTACCGCATCTGATGCTCACTACATGTCGACTCCTTGCTTAGATACATATGGGATCTACCCTTATTTTACAGTGCAGAACATCTCAAACAGCTTTGTCGCATTGGTTAAGATGGAGATAAATGATGTTCCTGAGATGCACATTCTCCCCCTTATACTTTCAATACATTATAGATGAATGCTTTGACTTCAACTTGATGATGCCTTAACAAATTTGCTCCACAGCTAAAACTACTCATCAACCCTGACCACTGAAATTAAAAAATGTGTCTGCTAACAATTCAAGTACCAACCCACAGCCCTGAATTACAAATAAGTAAGGTACTCTCTATGCAAGGCATCCGAATTTAGCCCAACTCCATACACCCAGGTCAGCAAGGCCTAAAACAGCTGCGCCTTCTTTTTCCTTCACAAAAGATGGACAGTGTCTTCTAGTCCAAAGACACTTCAATCCTGCACCACCGACCAACAAAAGCCTCAAGATTAAATGACTTAGCTGAAGAGTGTAACCAACAAAGAGCATAGCAAAAGTACCTGAAAATGAAATTTCCCTTCACAAAAGGGAAGGAACCAGGTACGTTGGTAACAGACCCTGAAGTATAACAGGACACTTAAAACTCAACAGAAAACATTGATTGAGCTGAGAAGTGGAGGTCCTAGGGGCATCAGAACCAACTGCAAACCAGATCAGAGGATGTCCCAGAACTATTGGAAAAGACTAAATAAATAAATAAATAGAAGCCTTAGCTTCTGGCCTACACAGATGATCTGCAAAGATATGCACTTCTAAGAGTGCACCCGCTTGCTTTGTATTGTAATGTGTTATCTGGGCACAACAAAAAGAATGGCAACCATCCTTCAAAATTTCAACAACCATAGACTTTTAGGTCCAGAAGATCAGAAATGTCTATGAAGTAACTCAAGTTTCCAGAAACCTGGCTCCTACATCATCATAAAAATACCCATAAAACAGGAGGCATTCCTTTATGAAAGTGAAGGGACCTCCAGCACAGAAACCGGAAAAGGCATAAGGTGTTGGGCTCCAAGATTCTTGAACCAACCAAATTAAGAAAGAAAAAACACTCCACATAACATCTTGGCCAGAACTAGAGCCCTCCATACCAGCAACAAACCTTAAAAAAACCATCTGCTAAGGCAAACAACATAGACAAGGCACGAACAGAGCACAAACAAAGTCTTGCAAATTAACCTTGAGGAAAAGGTAACCAACATCTCAACATTTCAGCTCAAAAACTGAGAGATCAGCATCATCAACACAATTCAGTAACTACTTGCAACTGTGTCATCACCATCACCAAAGGGGTCAAGAAGGACCACCATAGCTCACTGCTTGCTTTTTCAAATTGAGCAGAATTAGTGGATGTACCCAAAGCTTAAACACGCTTGAAGCAATACAACAGTGGGGGGGGGGGGGGGGGGTTTGGGTTAACTCCAGCCTATAAAACCAACCAAAGATGCAGCAAAGAAACAGACCTTCACCCCAACTACAACCCGAACAAGCAACCGATCTTCACAAACGATCTTCAAGTTGATCATCAGCCCTCAACCAAAACCAATTGCACGGTATTAGGCTTATAACCACACTTCCAACATGGAAATTGGCATAACAAGCCATGTCACACACATACCCACGTCAGTTCCAGCCCCCTAACAAACAGCAACAAACTCCCACCCCCCCCCCTCCCCTCCCCAACAGAAAAGCTCCACAAACAAACAAACAAACAAACCGCAAAAACCAAAACTCGAAACACAAACACCGCAGAGCTTTACCTCGCAATTGCAGCCCTTCTGGCGAGCGCGAGAGAGAGAGAGACAGATCGATCAATCTAGGGCAATTCCAGGGCGTTCTTGCGAAGAAACGGAAGCTCCTTCCCTGGGCCTCAACTTGACGTGAGTTGTGTGAGTTGTGTGAGTTGTGTGAGTTTTCTAAGTTCCCCGAACGGCCGGGCGGGCGACATGAGAGATCGATTGGTGTGGGAGGAGCAGAGTCTGTGTATAAGGAAGTTGAAGGCGGGGGCGAGGGTTAGGGAGAAGAAGAGCGATGGCGATGCGGATGCTGATGGTGATGATGGCGATGCGTGGCCATGGCCATAGCCCGCAACAATAATGGCTGGCCTGCCTGCCTTCCTTGCCTCTGGTAAGCTTAAGGAAGTTGGCCAGCCTTTGCAAGCTCCTCGTTGTGGTTGAGTGTTGTGTGTTGTGTTAAATTTGGTGAAGGGGGGCGGAGGAGCAGGAGCAGGAGCAGGAGTAGGAGGTGGCTGGATGGGTGGGGTAATTCATCTACTTACTTAGGGCCGCTTCACACGGGTTCCAAGTCACTTGAGGTCAATCCGTGCAATCTCAGCCATTGAGAGCATGGAGGTTGGGACTTCCCACGTCACGCAAGGTCCCGAGTCCTAAGTCCCGAGTCACTTGAGGTCGATCCATGCAATCTCAGCCGTTGAGAGCATGGAAGTTGGGACTTCCCACTTCACATGAGGTCCCGAGTCCTCAGTCTCGAGTCACTTGAGGTCGATCCGTGCAATCTCAGCCGTTGAGAGCATGGAAGTTGGGACTTCCCACTTCACACGAGGTCCCGAGTCCTAAGTCCCGAGTCACTTGAGGTCGATCCGTGCAATCTCAGCCGTTGACAGCATGGAAGTTGGGACTTCCCGCTTCACACGAGGTCCCGAGTCCTAAGTCCCGAGTCACTTGAGGTCGATCCGTGCAATCTCAGCCGTTGAGAGCATGGAAGTTGGGACTTACCGCTTCACACGAGATCCCAAGTCTTAAGTCCCAAGTATGACATGGATGCCTACACGGCAACACTTTTTGAAGGTGAGGCTTGATATTTGTGTTGAGAGTTGGGTCGAGCCAAAAGCGAGTCCCGACTCTCAACACAAGCCCCATGAATATTTTTTATAAAATAATCAAGATCCGACTTTTAGTGATCATTAACCATATTTTAATGGTGTCTTGAGGCTCAAAAGTTGGGACTTGCTAACATGAGTGGGACTTGGGACTTGGGCCTCCATGTGAACCAGCTTTACTTAAGGTATAGAGACAAGGTATCTTTGTATAGGCCTTTAGTATGTGGTCACCAAGTTGTCTTAATTGAACACATGTAAGTTGTTTGAGGGGCGGTATTATGGAAGCCTTTATACCTTAAGAGAGGATGGCTTGGGATTTGTAGAGAGAGGCATTATTGCATACGAGCATACATATCTCTCATCCATCCCACATAAAATACTTGATCTTCCTTAGGTATGTGGTTGTTTCATCCTATATGACTAAAAATAGATTACATTTGGGGTTTTAATGTTGTTCACAGTGTCAAATCAACTTTTAAAAAGATATTCGGATTACATACTATTTCGGAGCTTTTTTATGTTGGATGAAAGAGAAATACACTCATATGCAATAATCCCCTTACTCCGAGATTTGTGGCCTCCATGAAACCCTTAGAGATGATAGCTTGGGGTTTGTGGAGAGATGGAATAATCACTTACGAGCGTATCTCACATTTGTCCAACAAAAGGAAAACAATGGACCTCTATGGGTTTAGATTACACTAATTTGAGGCCTTTAATGCTCTTTTCGGTGTAGTAACCCCAGGTTAGGGGTTTTTAATGTTGGATGAAAAAGAAGTGTGATTGTATGCAATAATTCTCTCCCCGGGTTCATGGCGTCTATGTAAACTCATGCATTGTGGACGAAGAGACTCTAGTAAAACAAACCCCCTATATGTTGAGGACCATTTCATTCCAACTAAACCCTCACTAGATTAGGTAATTAGATGGTTTCTAGTAATTTTTTCAAGATCGAGTTGTCTTTAAATGGTCATTTATAGGTTGTAATGTAATTCTTTGCGTTTTCACCCTCCTAATGGATAAGTTTATGTAGACACCACGAATCCTTCAATGGCCAAGATGACTTACTAGACTAAGGGGCTCAATGGACGATCATATAGCCCCTCAACAAAATTTCCTTTGTTATACGCAGGCAAACTGTAATGTGTAAATGCCCTTTGTGTATCCCGGCAGGTTGTTTGCAGTGCACAATGTCTATTGACAGTATTTTACACACGGCTCGCCCGGGTTGGTTGTATTTTGGGTTCCTTTGCAATTGATTTTCTCAATTTGTGCAACTAAAAAAAAGGTATTTTACACACGATAAGGCTTTCTCTCCAAGGCTTTCTGCAAACAAATTCATTCCTCATGTTGTGCCCAAGGGAGGGCGTTAATTTGCGGGACACCTTGGGTCTCAGGCCTTATCTACCACTATATACACAATAGCCAAGTCTTAAAAAGATCTATATATTATGGGTTTATAATTTTATTTGGTACATCCTCTTATCTCAAAGAGTATATATATATATATATGCACTTGTCCCATAGCCTTGTTTAGTAAACATGCCCCTAGTTCACATTTGAGCTTGTGGCTATGATCAAGATGAAGCGTCCCTCATTCACACCAATACATGTAGTTGATGACAACTCTCTCTACTAATATGTGACATTGACGATCATAACACTGTGCATTTACTAACATCCAATGGTCGGATGAGGATATGTGGCGTCGACATAAACTCGTCCATTTAAGAAGATGACAATTCAAAGTGTAAATGGTAATTTATATACAAATGTATTCCAAAAAAAACTCAACAAATATCTTTAAATTAGTATAGTGAGTTCGTTGGAATGAACAGTTCCTCATGTTTTAGGGGTTTTGTGTTTACTAGAATATAGTCATCCACAATGGATGAGTATGCATAGACACCATGAACCCCAAGAGCTAAGGGCATCCGTGTTTTGTATTTGAACCCAATTTTTCAATAACATGAAGGTAGTCAACCATTTGAGAAGTGCACTTGAAGAATAAGATAATTCCAATATCTTTTTAAGATTGTTTTTTTTACAAATTATCTTAGTATGGAAATATGCAGCTTAGATACACATACATGGGTTAACATTGGACTCCATAATGAGATTTATTATGATAAGTTTGGATTGTGTGCACAAAATACAATACCTATTTTAGGCTCAATGGTGAACACAATTGGGAGGGACTATGTAAGCGTGTAGATATAAGGATAGGCTTCACTTTGCACTCTTGTACTATTTAGCTACTCCACTCCAATTATGAAAGCTTAGAAGTGAGAGTTTGCATGATACATGATTGCTAGCATCGGTGAAACAATTCCGAAGTTGATCCAACACTCATAAATCCATGTGAAGTTAGAAGTGCGCACAATAGGGTCAAATGCCTTAATGCAAGGTATTTGGGCCTTATGTGGTCACTCTTCTTCATGTGAAACCTCGCACCTGGTATATGGCAAGGCATGTAGTCAATAATGGACTCCCATAAGACACAATGAGTATAATGAGATTGGAGTATGTGCTCACAACATATTAACTAGTCTAGGTTCAATAGTGAACACAATTAGGAGGGTTCTATGTGATTGTTAAATTAGAAAGATGATATTCACTTTGCACTCTTTATACCCTTTGACATATCTACTCCAAATCTAAAACACGAAATGACATTATATGTGATCCGCAATTACTAATTGTATGAGACAATTTTTGAGCCAATCCAGCGGTTTAAAATGTGTGTGGAGTTGGAAGTACCCATGATAGGACCACAAAATCATTTGAAGTTGATTGTGGTCTCAATTCGTTTAAAAATTATTTTAAATTGTAAATGCTTGTTAAAGTTTTCACTAATTGAATGATATGTGTTCTTGTATTTAACAACTAGTTTGCACATGTGTCGTCCTAGTCCATTGCACATGTGCATATGAATAAATGTCTCATGTCATCCCCGCACCGCTCAACATCCCACCATCAACGGCTGATTTTTAGTGAATTGTTCATAATTTTTCAATTATAATGATCCATATAAAAGTACCTTTCAAAAAGATCAGGGCAGTTGGACTCAACACACAAAAGAGGTGGCTATGGCTAGACGCCCATCTCTTTGAGTTGGGCCCCTACCACTGTTCTACGAGTTGCAAACATAGGAGATTCTAGCATAGCTATTCTTTTTGAGAAATTAGACCACAAAATTAGAATTCGAGGGTATGAATTAGTCCAAATGATCCACTTGAGAGCCGATTTATAAGGCACATGGAGCCAATAACTTAGTTGATGCCTTAACTGATAACTTAATTGATGCCTTGACTGATAACTTAACCGATGATGCCCTAACTGATGACTAAACTGACAATAGCCCATATTACAGTGAGCCACCGACTCCAAAAATGCATGCAACCCTAGATAATTTCCTCCCACCTCATTGTGTGCCTCCAAAATTCAACATTCATGTGCAATTAGGTTGCACCACGTTAATTTATCAACATTCTATGTTATTTTGAATATATTGTTTTCACAAATAACAAAATACATTATTTTTTTCTATTGTGGCTACCATACGGATTGATTAACAAAGTTATAACTTTCTATGATTTAATTTTGACGAGAGGTAATTTGCTTGGATAAAGAGGCAATTTATTCGCAAAGGTAACCTAATTGCACATATTAGTGAACTTAGTAGAAGTTGAGAGGGAATTATCACATACAAGCGTGTCTCTCATCCATCCAATACAAAAACTTAACCTCCTAAAGTATGTTACCTTATTATAGAGAACTACATCTTGAGCAATTGTAGCATTATGAAATTATATGCTTCTTCAAAAAAAATCAAGAAAACAATTAGTGGGCATGACATCACTGTTCAAGTTGAATAAAACAAATTGGTTGCCTTTGTGGAGAGAGAGAGAGAGAGAGAGAGAGAGAGAGAGAGAGAGAGAGAGAGAGAGAGATCACCTTGATCATTAACCATGAGCTCATATGTGAACCCATAGCAGGGCCACAACACAACAATGGAGGAAGGGAGTGTCGGGGCATGCCCTTAGGCTAAAACTCAAGACTTAATAGGACTTGACTTCCAAGATTGGTTTGGCTAAGAGATTAAAGTCATCCTAAAAAAGTGAGAGTCAAGCCAAACTCATCTTATTAACATGGGTCTAGATATGTGTTCTGATATTTGTTTAGAATTTTGCCTTGAGATATGGACTCACAACTAAGGTAGAGGGAGCTTAAACCAACACTTTAAGCTATTGCACATGGCTATGTGATTGATATAATTAAAAATCATATTAGCCTTTGGGCTAACATAGGTATAAAGGAAAAAATAGCCTCAATTGAATATTCAATGAATAATCAAAGTCAAAACCACCGGCTTCCTTAAACCAATCTCTAGGCCCCATGTATGACGACCTTTGCATATGATGAGGACCCACACCTTCATTGCCTAGAACCAACACCCATAGTTAGGTACTAGACCCAAGCAAGATCAAAGCCCAACTAGTAACAACGCGCAGAGCCACATGGCCACCTCCATGATCCCACATGGTTCGGTTGCAAAAATGTCACCTTGCATCATGGGTACCAACCCCCTTTGTGCTTTATGGGCCTACTTTCTTGGCTTTATGAATAGAATGGCTAGAATAGGCACTGACAAGCCACCCTAAACCCACATTGAACCAACCCAAGATAGAGTGGAGATTATTACTCACCATATGTGGAGGTAGTGGATGCCCATATGAGATGGTGCTACTAATGGCACCTAAACATGTCACTCCATGGGCTTGGGCATTCCTTTCCCATGGGGAATGTAAAGTGGAAGAGTTACAAGCTTGAGAGTTGCAGGTTTCGAGTAGCAAGCTTGAGAGTGTAAAGCGCAAGAGTTACAAGCCTGAGAGTTGCAGGTTTCGAGTAGCAGGTTTCGAGTAGCAAGCTTGAGAGTGTAAAGTGCAAGAGTTACAAGCTTGAGAGTTGCAGGTTTCAAGTAGCAAGCTTGAGAGTGTAAAGTGCAAGAAGTACAAGCTTGAGAGTTGCAAGGTTTGGAGTAGCAAGCTTGAGTCACAAACTTCAGAATTGCAAGGTTGGGAGTTGCATGTACATCAGAGTAGTTGCTAGGGTTTGTATATAACTTGCGAGGGCTTAAGTGTGAGGAAGGTGCAAGGGTGCATTTCAAAGTAAATTGAGTGCACATTTGTGAGGTTCTCAGGGTTTTCCAATAAGGGTGGAAGATCATGTTTTTGGTGTAGAAGGTAGTGAAGTGTTGGCAATTGGGAGGCATTTATAGGTGTTGCTTTTGGGTGGGGTGTTTGTTTTAGCACCCTCTACCTTATCCAAGTTGGTCCGTTTCAATCAAATCATGTGGGTGTCAACTAGCATGTGAAACTCAGGGCCAACCCTAAGAACCCGGGTATGGACCCGAGTTCTATTCTAATCATATGATACTCTTGTGGTAAAAGAGACCGGAATAGAACTTAAGTCTAGACACATGTTAATGAGGCGAGTTTGACCTTAACTGCACCTTTTGAGGATAATCCTAATCTCTTAGCCAAACCAACTGTGGAATTCAGTTCCTAATAAGGTAGAGGGTGCTTAAACCAACCCTTTGTTGATTTAATCTATTCTTGAATCCATTTGAAATAGTGGTATGCATGATTGGCATAGAAATTGGCTTAGACATGGGAGAAACAAAAATGAACTCAATTGCATATCATATGAATATACTACAACCTTTTGAAGTCACTTACCCCGAGCTTCCTAAATCCATCCCTTGACTCACGTTTTTCCCATTGCAAATTGATCTCAAAACCGTCTTGACATATTCGTCCAAAATCACCCCCGCTTTTTGTCCAAACCCACCCTAGCCATTTTGACACTTGCCCAAATCCAATCCTACTTTCGCTTAAAACCAACCCCACATTCTCTTGACACCCCCCCCCCCCAACTTTTCACCCAAATCCACCCATGCTTTGCACCAAAGACATTCAAACAATTTAAGGTGCACTTTAGTTACGGGATTGGGAGGCGTGCATAGATGGCACTTCCACAATGGGGCGGAGTTGGATTAAGCACCCTCTACATTAAGGTAAAAAAAATTGGGAAATTGTGAAAGTAAGTCGATTCAGCCATAAATAGTGGCTTGGAATTTTTGCGATTATTTTCAGAGATGGAGTAGAGGTAATAATGAAGAATGCAAGTCCTTTTGTAATTTTATCCCCTATAAATAATTACTTACATTTCCCCAAAGAGGCAAGTAAATCAAACCCCCTACTTGTACAATAGAGTCTCCCTAATTTGAGCATCAAAATATCTTACTTTGCATACGAATGCAAACAAAACGGTTAACTCAATGGTACCAAAAGTGATCCCAAATGGTGTAAACAAAGACCTATCCAACCAATCATAACATTTGGCCCATCACTACATCTCTTTCAGGCCACCACTTTTACACTTAACCATTTTGGGCCCACACAAGAATCATTCTACTCTTGGTCTAGTACACCAATAGTGATCACTCGCCGTTTTCCGTTTCTCTACCTTAAGCCCCACGATCAACATAAAGACACGCCCCATCACCCTTAAATTGTTTTATTCTTTGGGGTACACCCTCACCAAAGTCCTTGCAATTAAATGACACATGTATTAAAAACATCTATGGGAGACAAGGATGGAAGGATCTTGTTTATTCATTTGATTGGAAGGATTTTGTTTTGTACAAAAAGTCATTGTTAGCCTTAAATAACAATAGTCAATTATGCTCAACATACACACACATATGAATTATGGCCCATTTGTAAATTAGTAAAGCATCATAACCATCCGCACCAAGTTTAAGCATTGAAAACACATGAAATATCTTAATTCCTACAATTATAAGAGGACATTTTTGTCATTCATACTTAATAGATCGGAGATTCCACAAGCTCATTTGCATTGAAACATTTTGATTTCTTTAGTCACGCGGATAGGAGGAGTAGGTGGTGAATGGACTTCACATGTCAGTGTATGAGAACACTGACATTCCTTTTATTTATTTATGAATATTTTGCCTATGATAAGTGTTGTTTGCAACTAGGTTGAACTAAATTTCACACCACTTGCAAGCCAAGATCAACCAAATCCAAGTTGTTTGCTTGATCCTTCGTCAACTACATTGGGATTTTATCCATGTGCAATGTGCCGGTGGCCTACTTGTGCAACCGACCAAAAACTAACCTTGGAAATGGATTTGAGCACTCCAAATTGACCAAGAGCATGTACATTATTAAACACTAGAGTCAATTTCAATTCAAAATTCTTAGTTTTTTAGTTCACGTCCATTGTCTTAAAGGAAAGAAAAAGAAAAGAAAAAAAGAAAGTAATAGCCATGTCCATCCATTGTCTTAATTTCCCTATGTGGAAATTAAAATCGAATTTTAAGAGCCCAAATTATCCTAGGGACATGTGTCCATTCAAGAATACGAAACTTGTTTGTTGTTGTTGTTGTTGTTTGTTTTTCCTTCTTGTTCATAAATGGTTTTGATGGCACATACTGACTATTGCAATCTCACTTTTTAGTTGGTCTCATATGCCCAGAGAGAAAGGTTATGTGATTTTCTCAATCTCACTCCTTATTGTCACCATTCTCTTCCTTATATCACGTTTTTTTTTGTCATTAATGCAAACCACTAAAGAAGTCAACCCACACCCTTGCATTGCGCCATGTGTCAATATGTGGAGTGTCACCTTCTTCTTCTTATTATTCCTCTTCTTCTTCTTATGCCACTTGTTGAATGTTGGTGCATGCATATGCCACATCGCCCGGGAAGGCCAAGTGGAGTGGACCACACCACACCATTTAATATGTTGCACTTTGTGTTATTCCACAGCGTCACATGCTACACTAATTCACTAGTATCACGCATCCATGTTAACACTACAAAACTCCATAATATCATGTGCACTTTGGTTGCCACAGGTGTGATACTACGGAGTTTAGAGTGTATCTAGATTTCTCGAGATAAATAATTATTATCTATGTGTGAGGCCAAACCCACCACCCTTAAGCGTCCTAGTCCGGGTGTGGGTTTGAGAATCACATGTCTTATGTCAACAAATGTGGAAGCTTGAAACTTAATCTCAACTCTCCACCAATGCACTAGTCGTGCTAATCTTTATTAATTCCTTCTAAGAATTTACATGCACCCTTCCTCCTACTCACCCTTAGAGCTTGTCCCACTCTCCGTGTGAGAGCGACTAACTCACTACTTCCACCCCTTTAATGATTTACACTTATTTGGGAGTTTGCTTAGCTTCACACGTTGCTTGAGACAACGATGCCTCGATGCCACTAGCATCGTGCACAGTAGCGTCCTTAGCCGACTCAAGCTCCCAAGTCATGGCCCTTGCCACACATGCCCTTGCCGATATTCCTCTTGAGCTTGTAGTCTTGATTCCCCTCGTCTTAACATCGTGAGAATCCATTACATTTTCCATCAACTCTTACACCCAATTTATTCCATGGCGAGGATACAAGCGTTAAAAACGCTATTCTCCA